>OY365782.1:8263958-8911666 GCA_959347405.1 Napeogenes sylphis
CGGCCAAGTGCGCTTGCAGTACCCCACCAACTATCCAAAGATTTTGAAACGTATAAGAACGGCCATTTTTAAACTTGAATAACATATTTTTGTAAGTAAAATTAAACTTTACAGAAATACCTATGTCATTAATGGTTGAAAAATCAAAATGAAATATGTAAGATTTTGTTTTATATTATATAACTTTTTTAGAATAAAAAAAAAACAGAATATTTTAAAGTAACTTATTTCTTATGATGTATTATTTACAATATTATTATGTCCAAGTCCTTATCTCTCAAATGTTACCAGGGTTTTATAACAAATAAAAATAGTTGTACATATTGTTATAAGTTAAAAATATTACTTTATAACCAATTCAAAAAGAAAAACTTTCTTATTTACTTTCTAAATAAGTTACAATTTATTAAAAAAACAAATAAATTTATTAGTGAATCTATATAATTTTAATTTGTTAATGTCTCCCAGAGTAAAGCTAACAAAATGTACAAAATGGCGCACAAAATTTTTAATCTATGTAATATAAAAGGTGATGTTGGGTCTGGAATCGCATTCACGGTCAAGGTAAGAATTAGCGACGCCAACTTGATTATGTTCGATGCATGTATGTTGACTTATGGTTGTGTGTGTATTCATTGTTGTGTAACATCTGTTTTACATATTTATTCACCGTTCTCCTAACCTAAAGTAAAAAACTCGTAATTTCATTTATATAAATAAATTTCATTTTTTTTTATTTGTTTTAATGATCTAGTAAAAAAGAAAAGGCCATAATTACTGATGTATTATGTGCTGCTTCCAAATTATGGAAAACATTTTGTTGGCGGTAATTATACAGCTGTTATACATTTTATTTGAGGCAAATCCATTTTATGCACAAAAATGTTGTTATATAATTTATTATTAGTCGGTACCCGATGTCTTTCTTACAGTCTTGTACGATTTGTACGGGTTACATTTACCACGTACGGATGTACGGACAGGGATGCAAGATTTTCTTGCAAAATACATTTTATAGATTACAATACTTATATAAATATAATAGTCTTTTCTTCATTCATAATTTATTATATTGCTCTTCTTATAAGTAGTTTTGTTAGTTTTTATTGACGACACACCTAAGAACTATGACTTCGGCAAAGGGGAGTACCTCTTTGCCGAAGTCATAGTTCTTGAAGACTTAAATGCAGACCATACCGTTTAGCTTGGATTACTGACTACGCAGAGAGATCTGTATTTGACTTTTCAACATCAAGTGGTCTATTCCAAAAAAAAAAAAATACTATTGTGCTATCGCGTCTGTTTCAAAACACCTTTTTAAAAGTGTAATCCCAACCTCGCAGAAGACTTGCCCTTATCTATCCGATCCCTAAAGAAAGCAACAAATCTAACTCATTTACCTTCAGGGTTTAGGTTGCCTCGGAAAGATCTTATTGATCCCTAAAAAAATAACAAATTTGACCCATGAAGTTAGCAGGGTTATTGCCAGTACCTCCATACAAACCGCCAACTCTTGACTTACATTGGAGATCGCCAGTTGATCGCAGTCAATGACCGGCAAATGAGCATTCGCCATGGTAGATCAGCGGACGATGTTGTGAGGTACCTAAAATTCTGGCGGCCATTGATATTAGGGGAGAGGGAGAGAAAGTATTTCGATAACACGCGATCGTGTATAGCACAAGGTGATTCTTTCGAAGCTACTTATGGGCTTCCCGAGAGTTTATGAGCAGAGCATACATACCGTTATCGATCGATTTTGCGCGCACCTGTATCGGCGATCCCGAATTGGTCGAAGCCGACCTCCAAAGCCTTGAACACAGGCGTAAAATTGCTAGCCTCTCAGTATTCTATAGGATACATTTTGGTGAGTGTGCGCAGGAACTACACGACTTAGTTCCCCCATCCCCCTTCCATCACCGGACGTCCCGACGCACGGCAGGTATCCATTCTTTTGTTGTGGACATTCCACCTGTCCGAACGAAGCGCTTTGCTTCCTCATTTTTAGTGCGTACAGCGAAGGACTGGAACAATTTGCCTGCATCGGTATTTCCGGCCAAATATAATGTGGGTGTCTTCAAGAGAAGAGTGAATAGGTTGCTAGGGCAATGCGCCTTACCATCTAAGACTACATTCCACTTACCATCAGGTGGAATGTAGTCAAGCATTGCCCTAGATCGTATAAAAAAAAAATAATAATAAAAAAAAAATAAAAGGTGGTGTTCCCCA
The DNA here is from genome assembly GCA_959347405.1 of Napeogenes sylphis. NCBI lineage: Eukaryota > Metazoa > Arthropoda > Insecta > Lepidoptera > Nymphalidae > Napeogenes > Napeogenes sylphis. The sequence continues at coordinate 8,266,188 of OY365782.1, forward strand.
GGGCTGCGTGCTATCCCCAACACTGTTCCTTTTGCGTAGTGATATGTTGGATAGATCCAACATTGACACCGATGACAGACAGACCGATAGATATTCGTTGTAATACCAGGGATACTGTCTAATTCGGCCGTCCAGGACACTCTTGGTAAAAATCAACAAGTAAGGAATGAAACTTGTATCTTCTACATCCTTGGAGAAGGTTTTATAATGGGATTAATTGAACCTCGTTCAGTTTGAAGCAAGTTAGCGCATCTACCACTAAAAAACCCCATTCGTCGTAACAATGCTTTTCAAGAATATTTCACTCGATGCCTCGCCCAGAATCGAAATACTGAGCCTGGATGCATGGCATGACATCCAACAATGAGTCGCTCGAGTGTAGGCCCAGTGCTCTGTGAAAGGTTTGATCCTCTGGACGTTATGGAGTAATATCGTATCTTTTTCGGCATTTATCATGGTGAGCGATCCAGAGTGTTATTCAATCTGATTCCTGACACTGATTTCCACTGTTACTCTGCTAACCAGAGCCTACCAATCTGCCATTTGTATGCATAGTGTTCCTCTACAGTCCTGGTTCTTTCTACCATAAACCACAGAGATGTGGAATGGACAAATTTCGGGGGTGTTTTCAGGTCGATACGACATTGGTACCTTCGAAAAAATCACCTCTTTGCTCTCCTCTTTATATTAAAAAGGATTATTTTTAATTAAAGTAATTAGGAAGAGTTTGTGTTTAGAACTCTTTTTCATTTTAAAACACAAACGCAAACTGATGTTACGTAATGATTTCCGATGCAATTAGCAATTAGCCGACATTTGCACCTGCCGGACTATTGCTTGTTGACTTTTCTTTAAAGTATTTATAAACTTGTTTATTCATTTATTGACTTTTAATTAATAAAGACATAACTATTTAAATATTTATATAAATATATATTATGCTTTCTGAATAAATTTTTTTAACTTTTACTGCTACATTGTTATTATTCTAAATTTAAAAATTATAATTTCCATTGTCAATAAAATATTGACGTATTAACTCATAATGCCGTCGGATGGCCTTTCCACAGATAAGAGTCAGTATTTACTTTCAGCAAGGAGACGCTGCCGAAACCATAATGGATAATAGAATTAGAAATTACAAAAAAATATAAATTCTGATGTCACCTATATAAGGGGTTAGTAACGAATGTGTTGTCATTGAAACACCTTGGCTTACAATAATGGGTTCGATACTGAATAATGTTTTATTTAAGAATGGTAATGGCATTCGGGACATTAACAACGCATTATGTTTTTCTTACATACGAGTATTATGTTAAGGTTATGCGAATTGCCAAAAATATTTTACAGATGGTTTTACCTTTTATACTACCCATGAAAAAGAAATATCTAAACAGAAAATTCCACCCAAAGTTGCAACAAACTTATTATTGTTATAAATAAGAGCGATTGGATATAAAAGCTTAATAAAATTATCTTATTCTTTGTGTTTTTTAATTTGACAGCAAAAAATGTAATGGACGGGATATTTCCTGTATATATGTAAAGTAGTGATAGTATTAAGTAATATAATATAAAATAAGGCACTGATATTTTTCATTAAAAAAGATACCCTAAATTAAGAAACGTACAGTGATTTGTTTAATAATACATTATGGTTCTGGAATTGGAATTCATTCTTAAAATGTTAAAACGAATGTATTTCTGATTACATTGTTATAAGTATTAAATGATTAGGTGTCAAATCCATACATAATTTCATATTACGATATAATTATAATGGTCCATGTAATATAATATTGTTTTATTTTAAATTATGGATTAAAATAAATTGATTAGTTTTGGAACAACAACTATGTGTGATCGTTAACGTATTTTCAATACAATACAGTATTATATATTTATATGTTGCCTTCATAATGGCCTCGCTGAGAATCAAAAAAGGCGAGTATTGAGCCGACTTACCGATTATGGTCGATTGCTTATTTTGTAGTCTCTCGAAACAGCGTAGGCGATAATAAAAGATAACACTTGTAGAGCTCACTGTTTTCAAATGTTTAACTCGTTAGCAACAAATAAGAAAAATCTTCATCATTATATCTTTTATAAACGAACAAGTATACCATAACTGTTTAATATCTTTACTTATTTATTTTTTAAATCTATTGTATTGTATTTGTGTTTTTTGTATTAACCTAAATCAATATGAATAGTACTCTAACCGACAACCTATCGGTCCTCCAGTCAAATTTGCTGTTTTCATTCTTTTAATTTCAAACATATGTTTTAACAGTTCCAAATGGACACTAAATGTTTTTTACAGCTGCATTAGAAAAACATATTGTTAATTGTTGTACTCTTTTATTCCTGACTGACGCTTTAGGGAAGGACAAGCCCGCATGAGACAAGATATAGAAGGTAATATTACTTTTTGTATCGTATACTATAAATATACTATTTAATATAATCATCGGTGTTTTGTATATTACGTTCTATTAAACAAATATTATCGTAAATATACAATTCGTTTCCAAATCCGGTCAAGTGAAGTAAAGCATTTTGAATTCGTTCTTTTTTTAGCGGTCCCCGACACAACGACTCCAATGAGTACATCACAATATTATTTCTATCCTTTTTAGACGTCTTTTTATATCCGATATCCCAGGTTTCTTATTGTTTTATTTAAATTTTTAATACTAATACCGTTGTCGTTTATTTTTAATTGAATTCATATAGAATGTCTAAGCGCATGCTTAATCCAAATAAGACCAGACTTCTATTTATGTTTTGACTTGATGATAGACTAGATTATAGATAAAATGATTAATTGCAACAAAGTTGCAACATATTGGATACCCTTCTTAGTAAAGTTGGATTGACATTGGCACAGAAAAATACTGTTAAGTACATTATTTATATTTACTTACTTTTAACTTGACATATATTTTATATCATGACATTTAACATTTTTCTTTATGCATTCTAATATGAGGTAAATCATCACTATTGAATACTGAAATATATTCTTAAAGAATTATGCTATTTTTAATAAATACATAATACTCTTCTTTTGTGAAATTGTGAAACTAAACTATGCTTCATATGCAACAAAGACCGCTATTGTTAATCTCTTCTGTTCAGAATTAATTACGAGTCTTATAAATTTACCAGATATAGTAATAAAGTTATCTAGATGTTCTGAAACTAAAGACAAAATTAGAAAATATATATCTATATTTTTAAATATAAATTTTAATGCCTTCTGTGTGAAAATACGAAATAGATTAGATATAGATTTACCAATTAAAATTATTAGAAATTCGCCGAATAGTGGTTTCACCAAATAACCGAGTACCGAGTACTATTCGGTTTAACTTTTATCGAGCCAAATATTCGGCCGAATTATTCGGTTTATCATTTCATTGTTTAATTTCATAAACAGATTTTAACAAGTATGCTAAAATCTTGTGGCTTCTGGCTAGATAAGGAAAAATTGAGGTTTAAAAATAAAAACTTAATTGCTTTATATTATTAAGCTTTACTCAACACATTATTTTTAGGATTTCTTTGACTGATGATGAAATAAATCTTAGTTATGTCTTTTAGTTCTTTACCGTGTCGAGTAGCCAAGAAATACTCGAACCGAACATATTCGGCACCCAAACCGAATAATTCGACCGAATACGAATAGTATGATAGAAAAAGATGCCGAAAATGCCGAATACCAAATACTGACCGAATATTCGGCGCATCGCTACAAATTATATTTAGTGTTTAAGCGGTACGGATTGATCTTGTAGTACCTGTGTATACAGTGACCTATGCAAATATTAGAACTATAACTTTTACTTTGAGAACTCATTCTAAGAAACTTTTTATTGTAAAACAAGGTATGTTTTATCTTGTTATATTTCTATACTAATGTGCAAAGTTTTAGTTATCAAAATAATTCAAAATATTTAATTTACACTATGTATTGAAATTTATTCTAGAAGCGTATTTAGACAATGGGTATTAAATTAAAGGTTTTTTATCGTTACGTCTACTTTATTGTTTTTTTAATTGGGTGACAAAATGTATGTATCGGCCTTGAAACATGAATGATAACGCCGTATTGTGGCTCAGCAAGGAAAATAGCTCGCTCCGTTGCTTGCGAGGCGGTTTCACATAGACGTTACTTTGAGAAGTATCATAAAATTTGTAACAAAGATAAAATATTTTTATATCCATGATACGATTAGAGATAATGTTATGTAACATTTTTGATAAATAAATTAAATTAATAACAATAGTTTAACATATGTTTTGTTAATTATACAAAATTAATTTAAGAATACTATCGGAACTAAATATTATAAAAAATATATTCAAGTGTATGTGAACAACCGTCAAGCAAGCGCTAGGCCAAGGCCGAGTGACATAACAAGTTACGTGTCGCACCGTTAGCTGCGCCGGCGCACCGCTACTCGCACTGAAGTTGTCAACACGCTTCCCGTGCACTAATAGTTACGTGGTATATTTAATTGGCACTTCTTGAGAGAAAAACAATCATATAACTGTAATGATGAGAAAATGCCGTGAACTTTGTAAATTTGTTTTAATGAAACATATTGCAGGATGTAGACGGAGATATATTTTTAGTTCTTTATTTGCGATGGATGTTGAGATTAAAATAATACTTTAATATATTTGCTATTTTATTAACTATTTCTTTATCCACTTCAAACAGACGTACTCTAACTAATTTTCTATTTTGGTTTACTGATTAAAAACTATATACGATATATACCTAATAATAAATAAAACTATAACAAAATAGCTATGTTTATTTTCAGTCATTTCAAAATATTTACGCTGGTAATGACGGTAACATATGTTCGTGTAACGCTGAGAAGTGAACGGTACCTTCAATCAGGGAATACGTGGAACATAGCGTAACTACATTCCTAAACAGAAGACGTGCGACGAATAAGTGCAATCATTACGTTTTTGATTACTCGCTCGCTGTAATGAAATAACGAACGCCTTTTCTGAATACATATTTTTTTGCTAACGGTATTTTGATAGGTAAGGGACTGCGGAGATTGTTTTTTTTGCTCAATGGCGTTGGCTTTGGTTAAGATTTAGTTTTATCTTCAAAATTTAAGTTTATTTAAAGTTACTTACAAATTAGGGAACAATCGAGAAACGTATCTTTATCAATATTAGTTTCTTAAATTTAAATAAATACTTATATTTACCACAGTTTGAATAATTTTAAAATATGAACTAATTTATATCATAAAATCAATATAAGTATTCCGAGATGAATCTACCTAGTAATCAGATTATTGACCTAAATTAGGGAAATAGTTTCAATTAATCAATATTTCAATATGACACCATGGTATTTCCGTCAATATACGTCCACTTTTGATTTTAAGAGATTTTACAGGAGTTTCAACTAACTCTAATCTGATGAAGATGAGACAAATATCAGCTGAATATTTTTTACTATTATCAAGATATCACAACATAAAAAAAAAATTAATATTTTAAAATTTAATATTTAGTTTAATTAAAGCAAGTCGTTGTTTTGTCATATAATGTTGATCCAAATCCTATACATAATTGCGATAAAGATCTAGACTAGTACCACACTAACCTTTCATTGGCCGTCTGGTAGGTTTGACCTCATACACTTATATTAAATTGCGGTGTATATAGTGTGGGTTGCACGACTGACGGCCATGGTAATGTGGCTCATATCTTTTGTTGAAGGCCGAGGCTTTGTTCAATTAACACTCAACCTTGCCCTGGTATGGAGTAAGACGATCGGCTTCATCTTTGTTTGAAAGTATTTAAGTTAAGACGGATTTAAGCAATTTGTGAATAAGATTTATCTCTATGAGATCATCTTGTAAGGTTTGCAAACAAATACGAATCAAGAAATAGAATACAAAAATTATATTTTATTATATGTTAAGTGCAGACGGCCGGAACAGGTAGTACCTATTTAATAAGACACAATTATGAGCAAATTATATAATACTTTGTTGGTTTCCAACAACTTACATTGTATATAATTTTATTTCGAAGAATATATTACCTAGCGTCATATCTTTAACATACAATAATGTTTAATATTCGCATCAGCAAACTTAGAGGGTTAGTGAAATTTAACACAGACAGACAGACGTAGTAGCGTAACTGTAATGGCTCATTTTGCTGAGGAAACATCAAACCAGTTAGACTACTAACGTTGGAGGTCTACCCTCCTATCCACACAATCTAGTAGATGACAGAGCAATCATTCTGTAAGTTTTATTTACTTCCTTCTGTATCCAGTTACTCTGAAATCATTCACGTGTCACATCAATCAGCTAAAGCCAGTCACTCCTTAGTTAGATGTAAACATAATTTATTTTATAAATATTATTAAGCTGAACTAAAAAAAATTCAATTTCGTCATGCGTCTGGCCTTCTAAGCAAATTGCATCGCTTTATATACATTGTTTATCATTATGGAGTCCTTATTTGTCCCACACTTGTGTCCTTCTCGACTCACGATCTCTCGTTGAATTGATATTTGGCAGCGAGTACAGTTAGTATCGATTTGACATTACCCGTCCTGACATTCACTGGCACCACGTCATACGTGTTTTGAATCCATTTCAATTGTTCGTGAGAACCGACAGAATGAAGAAGTTAATGCTAATGCAGTACCAATAACACAATAAAGCAAATTATGTCCCATTCAAACAATTTAAATTCCAAGCAATTTGGTAAATATTCAATTATTAATTTATTTTATTTTGTATATTAGTTTCCTATCTGTACTTAAATCAGTAGAATATTCTTTGAAAACTTTGTACCTTTCAGACTTTGCTGTGAATATGTAAAATATACATACATACATTATAATATCATATACATAATCATTTCATTTACATTATATTATAACCTTTATTATTAAAATCATAAAAGTTATCCCTACAAATATCATCCTCATAAGTTATGAACAGTCAAAGTATTTAATATGCCGAAGTTTCTTAAAGACCTTCGTCCTCATAACCTACATCATATATGAATGTTGAGCGTGCTGCCGCAAGGTCTTACCCACGTGCTGCACAACGAGTGCTGCACATGCTGACCAACGTGATGCAAATCTACGAACCCATGAGAGATATTCCACGTGAATTGATATTCTGCCATGACCCCTTTCTTAAGGAATGTTAAAAGAAATTAAAATGGAATATTTCGTCCATGAACGCGAAATAGGACGCTAAGGCATATAACTGCTTTTTTTTATTAATAGACTGAAACAAAAATATTATTACGCCCATTTTTTTTAATAAAAAAATCTCACACATACACAGTATGAAATAAATCTTGTAGAATATATTTAGTGGGCAGTTAAATCTTTTTTTTTTTATTTTGTATAATATATTTTCAATTGACTATGTATTTTCCAGATGCTTTTTAAATAATGGAAAGCTACCTGCTCTTGTTTTTAAAATTCTCATGTTTTAAAAAGTCAAGTTTCAGTCTATTTTTTTTTAAATTCACCATTTTGTATTTGCATTAACCATGAGGCATAAAAGCAACCGTTTCACTTATTTTAAACAAAATATAAATTATACACTGTAAGGTCTCAAAAAATCTTGTCTTTCCTCTTATTTATTGTTTTAAAAATAACACAATAATTAAATAACCCTAGTCACTTTCGTTTTAACTGCGCTTTCATTTTCGGTGCTCTATAATTTATTACTTCTAAACATTTCTTTTAAGAACAAAAGTTACGTATTCTTCTTACCCAATTGTTGGCACAATCGGGTATGGTTGTAAACCATACAAAAGAAACGAAACCGTTTAACATGGCCGCCGTTATCAATAGAAAGTTAAATAATAATAGCAATGAATATATTATCTTGTGGATTTCTGGAAACAATCAACAGGTTTCCATTGTAGTGGTTTTTAAAAACCTTGTTGATTAGAAGATTGTTGTTGAGACTATATATATTTCATTGTATTTGTTATAAATTTAAATAAGGATGGGTCAGAAAAAAAAAACTATATATTGAATATTTGCCAATTACTTATTTGTTATTTATTTATATCTTACGTTTTATGTCAAAACCAATGATGATGTCAATGAACTTGATGCTGGTTCACAACAACCCTCTTACATGACAATATAATAGGAATGGGTAGCGATTATCGATAACTTGTTGATTGTAATTACTTGCAAGTCCTTAAATGATTACAATGAATTGGGACTGTTCGAATTATTACCGATTTTTCTTATAATTTGCCCATTGGTGGTTTTAGCTACATATATTCAAGGATTTTTTGTTTATTTTGACCATACAAAGTAAATATATAGTGGCTTTCTAAATTAGTTATTAATAATAATCACTTTATTAATCTTATATCATTATGTTAAAAAATTAATAAAATTAATATATTCACTCTGTCACTCTTATCTATACTTTGTCATCATAAATGCAAATACATATTATATTTTTTTATAAATAAAGCGGTAATTTAGAATTTTTTTAGTTGGCTTAGGTAAATTCAAAATATATATTTTTTTATAATTTTGTTTGTATTTGTCTCCTCCCATGTTATTAGAGGTACATTGTGTGTATAAATACTTTTCTAATGCGAATGCATTTCACCATCACCATCACCATCACCATCACCATCACCATCACCATCACCATCAACATCAACATCATTATCAATACCACTATCGTGAACATCACCAACCACTATTACCAATATTACGCCATTCGTCGCAAGTCCTTTTAAGGTGCATGACGCAACCACAAGACTTTAAATTGTTTCTTCTCATATTAATCACATATATAATATTCGTTTGGTATTTTCTTTTCCAAACTTATCATAAGGATCATCTCAATTCTCAACATTTTAGTTACATTATCTGTTTAGTTGGACCTGTTGCCTTATTTGTACCCACATTCCATAGTTTCTAGAGGAATTTGGGGTCAAAATATTCCTAAGAAATCATGACTATCTAAAGCATTCACTTTTAATTAGGTACCTTAATTTTAAAAAAATAGGTAAAAGTATACGTTGCCCGAAATATGTATTATAAAATATTTGTAATTTTTAACAAATCATAATGTACAAATTCGATAAATTTCAATACTGTCAACATTCAAATGTTTGTTTATTTGTTTTAAATTGAGAAAATATTATCGTAAATTGATTATATTACGAAACAAAAAATCTGCGCTTTAAGCTGAGCTCCATCAACCAGCGCTGTCCAATTTAAAATGGCTATTCTTAGTGCTAGACCTGATACTAAAGGTCTAAAAAAATTAATATAATTTATATATATATGATATGTAATACCTTTATACTGTCAGGTAGATTATACCCATGATTCATTCATAATCAAGTACGCGTTGAATCAGAAAAATTTACCCAATACGATCCTCTGAAACATTTCGTCGAATCACGTAAGTTGGTCAGAGTGAAATGACCGCTGGTGACCATTTCGGTGGTTGCGTCATTTTAACTGAGACCGGCGTTCTTGAATTCAAATTCTTCTTTTACTTTTATATTTGTAAGATAAACGTGTTACTATTTCTATGAATAATTTTGGTTTATTTTATCTGAATAGGTTTCAGGTTTCTAGTTCTACCGTAGTGTTGTCTTTGAATAATTGTTTTATTTTAGTTTTATGTTTAGGTATATGTATATGAATATTAATTCTAAAATACATTGATATGAGTATACTATAAATTCAAGATTGCCTTGCCTTGTTTTTTGGATCAGTTTTTGTTTGGATCAGTTCTCTAAATTTCCAAGCTTTTTAAATCTATAAAGTGTATAAAGATTTTTTAAAACTTTTAATAATACATACATTCAACTTGTTCTTAATTCTGATTATGTTGTGTTCTTAAGCTTTTTATCGCTTACTTGAAATTCTTCAACACTTGGTAACTTGAGTTTTCATAAACATTTTGTATACTAATATAAGTAATTGCAAAGTCATGGACAACAGCTTGTAGTAAGTGAAGATACATCCCAACTTGAATATTCGCAAGCCATGCTTTTTGATGCCGTGACTTGCATCTATGAAATCTAAGATGATATCATCTCTAAATACTTAAAACGAAAAGTAGGTTTAGTCATCACTCATAATGTTTACTAACATTTAACAGTGACAAACTATGCAAACTAAGGAAGATCAAAGATGGCCACATCATTACTTATTAGAGAAAGAATGAGGCGTTCTATACGTTCTATATTCAAAACCGTGTTTCTGCCATGCGACCAACGTCCAAGTTCAACAGCCAGCTAGTCGGCGAAGGATGGAGCGACCCACTTGTGGTTCCCTGACCTCCGCGGCAGCCTAGCATATTCCACCTCTCTTTCACACAGCAGGAACTAACGTTCTTTCTCTTTCCTTCCCGGAATATTTTTGCACGCATATTCGGAAAATGGCGCAGAATGGAAAGACGTTTGACAAGATGACATGGTTTTACTCGTTTGTAATACAATTGGGTTTTATTGCGAGAAATGTGGTAAAATTTAAATTTTAAACGGAGAACTGCGTTATTGTTTTTAAGATCACACACATATGTAACGCTTGAGACCTCATGAATATATATACCTATAGGATTTTTGATGCTTAATATAATAGAAACAAAATGTTTTTGGAAACATATTTTTTTTTCTACTAAGTGAGCAAAGAATAGTCATTACGAGTAATTTTATGCAATTCCGTAAAGTTCTGTAGAATTCTGTAAAATTCTGCTGCTAGCAGGAAAACTTTTTAAGGCTCTAGGTTGGTATTTTTGCATAGAGATATTAAGATATTAATAAATGGATAAAACGCTAATTTAAATCGTCTTTATTACATCGTCATCCTTATATAACCAATAACTAACTTAGCCAGACTGTCAACGCTCAATGGGAATTCATGTTGGGGTTTTCGCCACCATTTGGATAAGTCTCCAAACCAGGACTTTTCCCAACCTCTGGCAGACAGACATGCGGCAGTCCCATTCTGATATGCTACCTCACAGCGACGAGAATACAAATACATATGTATTATGTATATTTGTTTGATTGACATTTTACTAGACTAACCTATGTTTTATATAGCTCCGGAAATACAGCTCACATCTTTCTTATTCTTTAAGTTCTTCTTATTTTCAATTATTAGCTACTTAAATTATTAATATATATTATAAAATTTTTTTTTTCATCATCAAAATCGATAATTTCGCCAAGGTGAAATTGTTGCTATGTAAAACATTTTGCAGTCTTTTTTTAATCTTATGAAGTAAAAAATGGTTTATTTTTTTAAGAGAACCAATTTTTAATATTTCAACGAACTATTACTCTTAAATAAAATACTTTGAGATGGAATAATAGTAATAAAATGTAAACAAAGGAATTACCATAACCAAAAAATATTTAATAATTCGTGCAAATCCAAAAACGCTTTAAATAAGGATTGTGTTTTTTATATTATGCAAAAGTTATGTGCATGTGTCAACAAAAAAATATAACCATTTATTTTGTAAATAATCCGTTAAATTACATGTAAAAGAAAAACGGATGAAAATATGTTTATTACAAAGGCAATGTCACAGGGACACGCAACCTTTTGGTAATCATTATATACCTCATTAGCGACGCATCCAATAAATATATTTTTAACTAATTCTGATTTCGACTCATTAAGACTCACGTCTACTGACAGCGAATAAACTAATAACGTTAAACTGTTGCTTAATTTTATTTCCTTACTATTTCTCATAGAATAATACTTAAAGCAAAAAAAAATATTAAGTGATTATAAAATTATTTTATTGTATTGTACTGAAATGATTATAAATATCTATGATCATTTCAAAAATAAAATATAAAAAATAGACCAATTAAGAAAATGTTTATTATCACTGAAAGAATACTTTGACATTTAACATAGTGACACTGAAAATGACAGTTCTTTGTTTACATTATCTAACTATTATTCCATCTCAGAGTATAATAAACTATTTGTTTTAAGATCTCAACTTTTAAATAACAAATAAATGTTTGAAACATACTTTCAGTAGTTATTACAAAATAACAAGTCGATATAAAACGATTAACAAAAAATAACTATAGTTTTGACTGATTGATTTTAAATTTTAACACTTATGTGTCCACCTAATAAGATGCTATAAATATTTTTTAATAATTACATTTTTTAATCCTTGTTTCTATTTATTAAATACTGTTTAAAAAATTCTAACAAGAAATCTTTTGAAAAAAGCAAAAAAGATACTAATATGCATTGAGTTTTAAAAAGTAACTTAAAAAGAGAATAAGTTATTTTTAACTAGGAATAATTTCGAATCAAATAAGAAGTTAATATATAATATATACAGTGGTCACCCAAAGAGCAGGAGTGGATCCAAATAGCTACAAAAATGAGCAACTATTTGGAAGTCAACAGTGTGTGAACATACAATTAAGTATTCTTGTCTGTTAATCCATATATATGTAAATATTTATACTTAGTCTGGCCATAAATAGTGTTGCAATTAAAAAAAATATATTAACATTTGAAATCTGTCATTTTTATACGATTGTTCATTGTGTTTTCTCATTTTGGCGCTAGTACATTGTAGAATATTTTGCGATATACAAATGGAGTGAGGTGATAAAGAGAACAGAATCGCTGTAATTGCATTACACAAAGTAGTAGCCATACGCAATTTTTAAAACTCTCCATTTGGTATTAGTCAAATGTTTGTGTATCGGGCTATTAATAGGTACAATCAGACTTCCTCTGTTTGTGACAGAGAAAATCTGGCCGTCCACGTAGTGTTCGTACGAAAAAGGTGGTCAAAGCTATAAGGGAGAGATTCGAAGAAATCCTTTTTGATAGCAAAAGATTTTATTTTTGGAAATGAAGGTAGCACCTAGAACCATGTCGCGTATTTTAAGAGATGATTTAGGACTTGCAGCCTATAAGACACGCACTGGTCATTTCTTAACTGATAAATTAAAGATGAATGAGGTGGTAAAATAAAAACAACTACTGAAGAGGTACGCGAAGGGAAGTCACAGAAAAAATTGGCTGTGAAGGATGTTTAATAATTAAGTATGGTTTTTCCAGCAAGACTCGTTCGTTTAACGTTAAATGATATTTATGAACGTTTAAAGAATTGTATTGCAGCCAATGGACACCACTTCGAATAAGCTTTTTATATTTTTTATTATTTTATATTTATGTATTAAACTAACACACTGTAAAAGTAATAACTGTTATTTGTAATTAAAACAAATTTTTTTTCTTTGTTACAATATTTATGGCAAAATTAGGTATATGATTCTATAAAAATCGTGAAGTAGTTATTTCATGATGGGTGGATAAACAAACAGACGAATAGGCCTTTCTAAATCAACTGCTTGAAATCTTTCTTTCTTCCGAAGATCTAAAATTCTATGAAGACAGCATGGACTGTGGAGTCGGATGATAACCAAAGATTTGTGTACACAAATCTTAGATTATCTCTCTGAATACTCAGAACTCACAAATCTTTGGTTAGTTAGTTAGTTAGATACCTTAGTTCACATAACAATTTACAAATTGTGATGTAAACTAAGGTAGTAACCTCAGTTACCGGGTAAAGTAGTACCTAGGTACCAGGTGCTATAGAATGAATTGGGACAGCAGTACCAGGTGCTATAGAATGAAATGCTACAGTAGTATCCGGTAACTGAAGTAGAGTTATGATGAAATAACATGACTCATCGACTCATACCTGATATGACTCGGTGAGTCATGTCATATTAACTTTTATTCTTGTTTTCCCGGGAACATATACTACAAAATAATCACGCTAATGAAAATTCAAAAGGTACGTAAACTATTATAGTTTACATGAACAATTATAATTATTTCTCAAGCTATTTTTAAGATATTTCTACTAATTGCCTAATCCTAATGTCACGTACTCCATTCATGTTTACTTCAATAACTCTCTTCTCGTCTCTAAAGATGAAACTAAAAATGGCAACATTTTATTGTACGTATTTATTTCACCGCATTAGTGTTCCATAAATATTGATATAGGTGAGATTTTTTTCTGGCATATAAATAACTAAGTATTATGTAACTAGAGCGAAGAGAAATATTTTAGGTACTTTTCTTCATTACATGGTATAAAGCAAAATCGCTTTCTGTGTCTGTCCCAATGTCTGTATGTATGCTTAGATCTTCAAAACTACTCAACGCATTTTGATGCAGTTCTTTTAATAGATAGAGTGATCCTAGAGGAAGGTTTATATGTATAATAACATGCTTAATATATTAGACAACCACTGATAATTTCAAGATTTATAATGCGAAGTAATAAACAAACACATTGTTTTGCGCTTACATTGCTGGTTGGTTAAATTCTACAAGATAGATCAAAATAATATACTAAGTATTGTTTACCTTAAAAATTTCAAAAAAGGTATATGTTTATCTCTTAGGGATAACCCACTATAGCCAATTTTTATCCTTTACTTTTTACGAGAAACAATAGCTTATTTACGAATCGATTTAAAGCAACACAGCATTAATTCTTATCTAATTAAGTGCCTTAAATACATTTAAGATTTCATATTGAACAATATTACAGTATGCAATTTAAATGAATATTTTCGAAGATATTACATATTTAAAATATAGGGTCTGATATGAAACCGTGCAAACCGTCTCAAAAATGGCTTTTGTGAATGTTCAGTATTAAAAATTTTGGTAATGTATTTAGCTAACTAATTGTCTCCTACATATTATTTAGAATTAAAAAATACATTTTTTAATAAAACCAGACCTGCAAGTTGATGGTCACAATAACGTCGATTGTGTAGCTCAGAATTCCTCAAGTTTATATGGTCATATTTTGATATTGTTCAATGAACACCTATAAGTGTGATATATGGTTAGAATGGTTACTAAGTACTCTGTTTAAAAAGTATTTAAATGGACGTTTAAGTAAAAACAGGAGAGATATAAATAAAATACAGTATCTAATATTGTATCCTTATTAAAAACTTTAAATAGATTTTTGACAGTGAGCGTTGTCTGCCGATGTCGTAATTTTGATTGTATCTCTTAAAACCAGTCATATAGAAGCCAATAAAAAAAGGAAAGGGAATTTGTTTTACTACGAATTTAAGGCGTGCGAAGCCGCGGGCAAAAGCTAGTAAATTATAATTGAGACATCAATGTCGTGTTTATTTTATACGTAATTATGAATTGTATAAATATTGTGACAATTATTTATATAAATAAATAAATAAATTTAAAATAAAATTTGAGGTATAAAATATCAGGATATATAAGTATAGTTAAGTTCAACATGTGTAAACATAAAAAAATTATTATCTAAACTAAAATACCCAAAATATACATTATTTGTAACATTTTTTTTTCATATTGTAGGACAATAAGGCGTCAGCCTGGATACATATACTAAGCCAGCAGTCCACTGACCTATATAACGGTTATCAGTTCACAAAATTACGTAACAAAAGCGAATGTGACAAAGGACGCCATGACACAACAGCGGTTAACGCAAGCGAAGATCCAAAAGAACATAACTTTGCCATATAAAGGACGCGAGCGTGCTGAATTTCATTTTCTAAAACTCGATTGCAGAGGTGACGCAAGGCTGGAGGTCGGCTAACGGCGACAGAAGGCTCGAAATTGAAAGGCGGTCGAAACTGAAATTGAAGGGAACTATCCCGTTATCCTGACTGAGACGGAAAGCTCCCGTTAAAATCCTCATTCGAACATGCGAGTCGGATAAGCTAAATAGCAGGTGCTGTAGAATGAATTGTAGCTTGGGAAAACTCTTCGATTCTGTAAGCCATTGACTTCTACCACGGGATCTGTTTAAAAACGAGAATTTAAAAGGAATATAAATATTTATAACATTTATGGTAATTTAAGTTTTTACAGAAGGACTTGTTCAAGGAATAAAAAGGAATAAATAACAAATATTAAAAATATATATTACAAGCGAATGCTGCAGTATCCAATATTCCCAACCACATTTCCTTAGGAAGTGGAAAATATTAATTGTACATGAATCTTATCTGAGGCGTACGAGCAGTGTGCTACTTTCAAATAACGGTACTCGCGAATCCTAAACACAAAGAACAGCGGATGTTTAAATTATTAAATTCAATGCTTAAGTTACTGTTTCTTATGTAATAATTGTTGAGACTAAACAGAAAGAGAAGCTTTTGTTTTTTGCGGAATTCTCTAGAATTTTTTATTTATAATGCATTCAGTTAGAACAGTTAGAGAAAACTGAATATTAAACTAAGTATTTTGACCAAAATATTCCTGGTCTTTGGTTCTGGTACTGCAAGAGTTCAGGCTTTGTTGGTTCAAACGCCCAGTATTTGTTTCAGAGTTAAAACACACAAAATGTAGAGTTCGAAAAAATAACAGGCGTTGAAACATCAGCGGGGGAGCTTGGGAAGGAGAAGGGTTCAGCCCATTCCTTCCCAGCCGCAGGCCTAGGTGAGAGGCCTGATAAGGGTACTCCGGTTGCCCGGGGTACCCTTATCAGGGAGGTTCCGCCGAGGCATCGCGGTTAATGCTTACGCGATCCCGTGGCGTCTCATTTCAGCGATAAGGGAAACCGTTGGTTGTTTTTAGTGGTGTGCCTTAAAAATGGCAGCGTTTTCTATGCTGCCGGGTGCTGCACATGCCACCCGGCCATCGCCTTAATAGCTAGTGTGACGATGCGGAAACGCAATTTTTCCAACGGAAAAAAAGGCGTTGAAACATACAATAATAAAACTAAAAAAGTCATCAAGTAAAGTTTATAAACTATTTTCCACAAACGCTTTTCCACAAGAGCTTACTGTTTTGTAGGTTATCAATTTTACTAGACCATAACTTATATTAGAAAAAAGCGTCAGGAAATAGAAGTAATAAATTCATTCTAAATATATTTTATTCAATAATAAGGATATTATAAACTAACCATTAAGTGTTATTTTACCACAGTTTTTTCACTTATCTAATGTTACCTTATACGTTTGTTTAAGCGCCATCTAGATTAATTGTTCTGTACTACCTTGGATCTCAACCCGTAGGTATGTAAATTGTTGAAACTTAAGGAGTTTCTATAGAAATTGTAAGGTGGCAACAATAAGTAAGACAATATTGATAACTGTCTTTGGACTTAAATTAGAAGCCGGTTAAAATATGTATAGATCTTATATAGTTTAGTTTTTGTAATATTAGTCAAAAACTTTTTTTAATTACAATAAAAATACAGCATATGTCTCAGTAAAAAGCAATTTTGACTCAGACGGTAAGTAATAAAGTCATCAAATTTCACCAAAATCAGTAAGTATATAATAGATATTTGTTATATTATTAGACAAAAAAATATAAACATTTTCTCTTTTTTTTATTTTTATATCTATTGGAACAAAATTAAACCACACCAAACTTTGTCAAATTCCGTTCAAATAAACAGTACCCCTAGGACGAATTTTGACATTACGAAAACTACGACAGTTTACCAAATCGCAAAATCAAAACGATTGTATAACTATAATTGTATAGTTTACCTACATATAAACCAATAAAGATTCTTTCTCTGTAGGTTCAGATAATAATTAGGTAAGCATTGCGTTGAAGTCTCTCAAAAATTTAATGAACAGATTTTGCTCCGTTATTTTATTATTTATATGTGTACATCATACATGTACATTTAATAAGACACATACATTTATGAGTTTATTAAATTTTGTAACAAAAAAATATTGACAATTACAAATATTACAAATATTACAAATATTGACTCAATGTTTTTAACCTAAGCCGCTATGATTCATTCATTCTTAATTTAATTTATACTTTTTATTACATACTCCGCATATTACATATCTTAAGCTTTCATAAGTATATTATTTATAGTGTGAGTACAAAGTACATTATTATGTTATTTAAATTATACAAGGTGGATATAAAATTTTACGCATTTGAAATACCTATGAGTAGAAATAAAGGTACTTATGCAATTTTTTTCATGATTAACGTAACAAACATTTAGTGAAATTAATTGGAAAAAAAAAATGTTGTTGAGATGTGCTACATTTCGTTGTTGGCACTACGTAAACTACACTTCACTACGTAAACTTTGAAAAACTCGCTGACACATGCTGCGAGGTATCGGCTATCTCCTGGATGTTTCCTTTTAATTGGGATGTGGTTGTCGGTTTATTAAGGTAATCTGTTCAAATATGGAAATTAAGGATGAATATTAAGGAAAATGGCAGTTTGTAAGTTCCGGGCTTCTTGGAGGCCATGGAATATCACCTCCAGAAATCGATTTGTTAGGAAACATTTCTTTGAGACATTCACAGTACAGTCACGGTATAGCATGTAGCTTTAAGTTTATAGCATGTTGCTTCATCTTGTTGTCCTGCTCATTTTCCAGGTTCCATCACCCAGGTCCTGATGGTATATCCTTCAAATTTTGGCCCACCCTGTATTTAGTAGGTACATTAATGTCATTCCGTTAACATATTCAGTTGCATGATAAAATTATGCAATATTCAAATAATAAGTCATCTATCATCACATAAATCTAAAATAAAAATCTAAATCTAATCTAAATCTAAATTTGAACTTAATTTATAAAAATGAATTTCTTCAAAGTTGTTTCGCAACTTTCAATTCTGCCTATAATAACAGAGATATTACAATATTATTAACCTCTTAGAATAAATATAATAAATATTTACGCCAGTTTAGTTAACATTTTTCAGCATCTTGATGTTTCATAAACATGTGTTTATAAAAACAAGTTCTAAGAAATATCAATAAAGAAACTCTATTGTGATTATCTGTATCTTGTATTTGTGTATAATATATATATTTTTAAGATATATTAACATATATTTGTTCTGTACATACACACCTTTGCTTAAATCTCATGAAAGCATCATATATCCAAATTATTAGTAGATAAATTATAATATCATAGCTAAAACAGTGTCAAGATCTATATTAATTTAGTACCACTATTTCATCTCTAACAACCTAGAGCTCTCCAGATATAAACAATAATTGAAACAATTATTACCGGACAGTGTGAAACTGATGGATGGCTGAGCTTAAGGAAAATTAACCTGAAGGAGGTATTCCTTCAGGTTAATTTTCCTTAAGCTGTAAGGTATTACAGGTTCGTTACTTGAACATTTAAAACTACACAAATCACATTATTAGCGTTACAGAAAAACTGAAATTTAATAATTGAAATGAAAAGATTATTTGCAGTATTTATAAATTACCTGTCTCTAGTAATATAATTTATATTCTAATTGAACACGACTTAGAATGTAAGATAAAGAATTAGAATTAATAATCAAGAAACTCCAGTAATATCCAGTTATTACTGGAGTTACTGTAATATCCATAAAATTATAAAATAAATTTGACGGTCTTATTCGTAAAATTTTATCGACTATAACCTGAAATAAATTATAATTATTAACACTAAACTAATAAAAGGGAACAAATAACATTGACTTATAGTCCTAGCCCTCATGGGGGAAGATCGCATATTATAAAAAAAGGGCTTTGATATTTACTCTTTCTTTACACCAGGAAGTCAGAACTTGAGTTTTTCAGTATAAATTTTTATTATTTTTTCGTTTAAATTTTGAAAAGAATACCATAGGCTGATTTCTCATCAGGTAGAGAATATGAGTCAGTCTCGATGCACCGTCAGATAACTTAGATAGCTATAAAATGAATATTAACTAATTAAATAACACCAACTTTTTAATAAAGTATATAAATATTACAAAATACAGTGACATCTAGTGAGGTTAAGAAGACTTTATCATCTTCATTCAGTTTTGTTGACATGCCATGTACACAGATGCCGCTAGTCTCCATACACATCTGATCAGTTGTTTTGCACTACCCTGCATACAAATAATTTATGTATTTTTAATATATATCAATGATTATTTAAATTTACATTTACATAATATTTACACTATTTTATTTAAATTTACACTAATGGGTTGTCATAAGTGTATACTAGTGTAAATTGAAATAATCCAACAGAAAATTTCATTCAGTAATGATATCCCGCCCTCCCGATTAAGACATCCGAAAACCTGGATAGTCTCACTTTGAAGGACAAATAACAACGCTAGTAGACCTACATACACAATTTGATATTTCTCATGAAGGTTGTCTGTCTGGGTGTTCCCAGCAAACCCAGTATTTTTTAATGTTATTTAAAGAAATGTTACTATTATAGTTATATCTTTCAAGAGTTGATTACAGACTAGGACAAATAAACCAATTACTCTCGATCTTAACCTTCTGAAACACCACGTCATTTCTCTTAACCCAGTTAAAATAAAGCTCTTTCTTACCTTCAGTTATTATAACAGATATTATTATAATTAGATACCGACCGCTGATTCTTATTTAGTTGTAGTTTTATTTTCTTATATATTTTTATGTAGGTATAGATTTTTTTATGATATGTTTTTATTATTAAATTTGCTGTTAGAGTTGCATTGACCAAATATTTTTTCTTTTCAAATAATTAGTATTATGTTTTATTATCAACTTATTGCAATAAAGTTAAAATATCAAACCAATATAGTACCTAAATATGTTCTAATTAAAATGACATATATGGAATATTTCGGTTTAAATCCAGAACTGGGTTCTTTCCATATTATAATATAATAATCTACCGAAAAAGGTGTATTCTTAAATTATTACGATAAATAGTATTACTAGAGAGATTTTCTATTTTACAATATGTAAATCATCTAGGATTTTATTTTATCATCATCCCTTGACACCGCTCACAAAATTCAATTACCTAACGCTTAAATAAAAGTAAACCTCAGGAGAATTATATACAAGTACATGAGCACGCATGCTTGTTATTTAAATGTAAATTTTATTAGATCCGGGTTTCTGTTGTTTGTCGATAAAAAAAAACATAATATTTAAAACTCTATGGTTAATACCTTCACGCTACACACGACAGGAACCTTCGTTTATTTTCCGATCTTACAACAACCATTTACTCTCATTTCAATTCGTTCTCATACCTCAAATCCATCACTATAGAAGTATCACTTCTATGGATCCAACTTCCAGAAAAGACAAGAGGACACACTCTAAAAGCACCATTTAAAATTATCACTTCATAAGGAAACATATTTTTTTAAGTCATCATACATGTTAACTTTATTTTTTTGTTAATTAACCATTTTTCCAGAAACACTATGACATCATAATATTAGAATATAAATATATGTGTGTAGTATTTTAATATATTTATGTTCTGGCCTTTCATCTTCAAATTATTTTTTTTTAACACTTAAATTTTTTTTACCATAAGCAGTAACATACCGGTTAGCTGGGAGAGAATGACATTAAACTTAAGTTTGCTTTCTGTGTCATTAAAAACAACTAAGGACAAATAAAACCTAGTTAAACTCATTGGACATGTGTAAATGTAGGTAGTTTGTTTTTTTTAAGAAAGAAAAAATCTATGCTCCTTACCATAGCGTATGCAATCGTAATAGCTGCCTTTACTACGAGATATCTGCAATTTCTAGAAAGAAACTGAGAGTATGAACTGTAGACCATTGACAATAAGTATCGTTATCGTTAAAGTTAAGTATCG
This sequence comes from Napeogenes sylphis, assembly GCA_959347405.1. Taxonomy (NCBI): domain Eukaryota; kingdom Metazoa; phylum Arthropoda; class Insecta; order Lepidoptera; family Nymphalidae; genus Napeogenes; species Napeogenes sylphis. The sequence continues at coordinate 8,287,901 of OY365782.1, forward strand.
TTATCATTAAGTTATCGTTATTGGTAGAACCTACCTAGGTTCTACCAATAACGATAACTTATGTCAATGGCCGTGCAAGCGATTCCCTCTTTCTCTTTTCTTCGGTCCTAGGGACAACTAAAGAACAAGTGTGATAGAGTGATAGAGTGAGTGATAGAGTGTGTGAACCTCATTTCATAGTTTTTCATAAATTATCGAATTAAAAGTTGAGTGCGTATAACTTCTAATTGATTCTTAACTGCTACCCGTTACTAACACAGATGTTTTTATACCTTTTTTGTGTAGTAGTCGCCAACCCATATATCACATGTAGAGAAGCCCTCCAAAGCAAACAAACCTACTGATGATCTAATTTCATTATACATAATTTTTTTGACACATTGTTTTTCTAATGATGTTATCTTTATTAGTCGAGATGCGGATAAAAAAACTTAACTTCCTTGATTCATTAAAAATATTATTATAATACAATAATATAATATATCTCGTTACTTCTCTTTATTTATAAAAGGTTTTGTCATTCTCATTAATATATCATCATTTAAGACTTGAACGAAGTTTCAATCGTCTCCGAATAAGTTTCTTCCTATTGATAAATAGGTATTATAAATATATATTTTTAGGTTTATTATCCATAAGTTCTTTACGTTTTATTATCATTAAGTTTAACCGTATTGCATCCTTACGGAAGTACCCCAGAGATCCATCCAGACGTACCCCAGAGTAGGCTATTCATCTTTATTTTTCATGAAAGTCTACATGAAATTATTTATGAAGTTTTGGGATTATAGATGAAGCTTTCACCTTGCACTTCCACCTAAAATCGAGTGTAGATCAAACATATTATACATATTCGATGTTATGAAACACTCTTTATAAGATATATTTTTGTTTATAAATTAATAAGATATTAAGGCAGTCACAAAAAGAACAATTATTCAGAGAGGATGTTGTTTAATTTTTCCTGTAAAGCCAAAGGGCAGTTTGATGGTATTTTCCTACTAGACAAAAATGTTATTGACCAATATATACTTTAAAGTACTAGAAAAAAAAAATATTGTAAAACAATTAACATATCATTTTTAAAATAATCAGTTGATTGAAACTTTTTTTGCAAATATGCCCTGAAAATAAACAAAATATTTATGTCCGAAGATAAGAAGAATAATGGTCATATAATTTTAAAGTAATTTTTGAAAATGCCCTTATTTTAGTAAAAGTGACTGATTAGACACGCGCCGTTACCTACGGCTTCTAATTACTTTAATTTTGATACATATATTTTTTTGTTTATTGAACAAGAAATAACCGGTTTGGTTAATCTCAGTTTGTTTTTATTTTTTTTACGTAGGCGGGTTTTAATGATTCTTTTTATCGCACACAAAGATCTAATAAAGAAAAATTTCCACAGTTTTTTAGTACAACTATGATGAAAAATATAATATTTATATAAATACTAGATGAAACCCGGCTTCGCTCGGGTGAATTGTGACTCATAATACACATCTAGGTGTAAAATGTAGGTAGATATTTCTGTAGTTATCGGTTCTCAAAGAATAGAAGCAAGGCATAGATTCTTATAGCTTCGTTCATCGTGTTTAACATAGTAAATAAAAACTGCAAAAGTTTTTACACAAATAATTTATATTTTAAACCAACATTCAAAATAAACTAACATAAATTAACAAAACATAATTTTTAAGATTTATTCTCCGTAAACTTCTTTGTCTAAAGCACTTAGTCTTTTTCTCTTACTTTTGGAAAAAGGTTTAAGTGCCCGAGCCTTGGTTCTTCTTAATTACCTCGTTGTTTCTAGGCCACAACACTCGCAATAATTGAATAATCTGCAAAAATACATTATACAAATAATAATGTCTTTTGTATAATAAGTATAATAATTCATGTTGAACTTGTATATAAAGGGGTCCCTTCCATTATCACAAAAATGTTAAAAAAACAGTATCTGTTTCTGTGCGTTTATCACACAGTCTATGCATGTGGTCATTTATTATGATTTGTCGGGTTATAGAGAAAAAATATTAAGGCGCTTACCGAGTATACTGTTGTTGCAATCCACACATCCACTGCACATTTGCATTTGCTTGCAGTTTTTGCAAATATCTTGTCATTACAAAAATTATATGTCACTGGAAGTAAATTCTTATTTTATTTGAATGCAGAAAAAGTCTTATAATCAACACTTTAAGAAGAAAACATAAAACAAAATTCACTTAAAAACACATTAGATTATAAAATTAGGATTAAGATACTAATATAGTTTGGTCTGGATATCAATCTCTACCTTCTCCTGGTCACATCATATACAATATAGCATGATAAAACTTATCGTATATTTTGTGTTTTTTGAGATATACCTTTGCTCCAATTTCTTTTCCTCATTGCCCGGCTTGAATGTGGACGATTTCCTCCATTTTGTATGTTCACAGAAAATATAGAGTTGCGAAATTTTCTTGGATAATGAATTGAAATTATTCTTTATCAATAATGGGAAAAAATGTTCTGAGTTTAAAATTCTACATTCGTTTATTTAATTACCATTATAAGGGATACTATTGATAAGGGATCAAGTAACAATCCCGACTCATCTAGATACCCAAAAAATTCAAACCTACAGATTAGTTGCATATTTATATAGGTATCGACATCCAACCTAACATGAAGGCAATTGAAGACATTTTGACTGAGCACTACAGTATACTGTGTGCTTTAAGTTTAAGTTACAACTCAAACTTACACTAGTAACATTTTGTAAAACCTCAAGTAGCGCGTACATTAGGCTTCTTTTTATTAAACGAGGAAGTTGCATTTATGAATTTGATTATTACTTATGTCTGTATGTATGATTGCATTACTTTTTAAACCGGCATCAGTTATTCTGATGCATAATTATATTCAAACCTATACTGCATGTTCTTTAATCGTTTCTTGTATCAGCAAAACAGAATACATTATAATATTGATTATAATGTTGTGCATAGAATTAATTCACACCAATAAAACAATAAATAATATAAAATATACACACATTTACATTGTTATTTATTTACAAACTAAAACATTATGATTTAAATGTGAAATAAATTTAATTTAGTTATTTGATAGAGAAAGACAAAAGTAAATACAATGTATTTGATTGCTTTAGAATATTTTGGCATTTTGATAGGTTGGTAATTTGGTACTTGGTGCTTTCGTATTTGGTAGAGCCTAAATGGCTTTACGATATTCAAGAGGTAAGCTCAACATGAATTTGATCTATTATTAGCTAGTAAAAAATAAATAATTTAAATAATTATAATTTAATTATTAATTATAATAATTATAGTAATTTTAATAATTATAATAATTTTAATAATACACCGAGGCGGACAGCGATACGGAAACTCAGTTGGTAAAGCGACGGGACGACTCCTCAGTAATCGCGGGTTCGAATCCCTGCCCGTGATGGTTTATTTTTCATTCTATATTTATATAAATTTAAATAAGCTTAACATGGCTATACATGTTTAAAGATATTTTTAAACAAAAATAAATAAATTATTAATGATAACAAAACTAGTATAGACAATTCTTTGAAAACTCATTGACCGACACTACACGGTGATTATCACAAACAAAGTAAGGCTTCTACCGGTATTGCATATATCATTGTAATACCTGTTTTCCTTGCATGCTTGAACTCTTCTACATACTACAGGCTGTCCGAGGTAGTTGTTCATCCAACGATTAAAATATTGTAGTTTAATAAAACGTTTATGCGACATCTATTATTGTAAATTACTGTCTTTAGAATTACTCAATACAACTGTATTGTATCAAAATTGCGTGTTATTTATAAACATACCTATATAGACGGGATTATATGTGTATATTAAATATTTTTGATCAAGAAGGAAGTGCCTAAAATGTATGTGTTTATGTGCCTAAATATATGACGGTGTTCATGTATGTATGTTGGTACATACAAAATTTACTTAACGATTTAATTTATTTTATTAAAAGATTTAATTTATTTTTATATATTGTGGTACAATAATTATATACACTTCAAATCGTAATCTTAAGTCTTATTTTTTGGGCATTTATCTCTAAATCGATTTCACATATCTGATAGCAGGGAGTCGTTGTTTTTCTAGTTGCCACAAAAATCATTTTTCCATTGCATGCCGGTTTTTCATTACGATCATCGTAAATAAGTCCCAAAGTGAAGGAGAGACCTGGTGGGATTCTTTTGCATCTTGAGTGCGATAAGTTTATAAATTTTAACTGTTCCAAATCTGGTATAAGTTTATAAAGTTTTAAATAAACGGGTTCCAATGTCAGATTGCTGAACTTAATATGTTGGGTTGTCACCCCGCCTCGCTTGTATTCAATGCGGTATGGATTGGGGTAAGAAACTAATCTGCTCTCGCAAATATATGAAGCTGTTTTTCGTACGGGACTAGAGAAATACTTGGATATCTCAATAAATCTTTCAACTTCAGATTTGAAGGCGTCGCTAGTTTCATACTGTTCCTGTGGTTCATCTAAATCTATCTTCGGTTTTTCGCATACTATTTGAAGATTTGGCAAATTCGAACTTGCGTCTTTATTCACGATGTCTGTCGTTATTGGTGCTTTTAAATTATTAATACTTGTAATTGGACGACTAATTCTTTGAGATTTAGTTCTTGTCTTGTGACTCATTTTTACTTCCTAATTTGTAAGCTTTAGTTTAATACGAGAAATTTGTATTTGATGTTTCTATGATTAAACTGTAAAGATGTATTCTATCCAAGTTGTCATTGAATTTTTTCAAAATTGAAATAAATACGACGATTGACATTGATGTTAAAAAAGGTAAGTTACAAGGAGACTTCATTCACGTTTATTTATTCTTGTCCACTTTCCTTACTTACAGGAAACAAAACAAAAGTAGCTTAACATAAAAATGTTCTTGTTTGTATATCTCATAAACCACCTCGTTATACTTTTACACTTTAAATTAATAAAAAAAACGAGAAATAATTCGATTCAGATATTCAAACTTGCGACCTCAGGTAAACCGTGCCGTCGCTCTACCAATTGAGCTCACGAATAACAATACGCTAGCTCAATTCGTCGAATATCGATACTCTGGCCGTATCGATTTACTTGTTATTATATATTTATTTAAAATTTAGATAAGCTTAACCTGGCTTTATATTAAAAAATAGAAATATTTACATAAATGGATTGTCTAATTTTAATGCTGCTATTGTATAAGCTAAAATGTTGATGATATACAATTCAGTTCTAAAATATTTAGTAAAAGAACTTTACCGCATTATAAGCCTCTGGTATGAGTGCGCATGCGCGTGCGCAGGTAATGTAATTAATGTAAATAAAAAAAAACAACCGGTTGTTATCAAACAATAAATATACAAACACCTTCTCTAGTTACTAAAAGCTTACATACCAAAGAACTTACTCAACTTTTATTATTAATATTATTATTATTATTATGTTAGTTAAATACATGCAAATAATTTAAAATAGAAAACTGTTCTGCCAATGTTTAATAATGTTTTTGTTTCATTTTAATAGTAATAGAAAAATACTTAATTTAATAATATATATGCAGTCCAAATTGTGTACTCATTTACTTCATAACTTACCCTATGCATAGGTTTTCTTAGATTAGGTAACAATTACAATAACATTTACAACTTAGGACGGAGCTATCGTAGTTATTGAAGAGTTAGGACGTCATTGTAAGGGCCATCAGGTTATATTATTCCGCTCGTGTTCACGACTTTTTATATCTAACTGTTCACTAAAAAGCGTAATGTACAAACAAATATGGATGTACTTTTCTAGAGAAAAAATATTAGGACACACATCCCTTTTATATTAGTGAAAGCTCATAGTTGACTAAATTTCAACTTATTATTTTTTAGGTTACAAAACTAGACTAGGTTTTGACATATTTGTCACGGTGAAAGAGTGCGAAAGCTATCCCGTGGCTTCCCACTAAGGCGATGACGTCAACCGTTGGTTTTTAGTGGGTAGCCTTTAATGGCAGCATCATCTATGCTGCCGGGTAGTCCCACATACCCTCACGGCCATCCCCTTCCTGGCCGAAGGGACGAACCGCAACGCATTTTTCGCAAAAAAAAAAAGGTTTTGACATATTTGCGGCACCGTGCATGCGACACCGTGGTGTCCCATTATGGCGACGGCATCTGGTTTAGTGGGTGAAAGTCCCACATAACAGTCCCCATCTTCCACTGGATTGGGTCGTGTATCCATAATGGATTCCGGAGGTGAAAAAAAAGTTAGGACTTATTTTTTTTATGTATAAGAGCAACTTAATTTTTAGTAATTAAATTTTATAAGTCTATTCTAAATAATTGTATGTATTATATGCTCTTCTAAAAGCGCCAAAAGTTAAAAATGATTATAATAATAAAATTATTATAAAGTAATACGCATGTTTTTATGAATCTCAACGGAAATAAAAGCCTATATCTTGATTAATGGCGAAATAATAGCGCAATCTGACCAATAACTGACTTTAGATGTAGTGTATGTCTGGGTTTTTTGGATCCATTTTTGTAGGAACAAAAAATGCATATACAGTTATCATCAGCTAAAAATAATCATACAAAAAAAGTTATGTCTGGTCTAACTAACGAAATAATGATTAAGAACAGATTAAATATCTACGTCTATCAAATTTATGGAGTACAAGTTAAAAACTTATGAATTTATTAAAAAAAATATAAATTGAAATAACCTTTTAATTTGAACCTTTTAATTAAAATGTTTTCATGTCTTACGACTTTCAGGCTGGAAAAGTACATATATAGGTATTGATGCGTGCACTAGGCGATAGCGGTTTAACACATGTCAAAGTATTCTTTCAGTGACATTAAACATTTTCTGAATTGGTTTTATTTTTATGTTTTAGTTTTGTAATGATCTTAAATACTTAATATTTATGATCTTTTCAGTACAATACCATAAAATAATTTAATAATCATTTAATTTGTTTCTTTTTAACTTTAAGTATTATTCTATGAGAAATAATAAAGAAATAAAATTAAGCAACAGTGTAACATTATTACTACATTCGCTGTCGCTAGACTTAAGACTTGATGAGTCGAAATCAGAATTAGTTTTATTTATAATAAATTTATCAGATACGTCGTTAATGAGATGTTTAATGGATTACCAAAGGTTGCGTATCCCTGTGACATTGCCATTATAATAAACATGTTTTCGAACGTTTTTTTATTACATGAAATTGAACGAGTTACCTACAACATAAAAGGTTATATTTTTTTGGACACATGCACATAACTTTGCATAATGTAAAACACACGAACCTTATTTTAAGCCGTTTTATATTTGCACGAAATATTAAATATTTTTTGGTAATGGTAACTCCTTTGTTTACATTTTCTAACTATTATTTCGTCTCAGAGTATAGTAATATCTAAAATTTAACCATTAGTCAATGAGTGCCATATGGAATTAATATAATTGTAATATGTAAGTTCAGTTACCAATCAACAAAAAAAAACAAAATTACTAGAGGTCAATAACTCACCGTTTCGGTTCAAAGACGAGAACACGAATAATGAAGTAGGTTCGGCAATGATTTTCAAAACTATTTAATTTAAACTTCTTCTGGCATTTAACAAGAAAGTCAAATTAATGATAAACTGGATTCTTTAAATACATTTAATATGATTTAGATATTTCGTTTTATATATACCTACTGGTAGTGGAACATTAAATAATACATTTACTTAATAAGTCCATATTCACTCTTTAATTATTAACAAACGACGGTTTTATTTATTTACCAGCTATTGCCGTTCCAATTCGGCTGCTGCCTCCCCTATTTTAACTTAAATAGTAAGCGGCATCTAGCGTTAATACAAATCTATACATTAACTAGTTTTATTGTACTTATAATACAGCCGTTTTTCGTAAGAAAACAAAGAAAAAAAATTAATAACTAAACGATTTATTATACATAACTTATCAAATTAAGGTTACTTTTAAAAAGTTTTAGTAAACAGTGTATAAAGTATATGAGTTTAGTAGTATTATTAATTATGTCATTGCATAAATAGATAAAGTTTACAGCATTTTTTAACTCTCGTCGTTGAAAGCGACTATTTTTAAGTTTTATTGTTGTTGTCGTTGTCATTGTCGTTTTTACAAACCTTGGTTAACAACACAAAAAAACTGAACAAAAATGTTTTGCTCCCTCATTTACTAATTACTCTGTATTTTGTAAGAAGTACCTGAAAGGTCAACGCCCGGGCACCATATCTCCGCTCAGAGTTAATGCCAGTTCAGAGACAACTAATAAATTTTGTTTTGGAAAACTTACATTTTTATAACTATTAATTTTAAAAGGTCGTAAAACAAATGTTGTTGGGATTGATGTAGAGAGTCTGCCTGAAGGAGGTGGTCAATTAATTACAGATAATGTTTATTTGCTTTCTTGAATTCATATCTCTTACGTTTTATAAATGGTCTTTTATTTGTACAATTATATATTCTTGACATTTATAATACGTAATATATATATTCCTATACAGTTTCCTGAGATTAGAATGTTGAAGTAAAAAGTAAATACTAATTTTTAAAAATATTTTTTGAATTATTGTATGGGTAAAATGTTTAAATGACATTCCAGTAAATTCACTGTAAATTGTTCCAGAAAATTGTTGGTACAACACAAAAACAATTCCGAGTTCTTATTTTAAGCGTCCGGAATAAAAAATCACATTTGGAACGGAATAAAGAACTTACGCTATTTTAATAATATAGTAAACATTATTTCTTATGCTACTTTTTTTCAATTTTTAACCAAATAGATAAACTAAATATACAATAAATTCCTATAATGCTAATATTTTATTTTTTTATCTCAGAATCATTTAATATAAATTAATAAATCAATGACTTCTGAACAAAAGATTGTGGGTTCGATTCCCACAAGCAAAATTAAATGATTTACAGATTTTTCTTCTTAGTCTTTGTGTACTTTGTGTCCGTTATTTATATGTTTGTAAGGCATCGTAAACTCTTTAGGATAAGCAATTTTGTTTTCGTTTTTAGAAAATATTTCTGAATGGGGTAATGAATCTTGATCAATGTAATCCCCGGAAGATCGCCAAAACCAATAGAAATGACCATTCGTAGTATTAACTCCTCGAACATTCGAAAACAGTCTCAATGCCTCACCAATCAGTAACGTCGCACTAGGCGTCGACATTACTGATGATTATTAACTTATAATGATGATGAAAGTTTGCCTCCAAAAACTTGGTATATATTTTTTTGTTTGTCTATGCTGTTAGCCCTGTTGGCTATTACAGCGTCACCGGGGGAGTAATTAAAAAAAATAATAATAAATAAAAAAAAAAAAATAAAAACTTGGTAATCCACAGAGCGAGGCGACTGCACGTAATCGGCTATCATACCAACTACGCCATATGGATGCGTGGCATTCTTTTACAGTTCGTTTTTCAATAAAAATTTTCTCGTTGATATATTGGTACCAACAAAAAACCTACTTATTACTCGAACAGCGGCTGCCCTCTTCTGATTCTTTCTGTGTTGTATGAGATCGTAGGCGGCGGCGCGGCGGTCCTAACTAACTTGAGCTACTTACTATTCAGTGAGTTCCCTACTGATCGATGCAGTAATTTTCGCATGATGCATTTACAGATAAACCTATGTGTTTTTACACTAAAGTGAATAATATAAGTCATAATCTTTAATATATGTATATCTACTAACAATTTAAATTGAGTCAATGAATATTCAATATATGCCACGTGATCTCGATGTGAGCAAACGACTATCTATTGTAAGTACATTATTAAATACCAATATGACTATAAATATAAATGTCTGGTTTTGTAGAAATATCTGACAGAAGCGGTCATTAGCGAAGCACACGACAAACGTCACGACAACCATTTTGAATTTACTATCCCATTAACGAAAACCAAATGTTATTCACAAAAAAACAATAAAATATACATATTTTTTGTCCACTTATTCATTGCACAAAATACACGTATACGAACGATAAAATTAGCGTATCGTTATTTATTTACTTATTTTAAACAACAAGTAGGTAAGCAATTATCCGATTCGATTCTGTGTATAATTTGATTTGTGTTTTATTGTAATTCTATGACGTGTCGTTAACAAGTAATGAATATTAAATTACGTAGTATAATGGGCACTAACAATTTGTTACATAGATTTTATTATGAACTAAAAGTGTAATAATATAATATTGTTTAAGATAATTTCTCGCAATCAGCATGATGCTGTACATGTACAAAAGATGATAACGTAAATCATAGATATTATCATCTATTTTTCATAGTTTTTGTTATTAAATATAAGTCTCTAATAACATTATATTATATAAATCAGATTTGTTTGAAAATTGCTTTACTTTTACAATTATCGTAAATTAATTTTAGATAACAGACATGCTAAGCTTAAGATAATTTTTTTCATTGTAAGTAAAGCCCAATGATCTACCTAAATAAGTATCAAAGAATTGGGATCACAATATTTTTTTTAATTTGACAATCATTGCGACAATCACTGCGGTACACCCCTTGTAATCAAAATATTTTATACTAGCCAGCGACTTCGCTCATACAGTATTGTACTATAAATCTGTTCTTGCTTGTAAAATAGACAGTCCTATAATGTTTGTAACTTATTAATTCTACAACCACATGTTCCATATATATACCTATTAATTTTCTTCAGCATTGATAAGATTTCTGAGCTACAGAGGGACATACAGAAATAAAAATGCAGTCAAAATTGGGTGGTCATGAAAAAAAATGTTTGAAAATACAAATATTTTATCAAAATACGAAATTTTACTTTAAGGTTGACTTAATATGACATTGATGGATAAAAGTAATATGGTAACCTATGATTATACCTGTATATATTAAAACTTATTCTAATAAACCCTTACTATGAACAAGGCAATATTGCTTATTATTATGTACATATAATTTATTCAATGTACCTAATATGCTAACTGCCTAGTGCCACTTTTGTTTTTAAAATTAGGCATTAATTTCCATGATTATTTTCTACTTTTCGCTTTTTTATTTAAATATATTTTAATTTTCTTTAACTCTTTCAGATATTTACAAATCCAAAAATACAATAAATAATGTGTTTAGAGCATATAATTCTAGGACCTAATACACATATTGCGGAAAAGAAAGACGATGCGGAATTTATAATAAATGTAAAAAAATATAAAATGTAAAGCCAATTAAAAACATTGATCCAATAGTTAACCTTCTTGCTACTATTGTATTTTATACGTGACAATTATTTTTTATAACATAGCTGTAACATGCACTGTACAGTTTGTTTGTATATCAATCGATTTCTCTATATTCATCCTCATAACGTTACGACTTAGTAACCTGAAGACGATTAACCTCATTTAAAAAGTATAATATCATTAAACTTCAGGTTAAAAATTCAACAACACTTTAATAAAATATTTATCCATTAAAAAAACACTGAGGATTTTCAAACGTTTAAATATCAAACTTAAATTTAAATTTAAAAATTCAAATCACGCTTTATTAAAAAAAATAAAATAAAAAACAGTTTATTAATTTGTAAGCTACGTCACAAACACACTTAGACATGTCTTATGACACCTACTTTTACGTAGAAGTTTAAATAAACTAATCATCAGAAAATGCAAAACCATATTTAATAAACTTTTTATTTTGGTAAGTATAAGTATTGTATATTAAAATATTGTAAATATTAATTCCAAACATTTTTAAGGCAAATTTTATTACCTATAACTTTATAGCATTTAAAAGTAATTAAACTTAATCTTAACACACAATATACTATAGGTAATTATTAGAGATGGGTCGAATATTCGGTAAGTATTCGTTATTCGAAGTATTTGTGATCTTTATCGCTATTTGAATTATTCGATTCAAGTATTCCTAATTTCTTGGTTACATGACAAAAAAGAGCTAAAAGACAAAACTAAGTTTTATGTCTTATTATAAGTCCAAAAAATCCTCTATATAACGTGTTAAATGAAGCTTAGCATATAGCAATTAGCTTCAAATGAACATTTATTTCGATATATATCAAGCCAACATATTTATTTTATTATTCCTAACCTACAATTAGCATTTAATATAGTCAAAATATTATTTTAAGAACTCAAAACAATATTTTTAAACCACAAATCAACATATTTATTAATCTAGCGGTTCTAGCCAGGAGCCACATATAACGTCCATGTTAGATTCTGTTTAAGACAAACAAACAACGAAATGGTAAACTGAATATTTCGGCCGAAAATCCGGTTCCGTAAAACTTAAATCTGATAACATTGTTATTCGGTGAAACCACTATTCGGCGCATCTCTAGTAATTATTTAATTTGAAAAGTGTTTTTGTAAAATATATAGCAAATCATGACAAATACAAAGAATGCCCTCTTGAGGTCTGGTATTCTTAACATGTACCTAACATACATCTGTAGTGGTTTTTGTTTATTTATACAAAGACACTTTTTGGTTAATAAACTAGACCATTCGAGCATTTCAACATTATAAAAACATAAAACATTTCTTCAGAGATCACCTGTTGTCGATATAATAATATCAATTGTATTAAACATTAAGTAGGTAATTGTTATTATAGTAGAATGTTTTTAAATATGTAAAAAGATAACTGATACGTACTATAATTCTTTTATGTTACTTTTTCGAATACTCAATAATAAAGAATAAAAATAAATCAACAGAAGCCCCAAAATTTAGAAGAATTAAATCTAGATAATGAAAGGTCTGAAATTGTCCATCACAAATATATTGGTAATAAAATGTGGCATATCTTTTTGAACGTACATATATTTATATTATTTATATATATATATATATATATATATATATATATATATTAAGTACCTACCTACTATTGACCTTTATGTACGTATGAAATTTATATAAAAAAAATATTCCTAAAACGGTTTGTAAAAAGGAAGAATAAATATATGGATAATGATAAAGACAACACTCTCTCCCTGTCTCTTTTTTATATTTAATTATAAAAACAATTAAATACCGTATCGATTTAAAACAATTGTAATAGGTGGGTGAAAAGGTCTTATTGCATACGGTATGTATGAACTTGTAATAAAAAAATCTTTGGCTGTACTATTTGTATATGAATGGTTTAATTAACATTAAAACAGTTAAATTTTAAAAAAGGAAACGTCATTTTTATTTGTTTTATTTTTAAAATGAGAGAATCTAAAGAAGAAATTCGATATGTTTTAGAGTTTTATTAAAAAAAAATAAAAAAAAAATGCAAGTCGAGAAAAACATTTGTGACGTTTATGGACCTCATGTAGTGTCAAAACGACTAGCAAAATTCCGTTCCTCCCCGGTGACGCTGTAATAGCCAACAGGGCTAACAGTATAGACAAACAAAAAAAAAATCCGTTTAAGCGTTTTATATCCGGGAATTTTAATGTCAAAGACGCATCTCGCTCTGGTCGCCTTGTTACAAATAAAATGGACGCAATTTTTGAAAAAGTTGACCAGAATCGGCATGTCAGTAGTTGGGACGTCGCTGAACAACTGGATTTATTGCAAAACAGATTTGACACATTTGAAAAAAGCTGCGTACACAGAAAAGCTCGATATTTGGTATTACACAAGCTCAATGAAAGGAACAAAAGTCATGTTCAAAGGTCGGTCAGGCTTCACAGACCCGGGCAAAACCCGGGTTAACTCGCACTAAGACGATGCTGTATTTATGGTGGGACTGAAAGAGAATTGTTCATTATTAGCTTTTACCTCAAGGCAAATCCATCGATTCGGATCTTTACTGCCAACAGCTGATGAGATTAAAGCAAACGCTGGTCTTTCATCACGATAACGTTAGACTTTTCATATAATATGCAAATGAATTCTTTCCCCTACCCTTTACGTACTTATACGTACTCAACTCTATATTGATTAATCACTAGTACCTTTTAATAAATTCAGAAATTTGTATCGTGATGTTGCAACAAACATATTTAGTGCTTTTGAATCGCGAAAGATGGCTTAACCTTAATTCATTCATTCATTCATATATTCTTTATTGTACACCACAAAATATAAAAAAAGTAAAACACATACAAGTAACACAAAAGAAGTACAACAGGCGGCCTTATCGCCTGACGGCGATTTCTTCCAGGCAACCCTGGGGTTTAGAGTATATATAACGACATTAATATGGGTAGGTGGCGTAGGTACAAATAATAAACATGCTTATAAATAACTAAACACTAATACGTAGATTTGTAAATAATTTTAATACTAACTACATAAATAAGCTATAATAGACTAAACTATATATTATATAATAAATACAGGGGGAATTGAAAAATAATAATAAAAATAAATAAATATATAAATAGGTAAGTAATATTGTTATTATATCTATAAACATGAATGTACTACGAAAATGCATATTTTTCAAAAGTCAATATGAAAGTCTACAGTGGTTTATATGTATATCTAAAGGATAACCAGAAGAAACTATTTTTTATATGTAACAAAAGAATGTGATATTAACCAGACTTTTTACACAATATAGTATTATTTCTTATCCAATTAAATGCATTACATATGTAGTATATATCATGTAGATCCATATTGTCCTTAACAGCATTCTATTATAGTGGATATCTTAAAAGATACCAGAGTTTAATAAAGTGGATGAACATCTTAAATATTGTATACAAAGACATCTTGTAGTATAAACTGAATATCAATCAAACTTTATTGCACCGCGGTGCAAAACCTAGGCGGGTCGCTAGTAAGAAATAAAATAATTAAAGCAGTTACAATAGAAAATACAAATATTCTACCTATAAAACTAGGCTTATCTACTTACCATGCTCATTTATCTAAGGTCTTGGAATTTGAGTTATTTTAAATCGTTTCGTA
The DNA here is from genome assembly GCA_959347405.1 of Napeogenes sylphis. Taxonomy (NCBI): domain Eukaryota; kingdom Metazoa; phylum Arthropoda; class Insecta; order Lepidoptera; family Nymphalidae; genus Napeogenes; species Napeogenes sylphis. The sequence continues at coordinate 8,302,944 of OY365782.1, forward strand.
GTTTTTAGTACAGTGTCAATGTTATTTTGTTTGCTGTGCGAAATAAGTAAAAAAATGTGAGAAATGAAAAATAGAGAACTTAGAAAAAAAATCTTAAATTTGTCGATAGATATTTTTTTAATTTTTTTTTTATGGAAGAAGAGGGCAAACGAGCTGGCGGTTCACAGATGACTTGTGATCACCGCCGCCCATGAACTCTTGCAACATCCGAGGATTTACAAGAGTGTTGCCGGCCATGTAGGTAGGAGTAGACGCCTTTTTTGAAGGTATCCATGTCGTACCGATCTTGGGTAGATGGGTTCGGTTTCTTCGGTAAGTTTAAGCAGAATAATAAACAGAACTATAAATCGTAAGGGAAAGTAGATAGCGAGGGCCATTTTATCTTTACACGTTGAAAATTGAAGAATATTAGAAAGAGAGTTGTAAATTTAAAAAAATGTAAATTATAAGCCTGTCACGCTACAAATCGGAGTGAAGATTTTAAATCAATTTTAACAGATAATTTACTTGAACTAGATCTCTTATTCCAGTCCACTGCTACTATGTATATGGCAATAAAATTATTTACGTGTATACTATAAGTAGGGAAATTCCAAATGAAACGTGAGTGACAAATACAAACGATTTGAAGTACTGAAAATATCAGCCAGAATTAAATCATTATAATTATGAATTGAACGATTTGACATTCTACATGATACGTCTACCTGACTGACCATCCTAACTGTTCAGTAAATTTACTACAGCCTCCATACCTGATACGTGATAAATAAGTCAAACAATAACTAAATGAAATCCAATAAAATAATTACAAAATGAAACAATAACAAAATGAAATCCAATAAGAAATTTATAATTATATTTACAAGCCATACTTCTACATTAACTAAATTATATCATGTATAATTTAATTAATCTATGTCTATTTCATACACGAGAATCGGAGTGATATCGAGCGTAATGACGCTGTGGAAAATTAATCAGACCACAAATTCTTATAAAAGGCCAACACTAAAAAAAACTGTGAAATAAAGTAAGAAATCACCTTTAAGAATAGTATTTTATTTTTAATGTTAGAATAGTGTACAAAATAGATAAAAACTGTACCAATGAAAACTATTCAACACGTATGTTATTTCTTTATGTTCATACGTCATAACCGTGTATAAAGCTGAACGCGCGGCAGTTTTATAAGTAGTAGTGAGACGCGCTTAGGGAAGAGTTCATAGTTAATTAGTGTTGGTCTCGCAAGTGTCGCTGTCACAGGTGGGTAACATTTTTTTATTTAAATCTTTTATTGGTAAAAAAAAAATATTTTATAATATTTTTAATTAAATATTTCAACACATTATATTATTGGTGATCGTTATACGTACAATTGTATTGAGTGACATTATTTATTAAAAAAATATAAACATACCTATTTCAGTCATTAAAAGTTTAGTATTTTTTTTTCTTATAGCATTATAAATATATTTCTTCTGCTAATATTTTAGATTTAAAAAAAATTAAGAAAACCCTTAAATTATTTTAACATTTACAATAAAGCCAAAAAAATATATATTATGTATTAATAAATATTGTAATTTTTCACTCAAGTACGTGTTCTCTGCAATACCTAATAGTAAATGAAGAATACATAAAACTAACTAAACAGAAAGAATACCTTGTCCACTTATTATATCAATATATGTATTATCAATATAAAACAAATTACTTGGACCTACAAACTACACTGGAGTAATGTTTGTAAATAAAAGGTCCAGCCATGTTAAGCTTATTTTAATTAAAAAAAATACGCTAAATTTACTTACGTAGAGAAGCTAGTCCCCACTAGGTAAAAACAATCTTCCACAGATTGTTATCTTTCTCAGAAACTTTTGGTTTCGCAAATAAACCGAGTAGTCAATGTAAGTTTCGTTGATTTTTTATTTTTAAAAAAATATATTAATGTTAAGAAATGAGTTATTTTAAGATAAAAATATTTATAGATATTAAAAATAAGCAAATTCTCAACGTGATATATGGAAAAATAATATATTGTTATAAGTGATTCAAAAATAATTGTTAAATTTAATAATTGCATTGCATTTTTACATTGTATATGTATATATTGTGCAGGTTTGTGACAGTTTTTAAGTAAAAAGAACTGTTGTCAATTACGTTTATCTACAATAGTCTTTACAATTTCTAAATTGTTTTTGTTACCTTTTATTGGTAAATGTACTATACATAATTCCACAAATAAATTATAATATATGTAGATAGTTGATCATTTAAATATATATTGATTAAACATTTATTTTAGGGTCCATTGTTTTTTTTATTATTACCTTAATGCATATTAATGATGAATGAATAAAATAATTTGCGCGTAAACAATTAATACAAATAAATAATTAATTAGAGTTAAAAGTAAAAGAAAAAGTAATACGTGAAAGACTTTGTTTTTTATGTAAATTACTTTGTCTTTTGACTAAATATCCTAGGTAAGTGTAGTTAGTAGTTATAGTTATTTTATATTGATAATACATTATATACTATGTGTAAATAAGAATATTTTATTATTTATGTTAAAATAATATGATTCAAATCATTAAAGCATGTATATTTAAATAGTTTTGCATTTGTAGCTAGTATAAATGATTATAATTAGAAGTTAGAACCAGCAGTCATACTTTAGCAAAATATAATTATTACAAATATTTAATACCATATATTTTTTTTTCTAATTAGAAGGAAGACATTCAGTATTGGAAAATGCCACAGCTTAATAATGAGACACAACAATACTTAATTTATTAAAAAAAAATTGATGGCCCACAATATGTTGTTATAAATTGAACCCAACAATATAATTATAAATAAAACTTTTTTCAATTATATTTATTTTTAAAGTAATTTAACTATCTTGCGAGACTTAAATTAAATGAGATTGTCTTGGATTAAATAATATTTCTTTACGCACTATTATATATAATAGTTTTCATTTATGTAATGTTTTACACTGTGGTACATTTGATTTCTTGTTTCTTCTTAGATAAGCAAAATGAGCTACGCGGCTGCTGAATCAGTAGTCGCCAGTAGCACATGGGCGGCTACTAACTTGTTCTATGTGCTGTTAGTTCCTGCACTAATATTATGGTACACATACTGGCGTATGTCCAGGAGAAGTATGTACGAGCTTGCTGAACAGATTCCCGGACCTGCAGGATACCCCCTCATTGGCAATGCTCTGGAATTTACAGGAGGCTCCGATGGTATAACTATTATTTTTAGTGGTTAAACAGAATTCTTACCCCCGGCCTAAAGCTAATATAGTTAACACAAGCTACTAATAAAACATAGCTACCAAAAAATATATAGATTTTTATTCTTAAAATGTATTCACAGAAATCTTCAAAAAAATCGTTGAAAGGAGTACTGAATTCAAAGACGAGACAGCGGTTAAAATTTGGATTGGGCCAAGATTAATTGTATTCCTCTACGACCCTCGGGATGTTGAGCTCATCCTCAGTAGCCACGTGCACATCGACAAAGCAGAAGACTACAGATTCTTTAAACCCTGGCTTGGGGATGGTCTTCTAATCAGCACGGGTTAGTAACAACATGTCATAAAGGGCTATTCTACATAGGGGGTAACTTTTAACAGCCCAATAATAGTTATATGGGACCGATATTTATTGATTTTATTTAATAAAACTTCATTTCACAAAAAAATACATTTGGCCTTATAATGTGGAAAAACTGTTACAACATTTATAATTTCCCTTGACTACATTTTAACTTTATAAACTCAACTCAACTGTGATTTGATTAGGTCCAAAACAAATACGATAAGGTTTTGGAATTGATAAGATCGATGTGATATAAAATTAATGGATACTTAAGTAGGATAAAAACTAATTCTTTTTCTAATTTCTGTTGTAATTTAGGTCAGAAATGGCGTTCCCACCGAAAACTCATCGCGCCCACTTTCCATTTGAATGTTCTCAAGAGTTTCATTGATCTTTTCAACGCCAACTCCAGAGCTGTTGTCAACAAACTCAAGAAAGAAAGCGGTGAATTCGATTGTCACGACTACATGAGCGAATGTACCGTCGAAATTCTTTTGGGTAAGTGAAGTTAATTATCTTGAGCTAAATAAAATCATTTAAAACTAATACAAATAATAAGTATTAAATAGCAAACTTGATATTAACATGAGGAAGTCACTGATAGAAAAACCTTTCCTTGTAGAATAGATTCCGGATGTACTCTCATTAAATATATAAGGCTTTATATAATTGTAGCAAATGTGTTTTGACCATTAGGAGCAATAAAACAAGGTTAATGTCACCTCAGCCGGTTGAACAATTACATAGTACAAAGATTTGCTCCTATTTCAGTCGTAATAAAAAAATAAGATTGGAAAAGTATTAACACATCTTTAATATGGAAACTACAACAAGAACTGTATAGTGTTATAGATTTTAAAATATATATTGTTATAATAGTTTATATTTTTTAAACAACTCTGTTACGTAATGTATTACGCAAATCAAAAAGGGATAAATATCTTGATATAGGCCTTGGACTAGGCACAAAAAAGGTTAGAAAATAAAAGCAATTTGTGCAGTAAGTCACGTATTACGTGTTAGTGACAACACTGATAACTTTGACCGGCCGATCTAGTGTACTTGAGTATTACGCTCTAAATGACAAGATGTAAAACAAGGCAAAATTGCTATTTGCTAGTCCAAACAGCTTCCTACTAAAGCACCTGCCAATGTTATCCTTATATCCATATAATTATAGAAGGTTAACCTTGTCAATAATTCTACGCCTTAGAAAATATATTTCATTGTAAATGTTGTTCATTGTAAATTATATTCCGCTTTAATTATCATAGTGTGATACAAATACTGAATTGTGCTATAAGACAAATTCAGGATAGAAGACTTTATCAATATTTTGTTTATGTGTATGTTGAAATCGACCCTGTCCTGGGCCTAAGGTAGTTGTAGCGCGTATATGTGACTCATGATGACATAAGGAAAAGTACTCACTGCGTGTTAATAGTCAAGTTTCTCGACCCCCCACAATCACACGTATATTAATGGGCGATAATCACCATCAGTGCCGAGAACGATGGGACGAGGCAATCACTATTACAAAAGTATTTGAAAGGAGGTTAAGTTTTATCAAAAAGTAATATATATATATATGTAAGCAATCAGTACATAGGAATATTATAATACTTTTGTAAACAAATTGCTTTTTGATAAAGTAAATATAAAAAAAATAATTTTGTTGTCATTTCGGGTTAATCATCGAAACGATGATTAGCCCAATTTTAATTATAATTTATTAGAAATAACTAAGATTTGTGGAAGGTGGTGTGTAAATCATTTATTTATACTAATTATTTAAAAAGCGAACAATAGCATAGATAAGACAATTTTAAATATAAATTCTAGGTCAGGCACCCTTACAGCCATATTTTATTATAGCTACTTGAAAATTAAGAAATAATTTTAAATAAGTAGATTTAACATTGATCATGTATTTTCCAATAATAGTCATATATGGACCAAATTAACTAATAATTAATTAATTAATTAAGAGAATCTACGCATGCTACTTGCATATTAACAGGGTAGTATTTCAGAAACGGCTATGGGCGTAAGCAAGAGCACTCAAGATCAAAGCGGCTTCGAATATGCAATGGCCGTCATGAAAATGTGCGATATCCTACATTTAAGACATACTAAGATTTGGTTGAGACCGGACTTACTATTTAACTTTACTCAATATGCAAAAATTCAGAACAAACTCCTTAACGTTATCCACGGATTGACTACCAAGGTATTGACACTTTTGATAATCTTGATCTTTTTATTACTATAATTTATATTTTATAGTAAAAATAGTCTAAAATATCGATTAAAATAATAAATATGCTCGGTATTACATATTATTTTTCTTTATAAGGTTATAAAGAGGAAGAAGGAAGAATTCAAATCTGGCAAGAACCCATCTATTCTTGAAACTACTGAGGTTAGCAAGGAATCTAAAACAACATCGGTTGAAGGATTATCATTTGGACAATCAGCTGGTCTCAAAGACGACTTGGATGTAGATGAAGATGTTGGTCAAAAGAAACGTCTTGCTTTCTTGGACTTGCTTCTAGAAAGTGCTCAGGGTGGTGTCGTTATTACGGATACCGAAATAAAAGAACAAGTAGACACCATTATGTTCGAGGTATATATTTAATAGATATCTACATTCGCATAATCAAATCTTGTAAATATATATTATTTAAGTGTATTCTTCTATAGGGCCATGACACAACAGCCGCAGGAAGCAGTTTCTTCTTGTCGGTAATGGGTATTCATCAAGATATCCAAGCCAAGGTAGTTGAAGAATTATATCAAATATTCGGGGACTCTGACCGGCCAGCCAATTTCCAAGATACATTGGAAATGAAATATTTAGAGAGGTGCCTAATGGAAACCCTTCGTATGTTTCCTCCTGTTCCCCTTATTGCTCGTCACCTAAAGCAGGATATCATTCTGCGTAAGTTATTTATAATATATAAATGTAATATGTTTATTGTGTAGAAAATATCAACGACTTCTTAAAAATATATGTCTTCGACAGCTTCCAATGGTAAGAAAGTACCAAGTGGTACAACAGTTGCTATTGCTACCTACAAGCTTCATCGCAGTGAGGATATATACCCTAATCCCAACAAGTTTAACCCTGATAACTTCCTGCCCGAGCGTTCTGCTAACCGACACTACTACGCCTTTGTTCCTTTCTCCGCTGGACCTAGGAGCTGTGTTGGTAAGAAAATTTTACTGATATTACAAATATAATCGTAATTGAACAAGATGCACTAATATGTTGTTCTACAGGACGAAAATACGCCATGTTGAAGCTGAAGATCATCCTTTCAACTATTCTGAGGAACTTCCGTGTCTTCTCCGATCTTAAAGAGGAGGACTTCAAACTTCAGGCCGATATTATTCTAAAGAGAGCTGAAGGATTCAAAGTTCGTCTTGAGCCACGCAAGAGGCTTGCCAAAGCTTAATATATATCATGCTTTATATGTTATACCAATTTATATATATTTAATCTGTAATGGTGTGCACATTTTACAGTGTTTAAGGTAAATATCATGTGATATCAGTACTGAATAAATTATTGTTAGTTAATTCCTAAGGATAATGAAGATTTATCAACAGAGGTGGCAGAACGTTTCATGGGAATGATGTAGGTACAAAATGAAATTTGACATATATTGACACATATTTTTAATGTAAATAATGCAATAAATGCTCATGATAAAGCGATAAATGAAATAATATTTGTTTTTTTTTTGCCTAAATTTGCCTAATGCAAGACCAATTTTATAAATATAAATTCTCACCACAAATGTATTCGATGACGTGAAAATAATTACGTACTGCTTCGAAGCTGTCTTATATCTTCTGTTGTAAGTGTTCTACCCAATAACGGTTCCCCATCAGAATATTCTACTTTTAATGATTTAGACTTCAATTGCAACCTAGAAATCACACAATAAATATATTGAAAAAAAATATATATATGTAACCCGGATAATTCTATCTTACCATAGTATATCCAGCGGTGTTCTATTATGAATTGGGCAAACACAGGGTACATAATCATGCTGTAACATTTTTATCCACCAGCCTACGTGTGTTAGTTTCCATTCGATGGTCTTAGTTTTAGCTACAGTACATGTACCAGCTTCTCTCAACAAGTTAAAATAAGAAGGCATTAGTTCTTGACCTGAAAGAATGACTCGTCTTATTATGCTTTATTAAAAAATAGACAAAGAGCATCGTAATTATAAAATCACATATTATCTCTTTTCTTTTGTAAATATGATATTATAATGTATATCATATTTAGGACAAATAGTAAAATGATCTATACGATTGGCTGTTTGGTACTTTCTTCTTTTCACAAAATAATCTTTTAATTTGTATATTCAAATTCAGTCTAATCCTAGACATTAAAGAAAATATAGGAACCCTTAATATCATAATAAAAATTTCTTTATGAAAATTGGACTCCAGTATTAAGTGTTTTTGTTAATATATTTATTAATATTTCGAACAAGGTACGCTCGACACTGGTATATTAATATACTCCACCAATTCAGCTAATGTGGGAAGTTAGTTTTAAATTACCTGCAGATATAGCCATCATAAGCCTGGACTGCTCTGCTTCTGTTTCGTAGATTTCAATGTCATCCGCTTTATAAATAATATCTAGATCACCACTTTCCACAGTTTCTTTTCTAGATTTATTCTAAAATGAAATGATAGAGTTAAAATCAATATAAGTAACTCTACTAAGCATATACATCTCAAAATTGTTTAGGGTTCAAAGTTAACAATACCTAATTTTTTTATTAGACTCTATACCTTTAAATCAATCGTACGTAATTAGCTGCTAGTGGTGTATGAAGATTATATTTTTTACATCATACAAACATCAAATTATATTTATTACGAAGGAAAGATCCTTGAAAATCTATTTAAGCAAGTCAACGACCGTCTGAATCATATGAATAGAATATCAAAAACAAACTATATGTGAGTGAAGACAAAAAAGTTTGTGATTTGAAGTTTGTGGTTGTAAAGTGAAACGTAACAGCAAATAACGTTCAAAAATATAATAAATCATTTAGATTATAATGTTGCTCAAATACCTTTTCAACAAATATGAAATATTTATGCAATCCGACGGAATAACAGTGGATTGTGTTAAATAGATAATAATGTTTTACTAAAAGGAGAATAATATAAAAATTACATGTTGCCAATGTAACCCCATGAAGCATTGAAATGCTTCACGAAGGTGTTGAGTACCCAGCTCAGGTTTTTCTCTTCTTAAGTGCAGTTCACCTAGAAGATGTAGAGCACGACCAAGCTGTCTTCTTAACCCATGTTCCATAGCCATTGCACCCATTTCGGTCAACAACTTTGCAGATGCTTCATGTTCACCTAGTCTAGAATGTTCTAGAAAGTTAGAACTTTAAGCCATAAATAATGAATCATAAATTGTAAATGGCTTAATGGCTAGTTATATGTGTGATAAGTGTCCTACTTATAACTAGCAAATAAGCTTATTAGTTTACAAAACAAACCAAATACCTTTGCATAACAGCCGCAAGGTGCATTCTTGTCTCACAGAGACCCTCAACGTTATTCTGTTCTTTATAAATTATAAATGCTCTTTTAATTGTCTTCTGAGCATTATTCAAATTATTCATTATTAATTGACTAATTCCAATTTCTACGATTGCTTCAGCAATTTTCAATGTGTTTTTTGCTGAAAATGAAATAAAGTTACTTTATTATTTGCTTGCTAAAAAATAATTAAGTTTTATATTTATTTATTTGTGTTACCATCATTGGCTCTCCTCTCAGCAAGTCTTGATAGTCTTTCTGATTTTGGTGTATCATAGTCCCGACATGAACGAGCTTTGTTTAGCAGTACCCGATGTAATTGTATAGCAGAAGCAGAGAACAGAGTATCAGGTGGAACGTTCTCATCCTCATCTCCTTCGTATAGCTGCCAATCCTTTATCAAATATTCAAGTTTAATTTTTCTTTTATTATTGGTAAGAAAAATATTTGTATTTAGTACAGGTATTTGATTTTATAAATATATTTACCTTTCCTATAGCACTGTCCCTAACTTCAGTAAGGATAAGGAAAGGCTCCTCTGGGTCGGCTCCTGGGACTTATAAATTACATTTATGTTTTACGATATTATAAAAACTATACATATTTAAAAGTAAAAAATTTCTGCCAAAAAATAAAAAGAAGAATAGTATAATAAAAAGTAAGTTTAAATGTACTTGAGAAATAGAAAAGATAAAGATAAAAAGGCAGACCGCAGTATATATCGTGGTATATATAATGGATATTTCGGAATTGTAATAAGCGGACTTGTTCACAAGTTAACAGCATTCCGTTATGGTTATGATTTTAAACTGGGTAAGTTTAACACTCCAATAATCCTAATATTAATATTTTTATCTTATCCTAGGTTTATTCCGGGGAAACTAGTAACTTAGGTAAAATTTTGGTGAGATATTTGGAATTTCTGTGTTTTGTATTTTTTTGTGCGAACAGCAAAGGATTGGAACAGCTAGCCTGCTTCGGTATTTCCGGTCAAATACAATGAAGGTGTTAATAAGAGAAGAGCGAATAGGATACTTAGTTAATGCATTTTACTATCTATGACTACATTTCCACTTTACATCAGGTGGAATGTAGTCAAGCATTAACTTTCATAGTATAAAAAAAATATTAAATTTGTTTTTTGGTTGACTATAGATGTCAATATAAAGTAAAGGAATATATTTTATGTTTAAAATTGTTAACCATATAAATAATTATGTGTCTTGATTGGGAAAACCTGAATTGCTAAGAAAGCAAATCAGTGCAGACATGATCATATAACTGAAATACAGTTTAAGTAAGATAATACTTACATTTATCAAGTAAAAATGTGGCATAGTGATATTTACAGCAACCTTTCTGTCGTCCTCCATCTAACAAGAATTGACTTGAAACAGCAATGGACGCCAAATATAATTTCTCAGCTAACCACAAAATTCCTTTCCCCTTTTCAGCATAAAACATTGCCAATGCCAAAAGCTCCAAGGCTTCTTTCTTTGTATTTTCTGGACAAAATAGTATGTTATATATATAATGACCACTTTTGATTTAAGTACCATTATAACAATAGTATCTACAACATGAATATTGTCACGAGCCTAAGGTCTACTAATTATATTTCTCTTACGTCTGTCTCTTTGTTTTTCAGCTCTTATAAGACCGGCGCTGATGTGTTCTAAAAAGTCTTCTCTCTTTCTAAGATCTATAACAATACCAATCTCATCTTCAGCTAAAAGCTGAATATTGTCATAGATAAGATCTTGCAAGTAATCTGATGATTCACAGAAACCCGTTTCTTTTAACTCCAATATCAGACATTCGTGCAAAGGAAATTTTCGTCTAAAATGATGTAGGTTAAAAAGTTACTTAGTTGTTAAAGTGAATGAGGAAAAGATATTTGTTATAAAATTCATAGCTCTTACCTCCGAATTCCTTTTGCATCTAACGCTACTAAATTGAACAAAGCCCTATTTCTAAGGTTTTCCAGACTTGTCTTTGTCATACAAGCCATAAGCTTGGGCAATTGCCGCTTCTTCGGCAAAGCACCAGTCTCCATTATTGCTTTATATTTCTCTTTGAAATACTAATGAGCAGTGTGGCAGTTTATTTGAACGTATGCCATTTTATCTATATGTCATAATCGTGTTATAAAACAAAAAAGCTATGGTTACCAAAACAAATTTAAAACAGGCCAGCTTAAGGCTAGTTGTAACTTATTTATTTTATATAATTAATTAGGCTAACTTAATTTGAATCATGTTTAAGATTAAATTTAGAAGTCTAGGGCATAGGCTGCCCAGGATTTTTTTTATATATTAAAGATTTTTCATTTTGAGGTTAAAATTTTATAATTTTTAAGGAATTACATATTTTATTATTTAACTTTTATTACCTATAAGCATTAGTTCACTTACTACAAAAATATATATTTAATATCTTACAGTATCAATAGCTGACAGAACAGAAACTTTATAGGGCCGGCCACCAGCCTGACCATAAAATAAATTGGAAAAGCGTATAGGTGGGTTTTCGCCAATTTTCAATTAAAAGGTGTGGGATGGTATTCCTTTTATTTCGGTCTTTTAGCCGGCCCTTACGGCACCCTCGGGAACATATGGAGCGGTACTACTCTGCCGCGACCGCCTGCTACCCATCGCATGAATACAAATTATGGATAAATTTGTCTGAAAAATCATAACTTGTACTACAATATATTCTACCTACCTATACTCTAAAATAAATCCTTTTAATAATAAAAGCAGCTTTTCAAAAAATACTTTTCAATAATTATTTTGTCATAAAGCAGATCGTTTTTTTTTTAATTCTCTTCAATATCTACATATAACATTTATTTATTATCATGCACAAATAGAATAAGTAAAATAAAAAAACCACCGATATGTTTAGGTACTAGGTATTATATTTATTACATAGACACGATTGTTTGTGCTGATTGTTTGTGTACCGCAAACTCCTTTCTTGACCCTGCCATAAGATAATAGCAAATCATTAACAACGCTAATAAGTGTAACAAATCATCAGGATATTTAATTGATTAATTAATAGGTCAAGAAAGGGTCTAGAGTCACAAAATATGTCTTGAGTTTATGTCCGTAAGGTACACGTTCGAGTGATAACTCACTTACCTATATACCTCGAACGTTATGTTCAGGCTATTTATTTGGATCAAAGGTACAGACTTTAAGTCATTATATATAGTAAGGATTGTTTTTCATAGCTACAGTTTTCGAGTTTCATTAAAAACAAATCCAATTCGAGTAAAAGCATTGTATTATACATTTTATAGATAATAATTATTTATTGGTGTTATATAGCAACTTGAAGTGGCAGTTTCGCCCCATTAACATCGCATAAAATTGTATGTTTCTTAATAAAAAATTCAATGCTTTGATTGATGAATCAGTCACTTTGGGTACTTTTTTGTTTTATATTTGTATATAAATATAATAAAATAAAAAAGTTTTTTTTTATTGTACCCGTCATCCGTATTGTGATAATATCTGTCATGGCTAAACGAATATTTTTGGGTTTGATATCTTTTATATAAAGAAAAGTTATAAAATATATGTAACATCACAATACTACGACCGTTATAAGTAACACTAGATTTTTTTTTTTGTAATATACTAAAGTATTGAATGTTTCTTGATGACTAAAATCTCTAAAATGGTTTTGTAGTTAACAACACGCTAGTTGCGAAAAATAGTTTTAATATTAGATAAATAACTTTATTTTTATGCTATCAAAAGCGGCAAATAATTGTTTATGTTGTTTCAAACTACGTAGTTTTGTTTTTTTTAAGTATTCTATTTAAAATATTTTCTCATAAACATAAAGTATATATTATGTAAATATCATTTTTTTTATTCTACTATATATCCACTTTCTGTATAAATAACAGACCGAGTCATAATCTAGTTGTACTTGCTATAATTTATTGGCAGGCGATAAAAAAAATGCCAAAAAAAAAATGTGTAAGAGAATAGGTAAAGAAAACCGTTTGTTAATGATATTATTTTCAGTGTTACAAATTACGATGCTTTGAATAAATATAAGTTTATTTTGCTAACAATGCTTCATTTGGAATATAGTATAAATTTAACATAGAATTATAATACTGAAGAAATTCCACTTAGCAAAATGCTAAGAGTAATGATACTGTGTTCACAAAAAGTCACAACGCTTTGGCCAACGATTTGAACATGTATTTTTTGTAACTAGATGTTCCAAATGTTCAGAATAGATTAGAATTATTCAGAATATATTTGGAATAGAAAGAAATTCTGGCATCCTGCACTCTCACTCATTGCATTCAAATTGGCTGATGTCTCTTAGGTGATTATATATATACCGGTCCAAACCAGCCCATATAAACTCACTCCTATTAAGTCCCTTCATCTACCCTGAAACACATAATAAATAACATCTATACAATTTTTTTTTTGTCCCGATATAATTTTATTATGTAGTCTTTTAGAAAGACTTTTACTTACAAAGTCATATTTTTTCCATTTTCATATGTTTAAAAATATGTGCTTATTATAAATATTTTCAAACGCATCCATATTTACATGGATTACCTGTAAATCAAAATCAAAAATACAATTAGTAAATGTGTAAATGATAGAAAACATATTTTTTAATGAAATGAGTATGAAATCAAATCAATTCAAAATGTCTTTATTTGGACATCACATATTAACCAAAACTGACATAAAATAATAAATCTATTTTATAAAATAAAAGAAAAAAATAATACAAAAGAGAAAAAAAAACAATATTAATACAATAACAAAGAAAGTTATAAAAATAGGGACAGTTTTATTAACAATGAAATAGTTAAATTGATTTATTGTTACAAAACAAACCAAGCCTCATTTATCAATTACTTTAAAAACAAAAACATGAACAGGCCATACAATGTAACAATAAAGCTTTTATTACCGAGATTGAGTTTCCTCAGAACTAGTTTGCTCATTGGACATTAAATACAATGATGGAAAGAAGCACAATTTTTATAACAAGGATATATCAATGTTTATTTTATGGAAAAAAAATAACAGACAATTATATAATAGTTGTGGTATTATAATAATACATAAGTATAAACAACTAAAATGATGATAAATTAAAGCTTTAAAATGATATTTTATTTCATTTTGTAGCTTACAAAAAAACTTTTGCAAATAAAATTTTTGTGTTAATTCAAACGTAATTGTATTTATGTATACATATACAAATATATCACTCAACATGGATCATGAAAGAATAGATAATTCAAAATACTCTAATAAAATAATTTAGAAGTTGGGATGTTAAGAACACCACAGTGGTATATGGGTTAAATGACCCGTCATAGCTGTCCTTACTTACTTAGATACTCGTATGTTTATTATTTGATTTCGGTGACTTCAGTATTTGGCATTAAAAATATCAATACAACAACAACTTTTATATTCGTGGCTTGGCTAAGAAAAAGCCATCAATCAAGCCACGAAGAAATGAAAAAAGAACTTTTGTATTCCTACCGAAGTAAATTCCATGATATCAACAAAAATTGATCCAAGTTCTTTACCAAACACACTTTTTGATAATAACATAATAGAATGGTATTCTTTTCTAGTCAACAATTTGAAATATTTTTTATAGATATCTTAGTTGGCACCATCATGTTAAAAAGCTATCACGTTAAGCTATACTTAGAAGCTATTGTTAAGATTTAAGCTAGAATAGACTTTTGCCGTTTAATGCGAAATTACTTTTAGCTAATGTGCTATTACTATCCATTCTGGATTATGACAATAAACGCAATTTGAATGTTAATAAGTATTTCTTGACAAATTCTGATCGCCTTATTATAATTTAAATCAGATTTATTTTCGGACTATGTATATTCTATCACATTTTTATCTATAGATTCTAAATGAACCTTATGTTCTCTCTTACCTAGTGAACCTAGTTATTTAACTTCTGCATATGAATTTCCCTTTTTTTACAGAATTCTTCATTACTCTGGCAACTTAGTGTTCCTGTCACTTTTCTATCCTTACTATAGTATAATGACGTAAGATTTGTACCTTTGACCCAAGTAAAATGCCTGAACATAACGTTCGAGCTATATAAGGGTGTTACTATTCAAATGTGTAGCTCATCCACATTCCCTAGAGCTCCGGCTCACCCCAACGCCACGCCTGTCTTAACAGACGTAGAAAGAGCCCACAGGAAGAGGGCAAGGCCCTGACACTGTTTCCCCCTCTCACCCACGGGGTCGAGAGAGGAGGAGAATGCAACGATGTGTAGCTCACGGACACAAACTTAAGCCATATTTTGTGATTCTAGACCTTTTTTTTGACCTTTTAATTAATCAATTAAAAACGAATAAGTAAAGGCATTTTAGCATGCATACGGAATAGGGATAAGCGTAGGGAATTCCATATTGATAAAAATTATGTATTTTACTTAAGTGTTTTATTTGTGTGCGGGGTCCAGAAAGGTGTTAGCGGTCACAAAAATTGTTATCGGTCACGGTCGCCGACTGACTCCCGGGGGCATAACCTCCGAAAGTTTCCTCTTAGGAAATGTTGACTATATATTATATTATAATATAGCCTCGCAATAGTTCACTTGCTAACAGATAATTATAAACCTGTCTATAATTATTGCTGCTGTTGTAGATTTAAATAAAAATTTTGAACCTTTAACTTTGATGTAAGTAACTTACAAGTGTTAGTAACATATGTTAAAAAATAATGTCTTATTCTGTAATTAATATGAAGTATTTAGTAGAAAATTGTATTTATTCTTATAAAAATAAGAAGTAAATATATATTAAACGTAACCGTTATTTTGAAAAATTGTGTAAAGTAAATTATCAATTATTATTATTTAATGTATCTATTGTATGTTATATGTTGAATTCTTAGAAGTAGTTCACATTTGACTTCCGCTAAAAGTGGCAAAATGTCATATTGTTAGTAAAGGACTTGTAAATTAAATTTAATGAGGTTCTAGGATTTGTATAAAACGACATCAGACTTCATCGGGCGTTTAGGCAAGTTTGTGATCAGATCTATATGTATTGATACGTGACAATTATTTAAACTAAGGGTTATTCAGAAATAAAAAAAAAATACATTGATGAAAAAACTCTTTTCTCTTTTATTTTAAGTGTAAAATGATTACATAAGGAAACAAGAACCGAGTAGGTAAGGATACTTTTTTATTCATTTAGGATTCAGCTCTTTTCTATGTTAAATAACCTCCCTCATCTGATTATCTCCCACGCGCTTAATAAAGTAATTATTACCCCAATTACCCTTTGTTTAACTAACTTGTAATAAATTTGACGTTTCAAGAGCACTTAAGCTTATTGTATAATCTGTTATAAGTATAACATTACTTAAAAGATTTTTTTTCCTACATAGTTATTAAATTTTCGCTCGGTTAAACGTTGAAATGCCACAAGTTACTTGAACACGCCACTTTAGTAAAAATAATAGGTCGCAAATGCCAAGAAACGAAAATGTTAAAATGTTAATAGACTTCTGCCGGGTTCTACCCCCTCCTATGACTAAATCATTAAACAGTAAGTACATTTGTTCTAATCTGTAGGTGAGCTGATAAATTATGTAATTTAAGATATCGGCAGTAATGCTGGGTTCGAGTTCGGTTAATTATCCTTAAAAGCATTCCCTTTGCAGTGATATATACTATTACTCATACTTAAAAAATAAGATTTCAAGAGGCTAAGTTAAAATTACAAGAAAATCATGTATATCGTACAATATCACTTTAAAAAACTTCTCTAAAGTATCAATAAGCGTAAGTATAAACACTTACTCTGTTCACATGATTATAATGTTATCAAGTATGTATACTTTATTGTCAAATAGATGTTTGTGTTGAGTAACATTTCCGATAGAAATAGGCAAAAAATCATTAAAATTTTATAAAACTACGTATAAATGCTTCATACGTGAAAACGAAGACATAAAATATTGCATCAATAATTCAAGTTGAACGGTACCTAGCTAAGACATTTATTATGTATTTGCAATTTTTGTGAGTCTTGAGAAATTATTTAAGCGTGAAACATTATTGCTACGTCTTGACTGTTTCTCTTACTTACACACTTCAGTACAAGCTTTGTCATCTGATCTATTGTAATCGAGAATTTAAAAGCGTCGAGTCAGCGCTTAATTAAGAAAGGGATTATGTACTTCTAAATAATTAATCGTGGAAGTCAAAGGGTATTTATTCGCTGACAAAATAAAGGCCAATTTATTGTATACACAGTGTATTTAATTGAAAATGACTTTATTTGTGAATTTCATGAATAATTATGGTGCCGTAAATATAATTTATTATTTATCAAGATATAAATAAGGTACACGCGTTTATTGGTTGAGTAGTTAGAATAGACATATTATTTTTTTATTATTGTGTGTTTTATTTTTATTTTAGTTTTTTGTTATTATTGTGTAGAATTTCTCATTTTTCCAATTTCTTTTTTACTATTTATTTTTGGGTCTTCCCCGATAATGGTCGGGTTAGAAGTAACAGAGGTGTTTCCTTCGGCTTCAGTACTATCATTTACTGAGTTTTGTTCTTGTTTATCCTTCTTTACATTTTTTAAAGCCAGTATCATCTCTGAAATATTTATTAGTATTCACTTAATAATATTAACTTATAAATATTACAAATATTAAAAATTATAATTGAAAAATGACTACTACAAACATAATCATACTTTTAAAATCATAAGTCCTTACCACGTTTAAAAGTACCCGAAAGCGGCATATTAACTTGAATCCTTTTTAGAATTTGTTAGAAGACTTATCTTTAGAGCATTTTACCATTTTTAACCTAAAAGGAAACCATTAATCAAAAATATATTTTACGTCAATGCGTCAAAATGCACAAAGAGGTTTCATTGCTCATTTAATTTATTTAAACATGATAGAATAGGTGGATTTATTGTTTGATTCACGCTGTTTTGATACGTGTTAAGAACATCGTCATCAAAAATACATCAATCTTATATTATGTAATCGTAAACACGCTTTACGTGGGGTGTAGCTTAAGCGTAGAATGTTTAACGAATGCAAACTCGCGTGCCCTGGAAGATTTAGTAGATAGATTTAGTTTAGGAAAGGTATTAAAATAAAGTAAATTTAAGCTGTTTTTCTTAATAGGAATATAATTATCCATATTGATTTTTTGGTGTTGACATTAGTACTAGTTACCACCCTTATTTACATTTCTCTTTGGCAGTTTACTAAAATTCATATTGTATTTTATGCAGAGGGAGATCATGTGTCAAATTATGTGGTTTTGCAAAAGTCAGTTGAAAGAAAAAGTCATTAATTCAGTAAAGAAAGGAAGTCATTAATTCAATAAAGTTGAAAGTAAAAGTCATTAGTTCTGTAACTTCAATCTGTACAAAGAACGTATTCAAATATTACAAATATGTGTTTATTCTCACGTGCTCCTAATTTATCTCTATTCTACTATTTCAATTTTGTACATCAGAGACCTTGTTCTAGAATACGAATACTAGGTATGTATATAAAGTTTTTGCCATGACTGCTATATTTGCTTTATTATATTTCAGTTTATTATAACTGTTACAAAGCACGCTAATGTACTTTAATAATGGAGCTGAAATAAAGAAATGTATTAATTCAAACAGGACAATCTATAATTCCACTTGAGTAGATAGCACCTTATTTTGAATATAAAAACTAGAACAAACTGTATTTAGAATACCTAATTCTGGCAATGATTTCCATAAAGTCTATTCAGCTGTTTCGGTGATTACGTGTAACAAAAAGACAATATACATTTTTTAAATGTATTCGGTACTGTTATCGCATATAATCTATTCAATAAAAAAATCTGTGTTCTTAAATCATAGTCAAGTCTTATAGATATTATATATTTGTAATAATTACGTACATTTAGTAGTGGAATCTTAAATATGTATGGCATTTTTATGTCGTAGTAACGGCAAAGTGAAAAACAATTTATTATTTATTCACTAAGGATTTGTTCAAGGCTCCCTGGGGATTTCTTTGTAAAGGTTTTTGTAGTCAGTCGGTGTAACTAATCAAAGTTGTCTGTCTATATTTTGGTAATGATCTATTTTCACACTCATACAAAGCCAAAATAGAACATATTGACATCGATTTTTTTTATCTGTAAAATAAAAATAATCTGAAAATCGATATTCGAGAATCTTATTTCCGTTGTGGTCTTATTTATCATTAAATAGAATGCTGAAAACGAAAATCACAAAGCTAACCCGACATGTGCCACTTATTAATACTAATTGTATTTGTCGCCGACCAAACGCTATAATTCATCATCTCATAACTGACACGAGATTTGTTAGAGCTCTTGTAATATTGCCCAAGTATTCTTAAAAAAGAAAAACATTTAACTTTACATTGACTATTTTAAGACGATGTCGATTAATGCTTTGAGCAAAAATTTTAATAATCAATTAAAAATGAATGATACAATGATTTACAAAAAGAGTTGTCGTGCATAAGTTCCGTACAATTTAAAGAATAAAATTATAAATAATATTTTATAAAATAATCTTTCATAAATTGGTTTAGTAATTCAACGTTAAAAAGTTAGACTTACGTCCTCCTCAACCTCAGAAAAATGTAATCGTACCAAATATTACTGAATTTATTTTACGATCATCAATTTTACTTTGTTTTACCGCGTCTATAAACAAAACTTTGTAGAGACTGCTTAAGTATCTCCAAAACTTTGAACATGCTTCCATTTAAGTATGACAAAAAAAATATTAAATATATTTTATCTTTGAAAATATCTATAAACATGTATAGCCATGTTAAGCTTATTTAATTTTAAATAAATATAGAATGAAAAATAAACCGATACGGGCAGGGCTTCGAACCCGCGACTACTGGGAAACCGTCCCGTCGCTGTACCAACTGAGCTACCTTAGCTTTTTTTTTTTTTTTTCATTCTATATTTATATAAGATTATATTTAATCTTTTATAAATAAAACTATTTAAATTACACTCATTTACATTTATACGTTGTTTTTGATGTAGTAAACCGGGAAAGTAGCTCATAGCTGGAGCCAAATACTGCATCCACATACAGACTCATTTGACTTGAGTATTACCACCCTATAAAAGTGAAGTACCTGTTATAAGTGCGTTAAGTACCTTTAGTTTAGTAGTGATAAAACTTTCTCTCTACTCTCTTTCGTCTTTATCTTGCGCTATCACCCTTTCTCACAAACATTAACGCAGAATCTATTTCCCTTTTAATGGAAGGTTTAGGGAATGGATAAACTCAGTTGAGGTTCAGTGATCTTACTTTTCCATATACATAAAAATTTTGTTATATTTATGGAAAAGTGAGTATACGCAAAGTCATAGTATTCTTGATTTAAAATGTAAAATATAAAACATGAAACCGGTGATATGGGTTGCGTTTCTTCAAAGAAAGCTTGCCAAAGTAGGTTACACAGTTCATTGGTCACTTCACACTTTAATCTATCGACCATGAGCTGCAAAAAGATTAATAGTTTTCTGTCACGTGATACCGCTGTAAGACATTATTTCCCACAATAGATCATGTAACAAAACATTCATATAAATAGATTTATATTAGAATATCGTTAGAAGCAGTTTTCCACATCTGATTACACAATCAACAGTATTCCTAACTAAATATAATATTATATAGATTGCAATATATAAAATTTCCGTATTTAAAAGCGTTTCCTAAAGAAATATCAGACTTAATATTTAAAACGGAAATTCGAAGCAATTAAACTTAAAACTCATTAGCTATAAGCTAGCACGCAATGAAGCATTCCGTGGAAAAACCTTTTCCTAACAATCCAAGAAAATAAATTAGCTATAAAAAGGAAACCTGAAAAAATAAAGAAAGCCATAGTTCCTTTTTATTAAGGAACCTTTCAGCACGCAGTTTTTAATTAGAACCTGGAAAATATTTACGTATTATTTTTAAATTTAAACTTTATTCGAAACGGCTTACCGTTGATTTTCAAATGGTTAGTTATAAAAATATTTGTTGAAACCGAAAAGTTAAGAATTATATGATTATAAAAATGCCCCTTTAATGAAGTTACTGCTTATAATTGTTTTCATATATATATATATATATATATATATATATATATATATATATATATATATATATATATATATATATATATTTATCTCTCTCTCTCTTTTTCTTTTTCTCTTCGTGTAATTGTGCTATGAAGTAGGTATGTAAGTATAGTTCATATTACATAGACAGTACATATGTTACAGCATACAAGGACTAATAAAGGTACCGAACTAATGAATACATGTTATATTCCCAAACACAGTGAGATCACCAAATAAACATTTATTATGTTCCCAAGCATCCTGGAATAGCTGATTAGACGATGGTGCAATATATCAAGCATTTTTCATGAGGATCCAAGAAAGGAACGCTAGGATATCCGAAACCTTTGTCTGTCCAACTGTAGTAATAATTAAAAAATATTAAGTCAAGAATTTGTATTATTTTGTATCCTCCGGTTGTGACCGTCGTCATTCACAAAACGTCTTATTATTTTTATTGTTGTATTTATTCTCCACCACTTCACACACGGTAATGATTTTAAATTTCATATTTCGTTCCGCTGAGAAAAAACATTTTTTTAAATTTATAATAAAATCTATATTTATAATAATATAAAGCTTTATATTTATTTACTTTTAACGTATCGGTACAAATACTAGTCTTTCAAATGAGTCAATAGTTGTAAGTCTGACGAATATTTAGGTTTGAAGGAATAGGGACATGTTGATAGGTTCATTATAATTTAACCTTAATAGGAAAACTGTTTAGAACAAATGTTAGATTTTCTAACCCAAATCCGCAGTACAAGTTGAGAAATATATCATAAAAATAACAGAACAAGATATTCCTATATGTTTTTATTATGTATATCAAAATATTCTGTTTTGTTTGCTTATAGAGCACTTGAAAGCATCAAATATATTACTAAGAAGCCAATTTATATTCAGAATGTATAAGAACCTGCAGTAAATCCGTCCATATGAAACCTCTCAAAAACGATCAAAATTTGAATATTAGTTTCATAATATTAGTTTAGTTTTAAGAAATTGTTTATACATTATATTCTACGATAACAAACCGAAATATCTCTCTGCAAGCTAAATATTCTAGGATTAGACTTCAAAGTGTATTCGTTCAGTTATGTCTAAGATTAATAATGTTAATATAATAATCGTAACATAACGTAAATAAACTAAAAAACGAATCAAGGACAAAGTAAAATGTAATATAAAAGCAAAATCAACACTATTAGTTCCGACTTCTTTTAAAAGCTTTAGGCACTTCCCGCGGAAGTTATATTCACAACCCTCAAATAACATAAATAATGGAATCAACAAAAGTCTTTTTAACGTTTTCTGAAACTGACTTTTAATGATGATTTATTTTCTAAGAATTTTCCTTTTCATAAACGATTTTATTATGATATTTTATTCAGTAGTTTGAATATCACCCAGTAGAATTCATTTTAATTAAAGATAGCACGACTGTTCTTAGATAATGAAAAGGACATAATGTATACGACGTGGAAGGATATTAAAACAACAACTGTCTAATTGAAACCCATAAGAACCACATGTGAAGGTGCTCTTGACAAAGTTTCCTAATATTTGTGCAAAACAAATTTTGTTGACATCAGGCAATTGTCTATTTAGGGCTCCGTATCAAAGGTAAAAACGGATTCCTGTTAGTTCAAGAGTTCGCTGTTAGTTTGTCCGTCTGTCTGTTTTCAGGCTGTAGGCTGTATCTCATGAACTGTGATAGCTAGTTAGCTGCAATTTCTCCAATGATGTATTTCAGTTACTGCTATAAAAGACAAATTAACATTTAAGGGGGGCTATCAAACAACAAACGTGATTTTTTTGACGTTTTTTATATGTCATACGGAACCCATTTTGTCAGATTTTTTTTTAGTATAACACCAAAATGTTAAGAAAAGAAGTTCTTTTTAAAAGTTAAATACATATACAGAAAAATAATAAAGAAACATATTTGATAGGCTCTGGATGTAAAGACCGTGGCTGCTAAATTAAAGTTTGTTGGTCGGTGTAGATAATTTTTTGTGTGATCTACATATTGTTGTTCTTATCCAGGTATATTTTGCGACCATTATTTTCATGACTTTAAAATCTTTCACGTCGCGTCACATGACTGAGATTTTTTTTTTGTTTTTTTTTTAAATAGTTTTAATTCTCTCTCTTAAAGTCTCTATCTAGAGAGCTATAAAGAATCGAAATTATAAAACTTTAAAACACACAAAGACGAAATTTTCAAGCATAGTTTTATTGATACATGACACGTTGACATAATATATAATTACGTCAATTAAGTCACGCCCTTATACATCACAAATAACACACCCATACATGTTATTCGGTAATTCTGATGAATAATTAGGTCTTTGTTAATTGTCCTTTCATTTACTTTTTCATCCGCAAAAGGTTTTTTAGGAATATGGCTTAAAATTATTTAAGTAATTAGTGCGATTATAACAACGATTATTCTATTATAATGTATGTTTAATATTAACAAATATACATTTAATTTTTATTTTTAATTGCCAAATTATTGTAGTACTAATTAATACGTAGTGTACAAGTGCTCACCCCCCCTTTTTGGGGGCCCATCTGGCCCCCCCTTTTTGGGGGCCCACCTGGCCCCCCCTTTTTAAGGGTGGGTCTCCTGACCCATCCATTCCCCCGGTGACGCTGTAATAGCCAACAGGTCTAACAGCATAGACAGACAAAAAAAAAAAAAAAAAAAAAAAAAAAAAAAAAAAAAAAAAAAAAAAAGTACAAGTGCTCGCTTATTTTTTATTTTATTTTGAACAACCTTAACTCTTGTTGACTTTACGTGTACGGTATCTTACTTGAGATAAGTTATTCTGTATCTAAAAAATATATAGATCAGCTCAGTGAATTTTCCACCAAATACATAAAACAACGAAAGAAAATATACTAAACATGCTCTTTCTCTCAAAGTATACTATTTCGTAGTCCAATTTATATATATTTAGATACATTCAAGTAGTTTAAATAGACAATCAGATACAAAACAGATGTTCCCAACTACAAATCGAGATAAGCACTCACTATACACATTCATCACATGTGTAATAATGATTTGAACATTCGGCGCTCGAGAACTCATTTAAAAAACAATTCTCAATATTCGTCTACGAAGTGTTTTTGAGTGTTATAAATCAATAAAACTGTAAACATTAAAACGTATATTTTATTATTGTCTGTGACTCTGTTAAGATGTGCGGCGAATTCTTGTTATTTGGCACACGGTGACCACGTCCGCTCGCTAATTAACAAAACTTATACTATTTTTAAACTACATATGCGTTATTGTCATACAAGTATCACAATAATGACGGTGGCGAGATAAAATAATGAGGAAAAAGATGGACACTTAGATAAGATTTTAAAAAAAAGCTATATTTTTAAAAGATCTATGGTTCCCTTATAAAAAGGTTATTCATTATTTAAAGTAAGTGATCACTAAAATTTAAAAAAAAATCCAAGACGTTTTAATAGCCTCAGGGGACATCGTTTCACAGAAGGAGAAATGGCATTAATCAAAGAAATTGTTCTTTTTATTCCACCGAACTTAGAAAGAAGTCTTCACTGCTAGAGATACTTTTACTTTTCCCGAAAAGATATATATCAGATATATATTTGTTACAGATTTCTCCCCTTAAATAAATAGATAAATAAAAAATGTCATTCTTAGTTATACAACTGAACCAATGAGAGTAAACAAGTATAATTATCATAAATCGTCATTAAATGTTGGGAAAACGGAAATGACAATGTAATATTATATCTTTTTAATTTAATGTTTATTCAAAAACTGTATTAAATGTTATTATCTAAACAAATTATTGACTTTTATTAATATTAAATCGCAAAGTAACCTAAATAATAGAGATTGTCTGTTGACGTGTCGCATATTATATTCGTGAGCTTATACTGAGTATGCTACAAAATTAATCAAAGTAAGCATTGTTAGAAATGTCATAAAAGATTTTTTTTGTTTTAATTTGTCCTTTCGGACAGGCTAAGGTTTACAACCATGCTGCCTCATATAAAATATAAATCGTTATGGGAGCGTCACAGGCGGCTAGCTTTATAATTCTAAGCTATAAGTACACTGTATCTCAAGAGACAGCCCACATCTAACTTATGAATTACTACCATTACATTGCAGTGTAGAACTAAGCTTTAGCCTCAAGTTTCATGTTATATGAAATTTAGATTTACTAAAACTATTCGTTATAATTACATTATTATGATAGTCAAACAAGTTATCATGTCTATATGATTATATTATATGTTACTGATTGATAGTGTACATATAGTTCAAAATAAGAGAATCCATGTTGTGACACGTTTGTCTATGGACAAACATGGGATGTTGTCTCTTCAAATTAGTATCAGTTATATTGACGCCATCTTTGTAATAGTCTGCTCTAAATACAAAAATGTTTGTTATTATATAGGAATGTTGGACACATTACAATAAACAACTTGCCCTGTCATTTATAAACGTGGTCTGATTAAAAACTAAAAATATTCTTTTGAATTTTCTTAAATTTTCACGATTAATCATTTAAATTAATCTTTTTTAATGGATTTAACTCTCAGACAATTTATTGACCATTTATATTTACTAATAATGTAATGTTATGTATTTTTTAACTGTATCCGAAGTTTCGAATGCTTATCAGCAATCATGTTCACAGTAAGACGAGATGGAAGGGTCTATTAATGAAGTCAATTAATTAGTCATCTACCTCAAACGGTTCCTAAGTTTCTGAGCGTACAGTTCAGGATGCACACAAAATTTACTAACAGTATCATAGAGGTCTCACAGTGCGCTCACAGACATGGGATTTTACATTGTACTAGGTACAAGGAGACCGAAATTCTCCAACGATCGTCTCTTTTAAAATTAGTGTATTTTTAATTTTAATAGCCTCGTGAACCATTCTTGGGATGTAACGTTGTTCCTTTGGGAGAATTTGTGATTTATCAAAACTTTTATAAAGATTGGGTTTGTCTATAGTATGTTAATACACTGCTGAATTCAATGTGCGTATATTTAATATCCAATGTCTATTCTTCAACTCTTGTATCGATGCTTATCTTTTTTTGACCGATGTTTGAAACTGTATTGTTTGCTAAAATTTATAATGTAAAATATTAATAACCAGTTATACTTAGTAACGTGAGTTAGATCCGATAAAAACAGCTTTATTTAAATACCTTTTACCCGCGACTTCGTCGGCATTAGATAGTTTCTTTGGGCTCCGCCCTCGCCTCGTTCTGTCCTAATACTTATGTATATAGCATCTCAACCTTGTCAACCCTCTGGTTATAAAGGATTGAGCCGCTATTCATGTGGTCAAGGTTTACCCCTGTCACATGGCTGCATTATACGGCTGGTCTGACCTCTGAAGTCGTCCGACAACGGCACTATAAGACTAGTAAGCTCGCAAGGCTATCGGTCATAGACAAGTCCAATCGCGACCACCAAGCTACCTTTTCTCCATGAAAGGTTCCGGAGCTGTACGGCACGCTCACTTCCCGTGTGATTTCTCGCACTTGCAATTCACTTGCTAAGAACGTCAGAGAGGCTAACTACCAGTTTCCAGCTGGCGCCAGAGCTGTAAGGCACGCTCACTTCCCGACAGGCAGTCAGGCCGCAAGCCTACCCTACGATACAGTCGGGGGACCGGATAGATGCTAGCACATCAAATCTAACCTCTAAGCAGGGGGCTATCCGAACTGCAGTGACCCCCGAAAGGATCTCTGCTTAAGGGCTGTTCCAAGCCCCGAAGTAAAAGACCGCAGCAGCCCTTCGCCTTAGGCTGGTCAATCACCTCTCGCTGCGCACAAGATCCGACGAGCCCCCGACAACTGTGGGGACCAAGACGAACAGCGCCGAATCTCTACAGCTAACCACATTACCACTACGAATCCAACACCAAAACCGGTAACCCGGCAGTTTACACACGCAAGCGCATGCATCGCTGCCGCAGGGCTTAGGTACCGGGGTCCCGTAGTACCCTGATCTTAGCAGCTGACCCGTAGTTCAGCTGCAAACTATCTACCGCCGGGTGTCTCAGTAGATAGATGTTTCTTTGGGCAGTAGTTTTATTTTTTACATCCAGTATCTACCTACTAGCATATTATTAGTGGGGACTACAATTTGCTCCCAAAGTTGAGACGCGTGGCTGGTAAAGTTTACGATGATATTCATCTACTCGTATTTCTTAAATTATGCATCTAAACAACATACGTTGAAAGACAAATTTACCTTCGTACAATGGTCTGATGGAAATGATAAAGACATGATATTTCATAAAAATAGATACCTATGCCTTGCAAAATGTTTAAAAATTCATCTTTTTAAATGTACACGAAACCAAAAATAAGAAATTAAAATTACTTATAGGTAAACATAATGAATCAAATATCTACGTAACACATACAAATACCTAACATATACAAATCTAAATGTACCTACCGATTTAAATTATAAATCTATTAATATGGAACAAAATTACCAAAAGTTTAGTACAAAATAATAAAATTGAACTTAGGTACTTAGGTAACTACTTTACCTAATCTATACGAATCAAAAAATAGGTACCTACTTCCATTAATAAAGGTATTTTTTTTATAAGCTTGTAAGTATAACTTGTTGTAACTATTTTCACTTTACGTACTTACAGACTAAAATGAATCAAAATAAAGAAGAACTGGAGATTATTAAAATACCTTATATAGGCCTTAACATTAATTTAATATTTTTTTATAAAATAAAGAAAAAGTACTCAAAAACACACATCATATACATATACGCAAAAGTTAGGAAAATACTTAAGAAGAACATTGTATCAACGTATCACATATTATGGCGCCAGCGTATGCGCCAACGATTTACGTATCCTTTGGGAATGAGATATTTTTAGCCTATGATCTTTTTCAACGTTTTATCTATATTTTTTCAAGTTTCATCATAATCGGAGTAGCAATTTAAGCGTGAAAGTGTAACGGACAGACAGAGTTACTTTTGAATTTATAATATTAGTATGGATTGTATTGTTGATCTTCATGTAGCGCCCTCATGTTTAATGAATCCTGTAATCTATTCCCAGCCTTGAAACATAAGCATCAGAAATCTTGAATAGGAAATCCTTTAAAATGTAATAAGTAGTGAAATGACCTATCTCTTTCGGAACAGTAGGACAGTTATAGGTTGGTACTTAAGTTCAGAATGTATTTACAAATGTGAGTTATGTTTTACGAGTGTAATTAAGGTAAGTACTTCCCTCCTCTTTATCTAATATGATTTAGTAAACATTTCATTTAGATGGTTTATACTGAAGTGCAGTAAAAAATCTTTGATGTTTTCACACCTGCCTTTTACTACAGAGTTATATCGTTTACTTAAATCACTGTAAATACGCAGAAATCTATAAGTGGAACGCAACGTAAAGAAATAATAACTAACTTTTTACGACAACAATAAAACGCGTTAATGTAAGTACAGTAGCTATAGTAATAAATATGTTCCTCGGTATTTAATTGATCTATACGTATACCATATGGTTATATTATGTTAATTAGGTAGCGACATTTTGTCTCTATACCAACATTTTATTCCAAAGAAATGTAATAAAATAAAAATGGAATACAATTTTATTATATGTCTAAGTGATCGCTGGTTGAACGTTTTAATATTAATCCAAACAACACAATTTATATTATTATTTAAAAGTATATGTAGTGTATTATTGTTTAAATGTTTTAATGAACTGATTTAAAATATCTTTTTACACCGCCTTCTACGTTCGGTGTCCGATCAATGAACTCATATCGCATGCTAGTTGAAAATTGGCATTGCTTTTAAACACATTTTGAGAACATTATTCATTTCAAATACTACTCAAACTTTAAAGTACATTTATAATTCCCTTTCATTTTAAATGTTGTTTTCTCAATTTTCAATCACTTCCTTGTAAAATGTTTTAAGTATCAATATGTATAATCAGAACTGACCTGGCGCAATGGATTCTATGAAAACAAACAGCACTTGTGTATCATAATAATAAAATCTAATCTATTTGTAGTACACGTTATTAATAATCCACCAAGTATTGAACAACACTTTGAATTAACTTCTATTCTCCCTCAATAAATACAAATCTATTTAGTAAATATTTTAAACAAAATATATTATCTATTTCTAGACTTAAAATTCGCATCAATTCGGTAGTAAGCTTAAACAAATATAAGCTATGTGCTGAATATTTATTCAGCGGTTGTAAATCTTCAATTTGAGTAATGGAAACTGATGGCGTTGCTGACACCTGTGTTGTACTTAATTCTCAAATAAAGCATGTTATTCATGGGAATCGTAATAAAACTCAATGGCTTGTAACAAATATTTAATTTTTATTTATCACAAAAAGGCAATTACAATTGAGATTTTTATATAATAATAAAACATTATTGGGAGCTAAATTACTATATGCACTGGCAACATCGGATACAATGTTTTAATATGTAGGTACATTGTGTTATTAGCGATACTCTATATTCGTTTCTCGCCACTTAAACGCATCGAACCGACCCGTTAGTGTTTACACAATAAATTATAGATATAACACAAACACTGGTATATATTTTATTGCACTATAAAATGGAGAGACGATATACGAATGTGGTCGGATCATACCGACAAATATTCTGGTATGCGATAGATTGACTCGTTGAATATATCGTATTCTATTTTGGTTATATTCCAAACAAATTCAGAATACTATCTATGTATTTAAATATTGAATGTAACAAACTCTTACCAACATCTAAAATACAAGAATCACTGAGTTGAAATTGAATCAATATCTAACTAAAGACAAAAGAATGCCACTTTTTAAAATAGTTTATTAAAAATAATTAAACCAATGAACACTTATTATTACTATTTTTGTATCTCGACTATACTTAATGTAACTTATATTTAGAATTTGCGTTTAAATGTTACAAAATGCATTTATTTATATAATATATGTTTATTATCCGCAATATTCTCTCAGAATTCGTGTTACAGGCATTCTAATTGGTGTGTCTATATTAAATTACAATATATTGGAAATATCCTTAATTAACTATTATAACTCCCAATTAACTATTAAACCAAAATTAAATTACAATTAAAAGGGTTTTATAAAAGATGAAATATAAATGAAATTGGATCAGAAGAAGGTGAAGAACCAAAGAATGACCAAAATACTTATGATATTGAAGATATAAATATATCATGGTATTCATACTATCATTGTGAGATATCCTTACTTTAGAACAATGATTATGTATTATTATTTTCATTCAATTATAAATAGTTAATCGATATCATTCATATCAATTCATCAAAGTAGTAAATAATTATCTAACAATACATTATACTTCTTAAAACCATGAAAATGTCTTTTCAAGTTTTTTCAAGATTTTTAGCATTTGAAGGTCAAATAGAAGTCTTATTTAAAATTTATATATTTATTTTCAGTTCCATTTCGGAATCTATTTTTATAATTGTATTATTATCATAAACAATTAATTAATATTACAAATTTATTATGTAGGTAGTAAATGGCAAATTCTGCTTTAATTTTTTTTTCAGTTGTATCAAGTTCATTAATTTTCAATTGTTTAATAGTCGTTTTTATTTACTTTTAATATAATGAAGCGTTTTCCGCGACTTTATCTGCGTGAATATTTGAAATTGTCCTCGCCATGAAACTATCGGACTAAAAGTATATACAAAACACTTTTGAAACACACAAACACTATGGAATTTTATATTAAAACTTTAATTCTTATTTCTTTCAGAGGTTAAGAAACACAAACATATTGACGCTGAAATTATATATAAAGATAATGAAATAGCAGCTTCTAGAATCCATTAGGAAAGATAATCAAAGCTTTATATAAAAAATAATGTGATAAACTAATGAGACATCGTATTCCATCAAAAAGACGTGACATCGAAGTAAGTTGTTTATACCCTCATCACTCCTCGACCTTCAAAGAAAAGTTAATGTCAAATTGTCACGCGGAATACAGATTGAATTATCGGTAGTGTTTCTTGATAAGAAATAGGAAAGAAATCCTATAATCTTATATTATTTGGAGATAAACTATCTGATTGCTATTTTTCTTACTCTGCTAGGTTCTTTCGTCAGCCAGACATGCTTTTTAATGTTATATTCATATAAGAAAAGAGTTTCGAAAGCTAGCAGAAATATAGTGAAATAGTGATTTTAAATATTGTATTGTGTTTGCATACAACAGTTATTATTAGAAATCTTTAACTAAAATTATATAGCATATCGTATTTTTAAATTGCTTATTATTTTAATAAGATTCTAGCACGGGTTGATCATATACTTTAAAACAAAATAAAAATTTTACATAAAATCTGCATGACACAATATCGTAATTATAATATTCATAAATGTTCATAAATTAAAATTATATAATGTAAGTAAACATTACACTGATGACTCGTAAATAACAATTTGGACCACTGGTGGTTTCGGTTGACTAGACACTGGGCTGGTCATTTCTCTGATGACAGCTTCCACTGCAGCTTCGATTTCCAGCTGACGTTTATCACCCATAGACTCACGACCGCCTCCCAGTCTGGGCATTGTTACCTAAAACCACAATTCCTTTTAATTACATGACCTATTTCAATTTAATGTTGGCCCAAAACCAAAGATTATTCTACCAAGTTAGGGTCGTTTATTTATGTTTGTGAAATCCTCAACACCTCAGGAATTAGTCTAGTGCGAAACTCGTTAACCAAATATACGAAATGTTTGATTTGAATTAGGGTTATAACAAATCAAAACCATAAAGCCCTTCATTGACCAATTTCAATGAAGCTCTTTGATCCTCCCATCAATTTTATACCAACCCTAGTCTCATTAAGCCGTCAAATGGGGTTCTTTGCTTACACTAGCTCCGGGTTAATTTAATTTCACCGAAATACGTAATGTTGATAGATGTATCTATGAAGGTTGTATTTAATTATTTTTTTTAATGTACAGGTAAGTCTTAAGACTTATATAGTAACAATATAATATAAAATAAAAAAATATTACATAATATTTTTTATGGAATATGAAAAAATAATAGGCATTAGTTATTCATTGGTTTAAGAATACCAATGTTCTTAAATATCTGAACGTAATATATAGTATATATAAAAAAAAACAATAAAACATATGATAAACTCTTATATTTACTCTAATATATATATCATTTGTTCACACATAATTTGGTAAAGTTGGACAGAAGTGCCCCTGAGGTTTTGAAACTTTAGCACAGCAGATGGAAGGTCAATGACTTACTCACACACTTATATGAAAACATGTTTTAAATCGAATCCCGAAATAACTTATAATTATATAATATATTATCAATTTATCAATAGTAAATAAATATATAATATATTCATCATTATTTCGATGCTCAACCAATGAACCGAATTAATATTCAATCTGAAAATAATATCATAAACTCCGATCATGGAGATAAGATAAAACCGACCAACCTTTTTATTCTAAATTATAGAGCTATTTGATTTTTATAGGATACTAAAACTAAAAGGGACCGTGAAACGATTGCCGATCTCATTTTTAACTAATGCAAGCAAGAGAATGCAGTATCAGTCTAAAAATAAGAAACTATAATATACATTATAGTATTTTACTTGTTTGAAAATATCTATAAACATGTTAAGCTTATCTAAATTTATATAAATATAGAATGAAAAATAAACCGATACGGGCAGGGATTCGAACCCGCGACTACTGGAAAACCGTCCCGTCGCTCTACCAACGGAGCTACCGTATCGGTTTATTTTTAATTCTATATTTATATAAATTTAGTATTTTACTTACTATAATAATAAACAATACAAGCTATATTATATTGTAAAATATTTCTATTATCTGAATACTATGTGAAAATCTAATCCCAAGCACATAAGTTATAAAATGAGCCAAGTAAGAAGTAAATCAAGCATCATTTCAAAAATTCTTTTAACGTACATACAAATAGCAGATAGTGATCTCATACCCGAGTCAACTTTTAACGATGAAAGTCAACGTCTATCTGCGAGCACTCAATCACGAATCGTTTTGAACTCTACATCAGACACATATATCAGCACCACTTCCAATTTGATTAGTGAATACTCAATTGATATATAAAATTAAACAATGATTCATCACTGTATATAATATCTATATTATAATACAGTCACGTCCAAAATTATATATTTATTTTGTTATAATTAATTAATTCAACATTTGGTTAACTTTTTGTTATAAAACAAATACGATAGAGGCTTTATCACACACATAAAAGTTTTATATCCTGCGTAAACCAATCCAACAACGGTAAATTACTTGGATTAGTGTCTGTCAGGTCAAGGTTTACCCACAATCCTTGTTTTTAAACAGATACTCACAATAGTTAAGACTTTCCGTAGATCGTTATGTAGAGCAGACACATCCACCCCCCTCCCGGCGTCGCCAAGTCTTCTCAGAGTGTCTGCAAACGGCCCCGATAGAGCTCGCAATTGTTGCCAAGACCTAGCGTACTGTCGCCGCACTAGCTCGATAATTGTCGACGTTAGCGCCAAGCCAATCAGGATATATAAAGTGCATAACAGCATATATTTCGGTCTCTCTAAAAAAAAATACATTACTGTCAATTTAATTATATAAATATAACATGGCATAATATACGACAACACTCTTGTAAATCCTCGGATGTTGCAAGAGTTCATGGGCGGCGGTGATCACAAGTCATCTGTGACCCGCCAGCTCGTTTGCTCTCCTCTTACATAAAAAAAAAAATAAAAAAATACGAATGGAGAATTTTACTTACTTGGAACTAAGTCTCCAAAACCGATGGTGGTCATAGTAATGAAGCAGAAATAAAATCCATCATAGAAGCTCCAATCGTCTTCCCACATTTTAAACAGGCCAGCTCCAGCCGAAAGATAGATAAATAGGAAGCAAACAGCCCACAACGCGTAAAGTGATCTTTGACCAGCTGGATTTGCTTCCGATAATCGATTACACCACTCTAGATAATAATAAATTTATACAAAAAATATTATATATTATTATTCACATTAAACTAGTTTCAATTATTAAGACTAAAAAAATAAAAAAACTCGTAGTATGTATTTTCTCATTGGTATAAAATATAAATATAGATACATGAAATCTATGTGAATGTAAAATAATTGATTCGTTTTTGTTCTAACAACATGTTACCGCCAATCAGTGTCCGCAGATTTATGTGTGGTACGCAAGACCGCCGACCACGCATAAATCTTCGTTCGTAAAAACTTACTCGGCATCGCTGGTAATTGTTTGGCTACAACTGACACAACTGTAGCAAACACTCTGCCGAGATCTGCTATCACTGTCAGTGTTAGGGGAATACCTATAAGAGCGTATGCGATGCAAAACAACCTCCCCCAAAATGTTTCTGGCACTATATTACCGTATCCTATAACAAAACAAATATTACTTTTATACTTCACCACATACTGTAATAGCCAGAATTTTATTAAGAAACAATATGATGTAAAAATGGTGTCGTTTTGAATAAATTAACTATATATCCTGTGTTATATGCTTTGAAGGTTTACATTTTTAGATTTAATCATATCTAAATGTATATAACATATACATTGTATGTAATGCTTACATGGCCTTACACACCTATTGTAGTGAGTACAGTGGAGGAAAAGAATACGGCTTGCAAAATACTCCATTTTTCTTCTAGCGGAGGAAAATTCTTCTCTATGTCTAACGCAAGGCCATTACCAGAGGCATCTTCCAACACCTAAAATTATATATAAATCTTGCAAAAAATATCTTGCAAATATTTTGGTACAGTACATTTTTTAGCTACTTTTTTCGTCGTGTTAATCAACTTCCAAGATATCAGAAGAGTATAAACAATACCTTGGAAGAGGAAGTATTAATCTGTTAATTTATGAGAATTTGTATATTTTATATAATCATTCAAAATTAATAGCATAAATATCCGGTCGTTATAGAGTAAAATGTAATTTTCAATACACGTTATATAAATAACAGTAGGCTTATTAATAGAGAAACCACGTTTGAATTTGGAGTTTCTGAACGTTTTATTATAATAGGTTCTCAAACGGTTCTCAAACATTATTCTACTCTTAGTAAACAATTGTTTAAAAAAAAACTAAAAACCAGATTTTTTCAATAAGGCTTTTAATCTGCCCATTATTCAATTGTATTTAATAGAAGGCTACTTTTACAAACTGGTGATAGAATTTACAATGGATTAAGAACATTTACTTAATTCATTCGCATTCAGAATTCACAATTCAAAATTGGTTTCTCAATGGAGACGCAGAGAATAACAGACTGCTGTCAATGGCCAATAAAATTTAATTTGTATAACCTTATTTTATCAGTCTAAAGAATCTAAATGGAAATAGAACGTTACATAACGGGAATATAAACTAAGGGTCAGATTTCGGCAATGAGATGACTGAATCGGTAATACATTTCTATAAAATATACATACTACAAATATTATAAAACATATTTTTATTGATAAAACCAAGCACTATGTTTCTACTCAACTAAGTCAAAATTGACGCATACCTTTTCATATATTGCTAAATGATCACTAAGAACCTTTTCTAAACTAACATCTAGAGTCCCATTCAAATAGTAATCAGCAACTACTTTTATGAGATTCCACCGTTCAGTCAACAGGCGATCTCTGAGATACTCCTGCTTAGCCATTTCTGCCGGATATTCTAGAGCTCGAAATACCTACAAAATGTATAAATTATAATAAATTATTTAATTATAATTGTGCGTGAAATTCCTTGTATTTATATATTTGATGACTATATACTATAAATATAATATATAACTATATATACTATAAACCAGCAATAACAAAACAAACAATAATGGTTTAATAGTATGAGCAAATATAAGGTTAACGTATCATTACCTAGTAATGACAATCGCTAAACTAATTGAATAAAATACATAGATTACATAAAACATATTTATTTATATAACTATATGTTAAGATTATTACCAAATAAAAATAAACTAAAAGTTTTCGAACTCCTTCTCAAACAGACATGTATACGTTTTTTTAAGTTTAACATCACTCATCTTTGGAAAGTTAGACGTATCTCCAAGGCATTTCAGAACAGGTATAAAAGGCGGACACATTTTTTGATGCAATAACACACTCCAATTAATGTCAACGAACCACACGTGACTTTTAATATCGTAAACCCCAGCCTTAAGAGAACCGAAGCGTTTACTTGGATCTGTATCCAAAAGATGCTTTATTAAAGTCTTACAATCAGGTGTTATATTAATAGGACACTTGTATATTCCGCTAATAATTTTCTCATAAAGCTTCATTGTTTCCGAGTGATAAAAAGGTGGAAAACCTGCACTCATTTCGAAGATAAGAATTCCAAGGGACCACCAATCTACAGAATAAGTATACCCCTTGGACAATATTATCTCTGGGGCTATATATTCGGGAGTGCCACATATCGTCCACGTCCGATTTTTTATGGCTTTGCAAAAGCCAAAATCACCAAGCTTAATATACCCAGATTCATTTATCAGAATATTTTCAGGTTTCACATCTCTATGCACTAAACCACAATGATGAAGATATTCCAACGCCAACACCATTTGAGCTGCATAAAATTGCGCCAGCGGTTCTGACAAACTTCCCATCTTCTTTATTAAAGTAAAAAGTTCACCACCGGCTTCAAAAGGGAAGATTAAATAGAGGTATAAATTATCTTTACAGGAACAC
Organism: Napeogenes sylphis; assembly: GCA_959347405.1. Lineage (NCBI taxonomy): Eukaryota > Metazoa > Arthropoda > Insecta > Lepidoptera > Nymphalidae > Napeogenes > Napeogenes sylphis. The sequence continues at coordinate 8,340,260 of OY365782.1, forward strand.
TTGAGTGATATTAAGAAAGGAAAGGTAATACATTGTAATATTTTCTTTTCCTGTGTGACTTGTTTAATATTTTTCTTTTTGACCACTTGATTTTTATCAAAAGCTTTCATAGCATTATAGTGCAATGTTATTTTGTCCCGAACAAGGAATACAGTTCCAAATGAACCAACTCCAATGATTTGAACAACATCATAATCATCTGCTGTGCAATCATATTTTATGGGGTTATTATAAATCTTTAAGAATTCTTGTTTCAGATCATCCAAATAACGTTTATGGTTGAGTTGCTGCTCGTAAGAAAATGCGGTTGGTTTTTGTTCCTTTCTATCAAATATCATTTCAGCTCGTGGTATGTATTGAAATAACTTAACTTGTTATAATTTATTTGTAAAGTAGCTCCATAATAACATAGTAGTTAAATATTATAAATTCACAAATATGCTTGTCATTTAGATTATGTCATCTAAATGGCACAGTAATGAAATATACGTCAGTCTTAATCATAACTTTTTAAATTTACATAATATAATGATCATATCAATCTCTTTAATCAGACTTAGTCGTATAACTAATCAAAGGAGTTAAATAATTATAATAGAATTATCAAAACATATTAAATGAACAAAATGTCATTTGTAAATCAGACGAGTTTGATTAGTTGTGGTGGAAGTAATTATAGAAGGAAGGAAACAAAAATTAAGAAACAGTTTACGTAAATCGAAATGATTATTTTTATGATATACACTTTTCATTAATACATGTCACTGATCATTTTATTCTTTTTTTTAAGATTGAATAAATAGTGTAAATTATAGAATTATATAAATACATGAATCAAAATACGGCTACTTAAATTTAATTAGTAGTCAGAAATTAAAAATCTTCAAATTCCTTGTCGTAATAACATTTCGAACCTTTTTTCAACTTTACTTGTTCTATTTCAGGGAAGTTGCTCGTGTCACCAGGCGACGGCGCTATAGGAACAAAGGGTGGTGTAACTCTTTGATGTAGAATGGACTGCCAACTAATATCATTAAACCACGGATGCCGCTTTATATCATAAACACCAGATTTTAAGGACCCTAACCGTTTTGTTGGATTAACTTCTAATAAGCATTTAATTATATTCTTACAATCCGGATAAAAGGAATCAGGACATTTATATTCGCCTTCCAAAATCTTTTCATAGAGTTTGCTCGGATCAGATGCAAAAAATGGTGGATAACCAGCACCCATTTCAAAAATTATAATACCAAGGGCCCACCAGTCTACGGAAAAAGAGTATCCTTTTGACATTATTATTTCTGGCGCTAAATATTCAGGAGTGCCACAGAGAGTCCACGTCTTTTTTTTTACAATTTTACAAAATCCAAAATCGCATAATTTTAAATAACCATTTACATCTACTAAAATATTTTCAGGCTTAATGTCTCTATGAACAATTCCACAGTAATGCAAATATTCCAATCCCAACGTGACTTGAGATGCATAGAATTTTGACAAATGATCCGAGAGATTACCGTACTTTTGTATGTAAGAGAATAATTCTCCTCCGGCCACGTATGGAAGAATTAAATACAAATAAACATTATCTTTAAATGCTTCATTTAAAGTTATAACAAAAGGAAACTGAACACCTTGTAGTATTTTCTTCTCTAATTTTAAATGTTTCACATGTTTTCTCTCGACAACGATTTCCTTCTCTACTACCTTCATAGCGTGGTATGTAAATGTACTTTTATCTCTCACTAAGAACACTTCACCATAAGCTCCGGTGCCGATAGTTTTAATACTATCATAATCCCCGGGAGTCTTAGTGGACGAAGGATTTTCATCGTATCTTTTAATAAAATCGTCCTTCAACATATCTAAATATCGATTATGATCTTGTTGAGTCTGACGCGTGTAACTTTCCATATATTTAATAACCTTTATTTATATTATAAAAAACATTTAAAGATATAAAATACCATCTCAAAAATAAATACTCGTGAAGAATTGTGTAAAAATTTTAGTGTCATAAAATATGTATCAGAATATGACATTAGATTATGCGTTCAAAATTTTTTATTTGCTAAATATCCTCAGAAATTAATTAAGAAATGCAATAGAGTAGTATTCATGACATCAGATGTATTTAATGTAGTGTATTCTAATACAATAATAAAAAAAAATATATAAAAATGTTACTTTCTTTCCTATTGACATCTAACGGTAATGAAAAATAAGAACATTTGTTTTTCTTTCACATGATATTGTCAGAAAAAATTGCGAAAATTATTTCCTATCACTTTAAAACCTTGTTTTAACAATTTATCAAACTGATTTCCGAGGCAGAAATTGAAGCTATGGGAGATGATGCCAAACGAATTACAAATTTGCCCGTTTTAGGTGGTTATTCTTTTTCAAGACAAGAACAATACAATCAATACCTTCGTAAACTACGCCAAGACTTTATAGATTCTTGGAATGACAAACCTCAACCCAACGCAAAACTGGGTGATTTTGACAAACAGAAGATTCTAGGGACCGGAGCATTTGGAGTAGTGTATCTGGCCAAGCACGTAAACTCCGGCAGATTTTTCGCAATGAAAATGTTGGAAAAGGAAAAAATTGTAAAATTAAAGCAAATTGAACATAGCTACTATGAAAAGAAAATTCTATGTGGTCTTAATTTTCCCTTCTGTGTCTATATGAAATATTTTTTTAAAGATAATGTGTATCTTTACTACGTTCTACCGTTCGTACCAGGCGGTGAGATGTTTTCTCATTTACGTAAATTGGGTAAATTTGAAGAGAGGTCCTCAAAGTTTTATGGTGCTCAAGTGATTCTAGCGCTTGAATATCTACACGCTTGTGAACTAGTTTATAGAGATCTGAAACCTGAAAATATACTCATCGAGAGAACTGGATATATCAAAATTACAGATTTTGGTTTTTGTAAGCTTGTACGAGGTAGAACTTGGACTTTATGTGGTACTCCTGAGTATCTTGCACCAGAAATAATTTTAAGCAAAGGATATGGATTTTCCGTGGATTGGTGGTCTCTAGGTATACTTTTATTTGAAATGAGCGCTGGCCACCCTCCTTTTTATGCTTCTGAACCTATGAGAATTTATGAGAAGATTATAGCCGCTAAATATCGATTTCCAAGCCATTTTACAGCGGACTTAAAAGATTTAGTCTCACGAGTTCTTCAAATTGATGTTACGAGACGTCTAGGTAATCTAAAAAATGGTGTCCTAGATTTTAAGAATCATAAATGGTTCGCAGAGATTGATTGGGATGCTCTCCTGAATAGCCGTCTTCCAGCACCGTTTACTCCAAGAATTCGTGCTCCTGGTGATACATCATATTTTGACACTTTTGACGAAGAACTGATTAAAGATAGTCCCTTGTGCTTATATGAAGACGATTTCGCTGATTTTTAGTGGCAATGATAGAACTTTAATATTTACAATGTACCGAAATTAGGATATTACAATTATGTTAAGTAGGAATTTAAAATTTTATTTAAGTTATTAGTTATGTTGTGTGGTACATATTTGATTAATATTTTAAAAAACTTCTTTGTAAGTAAAACGTATTCCTATAATAATTTAAATGAGCTTCTGAATGTTGATGTAATAAACAGTGATTTAAATATTTTTGGTATTACATTTAGTTAATATAGATCATCATGTAGATCACCTTAGAACAAATACAATAACATATGAATAGAAGATTATAAAACACTTACCAAACCCCCACCCGCGGTATAAAGCATGAGAGCTACGAACAATCCAACGTGGGATAATGCAGCCCTTGGAAAGAATCTGTCAAATTTTGATACAGGAGCTGGAGTCCCCATCAATGTCTCTGTCTCCCAATTCACACTCTTTACTCCTTTACACATTGTCACTATTTATAGCTATCCAGTTATATCTTCAAAAACTTGTATTTTCATTTGATACAAAATGTTTATTCTTGGTCATTTTTGGCTGTAATGAAATGGTTTTATTTTGACATTTTAACCTTGTTTGTGTTATACAATACGCTCAGTTCGTGAAAGCTGTTACTAAAAGCTTCTATTAAATAGAAAGCGAAATATTACGTTGCAAGCACATCATGCACTCGTGTCATAAAAGAATTGTATTTTGTTAAGTCGCCCCGTCGGTTGAGTAGTTAGCGCAGACGCCTAATATAGCCTATACCGGCGTAATGGGACTCGAGTTCGATTCCCGACAGAGGACAGGCATAAATGTGGCATAGATATCTGTATTTCCAGTATTTATAATGTGTATTTCTATGTATTCGTATTGTTCTCTAACACCCTTAACACAAGCAAATAATTTGCTGACTTGGGGTTAGATGAATGTGTGTAATTTGTCCCGTGATATTATTATTATTATTATTTAAGTCTTTTATCAGTCAACTGTTAAGTTTTGGTAGACCTTTACTATCATCGTATATTCAAACAATACTCATCACAATTGCTTATATATAAATTTTCAGTAGTAATTATATGCGTGTACACTTTCGGTTTATGTTGGTTAGCGTCATTTCCGTACACGCAAATTATTAATAAAGAAAATATATAAATACCAATTATAAATGTTTGAAAATATCTATAAACATGTATAGCCATGTTAAGCTTATTTAAATATTCTATATTTATTGTTTTTAACCTTCTAAAAATTATATTTAAACATTCTATATTTACATATACCAATTATAAATGTTAAAGCCAATTAACAAATAGTATGTTTGTTTAATTGAATGAATTCAATTAAACCTTCAACCAGTAGTCTCTCACTGAATGGGAAATCAACAATGCATCAACTACAATCATCTCCTATCAACGATTATCTTAAATAGATCTATATATTTTTTAATGTATGTTATTTCTTTACTAGTAGTAATTTCCATAAACATAACGCGTATGTAAACATTAATCTTCATCCTTTCAAATTCTCACCCATTAATAAAAAAAAATAATATTATATCATATATCCGGTGTCTATCACGAGCAAAATACACTACTTAGGAACTAATTATTTGTATGCTCGATACTTATTTTATCATAAGTAATATTCCGGTTTTCTAAATTATATTTAGTAACTAATTATATATAAATATATAGATATATATACTTATATAGATATATACATATACAGATATATATACTTATATAGATATATACATATACAGATATATATATAAAGATATATATGTATATAATATTACTAGCTATTGCTCACAATTCTGCTTGGAAATCAAAATTACTAATTTGTTGCCTTAGGACTATATCGGTTTCGATTTTTGTATTTTTTTGGCACTAAAACGACCTGTACTAAAAGTCATTAAGTTCATTAATATCGGATTTATTAATAACTTCACTGCAGCGCCACCTATTCTATGCTGACGTAGTAATCGTAAATATACACCAAAGACAAGTGAAAATGACCTGAATCGGTCAATTCGTTCAAGATTTAAACGATCAGCAACAGATACGACCTCAATCGGTCAGGATTTACACGAACACAAACAGATGCACCAAGGATTAGGAATTTAGTATAACCAATAACAGTAATACGTCATTATTAGTACAGTTTAAAGAATTCTTGAATCAGGACATATTTCAGAATGCTAAATAATCTCATTTAAATGTTTCATTTTATCTTTTACTAGCTGCAGACTTAAAAAACGGAATGTCTCTAACTAGCCACTTTTGTAAAAGACATTTTTATATTTTTGAAATACTATTTGCAATAAGAAATAAAAAGATTGATTGAAAGTATAATAATGTAAGAACAATATATAACATATGATTCTCTGACTTTCATTACAATTATAACTTTTATGTGCTTCTTGAGCTTTTTTATAAAAACGTCTTTAATTATGCATAAAAAAAACGATTATCTATCCTAAAAATGTTGTAAATAATATTAACATAATCTAATACTTTATATTATTATGATAATTATACTATTATTAAATAAAAACCTGCATTGCGTTAAGTTACATAAGAACTATAGAAAATATTGCAAATATACGTCATTTACTTGTAATTAATGCTGTAAGAATGACTTTTTCTCTTTAATTATATAATGATAGCGGAGTTCTTATATTTTATAGAGTAACTTAATTATTTGTCGAATCAGACGTACCAATATAATTATTTCTTGACTAAAAATACATTAACACAAATGGTTTTTATAATCTATTAATTGGTATCCACCATTACATTAGTACATGACCAATTCAGAACTCGCGAGTCGCGAAGTTACAGACGAGTCACTGAAATACTGAATTTGCAAGCACGTCCGCTTCCGATAACGGTCGACAAATAACTGAACTTCAGTCACTAGAGCAGACGAATCATTGAAACGATTCTGCTTTCTGCAGCTTTCAGACGTTACACTGTGGAAAGCTAAATACAAGAAATCAATTTTACATCTACGGATATTGGATATATAAATAATTTTTATTAGTTTTAGTTCTCACAACCTTGAATCATTTTATGTATTTCTTTTGGCCTTAAAACCTATAGTGGAATGAGATAAACGAATTATTTTTAAAAATAGTCTTGGTTACTGTAATATATTTCATGTGTTTTTTATGGTATTCTCATAAAGTACACATCTCTCTATCGAGGGATGCCAGGCGCCAACGTCTATAAGGACTCTAGGCCAATCTGCCAAGGTCGTGTGGGAATACATACAAGTTTATCTGCCAAAATGAGCTTTCTTCTTTTGTACAATAAGTTTAAAACCTTAATTATATATATTTTTTTAAAATTTTCGCACTTTTTACTAAAATAATTATTCATTTATTAATAGTACCGATCTGTGTGTCTGTCTGTGGCAACGTAGCAGCTTAACGCGTGGACATAACGCGTGGACATAACGCGTGGATATAACGAAATAACAATACCAAATCTTATAGTCTAATCCTCAATCATTAGCTCCGATTTTTTTTTGTAAAATAGACACCATCGTCAACATACGTGCAACGGTCCCCAGACGCAACGACTTTAGTAAGTACATAATAATATTATTTTTAACCTTTTTAGACGTCTTTTTATATCGGAGGTTTTTTATTTATTTATTTTTAAATAATTAGAGAATTAAATAATTATCGTCAAGGGCAGGAATCAAACTGTCGATCCCTAGGAAACAATATTGTGGCTCTACATTTATTTAGAAAGCTTTTCCTAGTGTTTTGTAAGGTTTTCACGAGTACTATACATTGAAATAAAACTATTTTTACGGATTTAACTCGCGTATATTTAATTAAATTTTAAATTTACATTTTAAATCTAACCCGACGTTTCGAATGCTTTGCAGCAATCGTGTTCACGGTAGGACGAGATGGAGGTGTCTGTCAGTAAGTCAGTTGATTAGTCATCTACCTCCAACGATTCACACAAAACGCACTATCAGTATCTTGAGGTCTTACAGTGCGTGCGAAATACGTTCTAGAAATGAACCGATGCTTGTTCTAGAAAGGCCAAGATCTTTAAGTAGGCTATAGAGAGATTTTGCTGTTATACCTCTCGCTCCCACTTCTACCGCGTACAAACTAACTATAAATTGATTCCTGATCAGTTCGTTGGTCAGTTCGTAATACTTATTGAGCTTGAATGTGTGATCCCTTGGGATGTTTGTTTCCCAAGGAACAGTAAGCTCCACAAGTATCACGCGCCTCATATGTTTCGAATACAGGAATAAGTCCGGTCTGGATGACGAAACACCAACATCCCCAGGGATTTTGTAATGCTTTTCATACGTGTCCATCATGAGAATCCAATCAGGAGCCGCGCCTAATATTGAATAAGGCTTCGCTTTTGATTTTTTGGAAGAGGTTTTGGTGGTTGTTATACCCTTCCGCGCTCTTGCTACTGAAAGACTAACCGCTTCCCGTATAATTAAATATACGAGAGTTAAATCCGTAAAAATAGTTTTATTTCAGCTTTTCCTAGTATTAAACATTTTGCTCATACTATACTTATAATTTAATTTAAATTTATACGTGTTTACCACTGAAGATAAAATTGTTGTCAGATTCAAAGCCCTTGTACCGTAATTAGGCATGAGTTATGAAAACAGTCGGGAATTTATATCGCTGTTATTTAAAAAGGGTCTTTGGGTCGATGTTGCGGCAAATCCATTATGTCCACGCGACCGCTAGATTGTGTGATAACGTAGTTTAGTAATATTGCTTGTATTTTATAACAGGAGCTTTAATACTCCTATATATTCAACACGAAATAAAAAAAAAGTTATATTGTAAACTTTACAGTGGTTTAAATATTACTGGCGACACGCCTTTTATTTTCAAGGAAAACATTTTTTTGGGTACATATAATTTAAATAAAACAAAATTATGTTAAGGATCTTAATTAAAAAAAATAGATTTGACAGCTCATTTATACTAACGTCGAGGACAGCAGGGCTCATAATATTATTGTTAGCAAAAGCTTTTAGCTAGCAAACATTGCTAATAATAGTGTTGAACCTGGATGATCAATGACTATTACCCTGGATAGTAAATGACTATTAATGTGTGTTTTTTTATTTTGGTAAATCATGGTTTTTAGACATTATATTAAGATATGAATTTGTGTCAGTCACTATGTAGTTCATAAATCATATTTTTTTTACTATTTGCATTCCTTTTAGAAAAATTACTAAGATACTAATTAGATGCGTTGATAAAAGGCTCCAAGTAATAGTTTTTCTCGTAGAATAAGAAACTTGAAAATAAGGGAAAAAACAATCAGGCTGAAGATATTTGGACTCGAACTGGAGTCTTTGGGTTTCAGAAATGATTTTCCACCTGAGCCATTACAACAATGTAGATGGTGGTGATGTCTATCTTCGTCTTATAAAGATATTTTTTTATTGCCTAAAAACAGATAAGACGACGTTTTCTATAAAATGTAACTTAACTAAATCGATTTATCGCACCCGAAACCCATGCTTAATGTCATAAAAATATCTGGAGCATTTTCGAAAAAAATGGTTTCATTATATACCTTATCTTGCCATAAATATTGAACAAAGAAAAAAATATTTTTTAAAATTCCAAATAACATTTATTACCTTTACAGTTACAGTTACATTTAGTTTAATACACAAATATAAAACAATTAAAAATATAAAAAGCTTATTCGAAGTGGTCTCCATTGGTCTTTAAATGTTTAGGGTCAGTTATCAATAGAAGCATGCGCTCTTTCCATGGGGACATTCTTCACTGCCCCATCATATGGATTGTTTCAGGGACTCCAAATTATCATGGCGTTTAGAGCAAGCTGTACTTTCTAAAACTGACCATAAATCATAATCAAATGGGCTAAGATCGGGACTAGACGACGGCCGAGTCTTGCTAGAAAGACTATACTTGGATATTTAACATGGTGTTATTAAGGGCTTAACTATCTTCTCAAGAATAGTATCTTGATACACTTGTGTCGATGTTTCAATACCTTTTTCACAAAAATATGGTTTTCACAAAAATATATATAAAAATATGGTCCATCATAGCTAACACCTCACCAAACCATCAGTGAAGTCGGATAATGGCCCCGTTGCACTCTGTCAACTAATTGGGCAGCTTCGAGCTTTGAGCATGAAAACGGTTCTTTTGTTTCTTAAAATGTTGCTCAATTGTAAAAAAAAATCTCATCCGTAAACAATTTTTTTTTGTGACCTCCCTTTGCGTACCGCTTTAGTAGTTGTTTCGATTTTACCACCCTAATCATTTTTAATTTATCAGTTAACAAATGACCAGTGCTTCTCTTATAGGCTGCAAGTCCTAAGTCATCTCTTAAAATACGCGACATGGTGCTATCTTCATTTCCCGTGATAAAATCTTTGGTTTTCGGACAGGATTTCTTCGAATTTTTTCCCTTACTGCTTTAACCACTTTTTTCGTATGACTAATACGTGGACGGCCAGATCTTTCTCTGTCACAAACAGAGGAAGTCTCATTGTACCTATTAATATCCCAGTATACAAACATTTGACTAATACCAAGTGTATGGAGGGTTTTAAAAATTGCCTTTGGCTCCATACCTATACTGTGTAAAGCAATCACAGGGATTCTGTTCTCTTTATCACCCCACTCCATTTTAATATCACAAAATATTGTAAAATGTAATGGCCCCAAAATGAGAAAACACAATGAACAATCGTATAAAAATGACAGATTTAAAATTCATTTTTTTTTATTGCAGCAGTATTTATGGCCAGACTAAGTATATAAGCATTGCTCATTTAAAATATAGAATTCTGAGTACAGTTGCCAAAATTAGAAAAAAAAGTTTATTATTTTTGAGATTTCATCAAACTTGTTTTTATATATTATATATAGTAACAAACAATCGAGTGGCCTTATTATTTAAATGCTATTTCTTCGACGCAACCTTTAGGCATTGAACTTAAAATATATGGTCAAGGCCCAAGTGTATTAAAACATTTATATATTTACGGAAAAGATTGGTGTCCGATTAATTAAATGAAGTGAAGAAATGTCATTGCTGTTATAAAATTAATTTTAGTGATAAGCTAGTATACAAAGATATTTAAGTAATTGAAAGTTTTAATTACAAATCATCTAGTTAAAGTATCTTAACACTTACAGCGCATTATTATTACCATGGATAAATGGAAAAACCTTTATCTTTTTCTCTAAAAAAAAAAGTTTTTAAAGTGGCATCTTTTCAATGTTTATCTATACTGCAAAGTTAGAAACATTGGTTAGGATTTTCGAAAGAAACCTAATAGATGTCACCACCGTCCCGATAAAGACGATTACATATAGAATGCTTAATTCACCGAGACGGACAGCGATACGGTAGCTCAGTTGGTAGAGCTACGGGACGGTTTCCCAGTAGTCGCGGGTTCGAATCCCTGCCCGTATCGGTTTATTTTTCATTCTTTATTTATATAAATTTAAATAAGCTTAACATGGCTATACATGTTTAAAGATATTTTCAAAACATTAATTTCGGTAGTGGCATCTTTTCAATGTTTATCTATACTGCAAAGTTAGAAACATTGGTTAGGATTTTCGAAAGAAACCTAATAGATGTCACCACCGTCCCGATAAAGACGATTACATATAGAATGCTTAATTCACCGAGACGGACAGCGATACGGTAGCTCAGTTGGTAGAGCGACGGGACGGTTTCCCAGTAGTCGCGGATTCGAATCCCTGCCCGTATCGGTTTATTTTTCATTCTTTATTTATATAAATTTAAGTTTTTAAAAGCTTAACTATATATTATTTTGTCTTGACCATATCACAGAATCAAAAAAAAATCAAAAAGAAAAGAATCATGCGTTAAAATAAGCACCTTGTAAAGACAATCGACATAACAAATCTCTTCAACAGTTTGGTTGAAGTTTTTTAATCTTGAATAAAGTCATGGTTAATTTAAAAAAATAAAAAATATCCTGATTTTAACAAGCATGATAGTTAAAGCCATCATACACTTGAAATTCGAATGTCAAATGTCATTTGTGACGCTGACTGTAAGACCTCTCAAGCCTCTGGACGTTAAATATTATCACAGGAAATCAACAAAGGACATAATTTAATTTATCATTGCAGTCTTCAATTGCTTAACACCAGATAAGACAGTCTCAGGGTTTTGGAACAAGAGACTTAGTTTTTTTTTTGTCAGATATCATATTGTTTAGCATTAATATTGTGTTCTTTTTCTGACACAACACGGTTATTTTAGGAATGAAACCAAGAATTAGGTACATAATCTTCAAATAATAAACACCTATAGAAAATCTACAGAAATAAAACCGAAATCCTAAGCTACGGCACAATATGGTAATTTTAGGAGGGAAATCAGGAATTAGGTACATAATCTTCAAATAATAAACACCTATAGAAAATCTACAGAAATAAAACCGAAATCCTAAGCTACGGCACAATATGGTAATTTTAGGAGGGAAATCAGGAATTAGGTACATAATCTTCAAATAATAAACACCTATAGAAAATCTACAGAAATAAAACCGAAATCCTAAGCTACGGCACAATATGGTAATTTTAGGAGGGAAATCAGGAATTAGGTACATAATCTTCATATAATAAACACCTATAGAAAATCTACAGGAATAAAACCGAAATCCTAAGCTACGGCACAATATGGTAATATTAGGAGGGAAATCAGGAATTAGGTACATAATCTTCATATAATAAACACCTATAGAAAATCTACAGGAATAAAACCGAAATCCTAAGCTAGCGCACAATATGGTAATTTTAGGAGGGAAACCAGGAATTAGGTACATAATCTTCATATAATAAACACATCTGTAGTCACGGTGACTGAGCCGATGTTCTGTGCTGGAGGAATATGCTATAACCTAAATTCTACTATTAACCGTATAAAGTATATTATGTCTAAGGCTTTATTATTAGGCAAATATATTTTGTGAGGTTTAGAATACATTATATATAATTCATCAAAAATAAGTGTAATTTGCATTGATTCCTATTTAACATTCAACAAAAGAGATTTTATTTAAAAGTTTTCTAAACGTTATATAATTCTTTACCATTATATCTTTTATTATAAAATACACGAGCAAAAGTAAAACCATATTATATACAATCATAACTAACCTATTGCAGATATTACAGATTACATTGAAACTAGTATTTAGTAAACCCGGTTGAAACAATGGTAATTAATTGTAGTTCAAAGGAATCTTATACCCGTTATTTGTTATTAAAATGAAGCTACTATAATTATTAACAAATCAATTAACTTATCATGTAACGGCGTCATGAAACAAGGAAACGTTTAAATATTGAATAGTTTAAGAGATACGTAATTAACAAAGAAATACATAAAATCGCATGTTAGGTAAATAGCTCACGTCTCAAGTTCCTCAGTACTTCTTAAATATAATTAAAACTTAGGAGAGATATACTGCCCTTGAACTCACGGGGTCTTAATGACTTTATTAAAGAAATGAATGATTAGGAAAATTATACATAAAAAGTCTGAATTAAAATATTCCTCTCCTACTTAACAATGTATTAGTACAAATAAAAGAATAATGAGGTAAACCTCGTAATCAGTACTGCAATAAATTTGTGATTTTGATTCTTCTAGGATTATGGTCGTCACGTCAATCTATAAATAAAGAAATATAAAAAATATATATTTTAAGGACAGATGAAATCTTCGAAAATACACATCCATTTAGAAAAAAAGCACTGATATGTAAAATAGGTTTAAAAGAAGACATGTCTATCATAACGTTAATAAAAAATATATAAAAAATAATTATATGCCTATAAAAAGAAAAAACAGTTGAAAGAATAATTTTGTTACGAGAACTGCCTTCAATAGTCCCCGCGGGTGAAGTCACGGCCAACAGCTAGTACCTTTAAAATAAGCTTTTAACATATCCGTAAGTTTGATTTTAAATTTATATAATAAATCACCTGACACAAATAAAATACCACTGAGAAAAGATCTGTTTACCTATAGCGTAATTTCCTACCAATATATTATTAAACTGAAGTCCGGAAATGAAATATCTGCAATTAATTACTCCTAAATATTCATTTCTAGCTTTTAATTATTCAATCCAATTCTGAGCAAAAATTTACTATACGAGTATATTTAATATATCTAGTATTTTGGTTTAGAGTTATTTAAACTAATATTTTTGTCATAAAATAAAAATATACTGACTTGACTTGAGAGTTGAGTCACAAAAAGTGTAATAAAAAAATACAACCCTGCTATTACATTGTCTATGGGCGGATTCCGAAAATTGCATTCTGACATTTCACAACCAACCTTGAGAAAAAGATTACATATTAAAATTATTTTATATTTGCCAAATTTTACTGTACAGATCTTTTTTATTTCCTTTTAATACCTCGACACGCCACTTCCTATATCCGTTAAGTTTACATCATAAGTGGTTGGCTCACCTTGATCTTTAACCCTGTGTTCTCTTTCTTATAGTTCAATGCACTGAGACTACGCTCGCTTCTACCAGACGTCTTAATGTATTCATTTCTTCTTAACATTTATTTAATCAAATGACTATACAACATTTAATTGTCGGTTTCCGTGTGAGATTATCTAGAAACAATAATTAATTTACTTATCGAGTAACTTCGATTTTTAAAGACTACATTGAATAAATTACCTACAATAAAAATGATCATTCAATTGTTTATTTTGCTGTTAATGTTCTTGGGTAATAATGATAGTACCTGGATGACTAAACGTATGCATATTAGGCATCCTTGAAAAAATATCATTATCATGCAATATCATTATCGTACGTATTCATTGTAATGAAAGATTTCTTGCAAGAAAATAATCCTATATCATAAAACATGCGGCGAAAATCGTTATAGTCGTTTACATGTTCCAATTACACATAGGTGTGCAAATTTTTCGTTTAGATACACCATGTTTCTAATCATCGAACTTCATCAACTTTTTAACAATAAAAACACACAATTGTAAAGATCTCTTTTTTAGTGTTTCTGTTTTCTTAGTCTTGAGAAATCCTTGGAGAAATAAAGCTAATTTTACAAATTAAGGAAAAAGTAATTGATAAAAATATTATGACAGCTTTCTATAGAGCAGGGGTGGCCACCAGTCGATCGCGATCGACCGGTCGATCGCGACCGCTAGTCGAGTCGATTCCGGCTAGGCAAGAAGTATTTAAAAATTTTAAGTTCAAATTAAGATTTACCTGCCCTAAAGATCCATTAGAATATCAGGATGTACGTAATTTTTAAAAATAAATGAAGTAGATCTAACAGAGATTCGTCGGTAAAAAGTCGATCTTAATTCTGATTAAGTTGGCCACCCCTGCTATAGAGTCTTAAGAGCTTCGCAATTTTTATAGCAATATTTTTTTATTTTAATAAAAATAATAACGAAAAACAAAACATAAAAAAATATAAAATTATTCAACAAACTAAAATAAATAACCATCAATTTTATCATTATAAATATCACAGCAAAAAACTTAAAAATGGCTTTAAAATATTTAATCTTGTTGACATGATTAAAAATTAAAAAAATAGAAGCATGTGACCATAATGCATTAAATTTTCTTTGATTAGTTTTATCAACATAGCTTTGCCTGCTTTGTAGGAATTCTCACCATATCATCCAGTCTGTTCCAACTTCAAAAGACAGACAAACATACAAAACTTCAGATTTAAATTAGGATAATATATACATTATTAATCACAGACCCAAACCCAAAAGTGACATGTATAAAACCAATTATTCATTTTAAAAAAAAAGTACAGACTTGGTAACATTCGCATTTAATGACAGTATGTTTTTTTTTAATGTCAAATTAGCAATATTTCTTACCAGTGTTAACAGATAATAACTGGTTTTATAACATTGTACTGACAATGAACTCTAAATTTATGTCCTAACCAAGTTCAACATTTTCGATGAAGTATTTATCGAAAGAAATCAATGAAAAAAAAAAAACAAAAAAAAGTGGTTCGTACTTATGTGTTTTGAAAGGTTAATGTTTTATTTTTAGAACATAAAACCTAAACAAAATATGTTAATTAGGAACGCTTATATGTTTTGTTTTATATAAACACTTGTATTTACGTAAGTTAATGGTTAATGTAACATAAGTTGTTGGACTTGGATGTTAACTTTTCCGCGCCAAATACAAATCTAATGAATATAAAATATTCCAACCAATATCAAGAATTCTAATAATATGCAGTGATTTATTTTATCAATCCTGTAACTGCTGTAAATAAAACGACAGCATTTAAAAAAAAAAACAAAGAACGTACATATAAATAGCTTTTTAATATTATACATTTTAATGTAACCTTCGTTTGTTATTAAAGGTTATAATGCATACATTATATTTTTATAATTGGTTAGTCCTTTTGTATCTGTTAAATATAAGTTTTTGGTTCGTAAGATAAAATAATTTTACTTTAAAAAAAAAATACAGTGACAGGACATTAATCTGAAATGCTGTTTTTGATTCTGATAAGAGAATGATTAATTCAATTTTTATTTATTTTTCATAATTTGTTATGACATAATGATTTAGTTATTACTATTCTATAGTATCGTAATTAAAAAGGTCACAACATTACAAAAAACCGGTTTCAGTTAATATGATGTAACTTCAAGCTAAAAATCAAGCTAGATTAGCTGAATTCAAAGTATCTGAACCGCTGTAATTGTTAAAAAAATAAATTTAAAATTTAAAAAACCCCCGACGCAAAAAGATCTCTGAAAAGAATAAAAAATAACATTTTTATGTACTTATTAAAGTCGTTGCGTCGGGGTACCGTTGTACGTACGTTGTGGTGTCTATTTTAGGAAGTTAATCATTGAGGACTTAGACTAATTAATTTCTTTATTTGCATTGTTAACCTACTTGCATTTTAATTTCTTCCTTTATTAAACGGATACACAGATCGACTGGTCAAACTTATAACACCCCTCTTTTTAGTCGGAGGTTAAAATAGAGCGAAAATTTTTTTTTGGCTATAATTAATAAGCAATTAAATAGCACTAAATTATGCTACGTTTTCTTTTCAGTTTTTATCGCTTATATTCGATGGTTCAGCTTGATTTCAAATTATGCTAAAACTTTTTTTTGGTTCTGCTAATTAGGGTGTGCTAGCTTTATAGAGCTAACTGAGCAAAAACGTATTAATTTATTTTATTTACGGTTAAAAGGTTAAATCGTTTTAACTTGTACAATTAAAAGCAAAAATAGTTGTTTTTAAGAAGTGTTACCTTTTTGTGTAAAATCGATTGTAAAAATAATTAATATTATGTTGTTGTTTTTGTTTTTTTTTCTTTTTTATATATTTGTGTGCAAAAAAGAGTTATAAATAAAAAGGCTTTTATATTTTATTGTTAATAATCATAAAAATCATTGTTAAATCTATATATATATATAGATGTATATTTAAAAATTAGTGCATGATACTCCAACGTATTATAAATTACAAAAAAATATATGTTTAATTTTTGATAAAACTTAAGTCTTTAGAATACTGTAATTAAACAGTGGTTTTCTTATCTGTTTGTCAGTTGATTTGTTCGGGGACATGAAAACTACTTATACATTTTTGATGAAATATGATGCGATTATAAGTAATTGCCCCAAGTAACTTGAAAATTCAAACTAAAAATTAACATGTATCAAAGTACAGGCAAAAAGGCAGATTTTAATTTTTAAAAATTAAAATATTTGGGTTAAAATCTAAGTACAACAAAACTACTGAAATGTTAATAAAAATAGTTGTTATTCAAAATTCCAGTGATTTTGTACCATTATCTAAGTAACTTTTCTAGAGTGTTATTCATCCTAGAAAAGATAAGTATTACCAATCAACTGTATTCATAAAATTTTGTGTAGTATTGACGCTTTTTCTAATTTCAATTTAAATTAATATTTCTATTAGTTTTCAAGTTTCAAATCAGAAGAAGGGACGATAGACGAAAGCAGAAAAAAATATTAAAATTAAAAACTTCAATACAAAAAGACCTCTAAATAGGATAAAAATAATATTATCATGTACTTATTGAAGTCTTTCCGTCAGGGGAGCCTTATACGTTGACGATGTTATCTATTTTACAAAGTTTTCGGAACTAATAAATGTGGACTTAGACTTTCCTATGATTTGATATTGTTTGTTCATTAATTGCCTGGTTACTCACTTAAATTTGGATTTCTTCCTTTATTTAGCAGCTATACTTTAGAGGTCTTTTTGTATCCCGGATTTTTAATTTTATATATTTTTTCTGCGTTTTAAATTTATGTTACTGGCGTTTATGTTGTAACTAATGAACCTTTTTGTTTAGGTTTTTATTTCCAATATGCATAAAACCTTTCACCAGCATCAATAAAAGCTCAATATCTTGGAACCAACTACTTTTATTACTACCAAACAGAGTTAAGAACCATTTTTACGGACCTGGCTTTCGATTAAAAGAACCGTAATAAAATCCGTCCACTCGTTTGGCTGCAACGATGCCACAGACAGACATACAGATACACACGTCAAACTTACAATACCTCTCTTTCTGTGTCGGGGGTTTAAAACAAACAACAATACCTCAAACAAATTTTATAATCATTATGTAACAGTAAACTTATTATTTACCAATTAACCGCTCCGTTGATCGAGCGGTTAGCGCAAACGCCTAACGTATAGCGACGCAATGGGGCTAGGGTTCGATTCTCGACAGTGAAAGACATGTACATATGTGATGAGCATAAATGTCTGTATTTCTGAATCTGGTCGTTTATTAAATATATTCTAAGTATTAATAATGTGTATTGCTATGTATTGTATCGTTGTCTAACATCTGTAACACAAGCAAATAATTTGCTTACTTAGGGGTTAGATCAATTTATGCAATTTGTCTTGTGGAAAAAAATAAGTAATCTTATTTAATTAAGAAATTTAAAAAAAAACATCGTAAAAGCGTTAACTTTTACATTCATCTAACTATAAAATGTCACAATGAGGAAATAACGACTGACCTCTATATCCTCTTTATTATGCTCATGCATGAGGTAGTATTTAAAGATATGCATGATTCGAATATCTATGGAAATCTTATAATTACTAATTCTAATAAAACTAGAAGAGGAAAACATCAAGAGATCAATAATGAGAGCTATCCATTAATAGCGGTTGTACTGGCTTTGTTTTATATTTTTTTTTTTATTTTTTTTTTTTTATACAAAACTAGGTTAATGCTTGACTACATTCCACCTGATGGAAAGTGAAATGTAGTCTTAGGTGGTAAAGCGCATTAACCTAGCAGCCTATTCACTCTCCTCTTGAAGACACCCACATTATATTTTGCCGGAAATACCGACGCAGGCAGATTGTTCCAGTCCTTCGCTGTACGCACTAAAAAATATGAAGCATAGCGCTTCGTTCGGACAGGTGGAGTGTCCACAACGTAGGGATGGATACCCGCCGTGCGTCGGGACGTCCGGCAAAGGAACGGGGATGGGGGAATTAAGTCGTGCAATTCCTGCGCACACTCACCAAAATGTATCCTATAGAATACTGAGAGGCTAGCAATTCTACGCCTGTGTTCAAGGCTGTGGAGTTTGGCGTCAACCAATTTAGGGTCGCCAATAAGCCTCTTTGCTCGCCTCTCAATTGAGTCCAGAACCGCAAGATGAGTCTTTGCGGCACCAGCAAATATGTGGCCACAGTACTCTACACACGACCGGATCTGTGCTTTGTATAATACAAGAAGCTGTCCCGGTGTAAAGTACTGTCGCACCTTCGCAAGTACGGCAAGCTTTCCTGCAGCTGCTCTTGCTCTGGACTCAATGTACCGACCAAAGTTGAGGTTCGAGGAGATCTCTAAGCCTAACAACTGAAGCCAGTCACTGTATTCCAAGGATACATTCTGGAAAGTAGGAGCCAAGGTGAAGGGGCTCCTTTTGGCGGTGAACAAACACGTCTGCGTTTTGGTGGCGTTGAATTTGACAAGATTGGCATTGCCCCACGTGGAGACTGCCTGAAGTTTGTCATTCAAACGTTGCACCATGGCTTCTCTTTCAGATTGTACTTCATCTCTACTAGCCCGAGAACTTGGCAGATATCTTTCTACAACTGTGCTGTCGTCTGCATACCCATAGATACCGGGCTTCAGCAGATCGTTAATGTGCAGCAAAAAAAGAGTTGCAGAAAGAACGGACCCCTGAGGTACTCCGGCATTTATTGTCAAGGGTTCCGAAGAACACCCGTCGACAACAACACGGAGAGATCTCCGGCTCAAAAAGTCCGTTATCCAGCCAATCAGACCAGGAGATATACCGTACGCTGAAAGCTTGCTTAAAAGGCTCACATGCCAGACCCTGTCAAAAGCCTTCGAGACGTCCAGAGAGACGGCGACCGCTTCTCCGTTCCTCTCGATGGCTTCGCCTAAAATGTGTGTTGCGTACGCTAGAAGGTCCCCAGTGGACCTATTTCGGCGAAATCCGTACTGTCGGTCACTGAGGAGATCGTTACCTTCTACGTACGCTAGAAGCCGCGAGTTCAATACACGCTCCATAATCTTGCAGAGTATGGAGGTGATTGAAATGGGCCTATAATTGGCAGGATCGGCACGGCTGCCTTTTTTGGGCACGGGTTGCACGTTGGCAAGCTTCCAGGATTCCGGCACTTTTCCAGTCTTGAAAGAGAGGCGATACAGACGTGTCAATATAGGAGACAACTCACCTGCGCATGTCTTGAGCAGAATGGCTGGTATACCATCAGGACCACTGGCTTTATTCACATCTAAACGACACAATGTTCTCCATACCTCTTTGTTCGTGATGCGGATTTCAGGCATCGAAATATCGCAGTGAGGAAGATGTTCTGGAGAAGCATTGCCAGATGCGAATTCTCAGCAAACAGAGAAGCAAATACATTCGCTTTCTCTGTTGCTGTGTGGGCCAGGGATCCATCAGGCTTCAGCAGAGCAGGCAGTGAGGGTTGGCAGAAGTTCGACTCGATCGCTTTGGCAAGAGACCAGAAAGCTCGACTGCCAGTTGGTCTGACGGAGAGCTTTTCGCCATTCTTAACGATCCGATCAAGACGAGCCTTCCGCAATGCCTTTTTATAGGACTTGGCAGCTTGGTTAAAGGCTCTCTTCTTTGTACTTACATCCGGAGTTTAGTGGCTTCGACCATCAGCCCAAATGAGGTATGCCGAATGTTTTCGGTCATGTGCATGACGACATTCGGCATTAAACCATGGGCGAGCTTTGCCACCGATGGGTACGTCAGCAAAAGGAATAAAATACTCCATTACCTGATGCACCACATCGGTTATAGCATCCGCGCAACTCGACGGATCCAAAGAAGAGAAGCAGACCTGCCGCCAAGGATAAGACGCAAAAAAGTGCCGCATCTCATCCCAATCTGCTGACTTGTATTTCCATACTCGCCTAACACCATGTGGTTCGAGAGCTGGTGGGGAATATGTAAATACAGATTTCACCAGACAGTGATCGGAGGTTCCCAAGGGGGACGTGACCTCTACACGATACCTGTCCGGATCAGTTGTCAGCAGAAGGTCCAGGCAATTGGCTGTATGGCCTACCACATCTGGTACCCTTGTCGCTTGCCTCACCAGCTGAAAGAGGTCCAAGGACAACGCAGAGTTCCGCGCTTCTCTTCCAGCATGGTCGGTCTTCTGGTATGGGAACAGCCAGTCCTGATGACAGGCATTAAAGTCCCCCAGAAAGACGAGCTGCGCCGAAGGGTACTGATACAGAGCCATATCTGCAGCCTCACTGAGATACTCAAATAAACGAGTTGTCTCCTGGTCACCGCTGTGCGAACGGTAGACACAGGAATACAGGATTTTTTCGTTTCCTTTGTCCACTAAAACCCATAGGGAAGAAAAAGTGGGGTCTTCAAGGTGACGGAGACGCTGAACACAGAGGTCGTTCCGCGCGTACACACTGACTCCGGCCCGTGAGCGAAAGTTGTGCTCTAACGAGTAACCGGGATAATCCAAGTATGTAGCGCTCAAAGGACATTGTATTTGCGTCTCCGTCAAAAAGAGCAAGTGCGGCTGCTCTGTCTCCAGGTGGTGGTGGACAGCTAAAAGATTTGAGTGCAAACCCCTGATATTAGTGAGGTGCACTTTATATGAGGAGGAGTGCAACCGCTGTGTAACCTTGTTCCTTTTTCTTAACTTTTTCATAAAAAAAAAATAAATATAAAAGTGAATAGGGATGGGAAATGGCAGTTGAACGAGACGGTACGTATCGAACCCGACGTCGAAATTGGTGATGTCTTGCCACTGGGAGGCTAGTCTGGAGACTGCGGGGACGCCCGAACCCCCCCAGGGATCGCCATCGGGCCTCCTCGTCTGGTCGCCAACCAGCACGATGGAGCCACCCTGGGATTTTTCACAGCTGGCGGGGCAGCCTTTCGTGGTTGGCTATCCCACTAATTGGGCCCCCAACTATCTGCGGGCGGCCAGCGGAAAACCGTCGCTTCGGATCCCGCTACCCTCCTCGACTAGACACCCGACAAAACAAACACCAACCCGACGTCAGACCGGTTCGCCAACGCACCGCAACTGTTCAGACCCATTTCCCATAAACGGCTTCATCGAGCAACGTGCCGGAACACGACTAGGTCGCTTTGCGGCACGACTCTGCCCGATGAGTGGTAACTTTGCCGGCGACCGGATGTTATGGTCTACCACCAAGAAATAATTTATAAAAAGAGTTTTACATTTCTAAATATATCTTGCAAAAGTTTCATTATAGGAATTAGCTTTAAGAAGAATAAAAACGTATTAACATTTTAAAA
Source organism: Napeogenes sylphis (assembly GCA_959347405.1). NCBI lineage: Eukaryota > Metazoa > Arthropoda > Insecta > Lepidoptera > Nymphalidae > Napeogenes > Napeogenes sylphis. The sequence goes on from OY365782.1 coordinate 8,362,606, forward strand.
CATTTTATTACGTCATCGATTAATAAAGTCTAGAGCTATCAGATGTTTATAACATCGTGATATCGTTAATAAATTAAGGCTTTAAAGAACACATTAGACACTACATATAATGCAATAAAAAGTACAACACACACACAAACAAATATATTTGATAAAAGAAAGACAACGTATGGACAAAGACAAAGACAAAGACAAAGTGCAGTGCTATCGTTTCATTTATATTTTTTTACATATATACAAATACAACTGAAAATGGTATATAGTAATATTATAATGACCAAGTTTTTGAGTAAAGTTGATATTGGGTTCTAAACGTTGAAGCCTGCTTAGAAATACTTATAACATATATACAGAGTTGCATTCTAAGCAATTGTCTTCTTATAAGACCTCGAATATATAAGAAGACAAGTACTTAACATAGACTTTTATAATTGGTGATCGTTAATAGTATAGTACCCTAAAAACACATACATAGATATCGTAGCATTTATATGTCGAACATAGCTCTGAAACAATCTGATAACACGGTGCCTAGGGATAACGAAATAGTTGCAGAACTCTTGAAAAAGATTGAAGTCCAATGCCTATATTCAAATTCATTGGCTTGTACCGAAAATTACAGATTTCGTTAGGTGCCCAAACAAACAGCACAGCAAATGATGGGTGTTCAGTTAGTCACCTTTAGTGGGTGTCCATGCGTTTACGACAAGCGTTTACCTCTTACAAAACTATAATTAAAAAACACGCTATGATATGATTAAATAATAGCGTAGAAATATGTTGTGTAATTTATTTATACAAATTATGTAAAAACAACTATAATTGAAACATCTTTGTAATTACAAAACTATAGTCATTTTTAATGAATACGATATAATTATTACATCTTGGTGAATGTAACAGAAATATTATTGAGCCGGTTATAATTTTTACTTAAGATAAACAAGAAATGGGGAAATATAGAAAGAACATTCGTAAAGAAAACAACATTAACTAATTTAGTCATTATTTACTCTGATAATGTGGAAAGTCTGCTTTTCCGAGTACAACGGTATTAGGGCTACCACAATATGAATAACTAAATGTATGCTATCAAAATCATTTACGTTACCATCATTCAAGTTACCATTATAACAAAATAATATTAACTAAATAAATTTGCATTTATGGTGATAAAAATAATTTTTGATATTTTTTTTATTAACTCCTCCAAAATAACATACCTACCATAATTTTTAAAATGGGAAACAAAACGAAAATACTTAAAAAATAAGCGCAACAAGAATGCAAACACGACAAATAAAAAAAAAACCTTTGTCGCACTTAAGTAGCAATGACTGCCCTAACCTTAGTATGATTTTAAAACAATGTATTTCAAAATACCACAAGAAAAAACCGTGGTCATGAACCTGCCTAGCTGTCGGACATAAATATGTAGCACAATGAGAATCAGATACAGTAAGTGCTGAGCTCTCGTCAATACCAATTCATCCACAGTTTTATTTTTTAAAATGAAATCATTATTTATATTTGTGATATTTCTCGCGCCCTATATCACTGCGGAAGACGAGTTTTTGCGTAAGTTTAGTTTTTTATATAAATGCATATCAAATAAGATCTGATTCCAGCTCCTTACTTTCAAACAATAGTTATTATAGAAATAACTATACTAATAATAATTATTATTATTATATTTTCTGAATTAGTTACACTTTTTTTTTCATTTTTACATTTTCTTGAACTGATATTTCTTTTCTATAGCTACAATATGTTTTAAATATTACAACTGGATGTATATATAAACACTAAATATTTATAAATAAAAATGTAATATGTACAAAACTGAGAGATTGTATGTAAATCTTATCTTTTCCAGTTTTAAATAATAATCAAATATAGCAATATTTTATATATTACTTTTTTAAGCTTTATTGCGGGAAATATTTAATTTCACTGATTTTTTGTTTATTATTTAATGTAAATCATCTGTTTTTGATTTATAAAACGTCTAGAAAATTAAAAAAAAAATATCTTTAATGTAATACATTTCCTTTCTATTCCACAAAAACTAGATAATATATTAGTAATAGATTCGTTTACAAATGGGGAAAACCATTAGCACATTTATCATGATTCTATTCTGAAACTATTATAGCAAACAATGAAAATATGAATTGTAGGACATTGTGCCAAGAAAATAATTTATCGCCCGAGAATACAAACGATAGCCAATATAAAGCTGGAACTATATAATAAGAGGTATATACTAATCATATTTTTGATTCAAAACTTTTATTTGTTTAAGATAAAAATTTTCAAACGTACATTCTAGATAACATTTTTTCTCTGTCTAAAAACCATTTACAGTTTTATAAAAAAAAAGTATAATCATATATATTTTTAAAAAGGTTACAGTTTTTTACCCAGCTTATATTTAAATATAAATCAAAACATTAAAATAATTTTCGTAAAAAACATTTATGTATTTAGCTACTATTAGCTTTTTTTAAATATAACAACATTTTTTATTTATTTATATCTTTTCACTTTTAATCTTTACAAAAGATCAAGAAATAATATATTTATAATTAGTATCCTTACTTTGTAACTGTCTTAATTTAAATTCACTTACCAATAGTTATTTTAAATAATTTATTTACTACTTTCTTTGTAAATCTAGAATGCGAAGTTTGAAGCCACTTTAAAATCAAAACTTGAAAAGAAAAAACAAGTCATATCTTAATTGAAACTAGTTTTTTGTGATTAAGTTCACTAAGATGAAAACCAAATATAAACAGAAAAGGATTTGAGAAGTTTATAAGATCATTGACAGAAGACATTAACATAATATGTATTAACATTGCATATTTTTTATTCTTATCGTAAACTTTGATTTGTTTTGAATATATAATATTATAAACGTACATACTAGACCATATTTTTTCCAACGTTTAATCTCTGTTTAAAAACACATTCAAAATAAATATTCTTAATAAAAAAAAAGTATAATCATCACGACGCAATGGGGCTCGGGTTCGATTCCCGGCGGAGACAGGCATTTATGTGATGAGCATAGATGTCTGTTTCTGGGTTTGGTCGTTTATTAAATATATTCTCAGTATTTATATGTGTATTTCTATGTATTTGTATCGTTGTCTAACACCCTTAACACAAGCAAATAATTTGCTTACTTAGGGGTTAGATCAATGTGTGTAATTTGTCCTGATATTATTATTATTATCATTTATTTCACTTTAATCTTATTATTTACATTTATACATATAACATTAAAAAAAAAAACAACATTATAAATATAAATATAAAAAACAGTATCCCGCCGACGTGGGCCTTACGACCAGTCCGTCGGTGGTTAGGGCGACAGCGAAAGAAACCTCCTCACAATGCGTGCCGTACCCAAAACTGCTACTCTTTGCATCCGACCCTTGATCCAGTTTTTTAGTGAGAGCCTCTTGAGATGATGGTCGAGACTCTTCGCTATAAGACCATTGACGGAAACTACCATCGGGACAATTATTGTTGAGTCAACATCCCACATGTCGGTAATCTCGTGAGCTAAGTCCAAGTATTTTGACAGTTTGTCCTTCTCAGCTTTCACAAGATTAGCGTCACACGGGACACTGATATCAACAAGAAATGCCCGGCGCTCTAACCGATCTACCAGCACGATATCAGGCTTATTGGCTACAATAGTCCTGTCCGTTATGATAGATCGGTCCCAATAGAGCTTAGCATGACCATTTTCCAAAACTGGCTCCGGTGAGTACTTATAAAATGGCACTTCAAAAGGTACCAGACCGTATTGAAGAGCAAGTTCTTGGTGGATAATCTTGGCTACTTGGTTGTGCCTGTGCAAATACTCTCCATTGGCAAGACGACAACAACCGGAAATAACATGTCTGATGGATTCTCCTGGTTGGTGGCACGCACGACATATATCAACAGTGCCATCCTTTATTATGTATTTCCGATAGTTGTTCGTCTTGACAACTTCGTCAGCAATTGCACAAGCAAAACCTTCGGTTTCTCCAAAGAGATCACCGAATCGTAGCCAAGCCACGGACGCCAGAAAGTCTACATCAGGCCCATAGAGTGCCTGGTGGAACCGTCCATGAAGCTCCTTACTCTTCCATATATTTATACGGTCGTCAGTACTAAGTACTACCGGTTTATGCCAGTTGTCTTTGGCTAAGGAGAGCGGTGTGAGGCCTTTATCTACTGCAACAATGTCCCGATGCATTCCACACTCAGCATGAAGGAAATATTCCCTAAGATTGCATACCTCACGGTTGTGTAAGTTTTTGGCATTAAGGAAGCCGCGACCCCCACACTTCCGTGGAATATACAATCTCATCACTGATGAGCGCGGATGATGCATGCGATACATTGTCAATAGTTTTCGGGCCTTTCGATCCAGGGCATCTAATTCGGTCTGAGTCCACCTTAATATGCCGAAAGTATACATCAGCAGGGGCATTACCCAACTGTTGAATGCACGTACTTTGTTACCTCCTGACAAAAGACTTTTTAGGACTTTTGTCAAGCGGTTAAAGAAGCGTTCCTTCACTAGCTGTTTAATGTCCCCACTTAGTATGCCTAAGCATTCCGACATACCAAGGTATTTGTAGGATTCGGTTTCAGAGAGGGATCTGAGGGACATTGTCTCCGAGAGTTGTAAATATTCGCTATTTACAACTCGGCCATTCTGCACATGTGCAACCGCGCATTTATCTACACCAAACTCCATCCTAATGTCATTACTAAACGTTTGCGTAACGCTTAGTAATGATACCAGATCTGCTTTATTTGGTGCAAATAATTTGAGATCGTCCATGTACAAAAGATGTGAAATGATCTCACCTCCTCTGCGAAAGCGAAATCCCAGTTTTGAATCCCTAAGCAACGTGCTTAAGGGGTTCAAAGCCAGGCAAAACCACAAAGGACTCAAGCTATCACCCTGGAAAATACCTCGCTCAATCCTTACAGGTTCGGAAGTAAGAAGACTTCCTCCGCCCCCTGGAAGACAAAGGACCGTTGTCCATTGCCTCATACATGAATCAAGAAAAGCGCATAGATCTGTGTCAATCTTATACACTTCTAGTACTTTTCTCAACCATGTATGAGGCACCGAATCATAGGCCTTTTTATAATCAATCCAGGCGGCGGAGAGACCCTTCTTACCTCGGCGAACCTTTTCATTAATGGCCATGTCAATAAGGAGGAGCTCCTTAGTACCACGAGACCCAATCTTACATCCATTTTGAGCGGGATCTAAAATGCTGTTTGCATACAAATGTGTGTTTAATTTTGAAGTCAAAATGGATGTAAGAAGCTTATAAATTGTTGGTAAGCACGTGATAGGTCGAAAGTTCTTTGGATCCGTGATACTACCAGACTTGTGGAGCAGAAAGGTGATTCCTGTTGTCATAAAAGATGGTAGGGATCCGGACACGATGGCTTCCTGGAATTGCCCAGCCAAACGTTCGTGTGAAGACCGCAGCCATTTGAGCCAAAAGTTATGTAATCCGTCCGGCCCAGGACTTTTCCAGTTATGGGTCGAACGGATCGCATCCCTGACATTGTCTGGGCTTATAAATATAGCCTCCATTGGCTGCAGGTGTTCACACGCGCGCTCAACAACACGCATCCAGCCACCATCGTTGTGATTAATAGGCACCGACCAAATATTTTTCCAAAATGTGAACATTTCTTCCATATTTGGTAACTGCCCATCAATCACATTCGTAGCAGATTCCTCCCAACTTCTATAAACCTTTCTTTGGTCACTTTGGAATATGCGATTCTGTTTATACCTATTTACACGTTGTTTATAACGACGGATACGATTTGCCCACGCACAAACTTTCTGCTTCAGGTAGTCTATACGTTCTGTTACATAGGCCATGTAATCCTGAGGTCTAATGCCAGTACCGGCAAAGGCCTGTGTAACATAACGCATGACTCTCGGCCGGATGTTTCCCGATCTGAAGCAGATTAACTTGCCAATAATGATTATTATTATAATAATAATAATATTATTATTATTATTATTATTATTATTATTATTATTATATATATTTTTTTATATTTACAGTTTTTTACCAAATCCATACCATTTTTTACCAAAGTCTTAGTATAAATCAAAACATTAAGATAAAGGTCGTAAAAAGTGTTTATAGCTTACACAAAAAAAAAGATGGGAGACATTGCAGTTTTTAGTAATAAATTTTTCATAACATATTATTTAAAATTTAAATAAGTCAAATACGTTTATCGAAAACAAATTATATCAAATACACAAAACAAAAATTGACACACCGAAGATATCAGAATGAGAATATCAAACAGGAATAAAATAATAATTTCCTACTTTGATTCACAACAAAATTAAATGAATTTATCAAGTGGTTATAAGACGAAGGGTACAAAACGGGGGTAATAAGTCTCAGTAAGAGACAAATGTATACTAATACATAGATGAACATTACTATTAAGCTATCAGATGCTAAATTTGTTCTAGTTTCATACAGAATGTATATCTTTTGTTTGTGTCAAGAATCTAAAACTAAGATCAAAAATACCAAGCCATTTCGAATGCTCACTTTGCCCGGACCGCGGCCTAAAGCGGTCACGCGCATAAGGACAAAACGGGCACGCAAAGGGTAAAGCGAGCATTTATCTATTTTTAATATTTAATATACAGATAAGAAGATATATATTTATGAAAACATCAGAAAGGCAGTAATAATGGATCTTTATTGCACAATAATATGATCAGGAATCAAATTTTAGTATTACCTAATTTGAATATTATAACTATTAAAGGTTCTCAAACTTTTATTGAAATCAACATTTTTATTTAATCACTCAGTCGCAATTAGTAAATTATAATATTGTATGGATATTTTATACATTTCACGACAATCCTACAGGATATTTCAGTATTTCTGAATTTTGTTCTAACATTGCGAACGTTGCTAAGTCATAAAGAGCTTTAAGTAGGGCTTTGAAAAAAATCATAACAAAAGATAAGCCCGCTGGGTTTCTGTCGCCAGCTCTCCTCGTTGTCCACCTCCGGGGCGAGCTGGTGATAGCTCTAGCAGTGTAAAAAGTGTTTTATGTAAAAATACGTGTCGAATTTGGAATAAATAACATATTTTTTTATGGGGGCCATATATCATAGGATACAATACAAAATTATAAAACATTTCGTTATTTTTATTACAACACACATATTAATTTTCAGCCTAAATTATTTTTGAATAGATCAAGATAAGATAAAAAAATAATAATTCAAAAAGATTACAAATTGTCTGACACAAATCAAATCAAAAATCATTATTAGAGTAAAACACTATACTATATTGTTTATTTGGAACTCGTTTTATTTTTAAAAAAGTTTATAATACAAGAATATGATATTTTACTGATATAATAGAGAAACCCTTTTATAAGTATGTATACAGTATATCCATACCTATACAACCTTCATCGGTATGTGGTCACTAGTTCATTTGTTTGCCGTATATAGCAGTGATTGTTATCGAAGAAAACAATTGATCAATGGAAAATATTTAAGAATATAACAATTTCGTATCACGTATTTTCAATGTATCAGTTATGTTTACGGAAAATGTAACGTTAAAACTGACCATCTTATGAATCATCATTCACAAGAAGGACATATCAGGTTCTACAAAAATTAAAACTATTTACCTTATTTTAATTCACTTTATTCGAATATTAATATTAATTTACTATTAATGTAATCGTTTTTTAAAATATAATATTATTGAACTTTCCCTGGCTCATATTTCCCCTGACCCCTGTTCCTAAAATAATTGTTAGTTCCGCAGCTACAGACCTATAATTAGGTACTTATAGAGTCAGCAGAATTCAACATATAGTGTTTATATTTTATTTTGTGCATTTTATAGCGTTGTTTTAACTTTTTAACGACTGCGGTTAATAAAGATTTAATTTTAATTTAAAACAACCACGACAACATTTTACGATTATGTTATGAATAGACACAAATGACGATTCAGATGCAATAAGATTTTTTGTTTGTTTGTATTTTTCTTCATTTAAATAGACAAAAAAATCGTCTGTTATAGATGATTAAAAGGTATCGTTTTCATTTCATTACTTATCATTTTATAGTAATACATATCATAATATGTTATCTTACCCGTGCCGCGACATTTGGCTAATATCAATTTAGATTCAATAACCTTCACTTAATTAGGCACTTATCAGGACTTTGACTTTTAATTAAACGACTTAGATAACCATCTGATTGATTTCAATATATCAGAAAAAAAATGCGTGTTAAGTGAGTAGATGTTAATGATAACATGTATTTTCCGTATCATGTACCAGATGGAATACTTTAATATTATAAGTACCGATCCATTTTAGTGACAGATCAATCATGACTGTTATGAAATGTTGTAATAGAAATATTGCTTTATTTTTGAGGGGTAATAAAAAATTATGTTGTAATAAAAATACTCCTTTATTTTTGACTCTTTTTACCTAATAATAAAAATCGAGATGAGGAATCGTTACCGAAAAATCTCCATGTCATTTTTTTCTGTAGTATTTTTTTATGATACACTTCTATCTTGTTACATGATAAAATTTGCAGTTCGCATATTGCAATATAGATTTGTCTAAACATAAATTATTTAGTAAGTGCTAGGATCAGGCGAGATTTTAAAAAGTTATTCCTGAGTCCGAATTTTGATACTTCGTGACTTAAATGTGAAATTTCGTATCCTGATGTTTTTTTGAGGCGATAACAGAGTTATTTTCAAAATTCACAGCATTTGTTCATGCGTATTATTTTCTAGAAAAACTATGCTTTCAAGAAACGATTATTGAACAACTTAATACTATCACGATACTTTTGGATTTAATAACGTAAAATAAACATTCTTCCATTATCAATAATAATAGATCTAATATATACTTATCTAAAATTTCTCAAAAGTACCTAAGTTCGAAGAATTGTTTTACTTCGCCGGACAAGAGCGAAATCACTGAGAATCGGTCTAACGTTATGTAGAATCAAGTCACTTATGACTTCCAGTCATCCACGGTCGCGTCTAACATGCATTATCTACTTCGACATTTGTCCGTGACCACAAAATGAAAGAACTAAGTTACTTCCTAAACATATAATGGATATTGCTATTTAATGTAATGACTAATGGTAATGGTCTTTTGTCCTTCTTTGTAGTTTACTATTTCTTAATTTCATTCGTTTGTATAAATTTCTCTGTCTATTAAGGTTTCCAGTAAAAATATTAGATTCTCAAGACATTTATTCTCAAGACAAAAATAGTAAATGTATAGATGTTGTTATATTGTTGTTAAATTGTCTGATGTTATTTACGTTGATTTTATTGTTTATTGTCTTATATAATTTAACGTTGTTTTGTTGTAAAAGCAAACCAAGTTATTAAATACAAATTGATTATACATATCTATATAATTATGTACCAACATTTTGTTTTACATACTTTGGTTGTATACAATACATGTCAATATACTTATATAAAATTTAATGTACATACTACAATTGGAATTAAAATCTATTTATATTTTTTTAGCTTCATACATTCATCCATGTAATTTAACCGCGCCTGACTTTGAGAACTGCGTCAAAGAACAAATTCAAACGAGTCTGCCATACTTTACTAAAGGAATACCAGAATACGGAGTGCACTCCATTGATCCCACAGACCTAGATGATATTGTCATAGATGGAAATGGACTCAAGTTGACGTTCTCTAAAGCCCAGATGCACGGACTCAGTAAAGCCAAACTGACAGATTTGAAGTAAGTAATTAAGTTTTGAAATGCGTTTTTTTTTCTTTTACAATAACTATGAACAAAAGATAAAACCGATATGTGTATTTTGGTCATAATAACATTTTTATTCTATATTGTATATAAAAATCAAAGTCTATTACGTTATCTGATTACGATGATACTTTTGTGAATTGTTTATACGTTCAGAATTGAAATTTAATACAACCATTCTTTTATTTTTTTTTATAACTAAGCCCCAAGCAATAAAAAGCCGAGAAAGATATTATTATGCAAAGACAAGATACAAAAAAAACCTCAGTTTATTTTTACTCTAAAATTTATTGCAATTTAGTGCATTTTTTTAATTTATTGGTAAAAAGATATAAAAAATAAACTTTTTATTATTTTATCAATGTCTGTTAGGGACAAATTTTTAATCTCCGTTAATTTTATTACATCTCATTCGAGTATCTACTAACTGTTGAACATGCCGAATTCAAATGAAGTAAACAGATAATTTAATGATTCTTCTTTGATTATGTAAATAATTCAAAAAGCACATTCCCCAATTTTATATCTCCTGATGATCCATTTCCTTGCCGAGAAACGGCATCTAATATTCCTCTAAAATTTCATTTCTCTTTAAAACCACCCACCTTTTGTTAATTACTTTTTAAAAGTACTTATTAAATTTACATGTCTGAATGCGAGAAAACACTTAAAATAACGCAATAATTTACTTTAACACTTTAAATCTTACTAGCCATTTATTCTTAATTACCTTCACCTTTTCGATTTGACTTTACAATACCAAGTATAGAGGAAAAAGCTGCATTTATTACCGAATATCAACATATTGCACTTTCAACACTTGACATGAACCGGTAAATTTCGCATAGAATTAATATACATAGAATAGGTGAGCCATAGGTATTCGTATGAGCGTCAGTGACAGATAGTTAAAAAAAGATGCAAGATGTCATACTGTTTCTCTTTGCCTTATTACGCATGCGCAAAAAAATATTCATGACGCGTTTTAAAAATTTTCGAAACATTTGTGTAAATCATTTTTGACACTACTCAATAAAAATGACAGTTGCTACGAATTACACTCGAGACGACGACGAAGAAGTTGAGATAGATAGAAAGTTGAGATAGATAGGGTTTTTCGATCTACCTATCTCTTTTAAGTTCGATGGTCACAATTTAGGCTGGCTTCCCTACTCTATGTATAATATCTCTATGAAATTTCGTGACATTAGTTTCCTGGATGAATGATCGTAACGAAGATAATTGTCAAGCTATTCTGGACACCATCATCTTACAGACTATCCAAAAAAAATTGTTATCATATGATGTAACTCCTTGATTAATAAGAGACGCTTTACATTATCAGCGAGTGAGGAGCGAAGCTCTGTATTGTTGAGTCAAATGCATTTTATGTCATCAAACTACTCAGTAATTACTGAACTAATTTGATTTTTTTTAAATTGATTGCTGTGGTTCGGATGAGTGTTTATAAGCAAAAAATAGTTGATAGGATGGCTGTCAACCTATTTTGGATCAGAAACCTACCATCTGCTATTAATGTATCATCACAATACATAAATGTAAAACATTTTTGCTTAATCATATAAACGTCGATTAGAGCATTATTTGTGCTGAAGTAGCTATTGCACGAAATACGTATGTAAAGCTTACAAAAAAATATATGAATAGTATTAACACGTTGTAAGAATACACTTATTTTATGACATTGACGCGGACGCGATCGTAAACTGAGCATAAAACGACGGCGAACTAATAAAAATACAAGTTTAATTATTTATAATTCTTACAGTACATCATTATCAATGAATAAGTACATTTGTTAAATTGAGTTATCTCTCAATTGTTTTTTGAAGTTAAATAATTTTTCTAACAAACAATAACGTTTAAGATATTAAAAAAAAAGAGCTTATTATTAAAACGCAAAATATTATTCATTACACTAACTTAATATATTAATTATATTAATTGTACCTAAGATATTATATTTATTTATTTATTTATTATTTATTAATTCTTTATTGCACAATTTAACAAAAAGAAAAGTGTACAAAAGGCGGACTTATATAAATATAAAATGAAAAATAAACCAATACGGGCAGGGATTCGAACCCGCTTAACATAGCTATACATGTTTTGAGATATTTTCACATACTATTTAATTCAAAAGAATATGTATATTTTCATTTTACTTTTGACAATAAACTTTTAAATATTTAGAAGTCTATCTAAATTTCTTTCAAATGACTAATGATAACATATATATTTAATTTGGTTCATGAAATAGCCACAATTCGTGAGAATATTAACGGAAATCTATACTCTATAATATTATATAGAATACTACATATCAATAGGTTTAGTTAGTGTTAAAATCAATCAATAAACTAAAGCATTGTATGTAAATTAATGCAATAGTCATCAGTTATAATGTAAGACATGTCTGTTACAGAATTGTGGTTGGTGGAGATCACGATTCTTTTAAACTCGGAGTGAAGACAAATTTGAGTTTGACGGCTCAGTATAATGCCGATGGAAAGATTTTAATACTGCCCATTAAAGGTGATGGAGACGCTTTAATTCAATGTGGTAAGTAAAAATAAACCCATATTTAAAAATGGATATTTGAATTGAATTATTTGTTTTTACTACCTATTAAATGAATATATTCAATCAAATGCTGTTAAAATTACACGTGTATGTACCCAGGGCATTGTCTATTTTTATGTAGCAATTACAATGAATTATATAAATTACAAAATGGACACTGACTAATGAGATATTTTTTGCCGTTAATATGAAATTAATTGTAAGACTAATAATACCCTACGATGACAATACAATTACAGAATGATATATTTAAATAAGACAAGGTTACAATTTCAGTCATCTCATAAACATAATTACAACACTATTCTGGAAAATACTGCTATACTATTGGGTATATTTTATTTAAATCAGTAACTCTCTTAAACAATATTTTAAGAACAGCATATTGATCCAATCATTATGTTCTGCTTATTGTCATGTCAACCATAGTTAAAAGAGGAATAATTGTTGCGTGTAAATAAAACTCAATTAACGAACTATTATCATACCATAGAAATAAAGATAACGTTTTACACCGAGTTTAACTATATAATATATTATTCCATCCTACTTTGTTTTATTGTCAAATTTCTATACTACCGTCCCGTTGGTCGAGTGGTTAGCGCAGACGCCTAACGTGTCACGGCGCAATGGGGCTCGGGTTCGATTCCCGGCAGAGACAGGCATTTATGTGATGAGCATAGATGACTGTGTTTCGGGGTTTGGTCGTTTATTAAATATATTCTTAGTATTTTATATGTGTATTTCTAAGCATTTGTATCGTTGTCTAGCACCCTTAACACAAGCAAATAATTTGCTTACTTAGGGGTTAGATCAATGTGTGTAATTTGTCCTGATATTATTATTATTATTATAAATATCTTGAAGACTTATCGTGGTCACAGACACGCAATGGTTTATTAAATCTAAATGGATATTTAGGTATAATCTGTTCAAATATTCCCAGGTAATATCAAGGTGCATATCGACAGCAACTTGAAGCACGTAAAGGGTAGCAATGGCACACATTTCAAACTGGTTGCTCCCAAATACGAATATGACATCCAGTCGACCAAAATCGACCTCAAGAACTTATTCAATGGCAACAAACAGCTCGGTAATTATAGCATTTATTTAATAAATTTTAAATAAAAATTGTTGTTATCTATAACTTGCGTTTACCGACTTTGCTGATTGAAGTGTCGTTGTTTCGAAATCTCAGCCCCTACTTATCAACCTTAAGATTAACATTTTGCTAAAATCTACATCCTAAAAGAGGCCTTGTGTAGAATAGAAATATTTTTTTACATGTAGACTTTTTGAGTTTAACTGTAAATTATATATAACATTCATCTATGTAGATATACATTTTCCTGATTTTTCAGCTGAAACTACCTTGAAATTCGTAAACGAGAACTGGAAACAGTTAATGGATGACCTTGCTCCTCCTGCCATCAAACAAATAGTCAAAACTATCATCAAGACCATTAACAAATTCTTCTCTAAAGTCACCATCCAACGCATCGTCAACGGATATAAAGAAAATTCGTAAACTAGCAAGTCAAGTTATACCTATATAAGATCTCCATAACTTGACTAGATCTTTAAATAATATTTAAATATTTGAGTCAAGGGGTTGTTTGTCCTTTGTAGTATTTAATTAATTATATTATTTTATTAAATTTTATTAGAAACAAGTATTTGTTTCATTAATTTTCTACCGTGGCTTTACGGACAAAAGTAGTTCTCACCTAATCTATACATATAATAAAATTGTCACTGAGCGATTTCTGTACATGGAAAATATTAAGAAAAAACATAATGGGGGGCCTTTATAAGAGCAAGAGAACTCAAAAGAATGGTTTTTAATTTTGTCTGTTTGCCTGTATGTCTGTATATCTGTATGTCTGTATGTCTGTATATCTGTATGTCTGTATGTCTGAATGTTTGTGCACTCTAATCTTGGAAACGGCTTAACCTATTTGAATGCGGTTTTCACAAATATATTGTAATTGTCTTCACTTAACATTTAGTGTTTGTTTTATTTAAATCGGTTAAGAAACAAAAAAGTTATGTCAATTTATGTCAATGACGTAATGGGTACCATGCAAATCTTCTTCTATACATGTATTAAATTTGAAAGAGAATAATCTCTGTACATTTTAAATATTAAAAACCTTTATATAACAAGAGAACTCAAAACAATGTTTACATTTTGTCTATTCGTCTGTATGTTTGTATGTGTTTGTATGTCTGTATATTTGTGCACGCTAATCTCAGAAAGGGATTAACCGGTTTGAATGCAGTTTTCGGGAATATATTGTCATGGGCTGCGCTTTACATATACCTACTGTGTTTTTACACAAATCGGTTAACAAATAAAGAAGTTAATAATTTCTTATTTTTGTACCATTACGGTGAGACATTTTTCCAAAATTGAAATAGTGGTTCTCATCTTAGGGAATAATAATTCCCTTATAATAAAAAAAATATCTACGATTAAAAATTACAGAAAGATATAAATATAAATTAGAAATTCTCTAACACAAACTACTAGTCGGAGTTTGATGAAACTTTGAGCGGGTACGTTTTATCGAAATCGAAATCTACGCGTACGAAGTCGCAGGCACAGTTAGTACATATAATAAAATTGTCACTGATCGATTTCTGTACATGGAACATATTAAAAAAAAAACATGATGGGTGGCCTTTATAAGAGGAAGAGAACCCAAAACAATGGTTTTTCACTTTGTCTGTATGTCTGTGTGTCTGTATGTCTGTATGTTTGTGCACGCTAATCTCAGAAACGGCTTAACCAATTTGGATGCAGTTTTCAGAATTATTGTGACAGTTTTCACTCAACATTTAGTGCTTATTTCATTTAAATCGGTTAAAAAATAAAAAAGTTATGTCAATTTATGTCCAATCAGATAAGTAGGATAGGTAGGATGATAGGTACCAAGAAAATCTTCTTCTATATACACTCATGGACATATTTAGGGGAACGCAAAAAAAAGGTCGAATAACGGAAAATATTTTCATATTTTCGTACTGGCCACTATACCAATATTATGTATTAAAAAAAAAAGATGATTTTAAAAATAATTTTATTTTAAATTTCATTTGTTTTTTTTGTTTATCTGCTAATTTCTGAGACACGTAGTGTATGGAATTTTCGTCGGCTTTTGTTGTTTTTAACAAAAACTTTATTTCTGTTGTTTTTTTGACGAAAAATTGCCATTATTGAGTGAAGTGAACTTAATTCGATAAATTTAGGCGATAATGCCGGATCTCAGCGTTGCTCTGGTTTCTAAAGCTGTAACTTTAATTGAAAATGGTTACACTTACAATGAAGAAGACTCAAACATTACATGTTTCCAAGTCTGTGATTTTCCGCAATGTTAAACGATACCGGCAGACTGGAGAGTATACCAGGCGTAAAGGACAAGGTCGCAAAAGAGTAACAGGAGAGAGAGACGATAGATTTATTGTCAGCAGAGTTCTCAGAAACCGTACCTTGACTTCTTCTGAGGTACGAAACCAGCTGCAGGAAGTTCGACAAGTGATAATTAGTACCAAAACCGTCAGAAGAAGACTGAAGGCAGCTGGTATAGGGGCGTACTTGCCTGCCAGAGGTCCACAGCTCACCGCAGGTCATCGAGTGGCTCGGGCCAGCTTTGCTCGTTTCCACCTAAATTGGAATAATGACGCTTGGGGAAAAGTTCTTTTTAGTGATGAGTCCAGATTTTGTCTCAAACCAGATGATGGAAGGACCAAAGTATGGCGACGACCCGGAGAAAGATACGCTCAGTGTAACATTATTGGGAGAGAGCCGTATGGTGGAGGGTCAGTAATGGTATGGGGCGGTACGATGTGTAGCACGCACGGAGCTACACATCGTAGAAAACGGCTCCCTGACTGCGGCAAGATACGTAACCGACATTTTAGAGCAGATTGTGATGCCTTTTGCCCCTTTCATTGGAGACAATTTTCTTCTAATGCATGACAACGCTCGACCTCACATTGCGGCATTAGTTTCGGAATATCTTAATGAGGTCGGAATCCAGGTTTTGGGGTGGCCGGCACGCTCGCCAGACCTAAATCCAATAGAACACGTTTGGGACAAACTGGGAAGACAAATTAAACAAAGAAATCCATCACCTGTCAACGTAAGAGACCTCAAAACCGCATTGGTTGAAGAATGGAACTCAATGCCGCAAAGTTTTATTGACAATTTAATAGAGAGCATGCCCAGACGCATGCAGGCAGTTTTAACAGCAAGAGGTGGCAACACTAAATACTGATTGTATCACCCATCGCGAAAAAACCAGTCATTTGGACAATATTAACTTTTCTTTAGTTTTCATTGTGTTAGGTCAAAACTCTTCAGAATTAAGTCACTGACCTTATTGTCTTTAATTTCGTTTCTTTCGCTTTAATTTTGTGATTTTTTATGTTCAAAAATGTTAATTTAATTAATTCAGAATAATAATCAAATGTATTGTACAACAAAAATATGTTTTCATATGATCTTGCAGTCTGTTTTTTGCGTTCCGCTAAATATGTCCACCGGTTTATATATTAGTAGAGGAGTAGTCTTTACATTGAAAATATTACAAAACAAATATCCAGGATGTGAAGGAATAAATAACGTTACTAATGTATTTAAAATGTTCAAGATGTTTATTTATAAACATAAAATAAAACTGTAACTGATCGCTGTCTGTACATAGAAAAAATTCAAAAATTTATAATGGGGCGGGGAGGGCTTTATATATTAAGCAAGAGAACCCAAAACATTTTATTTTATTTTGTCTGTTTATCTGTATGTCTGTATATGTCTGAATGTTTGTGCACGCTAATCTCAGAAACAGATTAAACGATTTGGATGCAGTTTTTAGGAATATGTTCTCATGGGCTTCACTTAAAGTTAACAAATAAAGAAATTAATAATATCTTATTTTCGTACCATTGCTACTTACCAGTGATACTCCTATAGGTACGCAAAAACTACTTGATTAAGTTCGATGAAACTCTGAAAGTTCATTGTTTGTACATACATTGGTATGTACAAATGGTACGTTTTATCGAAATCCAAATCTACGCGTACGAAGTCGCAGGCACAGCTAGTGAGAACATAAAATATTTACCTCCATATTATTATCCTTAGGAAATCTTTTTAAATTGATAAAAAAAACACAGAAATAATAAATTTACTTTAATTATCTAAAAACAATAAATTAAATTTACTTTAAATTAAATACAAAACAATAATAAATAAATATAGTACCTATTTAAATAATCATTCATCTTATCTACGTACTCCTTCATTTGTTTCAATAGAACCAGAACTACTTAAACTTGTAGAAGTCGGCGACCGATTACGTTCATTAAAAGAGAGAGTTCTATTGTCTTCATTAAAAGTTACGCTGACCTCAGAAATAATGCTATTGGCTGCTCTATTACGATCTCCAATTCTAACCAATGAGTGTATCCATCCACGTTTGTAAGAAACAAAGCCGACAATAACTAAGAAAAGCACTGAGAAACCGACTGACATACCAATAATGCCTGCTTGGTAAGGAGCAGATGTATCTAAAACATAAAAAAATATTTAAACGTATTTATATAACAAAAATATCTGCCAAGTTAAAAATAGTTTACCTCCATTGTAAACGGTTATTGTATCTCTAGATTCCAATATGGTGTTATCGATTACGGCAGCACATGTCCACTCTCCGATATCATCTTCCTGAACTGATATAATATTTAAAGAACAGTCTCCTATATTAATACTTCTATTGGGAGTGAAGTAAAAACGGTCTAATATAGCACTGAGAAAAGAAAAAATGTTAAAGAAATATTCGTAACAAAACTTATACATCTGTGAAACATCAGTAAACATCTGACACTTACTTTTCCTGGGTAACGGTCCCATCTATACTTATCCCCAATAATGTAGGTGATAAGAAACGACAGTAGTTCAAAGGTCGTCTTCCATTGGCTGTGTGACAATATAATGTGGCAGTACCGCCTATTTTCACTGGAACTTCTTCTTGATTTGACGCCAAAGGTCCAGTTACTCTGACTTGTACTTTATCAGTAAGTTCAACCCCGGCGGTTCCTCGAGGCCCCATATAGCATGTCCAGTTACCAGAATCAGAAGTATTAGCATGAGCGAAGGTAATCCCACAGTCTCCCAGCTCGAGACTATTACCGGTGTACCTAAAAAATATTTGCGAATGCGAAATGATTTGCTTTCAAATGTTATTTAAATGTTGTGAATTATATGTAAAGCAAATATAACTTTAAATGTGGAAGGTTATAAAAGGCCAGATCCGCTAAAAAAGACGTAGATGAAGTGTGTGAAATAATATGGCGATACAAGTCTCCACTGAGATGAGGTATGATGGATGAACGTGAATGAGATTGATATAATGCGCTGATTCCCAAATAACTAGGATAAAGGTAGATGGATGATTTGTAAGATAAAAAGATTATATTTATTATCTGTCAAAAGTAAATAAAATAGAAGTTCCAAATAAAAGTTACCAAAATAATTGTTCATGATCTTCAGTGGCTACAGGGGTGAACTGAGTTCCGTTGGGATGTTGAAACCAGCAGTATGCTAACGATACTTTTGCGTGACAAGAAATTGTAAAAGGTGCATCTTCCGTCACGAATACTGTACTTGAATCCGTAGCGGCCACAGATTCTACAGCTATTAATATTAATCCTCATTAGCTTTTAATTTGACAATTATTCTCAAAGACTTCTTTTAAGACGAAAAATTATAACATCAAAGTTACGTAAGGCATATTGATATACTTGATTTTTTTCTACCAGAAATCTTTTTCACTTACAACGAAAGATTCTCGGAGATGTGATACTAATTAAGGCTTGCATCGGAGTCTGTTGTTGCATAACATTGCCCACCATCATCTGCACTCCAACTGAACACCGCCAAGACCCATAATCCCTTGCACTTAGTTTTTCAATTGTCATTCCACACTGTTTAAGTGCGAATCCTTCACCATAATAGCTTTTTTTAAAGAACATATAATTATTGCATTAGCAATCAAATTTCACAATTCCAGTCAGATTTTTTTTTTTTAAAAGATTTTATGTTTTGGAAATATCAAAATAAGTGAATTATATTTCATTAAACATTTGTCAAAAAAAATGATTGAATTATGATTGTAGGCAATATAATATGATATAAAGTACGTTGACCCATAGCTTTATCCATGACATTCCGTTTGTAATATGATTAATTCTTTTGATAATAAAGATATATTACTAAAATTATCATCATTACTTGATTACCTGTGAGTTCCGTCGCTCAAGCCGTCTATAACATTAAATCCATAGGAATTCGCCACCCTTTGAAACCGGCAAAATGTAATTTCCTTAGTGGTATGTAGAATATTGCAATAGAGGTGTAATTTATTGTTGGCATCGTGCATATATCCAACATCCAATCGCTCCGCTAGAACCATAAAACGGATGGTCAACTGGTGTTTGTACTTTGTGGAATGTTATAGAAGCTTTTGGAGAATTAAGATTTAATTTAAATGATTTTTAGCGATTTATGTTTAGCTTCTTTGTACAAATCAAAATATATATACAATTACTTGGTTAAACTAATTGTTTAAATTCATGTTTGAAAATATCTATAAATTATTTTTCATTCTATATTTATATAAATTTAAATAAGCTTAACATGGCTACACAGGTTTATAGATATTTTCAAACATTAATTTCGATAGTGGCATCTTTTCAATGTTTATCTTTGCTACAAAGTTAGAAATACTGGTTAGGATTTTCGAAAGAAACCTAATAGATGTCACCACCGTCCCGATAACGACGATCACATATAGAATGCTTAATTCACCGAAACAGATAGCGATACAGTAGCTCAGTTGGTAGAGCGACGGGACGGTTTCCCAGTAGTCGCGGGTTCGAATCCCTGCCCGTATCGGTTTATTTTCAATTCTATATTTATATAAATTTGTTTAAATTCAATTTAAATACTTCATTATAGTTATTTTGTAAAAGTTGTGTTCTAATTAAAACTAGGTTTAGGTATAATTTAATTATAAACGTGTCTTTGTTACCAGAAAACTAAAGTACCTACATTAAAGAATGTCTAAGTAAAAGGAAAATTACAAAACTATTCAAATCTTAGTACCTACTCATGTACCTATGTATTTTATAATTAAAAACTTTAACTTTAACAAATCGGTTCATTAGTGAAAAAATACATAAGTCGTCTGATATAAAAATCAAAGATTTTGATAAAATAATTAATACTTACTTTGCACAATGACCTCTCTTTCAGTTTGTTCTTCAGACACCTTCCCAGGCAAACCCAAATTTACTTGCCATTTACCTTGAACGGCTCGTGTTGTTCGATCTAAAGTTACACTACAATTGCCGGGAATCAACGAACTATCCGAAAAAGGTTTAGCGACAACACAGTACGCGTTGTCCAAAGAGGATAGATTAACTTTAGTCTGTATCGCGCCATCTTGAAGTGAAATAGTTGAGTCTTCGTGGACAATTGTTTTATCTATTTAAAAAAAAAACAATCAAATAAGGAACGAATATGTCTCGTAAACAACATACTTCATCAGCATTATATATTACCGACTACATGCAATTCAATCCATCCAGTAAGAGAGTTGTCCCCTCGTTGCGAAGTGAGGCGCCATCGACCTAGATCTTCAAATTTAACGTCTCGTATTCTAACCCCACAACCGTCTGTCCACTTTTGGTATCTTCACAAAACACTTAAGATAATTTACTATAAAAAAACACTTCCAGAAAAACTCAAAATTAACGATCAATTAAAAAAACTAATTTGTTATAAATAAGTAATTCTCATTAATAAAATAAAGCATTACTCACTTGTTACTTGGAGGAGCTCTAACAATGTCAAATGTTAAGCCTTTAGGACTGGTAACAGTACAAGAAACTTGGTTGTCAACACTATTTCTGAGTTTAATAAGAGCTTCATTCCCCAAAGCCACACGTACTGCTGATGGCCACCCAAGTCCGGTTTGAGCAGTAAGATTATGTTTAAAATTAAGATTAATAACATTAATTGATGTGGAGATTCCTATTAATCCTAAAAAGATTAAAAAATACAACTAAATCAAATATAAAAATATCACTAAAACTAAACAAAACGGAATACTATTTTTAAAAATGACATCATAAATTTTAGAATAAATTTATAAAGATGACTCGTAAAGTCTTACCGTAAATAAAGAAAAGGGAAAATAAATACTGAGCACTCATTGCTAATACATCTAAGTACTTGGCGATCACACAAAATACTCGACGATCAGAGTATGGTCTACAAGACTACAGTTATAATAATAATATAGATTTAAATTATGTATTTATCAGTACCCATTAGATATAAGATAATATACCTACAAGCCTATGTGTGATAATGATTATAATATATAAGTACTTTTAAACATATTTTGTTGCAAAATGTATAACTTTGTGGTTTTACGCAATGCTTTTATCTTGTATAGGTAGATAAATGATCTCGCACTTGCTCCCCGACAATGCGGCTTTTCCGAAACCACAGTTAAAATTGAGTCCAGAGTCAAACGCCATATCTAACTTTAGTATTATTAATATTTAAGAATAATGTGGGAGATACCTCACAGTCTTGTGGAACACCAGCGGTCATGGGCGTACCCAGATCTGTGCTCGTGGGGGCAAATCATATATCTTAAATATATTTTGATAATTTTGGAGCTGTAAAGTTAATTATCTGAGCATGGTTTAACTTAATGAAAGAGCAAACGCTGGTGATTTTTCAAAAAAATACTTTGATTTGGATGAGACCGCGTGTTTTAAGCTTAATTGATTTTATACTGTAATATTTAATTTATAATAGAAGGAAGAAGAGAGGTATGTCCAGGGGGGGCGGCAGCTGCTCCCCCCCCCCTCGGTACGCCTATGCCAGTGGTCATAGATTTGGAGTCCAGATAAAAATCATCCAAAGCAACATTTTTGCTACGCTCAATAAGGAAAATAGCAATCCACTTACATAAACTCTCTGAAAGCAAAAGGATAAACGTAGTTTCAGAAGAAGCGCTTTGTGCCATGCCTAACTATGTAAGGCTTTAGCAAAATCCAGATTGAAGGTCAAAAGTAAAGCCCTCTTTAACTGGCCGTTAAAAGTAAAATCTTTAGAAAAATATATATCTTTAAAGTTACCACCGGCCGGAAAAAGTTATTGCCACATCTAAGAGCCAACAATAAAATCTCAGCTTCTCAATTATATATATTTGTTTTATATAACATATTCCAAGGTGCTTCTCTTAACTAGAATATTATTAAGAAGGTTAATTTTATTTAAAGTTCACATCTGAAATAAAAATAGAAAATTCTAGACAATAAGAAGTAAAATATTTTAAATAAAAAACACCAATCCCAAACCATATAATCTAGAATAATAAGTTAAGTCAAGATAAATTATATTTTTTTTCAAGACTTGTAAATCAAGATTTCAATAGTAAAGAAGAAAATACAAAAACTAACGACTTAAAAAGACCAAAATCCAGATCAAAAGCAAAGTAGAATGTCGAAATAGTTCCAAAATTAATAACATCATAGAACATCGGTTTCTCCATCAGTCACCATTGATTTGTTAGGTATACAAGAAGATTTTCACCTTCTTGATCATCATTTATTGATCCACTCCACAAGAAACCGCATTGTAATAGCAATAAGCAATGGCCAGATGGATGGACTTACTTCCATAAGTCTGGGGCAAGCCCTTTCATTTAAAAAGTAGTCTAAGAGTTATAAAATGGGGCGTTCTTGCTATCGGATATCCATAAAGAAATAAATAAAGTCATTTAATATCAAAATTTATTTTTGTTTTTTGTTTTTTTTTTTAAAGTTACGAAATTTATTTCGTAACTTTTTTCTTAAACACATTCAGTGGCCGAATGAACAAATAATACTTATATCATACAGCATTAGGTTTTTATTCTACATAACAGCTCGAAACTGTTACACCAAGCATTTACACATAACCCTACAGACACTTATCACTATGAGATCAGATTTATTTGGGTTTAACATTTATTATAATTTTTTCCATAATTCTATTCTTTACTGGAAGGAATGGTACCACATCATCAGCTTCTTTCATTTGAGATAACGGCATCTGAAAATGAAAAAAAAAATTGAAAAGATATTAGCAAAACCATTTTTGTAAATTATAAAAGAAAGAAATCTACAATGAAAGTTATCATGCCAACAACTTGTAATATTATATTATATAATAAACTATATAACTATATAATTATATAACTTGTAATATTATTTTGTAATAATATATAATATTACAATTGTATGATTTTTTAACATCAGAGATAATAAGCCAAAAACATTCAATATTTAAAAATGTTGTAAATAGATAACAGTAGTTTGATAAAAACCTACATCTATTTCTTGGGCTCGTGCCTCCCTGATAGTGTATTCCCTCAGGACATAATCCGAATGAAGCATATGAAACATCCTGGTCTCATGAGCACGCACAAGCACATCATCAACTCTAAGGAAGTGTCTCAAAAGCACATACCAATATGCTGGCATCACTCTCTATAGATAAAATACTTTCTTTACTATACATATTACTTTATATTTACATATAACATATTAGTTATAGCTAATATTTCCTTTTCCGAGCATTTCACATTTAGGTTGTGATTTAACATAAAAAGCTGTATGACAAAAACATCATTTACTACCACAATTAATTATTTTATATTCTGTTTGGACATGCAAAGACCTTTCAAAACATATTTATGTCTGAATCAAACAATAAAATAATACTTACTATTTTAACAGATAATTTAGAAATACCATGATCATGAAGTTCATCCTCAAACAGTGTGAGATCATGATAGAAAAGTATTTGATCCCTGCGCTTTAAAAGTTCTATATTTATTGTTTCATCTGTGGGCTCAATGATGATATCATCGGAGAGTGTGCCTTTGTAGTCTGTTGAGAATGTCCAGTCAAATGATTTCTTAGCTTTTTCTGCCGATGGCCTGTAATAGCAATATTTGATATATGTATCACAAAATATAGAAAGTTTATATACCCTGAAGTTCATATTATACCAAGTTTTAAGCATAGGGACTTTTTTGCGTGACAAAGTTTTTAATTAGTTGCTATAATCAAAGTTTAAACTGTACTAGGACTCTGTTCCCTAATATATTGAAATCTTCAGGTCATTCTTGATATAATTTCTATCAACCCACATACCTCGACTCTTGCCAAGCCTCAGCACAGGCAACTTCAATAGCCTCCATCCGACATGAAACTCGAGAAAGAGCATCCAAGGGTTCAAAATGTATTCTACTCCCACACTTGTGCGTCAAAGCAAGGACATTTTTAGGAAATACCATGTCTGGAAAATGTGGTATTCTTAATTGTTTACAATATCTGAAATAAACATGAGAATATGTCAGTACCGTATATCTAAACTGACCAGTTGCATTTTTTGTTTGAATAAACTTGAATATTATCTTCAATACAAACTTAAATAATATGCAAGTCAGATTCTTGAGATACATGGTAGGCTATAATATCACACAACAACTTAATATTGGTTATAACAATATTTGGAAGAGTCTACTAATAGAACATAGCAAAGTATTATCAGCGTTTTACAACCATATAGGAAAGACAGACAGAGCTTTCTTTTCCAGGTTTAATTAATAGTTCTAAATTAATGTTTCAAATAACGTGTTTTCTACTAACACCCTTTCAGTAGTACACAGGGACTTAGTAACTCAATCCGGTAGTAAACAAAACAGAGTGTGAACATTTAACTACCCAAGGCCTATATTTAATAAGAATTTTTGAAACCAAATATAAATGGGCTTACATGCAAAACTGACAAAACTGATCATCGTCTCGTTCGCAAACCACTTTAGTTGAGCAAACACTGGGTAAAATACAGCTAGTGTTGTATGATATGTGCCATGGACCAAAGTCTATTGACTTCGCGTTGACGGTGTAATGACCTGCATCCACCACGTTATCCTGAGTGAGTTAATATATTAAAATTAATAGAAATTGTATAGAACCTACTTAAACTCAAAATACAATTGGATTCTAGTTACCGAAGGGTCAAACATGGTAATTTTTCAAATAAAACAGAAGTATGATTGCTTCTACTTCTTTATACCCAACCGTGAAGATAATAGACCTCTAGAGGTATTTCATTAACACTGCAATTACAAAAGAAATAATCAATGAAAAGAAAATTGCATTTCAGCGATTCTGATATTCTCAAACTTAAATGACATATAAATTTTGACAATGCATTATGCACATAACAATTAGTATTTTGTAATTAAATAGTAAATATTATAACATAAAATATATCGACTGGTAAAAAAAAACGAAAATTAGTAAATTTTTGTATTTTAAAATGGTTAGTATTGAAAATATGGAATTTTTCATTTACAATAAGATTATTGAACGTAATATGGCATAATAATGATTTAAACTACATATTTACTGATTTGTTGTATTATAATTTAAATATGACAACACCATTCTGTTTTATTGCAGTAATGCAGTGCCTTAAGTATCGATATGTATACTAATTGACATTTAGTAAGATATGTATATATATTTTTTACTAAATATAAAGTAGGTACATGATATAATTTAGACAATCTTATAACCTTTCAAAAACATAACTCATTATAAAAGTGGTTTCATTTTTTGTTCAAGACTTTGTTTTTCTTTCTCAAGATATTAATTTAAGATATTAACTGTATTGCTCATTTGTTTTGGTAAATAATCGTTTATCAAAAAATCATAATTATCGATACAGGTACACAGTTAAGCACTAGTCACTACTAAGTTCAGCGATCTGTCTCTCGGACCTCGGTCCTGTCGAATCAATATGGCCGACTTTTACCGGTCGGTTTTTGTGTTTTGATATATAGTAATATAAAAGTTTAAATCCCTTTAGCTGATTAAATCGTTGTTTTATTTTATAAATAATCTCGGTCAATAGTGAGTGCACAAGTAATAATGGAAGCACTTATTCCTGTTATCAATAAGCTGCAGGACGTTTTTAATACTGTCGGAGCTGATGCCATCCAACTACCACAAATAGTCGTATTGGGAACTCAGGTAATTTTATTTTTCTCGATAATAATTATATTTCCTTTTATCGTATTTGGAATTTGAAATAGAAGATATATCTTAGTAACTGGACGGTTATGTAAAGGTGTCACCGAAATTCTTTGTCTGTCCTCATTTTAGACAATCCAGGTTTCTTGAATCTGTTTTCGTTTACAGTATTTATTAGAGTATGTATTTATTTTGAGGATAACATTATAAATATATCGTAGGATTATATATAATCATATACTACCTTAAAAGATTTGTGCAGCTAAAATAAACACACACAAGCATGTATTTTCATTATCATAAATTTGCAGAGCTCAGGCAAGAGTTCCGTAATAGAGAGCCTGGTAGGACGCTCGTTTTTACCCCGAGGACCTGGTATTGTGACACGTCGCCCCCTCGTCTTACAACTAGTGTACAGTCCCAAAGATAGTAAGGAACATCGATCAGCTGAAGAAGGTATGTTTTCATAAAAGCATCTGTTCTATTTACTTTGTTATTATTATACATTAAACACATTTCAGACTTATCAAAAAATAATATAATGATTTGATAACTATCTAATTTATGAGGTGATAGAAGATAAAAACAAATAAAAAATTTTGAAGATAAAAAAAAAACAGAATTTAAACAAAATTGCAGATATTTTTTAAATATTTGTCATTTTTGAAAAAAAAAATTTTTTGTAATATACATGTTTGTATATTTAAATATAATTTACAACTGCTACAAATATCAGGTTAAATCATTTAACACAAGAATCAGAATTTAACCTCAATATTAATGATTCCAATGAATCCATTATCTTGTTTACATTTTTTAAGTCTTTGTTATGTTGAAGACACAACTTACACTACTTGTATCAATTAAATCATTAATCTCATGCTATTGTATTGCAAGTACACATAACAAAAAGTAGGTATGATGGAACTTAATTACATTGTTACTTATTTGATCGGAAATGTCTGTCATATTTTACTTAACTTTTTTATCCTTGAAGTATTTTTTTCATATGTAATAATGTAGTTATTATATTATGCTATATATTTTAAACAGTATTATATGTAAATATATTTAAATACTTCAGTATATAAGAGCCAGGACTCTGGAAGTGTATCATGGAATCCAGTAGCCCAACTATCACAATCTGTATTTTCAAAAGGTTTGTATTATGGACATATATTTTAAGTCTGTCCATTACATGCCTTTTATAGAGTATTTCCACCCACTTTTAGAATAAGGTAAAACCATAATACTAATTGATATCAATGAGCACTTTTGCCTTGTCTGTGTATTGAATTTCAAAAATATAAGATTAGCATATTCCAAATATCAATAACTAAATTATGTATATATCTTATAATATAAATAATGTGATTCAAAAGTTATAATATTGAATTAAATATATAAAGAGGATAATTATTCTGTTAAATACAATTAATCAAATTATAGTATTTAGTCAGTGCATCATATCAAACGACTCTAATCAGTGTAAGCCTAAAACTATGAATCATACATATCATTTCATGTTACTTTCCTTTCTTTTCTTTCCTTGTATTGATATATTTGTAAAAAAATCATCATATTTTTTTTGTTGTAGGTACTGTAAACCTTGAAGAATGGGCCAAATTTCTACACACAAAAGACAAGATATACAACGATTTCGATCAAATAAGGCAAGAGATAGAACGCGAAACAGATCGCATGGCCGGCAGCAACAAAGGAATCTGTCCCGAGGCCATCAACTTGAAGATTTACTCTTCAAGAGTTGTCAATCTTACGCTTGTAGACTTGCCAGGGATTACCAAAGTAAGTAGAACAACTTGATCACTTTCTATTTTCTAATAATACATGTAGTATTATGTATCAACGCAAACATATGGAGTCAAAAAGAATTGCTGATTCCAAATATGTTCATTTCCATTGCACAAAAAAAATGTTACAACCAAATAGTCCTAAAACCGTTGATATACCATATCATATTTTATTTCTAACTATTATAAGTTTCAATGTCTTAATTAAGTGATAAGTTGAATTAACTACTACTAGATTTTTATTGGACTTTTAGTTATATTTTTTTTTTCCTTTAGGTACCAATAGGTGACCAGCCAGAAGATATAGAAAATCAAATTAGAAACCTCATTGTTAAATACATTGCAAATCCCAACTCAATAATACTTGCTGTGACTGCGGCAAACACAGATATGGCTACTAGTGAAGCCATCAAATTGGCTAAAGACGTGGATCCTGATGGCAGACGTACATTGGCTGTTGTCACTAAGCTGGATTTAATGGATGCTGGTAATTATATTAAACTATATTTTAGTTATAACTTGGAGAAGATCCACAGATAAAGTATACATAAAATTATTGATATTCTGAATCTGTTCATCAAATTAGTAACATTCCTTTTAAAAATAACATTATTATTTTTGTATTTTATTCTGTATTAGGTTTCAATTAAAAAAATACTAATCAAAGTACAAAAAATATTTGCAATATTTGTGTTTTTAATTTGTGACAACAGAAAAATAGAATACACGTCAATTATTATGATAAATAATATATATACATTGTGCATAAATCATATTCATATCCACATAAATAACACAGTTCATGTGTGAATGTAAATTACAAAATATGACTCATTAATTGTGTTATTGCTTGGTTCATTTGTATTATGTTTTTATATAAATACAAATCTATAGTAAATATAAGTAATGGCTCTGGTATTAGTTAATAATATATTATATAAAACATTTTATACTGTTAACTTTATACATTGAACAGTAGATTTTGAAGCTATCAAAATAATATTTAAATACATAGTAATTACAAAGCATATCTTTATTAAAATGTTATGCTTAAAAGAATACATAACTTTCTAACTGAATTAAAGATATTGTATTCATTCTTAAAAGAAAAAAATCGACATTAATCTACTCTAATATGGGAAAGATTTGATTGTTTGTTTGTTTGAATTGAATTTAATAGGCGCCGAAACTACTAGATCGATTAAAAAAAATCTTATATCATTAGAATCCTTCATTATCTCTTATGAACATAGGCTACATTTAATACAAGAAAAAACAAGGATCTGCGTGAAAATTTCGACAATGTAATAAATCTCAAATGTATTAAGTAACATGATTCAAGACTTTGTCATATACAGGGTTATTTGTAATTAATTTGCCACCTCTTGCAGGCAGTCTCTCTACATCAGTACCAACAACATTTGTTCTACGACTTTTTACAAATCTTGATAAAAAACACAAAAATACGAAACAAAAAATGTTTGCTCCCTCTTTTACTTATTACTCTGTATTTTGTAAAAAGCGCTAAAAAGGTCAACGCTCACGCGTCTTACCTACGCTCAGAGTTAGTGCCAGTTCAGAGGCAAAAAATAAATTTTGTATGGGAAAACTTAAATTTATAAAACTATTAATTTTAAAAAGTCGTAGAACAAATGTTGGGATTGATAAAGGGAGGCTGCTGCAAGAGGTGGCCAATTAAATTCAAATAACCCTGTATATACGATTATTGTTTGAAAATATCTATAAACATGTATAGCCATGTTAAGCTTATTTAAATTTATATAAATATAGAATGAAAAATAAACCGGTACGGGCAGGGATTCGAATCCGCGACTACTGGGCAACCGTCCCGTCGCACTATTAACTGAGCTACCGTATCGAATCCCTGCCCGTACCGATTTATTTTTCATTCTATATTTATATACATTTATACGAATATTTGTAAATATAAACTTTTAGTGTTAAAATGACTAACAATCACTAATAATACTATAATAAAGGGATTTATATTATCACTAGCTGTTGCCCGTGACTTTATGGCTACGATCAAAAGCCACATAAATGTAATTTTTACAGTCTATGTGGACGCAGTCACGGGCAACAGCTATCTCTAATAAAGTGTTTTACCTGAATAAGTAAGTGTAATAATCTTTTGGCCTACATAACAAGGCTTTAACAAGGATTTTTTCCTATATAGCGGGGCCAAGCCGCTGGGAATATCTAGATGTAACTAATTTTAGTTACTAAGTCCAAAAAACGTAGACAAAACAATTAAAAAGTCTTTCACCAGTAAATTGTTTTATCTATTCCTAAAGTTTTATCAATTTTGTTACAGGCACGGATGCGATCGACATCCTGTGTGGAAGAGTGATCCCGGTGAAGCTGGGCATTATAGGAGTCGTGAATAGATCGCAACAAGACATTATAGATAAAAAATCTATTACGGTATGTTACATATTATTAACTATTGTAAACAAAAATAAAAAAAATAAAAAACAAAAATAATTAATATCGAACTACTGTCTGTACATTTTAAAAGCATTACAATTTAAATTTGCTATATTTTTTAGATAACTTTTTTATTACCAGCTCTAAGCGCTGTAGAGTTATTTTGTATACTCCCTAACTTTTCTTAATAATTGATTTTTTTTTTATCACTAGTTCTAGAAATTAGGCGTTCAGACAATAGTGTTTGTTGTTCAGCATTATTATATTGGTATATATAAAACCTATTTTAAATTTTGGTTTTGATTTAAAATATACAGTTATCGTTTTTTTGCGGTAATTTATCTATTCATACGTAATATGATAGATATTGTAATCAAATCTAGCATAACTTCTCACTATCTTGATATTAATATCATTTCGTTCTTGTTTAATAGTTTTCATATGTATATACTTACATGTTTGATATTATATTGTCGTAATATAACAAAACAAGGAAAATCCAAAAACTAAACCATGGGCAATAACATTACAATTTAAAAGAAACGGGAATTAGGTCAAGTTACAACCAACAACAAATTAGTTAAATTAAAATTAAAAGAATTGCAATAATAATAATATGATAATGAATTTTTGCAAGATATACAAAAAATGTTTTTGATCATGTTTTTTTTTATCTGATTAATAATCAAAAAATAACAGCGCATTAAAAAGTACTACTTAATAGTACTAAAAACAACTTATATTTAAAGAATCCATTTGATACATGTTCATTTCTAGGATTCCTTAAAAGACGAAGCAACGTATCTCCAAAGAAAGTACCCGACCATAGCCTCTAGGAATGGAACTCCATACTTGGCCAAGACATTGAACCGACTTCTCATGCACCATATACGGGATTGTTTACCGGAACTAAAGGTATTTTATATGTTCTATCTTGTTAACAGACAAAAAAAATATTAACTTAACCATCTAGAAATAATTTCCTCGACAAAACAAATATTCGATATTAGTCTGGTAAAATTCCAATACTAATAACGTGATTACAATCTATATACATAACAATCATCTCGGATATTGAATACTGAAAGTTTAAATACAATTTTCAATCCTTCACTGATTCATTCGCGAACTTCTCTTTGTTTAAAAAAAAATCGTGAATATTTAAAAAACACAAAAATTCAATATTTATAATTAATTAACCCAATATCCTTCAATAGAAATAAGTACTAATAATATTCCAGGTGCGTGTCAACGTTATGATATCCCAATTTCAAACACTCCTCAACTCATATGGAGAGGATGTCTCCGACAAGTCACAAACTTTATTACAAATTATAACTAAATTCGCGAGTGCGTACTGCTCCACCATCGAGGGCACCGCCAGGAACATTGAGACCACTGAGCTGTGCGGCGGCGCCAGAATATGTTATATATTCCACGAAACCTTCGGACGCACTCTGGACTCCATACATCCATTAGTTGGTAAGAATTTTTTTTCTTGTACTACCTTGATGTGTGTTTTAGCCAATGACAGTTGCTTGACAAATGGAGGGAAACATGGGCAATAAGTAAGGAATTTTAGTTATGAATAAATAGTGTCAGGAAGGTAAAATTATATTAGGAACTATTAATCAACAACGAGGTAACCTTTAATATATAGGGCGTTGGATGGGAAAGATCAGAGATATGCATTTATGGGTTATACTTATAAGGTAAGACATTTATAACTGCAAGGTTTTAGATGTGGTTGCCGTTCACCCTCATTAGGAATGGGTGTTATGGGGGTTTCTGAGAAGCACAGTCCACTTGTATTTTGTCTAATTCTATAGTTCTAAGTTCTATTTCTATAATTTACAATACAATATTTATAATTAAAGAATTACATGTATGTTATCTCATAGTAATTTTATTTAAAATATTGTGGTTTATAATAATACTAAAGGTTTTATAGAAATATAATGCCACGTGCTGAAGAACTTGCACAACAAAAATTAAGTAAAATATGACCTCATAAGTGATATCACTTCTGATGACAATTTTAGGTTACTTTTTTTAAAACATTGTATATAATAATCTCAGATCTATTATTACTTTTTTAAAAATCAGAATTAAAAAAAAAATGAAAACATTGAACGTTTAATAATATATAAAATTATGGCATAGAAAAATATTAGGGGTGTGCAAATAATTTTAACTTACAAATTATTCGTTCTGAACTTTATTATTATTTAATTCGTTTTTTTGTCAATTTATTCGCATAGCATTCGCATACCACTAAAAATAGTTGTAACAAATACGAGTTAGACAGAACATGTCGATCACAATAAACATCTTCTAGGCCTAGGACGATAAGATCCCAATATAGTAATTTTATTAGACCACTAGATATGCAATAGTCCACCTTAGTCCACCTGTACTGCAGGTCTCTCCCGCATGGACATCCTGACGGCCATCCGCAACGCCACGGGTCCTCGCCCCGCGCTGTTCGTGCCGGAGGTGTCCTTCGAGCTGCTCGTCAAGAGACAGATCCGCCGCCTGGAGGACCCCTCGCAGAGATGCGTCGAGCTGGTACTATTACTACTAATTATTATCATCGAGACACTGTTAGTGGGTCTTGAACACTGCCTCAAAATGAAATTGTTGTTTTTTTTGTAAAAGGATTTGAAAGGTTAAATCAATATATAATAAACAATTTTATTTTTTTTATAAATATAGAATGAAAAATAAACCGACACACGGGCAGGCATTCGAACCCGCGACCTCTGGGTTACAATCCCGTCGCTCTACCAATTGAACTACCGTATTTTGATACGGTCGAATCCCTGCCCGTATCGGTTTATTTTTCATTCTTTATTTATATAAACTTAAAAATAAGCTTAACATGGCTATGCATCTCTATAATATTTTTAATCATATATTAACAATTAAAGCAATTATAACCTATTAAATAGTTCAATTCATAAATTTGTTGGCCTAACTCTTAATTATGACAGAATGATAATAATAATGCCAGTCCTCCCTCTCGTTGGCAGGTGCACGAGGAGATGCAGCGCATCGTGCAGCACTGCGGCACGGAGGTGCAGCAGGAGATGCAGCGCTTCCCGCGCCTGCATCAGCGCATCGTGGACGTCGTCACGCAGCTTCTGCGCACGCGCCTGCCTGCCACCAACTCCATGGTACCACCGCTGCTGACTAGCTGCCCGCCCCTTCTTTACAGGAGCATATTTTTTTGCGATTGCTACAGCTTATTGATACAAACACTTAATTAAACTAGTATTGCCAATGAAAATTTCTGTCGAAATAAGAAGCTGGCACACAATATTTCATGAATTGCTTAAGCCTCTTAGAAACTGAATTTCGCAAACATATGTTCTTTACTTACATCCTAAAATAAACACTATTTCAAATTTCTTAAGTTACAGCTAAATTTTCTAAGATTTCATAAATAACATTCAAAGAATCAGTATTTTATATTTTTACATATATAAAATAAGATTTTAAAAATAAAATGCATAAAACACAAGTCTCTCCAAATTCTCATCTACTACATAAAAGTAATAATATTTTTTCATATAGGTGGAGAATTTAGTGGCGATTGAGTTAGCTTACATCAATACGAAACATCCTGACTTCCATCGCGAGGCCGCCCTGGTCTCCGGACTGCTCAAGAGTACGGACGGTATTGTGGAAGACCAGAGCCCTATGTACCGACAGAAGCCCCGCCCGGCCTCCACGGTAGCTACGATCGTTAAAGTATATATATTTTTATTGTATAAGTTTGCTGATCCATAAGGGTTCAAGTGGTCTAACTTGGTGTACTAACACTCACTAACAAAAATAATTGTTTGTTTACAATTATTTATTACATTATTGGAAGCTTTGGTATGTACATTAGATTTAAGTAATTTACCTAGAATTTTAAATAAGATATAAGTTATCTAACAATAATAATCATAACAATCATTGATAGGTATTTTAGAGAATAAAATCAGCACATTAGAATAAAGAAAGTATGAGATTAAGCATAAGATTTAAAAACTTTTTGAATCATTTATGAACAATGTGTTTTTAGTAATTGTAAGAAAATGAAATATCTCAAGAATCTAGGAGAAAAGAAAATCATCACAAAAAAAATGTTAATAAGAATTGTTTTGTAGTTATTACTTCGCCAAATGGGTGAAAGAGGGTCCATGTTGGTACTGTTGGCAAAAATATGGGAGACATCCCAAAATAAGGTAAATGGCGGAATATATTGAATGATGCGCATGTGACGACATACACTCATATATGAAAATGTCATGTCATAATAATGTTATAGCTTGTACCATTTGGGCTCTCTTTCGTCTGATTTAATAATGTGTACATTCAATCATTTAACGGCATTCTAAAAAATATAACAACATCATATACATGTAAATTCATGAATACCATTTACAAATAATCTAAGTGAGTGTCAACACTAAATTTGTGACTAACATTTTTTTTTTAATCATAAAAACAAGAAATTGTTTTGAGTTATATAATTGTATGGAAGTATTCTAATAAAATAAAATATCAATATTTGAAGTGTAATATTAATGTTTCAAAAACTGAAATTTTATTACTGCTAGTATAGTTGAATGTAGAACAATGTTATTAACATTAAGTAATAACTTCTGTACTTGCAGCACGTGCCGGCCATCATGGACGGACCCGACAAGTCGCCGCCACAGAACAACTACGACGGTACTCACCAGGTATATATATTTCTGTATAATGTTATTATAATACTAGCGATGCCTGCGACCTTGTACGCGTATATTTCGATTTTGATAAAACATACCCTTTGTACATACCAATGTATAAACTATAACCTATGTATAAAATATAATAATAACTAAAATAAAATAAATAATAAAATAAAATAATAACTAACAATGTATAAAATATAATAAATAATATTGCGGTAAGACATTCCTAAATTAAAATAGTGGTTGTCACCTCAGGGAATAATAATACCCTTAACAATAAAAAAGAAAAATATCTGTGATTAAAAATTATAAAAAGTTATAAATATAAATTAGAAATATATATATTATTATATATTATATATATATATATATATATAAATAAAGTTATAAATATAAATTAGAAATATATATATATAATAATATATATATTTCTAATTTATATTTATAACTTTTTATAATTTTTAATCACAGATATTTTTCTTTTTTATTGTTAAGGGTATTATTATTCCCTGAGGTGACAACCACTATTTTAATTTAGGAATGTCTTACCGCAATGATACGAAAATAACAAATTATTAACTTCTGTATATCTTAACCGATTTTTTTTTAAAAACACTGTAATATGTAAAGTGAAGCCCATAAAATATATTCCCGAACTGTATTCAAACCGGTTAATCCGTTTCTGAAATAAGCGTGCACAAACATACAGACATACAAACATACAGAGGAATTGAAAAAAATGAAAAAACATTGTTTTGATTTTGTACAGAGTTTATTCCTCTACAATCTACATGTTCGTTACATGTATAGAAAAATATTTGCATGGTGCCCAATACGTGATTGACATAACTTTTTTATTTCTTAACCAATTTATATGAAACAAACTCTAAATGTTAAGTGAAGACCATATATTCCTGAAAACCGCATTCAAATTGGTTAAGCCGTTTCTAAGATTAGCCTGCACAAACATACAGACAAAGAGACAAAATTAAAAACCATTGTTTTGGGTTCTCTTGCTGTTATAAAGGCCCCTCATTATGTTTTTTTTTTTAATTTTCCATTTACAGAAATCGCTCAGTGACAATTTTATTATATGTATCGATGATAATCTATATACATGTATAAATACAACAGTGATGATATTGACATGACTATAACAAAATTCATTCACATTTTCTGAGATAGCTAAGCTATGCATAGAACCATAATAATGTTTAATATATAACAGGTAAATGGCAGTCCGGAGAACAAAGCCCTGACTCCCCAGAAGCCGGTGAACCTTCTTCCCGAGGTCCCGAGCCAGACGTCCAGGAAGCTGTCGGATCGGGAACAACACGATTGTGACGTCATTGGTTAGTTATTGTGCTTTATATAATATGTAAACTCTTATCTATCTATATGTTTATCCCCAATAATAATATTTATTCCGTGGATTAATTGTAACATTTTAGCCTCCATGTGTCGTATCATTTGCCAGTTCATTATCCCGTCAGTGTGATATCACAAGACATAAACTAATCTTCATTGAAACATTATAACTACAATATTTATGTACTGAATACTCCAGTCGTGTAACACGTTTGGTTGATGCTAGGTGGACGGACTGAGCCCGCGTGTCACACACATAATAAGATAGTAGACGGCATCTGTATGATGCAATTGAACCATATGGGTGAC
The DNA here is from genome assembly GCA_959347405.1 of Napeogenes sylphis. Taxonomy (NCBI): domain Eukaryota; kingdom Metazoa; phylum Arthropoda; class Insecta; order Lepidoptera; family Nymphalidae; genus Napeogenes; species Napeogenes sylphis. The sequence goes on from OY365782.1 coordinate 8,399,942, forward strand.
TTGGTCGGTGAGGATTAACGTTAGACTTTCACTTGCTTAGGTTTCCGACCACCTTCCATCTTGACGCTTGATGCTTGACGCTTTGTAGCGATTTACCACTTTTATTTATTATTATTATGATGATGATTATACCAATTTGAATTACTAAGTTTTGATGTAAATATAAGTGGTGATCTTCTAAATCTATATTTTTTCTATGGTTTATAGTTTACTCGTTGTATGCATTTCTATTTTACTAACATTTATAGGGCAGCACGTAAATGTTGTGTGTTTTTCCATTTTTACATAAATAGTATATATATTGATGTTTTATAAGGTTCGACTAGTGCTTAAGTTTTATAACAGTTTTGTATAATAACACCGACTCGTATGTCACGAGGGCGACATCAGTCTTCACGTTCACCGCACGCACACGCACGGGCATCATCATCATCATACACACACGCACACGAATACATCACATCACTATATTCAACCATCACATTTCAGAACGCCTCATCATCATCATCATACAAACACGCACACAAATACATCATATCACTGTATTAAACCATCACATTTCAGAACGCCTGATCATCATCATCATACACACACGCACACAAATACATCACATCACTAAATTACACCATCACATTTCAGAACGCCTGATCAAGTCGTATTTCTACATCGTTCGCAAGTCGATCAAGGACTCCGTGCCCAAGGCGGTGATGCACTTCCTCGTGAACTACGTGAAGGACAACCTGCAGTCGGAGCTCGTGACGCATCTCTACAAGTCGGAGCAGGCGGAGAGCCTCCTCGACGAGTCGGAGCACGTCGCGCAGAGACGACGGGAGGCCGCTGACATGCTGAAGGTGACGCGACACACTTATATATATATGCTCTCACATATTAGCTTATATATTATATTATTTAGGTTTGAGGTATAGAAGAAGAGCTTCGCGGGTTTTGTGGGAGTGTAGCGAATAATTCGATATCCTATCTGTAAACTCGTCGATATGCCGGTTATGTAATATTTAATTAAGAGTTTTTTCTCAATGATTCGTGTTTCAGGCTCTGCAACGCGCCGGCCAGATCATCAGCGAGATTCGCGAAACCCACATGTGGTGATGTCTACGAGACGATTCTAGTCTGAATAGTGAATTGGAGCTCTGAGCTCTGTACATACTCTGTAGTCTAGTGAATGTAGAGGCACTTCTACTTATAATGTTTACATTTGCTATATCGTTCTGCGCTCCCGACTCTCATGACAATCCGGCTTACACTTTAATAAATTTTTAACCAAATATTGGAGCCAAAGCGGACATTTAGACAGATGTTCGATGCGAGTCCGAAACGGGAAATAGATATTGCTTGAAGTATTTCGATGTCATTTGTCATTGGATAAAAGACTTGAAATGATAACTCGAGTTTAGTATTCGTATATGTATTTTACAAGCACTGCTCGCTTCAGTTACCATTTCACTGTAAGATATTTTAATTACATAAGATTTAGTCTCACAAGTGTACTCCTTACTGTAGTTTAAACAGCAGTGATATTAAATATAACTCCTGCGATACTTTTGGTATTAAGTGTTAGGTCAGGTGGTGTGTTGTACTGTGATCCCTTGGATGTATGGAACTCATTGAACAGGCTGATGGTTTTAACATTGTTTTATAATTTTATGAATTGGCTGTTAGGGCATTTTTTTCTTTATTTTATATAAATACAAAGTTCCTCGTATTGTTATTTTATTTCGCATGCATTCGTTTCATCCATTTCCATTTCATATTATAAAAATATAATCGCTAATAACTTAGTGTATACTGCTGTTAGTAATTGTATTTATTGTTATAGTCCGAAGTGTGGAGTGCTTTATGTACCGAACGAAACAATTGAATGTTAAACAAGATTGTATTTAAGTCTGTTAAAATTATAGAATATTGTGATGTACTTTGCGTTTTATTAATAAAACTACGACCTATTTATTCTATACAACAAAAAAAAATCATTAATCTACCTTTTAGTTATTTCACTTAATTTTAATCATCAGATGGAAACGTAAGGAAAACATATGCCTTCCTTGTCTATTTGGGTTGCTACCAGAATCATACTGGCCAGTGCAAATATAAAAACAAAAAAGTAAAGTAAATGATTTTGGAGTTGTTTCTTAATTAGGCAATGTGTTGTAAGCAAAATTGAAACCACAAAAAAAATATATATTTTGTTTTATATTGTTTATTGACTAAAATATTAAATATTAGTTTAAAAGCAAATGAATCATAAACAACCTAACATGGTCTTGAACAACTAGGTGGTAGGCATGATAACATTAACAGCGTAAGTCTATTTTGATTCCAAAATGACAAAAACAATTTTAAATTTCTTACTCTAATATTTTCACTGTAATGATTATAAAAAATTGGCATTTAATTAAACGAAAAGGATAACCACAACCTACATTATCTATGGAAGTATAATTTCACAATCATCTACCGACTATCGTGGCATATTATGGCAAGGGTTCTATAATTCTAATTACTAGCTAGATAAGCTTCATATATAAAAAAGTATGGGTATACAGATCTATTGCAATCAGACCATAATTGTGATATTTTAAATTATACAATTTTATGCGTTATTTTATTTAATACTCGTTAATTAATTTTAATATTTTAATCACTACTTTATTTCCTATCAGTATTAAAAACCCTTCTAACTAACACGTCAGATCTATGGTCAGTTAAAAAATATTAAATTTCGTGTAAAAAAATATCCACTTGAGTATTATTAATTTGTACTTTGAATAAGGATGGATCGCTACAAACAGTAGTATCTGAAACTAAAGATCCCGTTTCAATTAAAATACTGAAAATCTAATTAGTATTTAAATATGTAACACTAACTTTATAAACATAGTTCGTGCAATGTAGAGATTACATGTTATTTTTAATTTAGTTACAATTATTTCTTATTTTTGTACGATATAAAAATACAGCCAATCTGTTCTATTAACTACTTAAATTGCAATGTACTTTTTTTATCTAGTGCAATTATCATGAAACGTATTTAATTATGAACACTGACATTCAGAAATACCAATAAAATGGTGTAGCGTTCGAACAGCAAATGCAGCAATCTATTTACTTCAGTTCCAAAATAAATTACCAATACCGAATTTCACCTTACATCATCAGTACACGTATAAAATTATAGATGGCGTTGTTTGCATAATTCGGTAAAAAGTTATATGTATTTTAAAATTTCTAATTTTAGCGGTTATATTATTGACAGTAACTCATTAGTATGTTTCCATAAATTATTAAATCGGTGCATATTTTATTACGGTTATAGATGGTGTTGTTTTAAATATTTTAAACCGCGGTAACGCGTAGAGCCGGATGCTAGGAGGCGGCCGCCTTTTTATCGGATTCCAGAAGTGTCTCGTCGGAACAAAACTTCTTTAACTGCTTCACGTAGTATGTGTTAAAATTTAATCTGGAAATAAAGATATCTACAATTTTGATTTTATTATGATTAAATTTTATAAAAAACACTACATTAAATATAATTTTAATTAAAAAAATAAAATAAAACATAGACTATGTATGTTTTAGAGTGCCTAAAATATATGAATTTTCCGCAAGCAACAACGCAGATTCGGATACAAAGCGACTTATAACAAAAGGGTTTAACTTTTTAAAAGTTAGTTGTTGCAAAAACTTCCATAAGAAATCGTTACTTACCTGGCAGATATGTTCAATAGTTTGTTGGTGGTTTTACCCCTGGCCATACACTCTATGATGGCTAGTACGGAGAGTAATGCGGCCGTGAATCGAAGCCCGTACCGGGACACCGAGCGGGAGAATGAGTCCGCTGATCCACTGGTCGTTGAACCGCAGTCCGCGCTCTACGCGAGGGAAATTGTAGTGGATTATTTATTCAAGGCGCCCGCCTTGAAGTACGAATTTTTGTTTGCAAACATACAGGTTTAGTTAATTGATAATGGAGTTACATGAGTATGTGCGACAATAATTTCCAGTTATGCAATACATTACATACGTCAGTTAAAATTGAGAAAAGAAATTAATTTACATTAGATGCATAGCTAAGGTATAATAAGGGAATAAATAATATCTTATATACAGATTAATTGTAATTAATAGGCCACCTCTTGCAGGCAGCCTCTCTACATCAATCCGAACAACATATTTTGTTCTATGACTTTTTACAAATTTTGATAACAAGACAAACAAACACAAAAAGAAGAAACAAAAAAATTTTGCTCCGTCAGTTATTTATCACTCTGTATTTCGTAAGAAATATAAATATCGACATTGACGAAAAGCTCTGAGTGAAATTTGGAGGGGATAACTGCGCATCTGTACTTTCGCACACACAATACTTTTGTATCAAATATATTTATTTAAATGATGATTTAAATAATAGGTTATGTAATAATTACCTAAAAGTCGTATTGTGTTGATTTAAAATGTATATAGTATTTTTTTTTGATAATTATTGTCTATGGTTTATATTGTATCTAAGATATGATTCATTAAAATGTATGAGGATTACATATAGAAAAAAAACACTATCAAAATTAATTATTGTTCAAGGACGCTAATTTAACAAAACTAAAAAAAAATATAAATAAAACCGTAATAAATTACAACAATAACATATTAATAGCGATAACAATTGAGTACTCGACTGTACACTGGAAGTGAGCGGGGTGTCATATTAGTGGGGAGGGACGTAACGCGATTAGAGAGCCAGTCAGCGCTACGTACGCCCGTCCTTCATCCCTCGCAGTCCCATCACCTTATTTTAGACTTCTTTGCAGTCTAGTCATGAACGCTGTTTCATATTGATAGTTATACCGAAAATGACAACATTTTGTATGGGCAAACTTACATTTTAAAAACTAATAATTTGTAAAAAGTCGTAGAACAAATGTTATTGGGATAGGTGTAGAGAGGCTGCCTGCAAGAGGTGGCCCATTAATTTCAATTATATAGCATATACCCTGTATATGCTCTATAATTGTTTATGGTTATGACATTCTGAATTCTGATATACACTATTCGAGAAGAGATTTTTTTATTTCTCTCACCCCTCGAGAATACTTATTTTTGTAATCAGTGTTAAAGACTAACATAATATAACTTTTAGATAAGAATGTAAAATAACATCAACTTGATACACTGAGCTAAAAGCATAGATTTATAGAAGATACACTTACCGTATTCTAAAACAGAAAAGTCATGAAAAAAAATAATAGTCATGTCATGTTTTTGTGTCACAAATACTACTTGGAGGCTTGCTTTTATCGATCAATCTAAATACGTGAATGTTATGAACATGGCCTTTATGTAACGAATATTTAGAGTGCATTTTTGTTGTTATTCAAATATGACATCGAAAATAATAATTTTATAATATTACAAGCAACTTGTTTACATTTACTAACCAAGTACAAAATTACAAATTAATTCACAATTACTTGTACTAAAATATATTGCAACAAAGAAAATCAATAATATAATATTTAATAACTCTCCTGTAAGCTAGGATGTATAAGAAATATTTTAGATACTAATATAAACTAGGCCTATTGTGCATAAGGCTGTGTTCACACATGATGATGATATATATTGATAAAATACCTCGCTGTAATCAATGTCATATGTTGTTCCAAGCATACTGTTTAGTTCAGCATCCACGAAGTACTTGTGCATCTCCTTTGCCAATTACGTGTTCGCATAAACAAGTTAAATTAATATAAATATAAGCATCGAAGAAACTTCTAACTTGATCGTGTCTTCTAATACGATTGATACATAAATAAAACTGTTTACTATTTATTTAAATTTTTAAACACACATAGAATGAGAAATTCATCACCACAGTTAGGAATCAAACCTGCCACCTTTGGGATAGCGTCAACTTTTTGGTTTGTTTCAATTGCTATCAGTTTTCCAATCATTTCTTGAATCATTTAAAATAGTTTTATTTATATATAGATATATTTTTTTACTTCTAGAAGAGAATCTCTAAGCGTGTAAACATGCAATACCTATAATGTAACTTTCATACACATATAATATATATTTTTTAATGAAATATGATAATAATACATCCAATAACATAAAGAAAAATGCTTTGAAGACCTGTGTTTTATAAATCATTATTTTCCTATAAATTGTTAATTGTTGTAAAAGGACTTGTCTAGTCGAATATTTTTGTTCTTTAAAATGTTTACATGCATATAAAATAAAATCAACAATCAATCAACATCGAACACGAAAATTCTATATATTTTCCTTGATATGTTTGAAACTCAGTTTATCCTTAAAACCGGTATACGAAAAAAATAATATACTTTACAGGTAAATGTTGTAAATTAAAGTAATAAAGCATTTTACAATAATTAATAAATACGTTAGTAAATAAAATTTAACCTTAAATTTCTTTAAACAAAGCGTATATAACTATTACCATAATCTTAAAACTTACAAACATAATTATCAATTCTAAGCTATTGTATACTGGAACTAATTTAACAAGATAAATTATAACTTATGCAAATAAAGCATAATAAAGATATTAAAAAAAATATTTATGAGAAAAATATCTAAAAAGACCATCTTACTACAGTCAATGACTACAAACATCAACTTGGCTGGAATTTTACTAAGAGGTTCTACTAATGTCCATTTTCAATATCTTATCTAATCGAATTGCTTTTAAAGATATGTGTATATACATATATGAGTGTGCATATACAAAAGATCATATAGATTATGATTTTTGCATATGCATACGATGGCAGATGGCAACAGATTGAGGGGCAATTTTATGTGTCGGATTGTTTGGCAAACAAGCAGACGAACCACCTGATGATGAGAAGTGCTATAACCATGATAATTTTTTTTCAAATGCATTACAACTCTTGAGCATTGGAGAAGGATAGATCACAGATGATACCAGTACACATACAAGGGTAGTTAGAGCCATGGATGGATTGAAAATATTTAATCTGTAGTAAGTTATTGAAAACGGCATAACATAACGGAAATTAGTTAATGAATAATATCAGAACTCATTACCTGTATGAAGGTACAGAACTCTACGCAGACCAGACACAGCGTTGTGACTGCCTTCAGCAACTGCGGACTTCTTAGCATACAGTCTCCTAGACACGACTCCAGGAAGTCATTGTGACGGTCGAGGACCTCGTCTACGTTGTTTACCTGAAATAATTATAATCACAATTGTTTATAATTCAAATAAAATACAATATAAATGTTATATTTTTTAGGTAAGACATTGTAACAAATTAACCAATGTTCCAAGTATTTTTAATTTCAATTATCTTAAAAACGTAAGTACTGACTGTAGGAACATAGGTAAATAGGTGATGTTATATATAATAAAAATCACCGATGCGAAAAAAAACTTAGTTGATAGAACTACAGAGAATAATTAGTCTATTATTTTATAATATGCTATTACTATACTGTACTCTACTGTATATATTTAATTACTATTTCAGAAATATCTAAGAATAAATAAAATAATGTAATAATTTCCCGTTAATGAACAAAAATGGACGAGCTTTTAACACAGTAATAATAATAATAAATGGACGTGTTTATAATCTGTAAAACCAATGATTCATATTGAAGAATGTATCGATGCATTCTATTTACCATTGGAGTAAGATCATTAAGAGATAACAGAAGGTGACGGACCGACAAAAAAGATATTCAAACAACAACAAAAAGATGACATACAAATATAGGTAATTGGAGTTATTATCATAAATATGATTAATAATTTATTATACATAAATTAAAAATAAAAAACCCCGATACAAAAAGACCTCTAAAAAGAATAAAAATAATATTATTATGTACTTATTAAAGTCGTGGCGTCGGGGTACCGCTTAGTAAAGGAAGAAATTAAAATGTAAGTAAGTAACCAAGAAAAATAAAGAAATTACGATATCGAATAGTATAGTCTAAGCCCTCGTAACTTCGTAAAATAGACACCATCGTCAACGTACGTACTACGTAGAATTTTTAATTTTTTCCCCTTTTTTAATATATGTTACTGGTTTCATTATTGTACTAAATGAACCTACGGACACACAGATTTTCACTTGCTGAAATATTTCTATCAATATTGTATAAGAACCTTTCACCCGCACCAATAAAACCTCAATATCTTAGGGACGACTGCTTTTATTTCGACCAAACATAGCGAAGAACCACCTCGACGAACTAGCCTTTCGATTAAAAAAAACCTCAATCAAATCCGTCACAACCAAATACACCGACCGACGGGTCAAACTTATAAAACCCCTCTTTTTGAGTAGGGGGTTAAAAAATAAAAATATATCAAATCGCATATAAGGCATATAAGGATTCCTATGTGTGGACTCGGACATAAAATTTCAATGCGTCCAGTAGTTTTTGGGGTTCGTACGTCGAAAGGAAAAAACGGAACCCTTATGGGATCATTTTGTTGACCGTCCGTCCGTTTGCCAAGACCCTTTTTCTCAGGAACGCATTTAGATATCAAACTGAAATTTATATCAATTAAATACTAAGGTCTACTGTCCCTTGAAGCTGTGAAAAAATCAAACTTTTAAGCCAATGAAATAAAAAGATACAGCCGTTTATGCCGCAATTTTTCGAAACTTGTGAGATAATCAAAATGTACAAAGTTTACCCTAAAACTCCGAATCTTGAAATATGGTACCAAGCCTCTTCTAATAGCACAGATAACAGAAAAACTGCAAAAACTGTAAATTTTAAGTTAAGCCTATAATAAAAATATTTTTAAAATTTAAAGTTAATACTCTTTTACTCATGAACGCGTAAAGGTATGAAATTGAAAAATCATATCCAATAGTCCGGTCTAAACACCTATAAGCTGTAACAAAATCAAACTTCTATGTCATAGCAATCAAAAGAAACAGCAATTTAAGCCGCATATAGGTATTCAAAGTTGCAACTAGGTTCTCCCAAGAGAATCAAAACCTTAAGTGTACTTCCATTCGACCTAGGATCTCGAAATTTGGCATGGAGCAATCATTTATATTAGAAATATACATATGTAGGTAGGTATATGCATATAAAGGAAAAACTAAATTTTTTAGTTACGGAATCCTTCGTGCGCGAGTCCGGCTCGGACTTGGGCCTTGGCCGATATTTTTTTTTGATGAGTGAACTAACAAACAAACAACCAAAATTTCAAAAACTCGAGTTTTATACTTAACATGTAGCAATTACTCTTTCATAATAAATGTAAAATTTTAGAAACCTAACTTTTTTATTATTTGTTGGTATATGATATGTATGACACGTAATTTTACTCTAAGACCTTTTTGTTGTCGACATTTTAAAGTGCAACGAACCCGAGTTATTTTGTCTTGTCGTCAAGAAAAAATCCTAAGAGATCTTAATGATTGTTTTCAGCCGTAACTGGGAACCTTCTAAAAACTTGAGCCACGCTTCATCGAATTTACTCACCAAAGTCATGGTAAGGTGCTTAGTAAACCTAAAGAACCTATCAGACAAGTCTCAAAAACTAGATCTTATAGGTCTGCACGCCGACAGGGCTCTTATAATCGGATAGTCATAGAATCATAAGTATATAGTATACTCTATTAAAAAAAAATAAGTCATCCCTTGAACAATGACATATTCATAGAGCATGAAATGTAACACCGACTCATTCAACCTTGTAACGTGGACTCAGGCTCAGAGCACCGCCTACAAGAATCGCCCCGCCCACCTCAAAAAAACTAACTAAATTGCGAAAGATAAATTAACATTTATCCACATTTTCTACTTACCTACAACAAAGCACCGATAAGTGAATGTTGTCGAGACAACTTTTAAGAGCATTATCTTAATAAAGAAGCCATTTCTATTCTAATAGTTAATGAATATCATCGGCAAATGCATTTTTAAAAGACTTTACTCGATTTTCATGTTTTTTATGGAATTTAATAGTATCCAAATCTTCGAATAGCAATATGAGCGGTAATTGAGTTAGTAACGCAGGATCAGCAAGTTTCGCCTCCCACTCGTGCGCAGGCGCATGTCTCACTCCGACACCGAGCGCGCAGCACGGCACTATGTGGGAACGCAGGCAGAGCCAGTGAACAAGTGCTTCTAATTGTGATTAAAATCAATTATATTATTGTTTTGAAAATCTTTATACTTAAGGTGGGTGTATTTGCGACTCTAGTTGTTTTAAGACATTGTTAAGTTAACCGCGGCTTGACATTCGAACATGTTTTTATAATTTGAGCAACGCAAAAGCCATTCTTTTTTATATTTATTTTGTCGAAGTTAAAATGAATTAATCGTGAAATTATGCATAAATATAAAATGATTGTGGTGTATCGGAAAAAGTGAATTTATAAATTTTCCAATTGCTTTCACAGTTGCGTTAAAGACAAAGAAAAGCGTGAAACATGAAACTTAGACTAAATCGTAACATGTAATAAAATATAAAAAAAACATAAAATAAAACAGAAATACTTGCGTTTAAATACACAAACATCGGGCGTGGATTTTGTAATATGTATAAAACTTTATACTAAGGTCAAAATTAGGCAATGGCATATGTGGGTGTAAACATTGAGCTGGGAACAGATTAAGTGTTTACTGGAGCCCTCAGACAAGGTCGAAGGGTGACGTCATTACATTTATGATGATACAGGACATACGGGTAGAGACCGCGTTCAAGTAATTGATAAAGTGGCAAACTGAAACTACGAATAACCATTGCATAGAACGTGGATTGTTCGAGAGCTGGTATTAAACTGGTTATCCTTTGAAATACTAGATATTTATTTACCAATGGCTGTGTGATAGTATAAGACTCCGATTACGGTTAGTATACCTGTATACGGAATATTATGTTTTTCTGATGTGTCTTTTGTATTAAGTATTTTTCTATTCGAGACCGTTTTTATATCGTATCAAAAATGTGAATATCACACCGCGTTAAATTGTCTCGTGTTATTTGTAATCATGCATTGTGACAGACGGATTAAATGCATTGTTATGCACTCAACTTGAGTATTATATTTCCTTTGGGAAATGAATATAAAGTGGTAAATCACATTTTCCTACTTACTATAAAGATCTCAAAACCCTATGATATAATGATGCAGATGACCCCTGATAGAACTGCCACTAGTTCAAGTTTGAAAGTCATCAATTGACTAGAGGAATCCTCTTTAAATATCGATTTATAATATAGGTTGCAATTTTCTCACGCATGTTGTAGCATCAATTTGTTTATATGTGATTGCGTATTGGTGTGTGTATTATTCAGTGTGTGGGTTAGAATCATATATATGTTGATTTAAGTATGTGTTTGTGTTAAAGCACACAAAGTGCTGATTGGAAGATAATTTCGAACACACAAATGAATTATTGATTTTGGTTGCAAATAGTTTGGTTTAGAAATAAATTTGTTTTATTAGTTTCCTGTACTGTAACTAATAAATTTCAAATTAAAGGCGTAGTGCGGTCTTAGTGGTTATGTATTTACGTCCAGAGTCCGTTTGGTTATTATTATTACAACCGCAACCAAATATAATACAATAGTAGATGACAATATTTCAAAGTACCAAATAGGGTTCGGAAAATAATGCATAATACGCTCTCGATTGTCAGTTGAATACATTAGCGACTTCCGACACAGTAACCAACAAATGGACGGTGTCATGGAACCGAATTTGGCTACAAGTGTTATCACCCATACAATAAGATCCAAATAGGGATGTGCTATTTAAATAAGTGAGCTATCGATTCGATAATTATTTGAGTGAAGACTGTTTGTATTAAGAATCAACTTGAAGTCATAAATAAATAGGACTGGTGATGGAGATCTTAGATCTTGTATCTGAATTTTAAGTACCATTTAAACGAAAATGTACGAGCAATATCCGAATCGAAAACGAGAACATAAAACAAAACATACGAAAAGAGCAAAACCCCGCGTCCGTCGTGCGGAACGACAGATGGAAAGTGTTTAGCAACGCAACTCAGTTTGGAGTAACATGAAAAAGAATTCCTCAGTCTACTGACTCTGACTCGCTCCGGTGACTTAAAATAGAAATTCAAAACATTGCCATACCATTTTGGCAATTGATACGCAAACTTACATTCATTTTTATGGGCTATTAAGCAGTTCACCAAAGTACAGTTCACTGGAATCGATGTGCGGGCTTTGCGAGCAATTCCTCGCTTGGAGTTCAAAATAAACATTCAACATTTGTGTAAATTGATAACTCTACCACTTAATGGAAAGACACACTTAATGTACATTTATGCATAACGCATAAAAGATTTCTTATTGCTCAACTTTAAATAACTTGGAACATTTTAAAGTTCATATTTGTGTAACGGATTTTAATAAGTTTGTAACTTAATTGACAAACTTTGAAAAGTTTTATTAATATTATATTGCAAAACACATTTTGATTAAAAGGGCAGAATAGACAAAGAGTCGAGTCGAAATTGATATTTCGTGTGTGGAACGGAAGGCTCTTTCTATTTAGTTGGTCAAGCGGATATGTGGTAACTGTAACTAATTCGCGATGGATGTTACGACTGAGTATCTCAAACTACTTTGTCTTATAATGAGATACAAATGAAAACCAATATTTTTCTAGATACTTCTGTAGGTTTTTGACCTATGCAGTTAGTTAGGTAATTGTTAGCAGTTTTGTTAATACAGCTTAGTAAAGTTTGCAAAGTAAGTAAGCTCTCTGTTTAAAGAGAAATACGATTTCACCGGCTTATCTAAAACTGTTAATCTCTACATAAATTAATAACTCATAACATTTAGAACGACTCTCTCACTATGCATAGTTAACGATGTTAGCATAAGATAACTAACATAACTATCATAGAATTATGTTATTTTAATGATTACTTAAAAAATATTCATTTTTAACATATTGTGTCAACACAAACATAGATGAACTGTTGGTCTAGTGGTTAATGTATTGCGGAGCCGAAGTCGACAGGTTCGATATTGTGTAATCCATTGATTGATATTTAGAAATAATCCAGTGATTATTTCTTTAATGTTAAAAAGAAAAATAGATAAGTTATAGCAATTCACTTATAACATATAATAAATACCTGCATCGAGTACATATCTAAATATATATATGTGTCGGTATAATGTAAATAATAAATAAATTTACGTTGATTCAGTCTGCTACATGTTACCATATATGGCATCTCGTTCTCCCACACTTCATTCATGCATTAATACAAAATAAAATAATAACTATGTATATGTTACATATTTATTTTTCATTACTTTCGTGATATAACTTTCAAGTATTTTCTTATCAACATTAAAATAGAAAGAAACAATTTATATATTTTTTTTAGATTTAATAAAAAGATAAAATTACACTTTTGGTAAGCCTTTTCCATATTTATAAGATAAAGACTGGAGAGCGGGAGACGATAAAATGAACAACGTAACAATGAGCAACAACGGAAGTTGACCATCTCTATAATTAGTTTACGTACTTTTTAACAAAAACATTGATATACTTTTTATTAGAATTTGATGATAATTTTGATGTAATCTATTTTAGAAACTACCTTTTGATAGCTATTTATTTTATGCACGAAAACAAAAGAGATAGATCTTTACAAGGATAAAGACGCAAAAAGATTTTAGAGACATTTATTTTAATGAATTGAGCAAATACTTATAATTGATATTTGAATTGAATATCATTAAATTTTAAATAAATATAGAATGAAAAATATACGGATATGGGGCAAGGATTCGAACCCGCGACCTCTGGGAATAGAGCGACGGGACCGTTTATATAGATATTTACAACCTTAAAATTATAAAGTTACTCATTATGTAATAAAATTGTCATATATTTACAATTATCAGTGTATATTGATTTTTTAATAAACTGAACTGATTGAACTTTTTTGAAAATTTAAGGAAAATATATGAAATTCAAAAGCATTACAGGTTTTGTTTCGGTGGCCCTTCCAACTTTTTCAGGAAGCTTCCCGGGGTAAAGCTGCTAAAGCCAAACTAATATAAAATTCGTGACTTACCTACTGACTTAATATTGTTTTTGAGTTCATTTAATGAATCATGTTACTGGGGTAACAATTATTAATGTAAACAAAATGACGCAACACAAAAGTATTATAAAGACATGACAAACTGTGACACTTTACAATGAAACTGTTCAAAAGAATAAAAAATTAACATATTGAATCATTGAAAAGGTAGGTCAGAGCAAAAGATCGTATACGCGGTTACCGAAACCTTGACGCAAACAGACGACTAAAGCTTTTGTAAATACGTATACATCTATAGATAAATATGCTTTGTCAAGTCTGTCTAGAAGCGACAGCGGTGCTTTTGATATTAATTGATTCTGAATGACCTTTAAGTATTCAAGTAGCCAGAAAACTACAAGTAGCAGTATCTTTTAGGATTTAATGTTTGGTTCTTACTTAGGTTTCTTACTTCCAAACTATTTACGAAAAGCGGTTTTTCTTATTTACTTTTTACTTCGGTTCTTAGCTTCCAAAATACTATTTAACAAATGAAATATAGTGCCGTGAGAGTAAAGGGACCTTCCCTTAGGTCATTTCTGACCTTTGATCTAAGTATGTCTGTTTTGCAATGAATATTGTTTTATACATAAATGTCAAGAACACGAGCTATGGTTGGGTCATATTGGGTCATATTGATCATAAAAAAACTAACATGTGCTCTTTATTCCATTACGTCTAAAGACATCTTTCTTTGTTTAATATAGACATGCTAATATTTATTTTGTATATTTTTTTAGTTATTGATTTGATAATGTTTTGTTCAGTTGAGTACTTGTATTTAAAAAAAATATCACAAATCACACAGTTCAAATAAATTTTGAATATTCTAAATAATTTAATAAAACCAAAAATAGTAAAAAGGAAACGTTTGTCATATTATTTATAATTTAGTAGTCTCTTAATTGCAATAAAAAGGTTTAGTATTCAGTCAGTCAGAAGTAAAAAGTAAAAGGCGTTAATTATTAAAAGCCTTACTGTCATATTAAACAGTTACATCATAAAATGACCACACACATAGTTTAGTCACAGTTTACTTACAACTTAATAAGACAAATATTATTTCAAATAATCCGAAAAGCATAGCAAAATGAAATCGCTGTAACAAATCTTGAGTCACGCGATATAAGTTTGAAGATAACAGAACTTTATAGTCAGTAGGTATATGATTACGCAGTTTATTTCATTTAGATTTTCTTTAATACCGCATTCAGTGAACACAACGCGCCTCATTAATACATTTCTCATTAAATAACATCGCAATAAAGTTCATACAAATTAGGCTTAATAAGGCGATCAATGAAATTGTATTTTAGGACATAAGACTGTTTGCATTAGGTTCATTTTTGATGTGGTTTGTTATATAAAAGCTAAGTTCAACAATAAAGTAACATAATGGAGAGAGCAAATGGGAGCAATTACTTGATTCTAGTAGAACGAGGCGGGCACGCGTCTAGCATTCATTTTATAGCAGAAAATTTGTTGATGTTCTTAACAGTGTACTTTAAAGAGGTTATTGACCTTTATGTCCATTAATAACAAATAAATTTAAAATATGATTAAATAAAATACTTACAAACGCCCATTAACTAATATTAAAAGAAAATATTTCCATGCTATATTTATTCAGCTAATTTTACGAATCTATCTTGCTATACTGAAGATTAACACGTAGCTAACGGCTACTTCTGTCGATCAGCGGATTCACACAAATGTTTACACTCGCATTTAACATTTTAAACAAACTGTATTTAGAACATATTGGTGCCGACGTTTAACTCTTTTAGAAAAAAACTCGTTAAGAAAGATATTCTTGTGTACAGTCGTGGGAACACATCTTCATATTGATCGTTTATTGAATTCAATTGTTTAATTACAGCATTTTGCAATTCGGGACTAATCTAGATTGGTTTTAAATGTTACATTGATATAATAGAATTGACCCTTTTTTCTCTTATTTACAGACGCCAGTGTGGAATGAGACATGACGAAGGACAGTTACGAAATGAACTCCAACCGGTTGTCGCGGGGCGGATCCCTGTTTGGCAGTGATCCACAAGTGCAATTGAGAACAGCGCTTCGCGCGAATGACTTTGCCACATTCAAAAAGCTGGTAAGCTATGGTGCCGTCGATCTTGAACATGTTTATGAATACCCTGACTACAAGACCTGCCTTGATATAGCCGTCTCGGAACCTAATAAAAATGAATTTATCAAACTGTTATTACAACATGAAGTTCAAGTTAACAGAATTAATGAAACGCATGGCGGAGCACCAATTCATTTTGCTGTAGAAAATGGTAACGTTGAGGCCTTAGCGATACTTCTAGAAGATGATAGAATAGACCTCGAAACGAGGTGGAAGGGTAATACTGCGCTTCTCATGGCAATAAAGAATATTCAAGATTTAGATGACGACCGAGAACGTGACTTAGATCTATATGAAGATATGATCGAGAAACTTCTTAAAGCCGGTTGCAATGCCAATTCTCCTGATCTAAGAGGTATAACACCAGTATATTCTGCAGCCAAACAAGGCCTGGAAAGAGTTATAACTTTTATTCTAGATTATTCGAAAGATCCAATTGATTTAGATACTTATAAAGATATTAAAGGAAAATCAGCTAGATATTATTTGAAGGAAGCATTTCCTCATTTGCTACCAAAGTTTAATGCTGCTGTTGAAAATTTAGAGCGCAGTATTGACAAGGATATTTTATTTGCATATTTGTTAAGACACGAGGAAGATAATTTTATACGAGACTTTACTAAACTTACCAGAAAAAATGAGCATCGAGCTATGCTTGCGGCAGACAATGGTATGAATACAATGTTACAATTAGCAGTCGACAGAGGTTTTGAAAAAGTTGTCAATACATTGCTCACATCAGGGGCGGATGTAAATGCCACGTGTTCAGGAAATACAAGACGACCGATAGCTATAGCTTGTAGCAATGGGTACCACAAGATTCTGAAAATGTTTATTGACAGCGAATTAAGTCTATTTGATCCAGTTAATGGCGAGTCCCTTGTTCAAATAACTATAAAAGGAATGCGAAGAGCTGCTGAAAGTCCAAAAGTAAATTTTAAAGCATGTCTAGACTTATTACTAAAGCACCCGAAAGTTAATATAGATATTAACCACCAAGATATGAAAAATAATACAGCACTACATTACGCAGCAAGAAATGGAGACAACGAAACTGTTTTAGATTTACTTAGAAATGGAGCGTGTGTTGGTCTTAATAATTCATTTGACGAGCCTCCATTGGCTGATATAAATGCAAAAACTCTCGAAACATACTTAGATGAATGCATTACGTCGAACAGCGAACGACCAAGTGATGAAAATTACGAAATACATATGAAATATAGCTTCTTGGTTTATCCTAATAACTCTTTAGAAAATGAATTATGCAAAATACCTTTAATGGCAAATTCAAACAATAATAATGACAGCGTAAGAGAGTGTGATGCTATTTTAGCTCCAGAAACAGAAGCACTTTTATACATGACGAGGAATGAGGAATTAAGACCACTTCTTAAGCATCCAGTAATAACAAGTTTTCTTTATTTGAAATGGCTAAGAATAAGTTGCCTGTTTTATGCAAATATAACATTTTACTTTCTGTTATGGTTATGTCTAATTTTGTATATTATTTTGGGATACGGAATCGAAAACCAGAAAAATAAATCCGTTGCAGCGCTGAATGCTATAACATACGTTGGAGCAATTATTGGATTGATACTTTTAATTATTCGAGAGCTATTTCAACTACTCGTATCACCAACACGTTACCTGCAAAGTATTGAAAATTGGATGGAAATAGCATTGATATTTGTCACAGCATGGATTCTTGGATATGATTCTGCAGAGGAATCTACTAAACAACAATTGTCTGCTGTTGCCATTTTGTTGTCTTCCGCTGAATTAGTTTTACTTATTGGTCAATTTCCTTCCTTGTCGACCAATATTGTTATGTTGCGTACGGTATCATGGAATTTCTTTAAATTTTTGCTATGGTATTGCATATTAATAATAGCGTTCGCTCTTAGTTTTTATACATTATTCAGAAAAGTTATCGCATTGGAAGATCAAAAGGCGCCCAACCCTAATCAAATAGGGTCCGAAGGTGAAGAAGATGAAGACTTCTTTGAAGATCCGGGAACGTCTCTGTTTAAAACAATCGTCATGTTAACTGGCGAATTTGACGCCGGTTCTATTAAATTCAGTACATTCCCTGTGACAAGTCACATTATATTTACGGTATTTGTATTTATGGTGCCCATAGTTTTATTTAATTTATTAAATGGTCTAGCTGTTAGCGATACTCAGGAGATACGAGCAGATGCTGAATTGGTGGGACATATATCAAGAGTCAAATTGATATCCTATTTCGAAAGCGTGCTGATTGGAAAAGTTTATACAAAGCCACGAAAATGTTGGTCTTGGTTACCAACATATTTACAAGATATAAATATTATTAAACCGAGCATGTTGTGCATAAAACCATTCGCAAGACGTATTAGTTTGTTTCCATACTTTTTACCCAAATATCGCATCATTGTGAAACCTAATCAAAACAATCAAATTGAAATCCCTAGACCTGAACCCCTACTCAAGGTTGGAGATGACTATGAAGATATTGAAGGTGGAAAGTGCTGCTTTGAGCAATGTCAGTCATTAAGATTGGAAAGAAAAATTGTTAAGAACGCCAAAGTTGTAATCAACAAAAAAATTTACATATCTGATTTCGATGAAATCAAATCTAAGCTTTCTCAATATGAAAACAAAATGAATAAGCTTGACACAGCATTGAAGAAAATTCTCACAAGGATGGATATTCAATAGTATTTATTTTAAATGACTACCGATAGTAGGTGTTTGTAACTAATAATTAATACTATGTATGTGTTATTATTGATATTAATATAAGATTTTTTATAGTTAACAATTTTGCAAAACGACTTGTAGATTTGAACGATTTGTAATGTTAATAAATAAAGCAGTTACTTTTATTATTTTCTGTTACAGTGTTATGGAATAAAAATTCTAAAACTACAATTTTCTTATAGCCATATTAAAAATAGAATAGATGAATCAAGTTTTATATCGAAGGCTTTATAAAAAATATATAAATACATTTTTAATTTAATATAATAAACTTTATATAAAATATATCGTATCATTGACCTCCAAGCCGCATATTTAATGTCTATAATAATATTAGTTTTGCCAAAATATCACCTTTAGAATCTTTATTAGCATAGTGTTTGAGGAGGCACGGAAGAAGATATAATATATATATATATATATATATATATATATATATTAGCAATTTACTTGAGAAAATAATTATATCTAACTTGCAAAACCATCATGATTACGTTGTAAAAGTTTTATGTAAGCAAGCTCTACGACGGTTCTAGAACCTCGATGCACATGTATCAGTTTAAGTGCTCCAGTAGTCAATAGAGTGAAATACTCACGTTCTCCAAGCTTTGTACGAGCTGGCAATACTACGGTTCGATGACCTCGACGCACATGTAGTAGTGCAGGTGCTGCAGTAGTTAACGGAGTGACGAACTCACGCTGTTTAAGCTTTGTATGAGCCGGCATCAAAACCGTTCAATGACCTCGACGTACATGTAATACTGCTGGAGCTGCAGAAGTTAACGAAGTGAGGTACTCACGTTGTCCAAGCTCTGTATGAGCTGGCACCACGACGGTTCGATGACCTCGACGCACATGTAGTACTGCAGGTGCTGCACGCAACTCAACATGCGTTGTCTCAACGCAAATGCGTCCGCATAGAGACGGGCCTCCGAAAAACGCTTGACCACTTTATTGTACAGCCAAACTCTGATAAAAAAAAATAAACATATAGTTTCAGAAAAAGCTAAAATAGTATTAATTATTTAGTTTCACTCATAATAAAAAAATACTCTAAAATAAAACACACTGTTTAATGTTTTTTATGACTATTATTTTAATGAATTAGCATTATAAAGCTAAAAAGTCTGGAAACTTATAATGGCCATTTGTCCTGGAATACAATTTTTGTTATATATGTAAAGGGGTTATTTTTAATTAATAGGAAATATTCATGTCTTTTTTTGACGTAAATTAATCATTTACCTCTCTATATCGTAGAAAAAAATTAAAACAGGCTTGAAAACATTCTAGTTTTTTTTTAAGGGAAAATTAAAACATTGAGTAAATTTGAGCCGTTCAATCGAGGTCATTTTGCGCGCGCTTCGCGTGACGTCACATGACATGTCCAGTCAATGTTTACTATGAACTTTTTAGTTACTTCATACATATTTTAAGTTTTAATTGCTTTACAAGTCATGGAAGAAGATAAAAATCATCTTACAAATATTGTATAGTACCGGAGTGCAAAAATAGTATTAGAAAAACACCCGACAAAGTGTTTTTTTTTTGTATTCCAAGGGATGCGAAAATACAAAAACAATGGTGTATGGTAATTAAAAGGGATAATATATGTCCTAAACCGTATCGTCCTTATATTGTTGTGAAGATCAATTGAATGTAAGTATACTTTATTTATAATAAAAAAATATTTTAATAGTTTAAATTTATAGTAAGTAACATAAAAATAACTTATAAGACGCCCCATACAAATGTCTAAGATATTGATCAACTAGAACTCAGTATTTCTCCTATTAAATGTGACGGTCATAAGGCAGAGCCTTTCTTTTCGCATATTGAAGATAAATTACCAAGCGACTAAGCTGTGCAAGTTAATATTAAACCGAAGAATAGAAGTAAAGGTGTCAATGTAAACATACCTGCTGAAAAACAAACTGTAGCATTGTCACCATTTCCTCATTCGACACACAATATTGCTACTTTACGAGTAAAACTATCTGTTTACTATTACTTTACGAGTAAAAAGAAAATTGTTTACTGAAAACACAGCTGATAATACTCCTATAGCATCTTATATCTTCTTTATCTGCTGATTATCAACCAAGTTATTTAGCTGAGTCAAGTGAAGTGGAAAATGATTCAGAGGAAGAAACATTTTAAAAATGTAATGTGTAGTAACATAATAACATGCTATTGAAAAAGAGTTTGTAGGTATTTGTTTTGTTAGAGTTGTTTGAGTACTGTGAAAATGTTTTTAGGATTACCTAAAGAATCGTATCATTTAATAAAACATGTAAACACGAAAATATAGGTTTAAATTATTTATTTTTCTCAGAAACACTAATACCACAGCATGAACTCCGATTTCGATAATTTGATTCGCGTTTCAAATGACGTCACATTTCCTTTCGACCAATGGTGGATCGTTTTGGAAGTTTGAATTTCGCTTCCTTAATTCACACTTTTCACAAATTATTTTATGGCCTTAAATAATTAGAAAATAAAAAAAATGATAATAAGTATCCGAAAAAAATATATATGAGACCATTTTACATTTTATGCATATTCCCTATTGCCTATCTCTAGCAGGCAACTTTTCTACATCAATCCCAACAACATTTCTTTTAGAACTTTTTACAAATCTTGATAAACAACACAAAAAAAATGAAAGAACAAAAATTTACTCCTTCTGTTACGTATTACTCTGTATTTTGTAAGAAGTACGAAAAAGGTCAGCGCTATACCTACGCTCAAAATTAATGTGAGTTAGGAGGTAACAAATAAATCTTATGAATAGAAAGAATCGTGCTGAGTTGGTGATGCACTAAACGAACAAGGACTTTGGAGAGGAAAGGAGGTATAGATATGGCACGACCATCAGATACCGAGGAAGGAGATATTTTCTTTGGTAAAGGAATTCTTGTGCTTATTTCCATATGGCAATGTATTGGTGAATATGGAATAATTGAAAATAAATGTGATTACAGAAGCGAGGTGATCAAGGATAGGGAGAATAATTTTACAACTAATGCTGTCGGATCTAATGGCATCTGAATGATAGCTAATATATTCTTATTAACATCACTAACAGTAAATTGACAAAATAAAAAAATTTTGAGTGTCAAGGGAATAATGTAGAAAGATGATTTAGAATATTTAACTTAGTTGCATTACGATACGAGTACGAAAGCTGATGGGACTAAGATAAGGTCTAGAACGGAGTTATGCAAAGGAAGATGTAAAGAAAGCGTTCTAAGGACTATAATCATAAACAATATATAAGTCAAAAACTAAAATAACAGATTCTCTCACACTGTTGGTCACTCATTCACACTCACACTCACTTAACCTCCTCAACCGTGGTGGCCCCTTAAAATGGAAAGTAAAAAAAAAGAGTATAAAAAGGAATATCGAAGACCAAATAAACGGTAATTTCACAGAACTTGTTGGTACAGACTGACTAAGGGCAGCCCAGAATATTAAAAATGCTACAAAGTGGAACAGGGCTATACAAAAAAAGGGATCATATCTAAACTTTAAGTCTGTAGCAAAAAAATAGGATATATAACAGAAAGGCTTCTCAAATATAACTTTAAGTATAGTATATATCTGTAAGTGACTAGTAACCAAATGTAATTTTGTTTTTAATCTTATCAGTGTTTGGATAATTGACATGACTATTTGTTTATTAAGTATAAACATTATGCACATTTTGAATTGTGAAGCATAAGAAAACAGTTATGTTCTAAAGAACTTCGTGATTCTAAACTACGAGTATGATGAATTTCTTTTATCGGTACTAGAAATCTACAATCCTATCTACAAGTTAATAGTTAAACATTCTCCTATTCTCTATTTTAAAAAATTGCTTTTGAACAAAGAGTATTTGAATACCATATTTACTTTTATGATTCAGCTAAACCATTAAAAAGCTTTAGAAAATTGAATGCACTTCAATGCTTCAATGTATGAACACTTAGTATTTTCAACTTTTAAAGCACATACATTTATTTTTCTATGAATAATAAGGGCTTAATTTCATACAAACTAATAACATTAAGCTAATTCAAACACGATGAAGACTTAATTTAATCAAGAAAGGTCATTAGTTTAAACATTACACACACGCACGCAAGCCACCACTACGTACGCACAAACACACACAAGCAAGCACGAGACAAATATAAGACGATTTAAATAAAATAACGTCACTAACCTACATAGCAGCCTTTCAACATGTTTACAATAGAAGAGATGTCTGAATATCATCTGATAGCACGCTATGGCCTTGTGGTTCAAGATCAGTGACACCGGCCATTTTACTTCCATGCCAAAAGAGAATGTCTCTATACCTGTTAATGGCTGACAATCCTTGTTTTGTTTGTAATCTGAAACAAATTGAGATTAACAAACTTTCTTAACAAAACTAACACTTGTACATAGTAATGGCAACAATGGTTATAGTTGATAAAGACGGAGAAATTAATAAATTTAATTTTTATTATTTTTCAAAATGATAAATGTATAATTATATATGTTAATTCAATCCAGAATGCCGAAAAGAAAATCTGGACCTGTATGTGGTTCTGTAATCCGTTTAAGGATAATATTTTTGATTGCAGAAGGTAGTAAATAATATATCACCTTTCTCATCCTCAGTCTCAATAGATAGAATTTTACACATTTGAAATCGTAAATCGTAAGGCAGTAGCTCCACCCTCATATCTTCGTTATAGGGATCGTGACTGGCCGCGGATAACCTGAAAAGTTAATTATTAGTAAAAATTAGTAAATAAAAAGAAATGTTTAATTTAATATTACAAATAGTTTGTTCCAAAAAGTTTTTACATCATTTTACCTTAAACACAATCCCAAAAGCGATTCCAACTTGGATGGTATGATATCATCAATTTTTTTCGACAATTCTTGTGCCGTGGCGTCCATGAATTGAACAATAAAATCTCCTTGGCTCATTAAGAAGTAGTTTTTCACGGATTTCAAACGACCCATCAGGTCATATTCCTTCAATAACAGTTCCAGTAAGGATTTACTGGCAAACGCGTACGCTTTTTGTATTATAGCACCATAGTTTTGTTCACGTAGCGAATATTTTATTTCCTCGGTACTTGGTTTGGTTATAGATTTACCTGGAAATTAAATAGATAATAATATTAAAAATAGGTAGCCACAATTTTTCAATGGAGTTTTTATTTGCTTGTATATCAAAAATGTCATTATTTAAAATCTAATATAGAACCAAACCCTTAAATAGTATAAACAAAATCACTTGTTTGTGCAATTACAATTTTCTACATCACTATTATATATTTAGATAAATGTCTATATTTAAAAGACTTATTATTTATATTACCAACAAAATATTAATAATCCTATAGCAATCATTAATGTAGGTGATAAAATAAATTGAAAGTAATATTTTATCAGGACATCACAATTAAAATGAATTGCATCAAAAAGTTATCATTTGAATGTGGTGACATATACATAGCTTTTTTTTATGTGTGTGTTACATACATAGTGTTAGTTCGTCTAGTTCGGTGGGTGGGAATCACACATAACCGCCTACCCCTAGGCCCTACCCATGTATCCATTGGGTCTAGTTGTATGAGGGAAGACAGTTGACCTAAACTGGGTTAATTGGGTGTGTCAATGGGTTCCAGACGGTAAAAAAGATCGACATGGGTGTTAAAAACTTTTGATAAATCTCTTAACACCAGATAATTAGGCAGATGGTGAAATATGTAATTATGTTATTAAAAAATAAATTTAGATTAAAAAATTCTTTAATGTAATCTGTTTGATTTGTTTTGATAATTACTATTCTAAATCTAGAAGATTTTGATTTCGCTTTACAAAAAAGATATTAAGACTTCATACAAAATAAAGATCCTAACAATGAATAATCAATATGAAAGAAATAGCAAATGGATTGTATGGCATAAGTTTAATGCAAAAGCTTACAGAAACTTTTTGCAAAAGCTTTTCAAGCCTAATTAAATATTGCAAATACGAAACAAACATAATATCGTAGGTATTTATTTAAAATTAGATTTTATACTTTATTGTCAGATTTCAATGATTGGATTATTTGACATTTTTACTTTTTTTATATGTATTTGTATATATAATAATCTTACCACATTGACTTATAACATTTAAGTATTTCCCAGTTCGTAATATGATATCTGTGAACTTTTCTAAGAACTTTGGTACTCTATTTCGTTGTATGCAGTATCGCTTCTCCCAATAGTCCGCTGAATAGTCCACTGGTAGTTCCTCCTTGTTTATTAGTTCATTGTCCTCTATCATGAACTCCTACAAGTATAACAAATTAAGAAAAACAAAACAATAAATAAAGGTAAAATATATTTTTTTTGTGTATGAAATAAAAAATATCTGATTTATATTCCAGATGTGAAAAATAATAGCATATGAAATGCATGTTATAAGAATTTGTATGATATTATTTATTCATCTAATTATTACTAAGGCAGCTTTAATTTTTAAATAGTGGCAATATTTTCAAAAATGGATTTCACTTCTATGCTCATTAGTTGATAATTTTCATTAATGAAGACTATGTAAGAAAAAAAAACATAACTGTCTTTATTTCATCAAAATGCTTTGAAAAATATTACTTAGGGTATTAAATATCTGTACCATACCTGAAAAGGATCAACAATGGTTCCTTTATGTATCCATTGATCTAAAATATATAGATAAGGACAACAAGCCCTCTCGGTAAGGAACAAGGATATCTCTTGGGCTTTCGCATCCCCCATTAATTTGTTAGTCTTTTCATGCAGAACTGTTAATACAGCACCCCCTCTCAGCTCATTCTGGAATTGTCTTCTTAATTAGTTTTATTTTATGTATAAAAGTGATCTTGATTAGAAAATCTATGAAAAAAAAATGCAAAAAAGGTGTCTTGATCAATATTAATAATATTGTAAAACTGTGCAATATACCTGATTAAAATTACCATCATGATAAATCTCTTACCGTTCCAATACTGGTGACAATGACTGCTAAAACTTGCATGGTATGCATGGTAGGCAATACAAAATACCATAGTTTTTGTAGTGTCAGGTTTGATGACATTTGTTCTGTCTCCAGCTGAGCTAGCATGGTCTACAAATAAATATAATAATGTATTTAGCAGGAGTGTCAAAATATAGTTTACAAGTTGTTTTAATTTCAAACTCAATCAGTTTACCCTTTTCCTTAGATGATAAGGAATTAAAAAGTAATCCAATACAGTTTCTTTTTTATAGCTTCATAAATAATAAAGAAATTATATACAATTAGAGTGTGTAAGTACTTTATCTAACAATTTTTTTGCTAACTGCTTATATTTCTGTATTTGTAACTGTACATTATAGAAGAGTCTTCTTGAAAGAAATATTATAAGACTACACCAGCCACTGGTAAATTTAAGAAAGAGATATAAGATGCTTTAAACATACTCACATAGTAATCTTTCAACAGAATCTCAATGGCCGCTACTAATGCATGCAACACTTGTCCAGACCACATGTTGCAGTGTTCTATGAACCTTCTCACAATAGAATAGTTAGAAGCAAGTGGTAGCATTTGTTGAACAATTTGCCTTAAAGCATCATCCAAATCCTCAGAAATGAGAAATGACCGAGGTTCAAATATATCTTTGACTGGTTGGTGGACTATAAAATTGCCAGGAATACCAGAAAATATATAAAGAAGCTCTTCAATTACAATATTTTCTTGTGATGCTATTGGAATTCCAGCTGTAAATAACATTTGAGTTTAAGTTCACTATTGTATGTATTAAATATTATCAATGCATATATATGTGTTTAACATTTTAAATAAAATAGATCTTTGATTGCCACTTCACAGTATTATCTACAATCCTAAAAGAATCCATTCCAATAATATTAGTAATTATAAAGATTAACTCTAAATGACTGACCAATCAGTACAATTTATATTGAACAATTTTATAAACGTTAAAGTTAACTGTATTAACAACATTCAACAATGTATCTTATTTACCTAAAGATGCAACTATAGGGCTTGGTTCCTTAGGAAAGTCCCAGGACATAGAAGGATGTTCCTTCTGCCAGTTAGGTAAATCGAGACTGCTGTACCAGTTTGGTCTCAGTTTTGATTCTTTTTCCTCAAATGATTTCATAACCAGCTTTTTACTCTCATCAACAGCTTTCAATAATTTATCTTTTATCTGCAACCAAATGTATGTAAATAAGACAATAAATAATAACTTTGTCTTGATACTTCCTGCTTCTTGTTTATTTATGTTTAAAAACATCTTTCTATGATTGGAAGGTTAATATAGTTTTGTATAAAAATATTACCTGTGGGAGATCATCTTTGGTGATATGTTGCTTGTTTTCACCTAATACAGGTTTTGGAGCAACTTTAGGCTTTGAGATTCTTGTCCTCTTATCATCACAGACCAATTTGTAAAATAATACTACCATATCCGATAAATTGTCAGTACTAAAACATAAATAATGCAGATGAGGACAACCTATTCATTGTATATTTAGAATTAAATAAACATAGAAAAACAAACATACTTGCGGCTCTTCAAATCCTCATACTTTTTGAGAAATACTTTTGCGTTAGTTGCTTTCAATGCTAATCTTTGAGCATACTCATTTGCTTGCTTGGTTGATAAGCTACTGTTTCCATAGTTGGGATCATTCTGAATATAATCTAATACTGTATCAGCTTCTAAATTACATCTGCAATTAGAATAATAAATATTGATTAATTCCTTAACTACAAGGCTACATTGAGGTTGAAAACAAAAACGAAAAATACCCTAAAGCGTCTAAGAGTTCTTTTATAGTGCTTTGCATTTTATCTGTAGGTAATATCCAATTATGATACATTTATTACAAGAAACTGTTACAAAAATTAGTCGGCTGCATTGAAGTTTTGTAATTGGTTTGACATTTACAAATTGACAAATGAAATTTTGAAATGACTTTTCATTTTTCAACGCTATTCGATAACATTCGTACATAACAGACGCGTAAAGGGTATAGACCATACAGCCATTTCTATTATTTATAGACGTATATATTATACAATCATTTATTAATCCTTCGTTTGTACTATAAATAATAATAATAATTTATTTGTAAAATAACTCTTTTAGTAACAAAAAATCAATAAATAATAAGAAATACGTAATAATAAATGAAAAAGGATTCGAATCACATACAGTTTTAAATTCTTATAAGCTCTAAGAAATATGATATTGAAATAAATAAGTACGTTACTTCACTACTTACTTTTTGTTCACGTTCCATAAAAATATAAATCTTCTTTATGTTTAAGTTTGTAAATATTTCCATAGATGGAGCTAGTAACATTGAATACTATAAATAATAAATTTCAAACAATATTTATATGAATTATGAATAAAAAGTGATCATGGTGTATAATATACGAAATACTGTATAACATTATTTATTTTCATTGACATTTGACATAATAGAAACTGTACCTATCGCAAAAGTGAAGTAAAACTTAATTTGTTTTTTTATATATGCATGCACGTAATATAAGTATTTAATATTATATTACTAACTTTCGGCTTTGCCCAATCGAAGAAGGGGCAGGAATCAAATTAGTATTTACAAATTATAATTAACGCGACAAATGTCAGTGCACTCGCGCTTTCTGCCTTCTGGTGAAAAATACTCAGTACGACCCACAGAGTACTATAAAGTACGACCGTACGGGTCTTGACTTCCGAAGCCTGTCTTTTGTCCTGTCGGGACATAAAGTAGGCAACGGTCTTTTTCAAACTATGAGTTTGATATTCCATAAAAATCCATTTAGTACTTTTTACACGGTAGAAGGACAAAAATACTAACTGTCACATTTGTAATACATACATTCTACATTATTATAAATAGCTTCATTAAAAGTCGCACTTACCTAATATAGTATTCCCTTGTACTACACAATGCGGAATCAATTTTCTGCATAAATCAATACTATAGGTACCTGGTAATTTATTGGTTCCAAGAGTCATTGGCTCTAGTAAAATAGGTAATTATACCTACAGCCTACTTCCTTTATTACTGGTACGAAATTGTCACCACGATGCCCAAAAAACATTAAAACTTGGTTAACTTTCAAAATAATATTTGATATTTTGGATCTTCCTTTTCTTAGTTTTAAATCTAAAATTAAAAGTATATTATTAAATAAATCTTATTATAAAATTCAAGAATTTTTGGATGATCGAAATGTATGGAACTTGGGTCATTGCCTCATTTGTAGGGTTGATGTTATAATGTATAAGTCAAATATTGTTTAATGTCATATAAAAAGAGCAACTGTTGAGTTTCTGGCCAGCTCTTCTCAGCAGAACAGCATTCCGAGCTGGTGGTAGCTTACTCACAGACCGACTATACTGACCAATTTAAAGTAATTGACGATTCAAAAGTACGTGTAAATGCCTACTTGAATAAAGATATTTTGAATTTGAATTTGATGTATCTATTATTATTTTCTTAGAGTATAGGCAATTTAGAAATATTGTTTAAGTTTAAGCTCACATTAAATGTTTATATAAAATATTATTAGAGCCTATATTTATATTTAGTAGTCTTGTAAAAAATACCTTTACAATTAACAGACAATATATTTTAATTACTATTTTGTTCACCAATCCATCGCTATAATATGTAAGTATAATCCGATGTTGAAATAAGTATCTACATTGTGTATCTACTGTTAGTAAAGTTGGGTAAGTGGTTCTTAATATTCAAATATATACCTGGTAAAGAAGTATTGTCACAAGAAAACAAAACGGGAGATTTAGAACGGTAACACTTATCAGTTACCACTGTTAAGTTACGAAGGTAATAGCGAAACTTATATATATCTAAGTTTAAATAACGGTTTCGTATAAAAAAGTTTTCTATAAAAATGTGCACAAATCCAGTTTTTCTTATATTCAAACATTAGATATTTGCATACATGTACCTACCTAAATTCTTATCATCGATATAAGTATGTACAAAAAAAGATGATTACAATAAAAGGAAACATAAATAAAAGCATATGTTGTTGATATAAAATGTAGCCGTGATAAAATAAAAAAATATATAAAGGCGGATCTCAACAATAAATGTTGTGTCAATTTTTTTACAATTTCTTCCTTTACAACGTTTTTTCTTTCTCGTCGGCAATGCGCGGCGGTTCTTTGACAACAGATTTGTTAATGTTCGACAGCCATTTGAAGTTACCAAAGAATTTATTTTGATTGTCTGATATGATAACTAAAGATCTGGCATTCGTATAAAGTTGACGAATCATTGCACAATACTCGAGAACAATGTTTTAATATGATATGTTGACAAATAGTCTAGCATGTAGGTAAGTACATTTCCGTCTTCAAAAGTGTCCTTTGGGTTTCTCGTTGCTAAAATGCCGACAATGAGCACAAAACATACCGCCTAAAAATATCCAATTGCTCTTTTTACGTTTATTATAATAGGTATTTGTGTTGCAGTAAATTGTCATTCTACAATATTCTTCACTTTTACATAATTTAATCAAGGCAAGATCGAGGTAAAATAAACCATATTTTCAGTTAATTTAGGCGTTAGAAACAAATCTTAAATAAAAAAAGACATAAATTTTATAATTATAAATTTATTCTAAATTAGTTTTCTAAAATGTATTTTACTTAACACACATTGGCATTGTTTGGAAATAAATTTTAAAAGTGTTTATGTACAGTGTAGGACGTAGGTACCTAAATAGTTCCTATTCAATAAACATAGACGTAGGTATTTTTTATTTATCAATACAGTAGATTGAAATTGACATGCTTTTTTAATAATATCTGGTATAATCATACTTACTACGTAGAAAAGTGCTAAAAGGATATTTTTTTTTTTAAATATCGAAGTGTTGGTACTTACATGTGTATTAAATACATATTATTATTGTACTAGATTTTTTCCAATAGCATTGTGGAAATGAAGTCGGTTGAATTGAATTGAATTTTTGGCTTAAATTCTGTTATACATAATATATATATATATATATATATATATATATATATATAATAATTTACAAAATATATCTAGTTAAATAATTAATAATTTATTAATTATTAATTATTTTATTATTATTAATCATTATTTTATTATTATTAATTATTATTTTATTATTATTAATTATTATTTTATTATTATTAATTATTATTTTTTTATTATTAATTATTATTTTATTATTATTAATTATTATTTTATTATTATTAATTATTATTTTATTATTATTAATATATTATTAATTATTTTCTTGATGTTAGGATGTTGTACCTATTATATATATATTTTTTAATTTGAGATGCGGTCGCCACCTTTCCCAGACATATAAATATAATACTTTTTATAACGAACATAAATTAAGATTTGTTTAATGTTGAAATATTTTTCATTATACAAATATCTTATTAATGACCAAAGTGACAAACATATAAACATCTGATTTAAGAGGCTCAATAGAAACGAAGCGCTTTGAAATCTTTCTGTGATGTCGGGTCGGACTCGCGGGTTCGACCATTCTTACGACTGATTTATGTGAATTATATGGCAGGTCTATAAACGCCGTACTTTTATTAGCCGCGAGATATTTACTGATTAATAAAATGGATGGAGATGCGGAAGAGACTAACGCAGCTTCCTTGAATAACATTATTAGCTGTAATATTTTAATGATATTGGTAATTGCCTTATTGAGGCATAGAACTATGCTTTGCGTTTACATAAAGTTTTACGTTTTATATCATACTTTAAAGTGCGTTAAACTTTGTCGAGTCCCGGCTGAGGTATAGCCGCATGCCGACTCGTGCGTTTCGACATCCAATCTGAATTACAATGTACGGAATTTACAGACTTCAACCGGCCCCTGTGTCCGTATCCGAGCGGAATAAGAAGCAGCCTTACTGTTAACTCTATTGTTCGGAAACACACCGAACAATGTCATTTCGCCCAATATGGTGGCGCGATTATGTCGAAGAGTGTGTTCGGTTTTTAAATAATGACAAATGTTTTTATCGAGAATCGTTGAGGGTATTGTTTTATGTATTCTAAGTATTGCCTGAATATATTATATGTTAAATATATTATATTAAGTCCAATTATGTACCTTTATAAAAAAAACAATATGTTATACTAGGTATATGTTAACAATATGTTATACTATATGTTATTGCCTATCACAAACACACACACAGATATAACGAATAAAAATAAATGATTTCAAATCAAATAGGCAGGGTCACGGAGATATAGCTAGTAAAAATATAATGACTAGGTTGTTACAAAAACAATTTCGTATATGACAATGTTATATTCACGATATCAATCATTTTAACGCGAACCCTCGTGAGACAAACTGGATACAGCTTAACGAAACTTGTTCCGAGCGGTGACGCAATAGTATAATTATTTCCGCATCGGTACTGAGTAGTGACTAGTGAGTACTGACACTATTTAATAACGTTAGGACCAGCTGGGTGTTGCGTCAGCGGAAAGGTTGCGGCACTTGTGGTTACATCAAGTGTTGGTTACCTTATTACTCAATACAGACTAAATAACCTTGTAGAACCAAATCCCTTGCGAGACTTATCTAATGATGACTGTTACATTTTTTTATCAAACTTAGCTTTCTATAAGATTTAGGTAGGTACATGAAATACACAATGACAAGTAAAGTTATTTATTTTTTAATAATTTGAAGGGAAAACGATTGAACATAGATTGACAGTTAATTCAAAGTACTTAATATCTTACTAATTTGTTATTTAACAATTCAAAATAAATGTAAAAAATCTATCATGAGTCTTATTTGTCTCAAATGGTTGATTTACCCAACCATGGTTAAATTAGACAGCAAGAACTTAAACACAAAAAACGTACTTAATTTATTTTTATATAAGATAAAAGTATGTAATGTTCTTCGAAAGCTCGTAATAATAGCTTTAAATATTTCAAAAGACGTTATTATTTCCGGCAGGTTCGTAGAAATGACTATTTTCGCGGTAAACGGTTGATATGTCAAACAGCACGCACACACTCACATGACATAAACACACGTGGTAAGAGGGGAAGAGTCGGTGACCGCAACTGTTGACGTGCCTGTTAAGACCGAGTCGTCAATTATCTTTGTATGCTGGTAAGGTCGCGGTGGGCGCTAGCAAGAATTGCACACAACTATTGTGGACGCTCGCCACCATTGTATTTTTCTATTGGTTTATTAATGAGTCCGTCTATTCGAAATTCACATAAACATTCACATTATGGTTAACAATGCCACAAATAAGGAATGCTTTAAAAATAATAGCAACTTAATCTATATTACCTAATACAATTATCCATAGCAGGATAACATGCAATGATTTATTTCCTGATAAAAAATATTTATAAATGTTAAATGTATAGTTATATTTCCCTTTAGTCTAGTTAGCGAATAAAGTAATCTAAATGTAGATACCTATGTAGGTTTTCTATTTTAAAAGTAAATGTCGTTTTTTTAATATTTAATTTGAACAGTAAAATATTTAAGTCTCCAATATCGGCAAATATTTTAGATACTGCGCAATAAGACGGAGACAATTTGCACTTACGAAATAGACACAGCACTAATCTTTAACGATTGTGGCTGCAATAGATCCATAGGAACAGGAAGCTAATTTATGCCAGAGCTGTTGAACCGCTATCATGGCAATTAGACTCGAGGCATGCAGATGATGTCTGGCAAGATTACAACCACGGAGTTACAGAATCAGCATGCGGCAGACCCAAGTTTCCTGCTGGCCCCGTTCCCGCCTTCTATGCTAATTTAATTGTATAATTTGACTTGGTTATTACCGATTATTCACTGAAAAACCCGGGATAATTTTGATGTCTTCTTATAGCGTTATCTTGACATACGGTCAAAGGTGTTTCTGACTGAGTGTTGAATTAATTTCTGGAAAATACATTTTGAGTACTAAGTTATCTATGTCAATAATAATATTGTTTAACAGTTTTATGTAGATTATATGACCGAGATTTATCATAGACATTTGTTTACTCTTTGTTTACTCTATAATTTGGTCACTAAGACCAAACGACGAAATTTATTTCAGATAAAAAAAATACATATGAAGCCACGAGACTTTTGAGAAAATTTATCAACATTTGTTTTCTATTTTTATTGATTTAATAAAAAAAAAATAAAGAAAGGAATGTTATTATTAGCATCATTGTGTACATGATATCTAGAATCCGGGATCCCCCACTATTGTGTTACGTGAGCCCTACGCGGCCGATGACACCGAGCGATGTGCCAAATGTGAATAATAACTATGTAAAGGACGACCCACGCGTGTCACTATCAAATGATATTCAGATCCTTTACTGTTGGTTCCTCTAGTGAATGCCAATCATGACCGCGCACCAACAGGGCCTATTAGGTAAGGTAAATCCTTGTGTAATATACTATTGGATAAGAAGTTATTCCTTGCAATTTGTGCAAGTAAAATAAATTTTAATTCAACTTCTCTTCATATTTTGCAGTTGTCACCGTGTAAGTTTAGGCAATATAGGTGACCTTTTTGTTTTAAATAAATTATTATTATTAAATTAATATATTGTTTTTCTTATTATTTTTATAAGTATATAAACTCGGCGTCACAAAAATCGCACCTCTATGTTTTTTTCAGTAAATCGCTCCTAGAATCTAGCACATAAGTACTACGTATGAAAAAAATATATCATTCTAAAGTGCACTTCAATACCTTTATATTAATTACCTGTATTATTAAAAAAACAATTACCATTTCTAACCAGGGACCAATCAAAAAAATGTTTAAAAAAATGCTCACTTAAGGAGCACTACTTGTGCTACCTTATAAGGGTATAAAAGCTCATGTAAAGGTAAAAAATAGGTCAGTCGCTACTCAGATTTCAGAGTGAACACACCGGAACAACATACGCAAGAGAACAGTACCTGAAGATGGATACAACCCCTGATAAAGCCGCTCAAATCATTGCGCTATTGCAATCAGGACTGCGACAGGTTGACGTTGCTCGACAGTTGAACCTTAGCCGATTCTCAGTTCGACGAATATACCAACGGTTCCTTGAGACTGGTGGCGCTATACTCGAAGACGTGGATCCGGAAGAAAACGCTGCACGTCAGAAAGAGACGACCGCTTCGTTGTTTCCACATCCTTGCGGCACCGCTTCAGCAATGCTGTTGAGTTGCAACAAGAGCTCCGATCAGCTTGCAGAACATCTGTGAGTGTTTCTACGATTAGAAGAAGACTGAAAGAAAAGGAATTGAGAGCTCACAGACCTGCTAGGGGCCCAAAATTGACCGTGCAGCATCGAAGAGAGCGGTTACGATTTGCCCAGGAGCATCTCAACTGGACGAGTGAACAGTGGAAAGCCGTTCTCTTCACCGATGAGACACGAGTATGTATTTTCTGCAACGACAGACGCAGAAGAGTATACCGAAGACGAGGAGAGCGATTTGCCCAGGCTTGCATAGAGGAATCCGGCGAATACCGAGGTGGTTCCTGTATGTTCTGGGGTGGCATATCCGTCGAAGGGAAAACGGAGCTTGTGTGCGTCTCTCGGACTGGTGGTGGTCGCGGGCAAGGGTCGCTGAATGCTCGGCGGTACATAACGGAGATCTTACAAGAGCATGTGGTTCCGTATGCTGGTTTTGTTGGCGATGGGTTCATGTTAATGCATGATAACGCCCGTTGCCACACTGCGTTTGCTGTGCGGGACTATTTGGAAGAGGTTGAGATCCCTGTTATGCAGTGGCCAGCACGAAGTCCAGACCTGAACCTGATCGAGCATCTCTGAGACGATGTAAAGAGGCACGTACGAGCACGAGATCCTGCTCCCACCACTCTACAAGAGCTCCAGGATGCCGTGAAAGACGAATGGGACAACATACCCCAAGCAAGAGTGGTGACCCTCGTGAGCTCCATGAAGGATCGGCTGGAAGCTACCATCACAGCAAGGGGTGGAAACACTAGATTTTAAGGCCTTATTTGTAATTTTTTATGATGTTATTAATTTTATTTTTTGTCACTTTGTCATGTTTTAAGTTTTGTGTTA
Organism: Napeogenes sylphis; assembly: GCA_959347405.1. Classification (NCBI taxonomy): domain Eukaryota; kingdom Metazoa; phylum Arthropoda; class Insecta; order Lepidoptera; family Nymphalidae; genus Napeogenes; species Napeogenes sylphis. Next base: position 8,436,140 of record OY365782.1, read on the forward strand.
TTAAAGAATTAAAATGCATACACATGTTTTTTATTTTCTAATAGGCAATTGTATTACCTTTCCAATGATATCCTACAATCATATCCTTACAATTCACAAAGTTTGAGTAAAATTATTTTGAAGTTGCTTTTTTAAAAGGTGCGATTTTTGTGACGCCGAGTGTATATGTGTCCCAGTTCTCTTTTGTTTGTTTCAAATACAAGATCTTTTTTTGTTAATTTGAATCACCTAGTCATAGGTCGATATTTCCACCTTTATGGACTTTTGTAAAAAAAGAATTCATATATAACTAACTATTATCGTTTAACAACAAGCCAAATTGGCAATTATGATTTCCACTACCAATATCTCAATATTTTCAATTTAGTCAACCACCGGTACTTCTCGGTACACATACAAGAACAATTGGAGTGATTTTCCCATAGAGCCGTGAAGTCAGTTCATATGTGTATCCAGTTTAATAGGCGTGCCTTATTATCAACAGATTATGGTATATATACCATGATCTTTTGCTATACTTTTACTGTACCGTGTACGTAGTTTGAATTATTGAACCACACAAAGGTATTAGGTTAAACATTTAAATATGTAACATAGCTCTGAATTATTATTTGTTGTATGTTTTTAAATCTTTCAATATATCAATGTTATTGTGGCTGGCTAATCCCAAGAGCAGAGCCTGCTCTTTGACTATACCTGCTTACAGATACATTAAATAGCCAAGATAGTTGTCAATTTGTAACGCATATGGAATAGCGTGAAAATTTCAGTAATGAGATTAAAATAAAGTACAGGTCCTGAGATACTTCCTTGTGTTACTCCTGACTTTATTTGATGCAATCATAGTATTTCCGTGCTGTGACTCATCGCATAAGAACTGTTTTCTAGCCTAGATTCAGAGTATGAAATACGTTATAAAGAAACGAAGCATAAATTTAAAAACGAGTATCTACAGAATGTTAAAGTTTATCAAATGCTTGGATTACATCGGAAAACAGTGTAAAAAAAATGTGTATTTTTTGTTTTTATTTGCTTTATTATCAAAGAGGAAATGACCACTATTAATGAATTCTTCATTGAGGCAATCCAAGCATAAGCATCTAAGTATACCTTACAGTATTATAATCATATTATAATGAATTTTAATGGCCTCGTTGGTGGAGTGGTTAGCGCAGACACCTAACGTATACCAATGAGGCTCGGGTTCGATTCCCGACAGGGACGGGCTTGTATTTGATATCTCAATTTCTGAGTTGGTTCTTTTATTTAACATATTCTCAGTATTTATAATGTGTATTTCTATGTATTTGCGTCGTTGTCTAACACCCTTAACAGAAGCAATATAATTTGCTTTCTTAGGGGTTAGATCAATGTGTGTTAGTTGTCTTTTGTTTATTATTATTAATATTAACTTTTTATTGCACATATTAAATCAGCAATTGAAAAATAATATTAATAAACTCATGTGCATGTGCGAAGGATAGGTAAATATCTATCAGAATAAAATTAATCGATTAATACAACGGTTGAAAAATTTACATCGTGAGTTCAATGAACAGAACAACGTTTTGGAATCGAAATTATTTATGGTAAAGGATATTAGATTATAATAAGCTAAAGTTTAATTTAAATAATCACATTGTCCTGATTTAGTAAAGAAAATTTGGACGTCTTTAGCTTCCAACCTTATTTGCTCTGATAGTTTACATACTAACAATGGGCCGTAAGTTCAGTGACCTTATTACCAAATTAATAACAACAGAATTATAGAGTAACAATAACTATGGATTAATTTAATGTGTCATAGAATCAAAATTACAATAGTTTTATTGTTAACAGTAAAACACGACACACAAATCTACTTGATAGTTACGAAGTGGAAAAAAACGTTTGTTTAAAAATAAGAGGTCCAAATGACACAAAACTACAAATAAGTAGCAACTTAAGATGCAGAGTTGCTGTGTGTGTTGGTCGTGGAATATAAATGTTGGTATTTGGCGGTCAAAGAAGCGAACTCACCAAAGGTAATTTATGACACCGCTGCGCTATCACGTAAGTTGTATGAGAGAATCAGTTTATTCGAATTAATACTCGGAATACTATCGTAATTGCTTCCGGTCACATAGTTTCGAGGAAAATTTGTGGTGCCACCAAAATAAACAATTGTTTTAATTGGAACTCTTACTATTGGTAGGACCTGTATCATGTGTTTCACGAAATAATTACTTTGAGAACATATTTAAATCTTACATTTTATTACACAGATATTAATTTATTTTTTAACAGTTACTTTCCTTGCTAACTATTCAAAATCACGTTTGAATTTCGTTAGTTTTGGGAGATTTATATCGAAATTTGTTTTTTAATATTATGATTGTTTGAGAATAATGATTTAACTAACACAATTGGTTAGTTTAGCAAAATGTACATATATATATATATATATATATATATATATATATATATATATATATATATATATATATATATATATATATATATATATATATATATATGTATATATATATTATACGTTTGAATTTCGTTAGTTTTGGGAGATTTATATCGAGATTTGTTTTTTTAATATTATGATTGTTTGAGAATAATGATTTAACTAATACAATTGGTTAGTTTAGCAAAATATACATATATATATATATACGTATGGTTACTCCTGTGACATATATATATACATATAAAGAATTGTAACTGTATTTGATATTTATATTATTGCCCTCTCTCAGACAATAGTCATATTTACAGTAGTTCTATTTGATACAAGATGGCGCTATGTGTGCTATTACCATTTAAAATTATTAGTGAATGAGTAACTTTAAATTTCAAAAGGCCATATTTTAAATTTGACTAAAAAAAAGATAAGATGTGTTTTCATTTTAAATTTCACACATCACTAATTACAAAAACAAATTTTACTTCACGCCTCAACGTTCGTCACATTTAGCAATAATCAAATACCTAACTTCCTAAATTACGACTTAAAGAGTTAGGAAGCCGGATCTCAATCAAGTTTTTATTGGCATGTTTCGTGAATAATATACTACATACACACAAAGGGGTTTATTATCGTCTCGAGTTTTGATTGAAGTACACAGCGGTGGCGTGCGGGCATATTGTGCTCTTTAATGCACTCGCCCGTCCATATGTACTGACTTTTTATTTTTTTATTGAGACATTATTGGACGGATAGTATTACTGCTTATACTGTATTGACATCAATATGTTCTTAAATTAGAAATTAATGTTATTGATGTGTTTGAGAATGTTATTTAAATATTAGTTATCTATATTTATAATTAATTATTTGTCACATTAACCTTTTCTTTATTTAGAAGTTTTTGAACGGTCAAAACCCATAGAGTTGTATAATAATTCTATGTCTAAACCCAAACCACTAATGCAATTTTAGTCTATTCCACTGACTGTTATTGCTTAAAAATCGCAATTTATAGTTTATTTATAGTTTATTTATAGTCTAAAGTAAGAAGAATGTAAATATTAGCAATATAAAAAGTAATTACTGGATATTTTTATAATCTCAAATTATTTTTCAAATCTTTTAAGTTTTTTAACTTTAAAATTTACAAGTTTATAAAGTGCTGTTTTAAAAATATGCTCAAGATTTAAAATTTTGATGTTTAATAAAAATAATTTTATCGTAAATGTTGAATTGTCATATTTTTTGCAAAAAAAATATAAATAAACGTATAATTTTGTTTACGGTAATTGATATCACAAAGAACATCTTGCAATGTCTACATGCAGGGTGGAAGGCAAAGATCTGCCTCCCACTTCCTCATATCGGCGAGTCGGCGTGGCGGGAAATGTCAAGGCCGCGTCCGCTCACTTCCTTCGAGTGCCAACGATTGTGATTACCGTCTTACAGTTAATAAATATAAGCAATAAATTTACTTATAGCGGAAAAATGGATGGAATTTGCCACTGCTTAGGACAATCTTGACTCAACATCTCATATTATTATGGTATCATCGACATCTTGTCTATTTCTGAGGTAACTGTCACTGTCAAATAGATTAACAATATTTAAAAAAAACATTATGTATTGTGAATAGATAACTGGGAAGTCTTATTTACTGTATAGAATAAAGTGCAAAACAGTTTTATAGAATTACTTTTAAAATTCTAATAAGATTACCAAAATTAAAACACCAGAGAAGATCTTTAAAAGAGGTTAGGTATTTCAGGTAGTTTAAATTGTTATTTGTAACAGATAAAAAAAAATTTAAAGACCATGCATTTCTTATACGTAAACATTAAGTAATTTCCTGAGTGTTTTCCTGAACGATAAGAGATTGTCAAGGCCGATGAATAATTACCTCAACGGCACGTTAATCTTGTGTCGTGCGGAAATCATTCTAACAAGTAGGTATTTTAAGATACCGAAGTTCTAAGTGCCAACGCATTTCATTCAATTCTTGGACGTCACATAATATATATATTTTTTACTTTATTTATAAGGAGACCAGTTTTATCATTTACATTTTTAATTACTATCTATTATGAATTAATAAATTAACATTAATTTAGGTTTCTTACTAATAAATGTGTATACTACATATTATGCGATTAAAATTAGATTCAACTATGGTATCACCTGTTTGATTATTTACAAAATAAGCTACGTCATGTTCTGGACCTACTGTTAACGAAATTTTTTATTACTAATATGTAGTAGTTTATTTCATTAATAGATAATATTAACGTTATAGTTTTAGTTTTATAAATGTTAATTATATTTTAAATCCGTCAGATGGTGCTGAAGTCATGGCGAAGGATGCCGTAACGAACGCCAATGGAGCGCAGTTCCTGGGCCTTTCTCATTATAAGCACTGATTTAAGATTACAGAAAGTCATAGAGATGTTACAAACAAAAACATTTTTGTACGCCTTATTTTTAAATACAAGTTACTGTTTTTAATGGACAAAGAGGGCACTTTAACGTAAATAGTGATAACCTTTTTGTTAATAATATGGAAAGTCTAGAGTAAAAAGATAACAAAAATTTAAACATATTATCTTTAGTCACTACAAAAAAAATATAGCACTTATTGCACTAAGTGTAGAATTATAGTAAATTTTATATAAAAAAATAAATAGGCACGCTTCTCAAGACATTGCTGTATTCCTGAACGAGGTTGTTTTCGTGGCCGGTGAAGCGTCAAGTGCGTGCTCCCATCGCCTACGTTCCCATGGAGGGAGTGATTCTGTCACCCGAAGCCTTACTAGTGGCATACCAATTAACCCAAAGCAAGTATCGTATGGGTTTTTATTATACGTTACATAAATAAGGACAAACCAAAGGAAAAATATGTACTTATACTTTACAGATTAGATGCATAATGTTTAAAATAATTCCATTTAAATTTAAATAAATATAGAATGAAATATAACCGACACGGGCAGGGATACAAACCACTACCACTTGAGCTACTGTATCGCTGCCTATCTCGATGAATTAAGCATCCTATATATGACAAACTTATTTAAAAAGCTTAACATGGCTATACATGTTTAAAAACATTTTAATTCCATTTACTCTGCAACTATAACTCCAGTGCGTGTGAGTAAGCCGTTTAGTGATTTAAGCGCAGGTTACGCAGCGAGAGTGCATTCAGTTCTCAGCCACATAATGATAGTGACAGAACATCCCCGCTTTCCAAGTTCAATGACAATGAAAGTATGCGTGAAACCTCGCTTAATTATGAGCGCAACGACAAGATTCATTACAATATCACTTTTTTCGAGTATTTTTTATCGGATTAAGAAATTGTTGGCGGATTTATGAGATTGTATATATATAATCTCATATTAATCTTGAGATTAGTTTTTGGATTATAATGAAGGTACCCGATAATAATACTTACATTTTAATTTAATACCTGTAAAATAATAATACTAATAATAGTAGGATATGAATATAATATGCATAGTCATAATTATTAAATTTACTTCTGTTCATATATATACCTATATTGTTTATCTTATAAATCTAAGATGAAAGTCGGGTGAGTAGACAGTGGTGCGCCGGCGCAGGCGCGGTTGCTCACGCTTCACTGCCAAGGCCAGCGCTTTCTCTACTCTGTTACATACCAAGCCACTTACATAATTGTTATACATCTGATGTAACTATGACAACTATTTGTCAATTTAATACTGAAGAGTTTTCATTTTATGCTCAGTAACACTTGAATTGGAAACTACGATATTGATATTAGATTTATGTGTTGATTGTTCACAACAAAGACCTTTAAATCATTATAGTTATGGTAAAGCTACTGAACAATCGTTACAATAATTAGTGGCTTGTTGTCATAGCAGTTTATTAAACGAGCTATTAATAGCTGCTGATGCAATTTAAATTAGAGCCAATAAACAGCATTTATTGTTAACCTCTGTTGGTTTTAAAACGGGACAAAAAGATAAAAATAAGTATGGATTACAATGCGATACAATTTGCATACGTACTACAAGATACTTCCAAGTATTATTATACCACTACTAGTATTATATTTAAAACTTCTCTAAAACTTTAGATAATCTTTTCTTTGTAAAACACATAACGTAACTTTATCATTAGATCTTTCACAAGTTAGCTACTTGTAGCGGTCTCCATTTCATATAAACAATAGCTTGCCGTCCAAAAGAATACTTATACCTACCTAATGGAGATTTAAAACCTCACTTCATAAAACAAAAGTTTAAGCAGCTTATAGATTACTCGTATCATAGTAGGTATTTACCGGATTTTTATCTTCCATGGATTAAAACAGTACTTTTCTATTTGGTTTTATCAAATGTCTTAGTTAGTTATTATGATTTTGTAATACATAATAAAACAGTCGTTAACCTTACTTAATATATGAAATATGCTAAACGTCATTTGAATACGACACTACGATATTTTTAATAATTTATGGAACCTTTAGAAGGGTTTCCGTCTTGTATGTGGAGTGAAGGATAACTCAATAACTGGCTGTTCTTGACCTACTCTGGATGTCATAAGTCGGTGTTTCCGTGTTGGCACCAAATGTTTCTGACAAATCGACAGACTTGGACGATGAGTGCTTGAGACTCTGGAAATGTTTTGATATTTCGTTATTTATATACGGCCTTTCGTAAATATGTTATATTAAACTTATTGGTAATTTACATTTTAAGGTTAATTCCTAAGGTTAATAAGAATAGTTACATTTTTAGTATTTTTTTTTTAGAATACACATTTGTATAACGGTATAACTTTTTTTTTAAACAGCTTCTCAACTTTTACTTATTTTTTCTAAACTTTTACTTGGTTCGAGGAAAGTGGTTTTATTATTCAATTATTTGAGTAAGGATGGTAAAGAAAGTGGCTACATTTCATTATGTCTAATTTATTGAGGACTACTGATGCTAATAATCTGAAGCATATAAAATCAATGGATCCTGAAACGAGTCTCGCTTACTAGTCGGATATGTTTTAGAATGTTTTCTTCATTCACAAAACGCATCATAACGCATCGATGAGTTATTATAAAACGGACTACGATGCATAAAAACTCCATAATGCACAATGGACACCCACGTCGCAATTCTTGTCCATTATCGTGGACGTCCCACGGAATCATGTATCCTACAGAAGCATTGGGTCTGTAGGGATTTTGGTTTTTGCGACATTCTCAGCTGATCTTTGCATTGATTTTTGCACTGGATACCTTGTGATAAATTATGTTTCTATATGGCTTCATGTAACTTAAAAACTTTGCTATTAAAAAGTTAACTTTATACTATAAATTTTGTGTTCAAATTCGGAGAAAACTAAACACTTACAATACTTTAAACAAATTCGTGATTAATGAATCATAAATGGGTAAATGGTTCTTATTTCATAAAAAGTTTTATATTAGAAGCGTAAAATAGAGTAGTAGTGTGTTATGGTTAGAACAAACAGCTTGTACTAAGATAAAAAGAGTACCGCAAAATTTTACCGTAGATTAAAAGTACATAATGCCTCACGGTAATATGATCAAAGCCGCAAGCATTTATATGATCTCTAATACTCAGTAAACCATGATCATCATGAGAAGATAAAATTATATTTTGTTATTGTTTACAGACCACCGGGCGAGAGGTGAAGCGTAGTGCACTCGTATCCCCCGCGAAGACGCGTCTACAGACACCGCACCTACTTTTAATTTATATATACGTTAAATATTATTTTTAAACTCCCTAAACATTAAGCCACATGTGCTACCACCTGACCTTAGTAACTTTTCCCACGCTGAGACTGAGCCCTTGAAACAAAAACGTACGTTTACGTTAACTGCTTCAGCGGTAAACGGTAAAAGTTTAGTTGAAACGATCTTCTTTTTGGTTTTTGCTGCTGACTAAATCTGTTTTCGGCAGCAAATGTCTCGGTCTCGTCGAGGCTTAAACATTTTTTCTGTTTACTTAAATGATCTGGTGATTGTTTTTTAATTTATTTTGTCGTGTCATGTGGTTCCAATCAGGGTCCGACGAAGCTTTTAGTTTTTCAATACATATTTTGTTTACAGTGATGATATGAGAGATTATTTGGATGTGTTGTTTTTAGAAAAATGGTAACTTAACGCTCCGGATATATAATTAAAAGCTTTAGTGGGAGTTAATGTAGCATTAATGAAAATTCAAATATTATATAATGTATTAATTATTTCACTAAAACTGTTACATAAAAAGTTAGTTTACTCTATTTTAATTATCGGTTTATAAACATAGAAAATAAATATTAGGTTTAGAAAATATTATTTTAATATTATTAAGAATAGTCTGAAGATGAAGATGATTAATGATAATCTTATTTTTACTATTTGATTGGATTTTTCATTGTACATTGTTTAGTTTATATGAAGCAAATGGATAAATCCTTAAGCTAACTTATATTTAAAATGAACACAATAAATAATAAATTACCGATACAGGCAGGTTTCGAACCCGCGACCTTTGGGAAACGGTCCCATGGCTCTATCAATGATTCCACCAATCGAGCTACCGTACCGATATAGTACGGTTTGCATTTTGCCCTCATCGGTTTTTTTTTTAATTTTGATTTAATCATTATTTAAATAGCAAATAATATGTTCTATTCTTCCGTGTCTACTATGATGATAAATTATACGTATAAGAGATAAATAATACCTTGTAGTAGCTTCTATAAATATGCTGTATACAAATACCTCCCACTTAAGTTTGATAAACATGAGTCAATGCTTATATTTGTTGACAATATCTATTACTCATGCAATAAGGCCCATTCAATTTTGAAAATATCTTGAATGAAGAGGTTTTTGTTTGTCGGACCCTCGAGGGGTAAAATAATAGCAGTGTGAATGTACGTAAATTGCGAAGTCAATGAGGCGTCGTAACCGAGCGCATCCCGCTGGGCGCCATTGTTCCTACATCTGTCACTTTTGACATCAATTATTCTTCTTCGTTAGTAATGAATGACAAAAAGTTATAAAATATCTGTAATATGGGGCATGTTAAGTATGGCTGTAAAATGTTGCTACTTTTTATATCATTAATAATTTGATCACGAAAGTCGTTTTCGTGCAAAAACAAAGAAATTATTAATATTTCAGATGTTAAGTAAGTACTAATAGATGAATCTGCTAAATTTCACATTGTAATATTTTGTATATACCCTGTGTTTTTTGTTTTTAAGTTTAATTTGTAACTGTAATATGTACCTTATGTGGTATACAGTAAAGCATATAAATAAATAAATATTGTTCTAGAAATTCAACTCTGTTTTGAACATGTATCAAGAGCTGAAAAGTTTATTTTTTCCGGATCTTGAAACATGCGTTTACAGACTGTAACATAATCTGTTAGAATTTATTACTGCTTATGTAAATTCGATACATTATAGATACACATAGAAATACTTTCTTACTAATTGTCAAACTTCTAATTTAACTGTACTAGATGCTAAACTAGCCTCCCAACAATGAAAACCAAATACCAATCGGTTCAGTAATTTTAACGTGAACCTACAAACAGAGAGACAATAATTAAGTTCACATAACTTCAGAATCTTTTTACATTTCGGTTCATTCCCTTTACTACACGGTTTAACTAGGCGACAAAATAATTCTAGATTCATTCTACCAAATGAACTAAGCTTTTCGTTACTTTATGAAGTAGTTTATATTCCTACCGATGCAGGTGGTGTGTTCCTAAATATTGTTTTCTTACCAAGTTCTCATAATTGGTCGCGAAATAAAATACGTGAACTAAGTAATGTTAGTTTAGTTTCTTCGCGGTGTGGCGTCAACTTATCTGTTATTTTAGTCGATGCACGTGTTTTACATTATTCATAATATAATTGACTATTATGTAGGGCTAATAGAGAATTGAAAGGGTTAGGTTTTATTTTATTTCACCCTCCTAGCATCGCCTCTGCTTTGTGCATACTTACAAAGGAGTAGCTTTATCCATTACAAATATAATTGAAAGTGCTGGTTTCAAAGATGTACAAAGATCTATCCACTTTGTACATCTTTGAAACTAGCACTTTCAATTATATTTGTAATGGATAAAGCTATCCCTGTTTAAGTAAGCACAAAGGATAAGATCTATCCACTTACGTTTATTATGATTATTAGTAAGCTTAAATTTTAAAACTCATTATTTTTTAAAACTCTCTATTTTCTATACTCTCTTGCTTAAAAACTCTACCAAGAAGATAAGTAGCATGTCATGAATAATCTATGCAATAAAAATTGCTTACAATAATAATCTCAATTTGTATATAGAAGATTTATGTAGATACCTTTACACAAAACAAAAACTTGTCCTCATTGGTTGGTCTATCAACACAAAGCCAGATTTAAAAAAAATGATGACTCTAGCATCCTTTATGATGTACAAGTCATTAGGACAGGTTTTTTGTTTATATCCATAAAAGGACTTGATGAGGGTGTAAAGGTTAATATAGAAATTCCATATTTTCTAATTAAGAAAAAATATATTTTAAGCGACAAAGTGAAAGTTCTGGAAAACTTCAAATTATTATCAATTAACAAGAGCAGCTTTCAAAAGCCATTTATTTAGGAAGTAATTACTGGAGAAGTAAAACAGTTGAATAACCTCGTGGTTTCGATTTATAATGACGTATCATATCTCCAAATCTCAAGTAGAATCCTTAGCCGTTAGAACTTCAGACACCTTGTATATGAATAACTAATAATAAAATGTGGATCTCCCGTCGAGTAAAATTAAAATGGACGTATTTCGTTTGGTGATTGTATTACTACAGAAATTAATATAACGACTGGTCCGGTGAGTCGCGCTATGATGCAATGATATTTCAGGAACAGCAATAGTATGACTAAATGTATTTGATACTTTGATAATAACTTTCAATTTGTTCTATTTTTTATTCAATATGTTCATTTTAATATTTTTATTATAAATATTATATATTTATGTCATATATATAATATGCAAGCCAGCGGCTTCAATCTTGCGGAATAGAACACAACAGTTTTCTTAAAGCAACAGATTTGTTATGACGGATGGCGGTCTAGTTATTTCATCTGTCCTTTGGGAACAGTAAGACATTACTAAAAATAAACTGTGTGCAAAGAAATATTCGGTAAAGAAGTAAAAGAAAGTACGAACAAACAAAATAATATTCGCTTTAATAATATTAGTTAGAATTAAAGTTTATATCTTTAGAAACAGTTTGAATATTCATTTCAACTAAGCAGTGTACGTTAAAGTAAAAAGCGGAAGAGGAAGGACAGCGGATCTTTCTGTCAAGCGTCAACCGGTTCATGGATCCTTGTATCCGGAACGGGATTTCCGCGACCGGACAATGACAGTACCACCCATACATAGGTTAGGAGATACCGTTCTAGATCTTAATGTCTATAAATATAGACTTGAACATACGTACCTACGTATGTATTAAATTCGAGAAGAGAACCGTTTATGCGTTGTAAAAAAAAATGGAATTTATTCTTTTCTTATATTTGGCATTTTCGCATTAAACTACAAATTTATTCAGTTATTAGAACTTTCATGATTACTTTAGAGCTGTAATAATTGACACGTATTACCATGTAATACGTTGTTAGAGAGTCGTGGTTCTGGTAACAGTGTTAGATGGTAAATATCCCGTTAGTTAGTATAATTCTGATATTCTATTTAGGTGCATAATTTATTTAGAATTCTGATCTACATATACACGCATCTGATTACTGACACGAGTGTATAAGTCCTCCTACACAGTCTATATTCTGCAAGCAGTCACTGGTATTCTATACCACCAGCAATTATTCTGTATTATACCCTCGCACCGTAGTATATTTTAGATCTACTCTACGTATTTCAAATTGTATATATTCATATCATATTTTGTTAGTATTGAATACAATTTCAAAGATCATACGTAATGTTCCTAAAATAGAATGCTCACGTAATAACGGTTACAAATAATACTTGAGCATATGAAAGAGAATTTCATTGCTATTACTTAAAGCCAACTCGGTGTAAGTTACAACAGGACCTCTCTGTTTGGAGCTGATTTAGCGTAAAAACATTTTAAACGTGCCTCTGATTCGCTTACGTTTTTCTTATTAAAGAATCCTTTATTATCTGTGCGACATTTGATACTGCGAAGGCAGCTGGCGCCTGTAGCTTCCGAGGAATGGGTGCGGATTCGATTGCAGTCTGCAATACGATCTTTTGTTGTCGGTGGCGATATTTAGGCATTTATCAGATTGACGATGTCTCGTGCGCATGTCATCTTCACTTGTAACTTAATATGGGGACAGCCTTTTGTGGTAATTCCATAATAGTTAAGCATGTGCCGCCTGTCTTGATCAAGAGATAATATATATCCCACAACTAAAATATAAATCTAGGATATTGAAGTAAATGTTATAACCGTGCCCTTAATGTACAAGGTGTATTCATGTCAATCTCTAAAATGATGACAGCGTGCTTGTCATCCATTAGGGTGATGATTGGTTAGATTAGCGTCATATAGCTCATATAGCGGTTGGTTTAGCGCATATAGCATATAGCGGGTCTATGAGTTGACGCAAAGAGGCCTACATGCATAATCCTCTATGTTACGGCATATTACGTGCGCTGCCGTTATGCAAGGCGTGAGGAACCGGCGCAGGCGCACGCGTGAGAAGCAGCGCAACATTCGCAATACCCAACCAGCACCAAGCATCAATAAGCAGTACTTATTGATCATTCTTTAGTTTGGCCTACTTTAATTTAATTTTTCTTGAAACTTTCCATAGAACTTATTTGTCTCACTTCAATGGTTAAAACATGGGTCAAAATCCCGAACTCGGCAACTAAATGCTTTATAACATTCTTTAAATTATTAAGTAGTCATTAAATAATATTGTTATAGTACATATTAATTATATTTTATGCGAATTTTAGATAAAATAAAAAACTGAAATGATCTACCGTTAAATGTAAACGAAGAATACATTCAACAAGTAGAACATGACACTACAAAAAACGTATAATTGAAAGACGTCGCCTATGTTGAACAAACATGTGCGATGCAGTTAAAAAACGCGGTGCCCTGAAAAAAATTAAAAAAAAAGGCACTCAAATGCTGAAGCTTGCCGTCTGACAGGAAATATGATATTTTATTTTAGCCGTGGGATCAAACTGAGTCGATAATTTGTGTTCCGAATAGAACATCACAGGCGATGATGTTGAAGTGTTAGAGAAATTCCTTTCACTTTACAAGATAAAGGTTGACGCTAATATATTTAAATGTTATATAAAATATATCTCATCAAAGGAATTGTATTAACATAAATCAACGTCTCTTTATATTTATATCAATCTTTTACGAATCTATGTTACGGTATTTATAAGACCATATTTCGAAACTAAGTGTTGCTGGCGGCTCCATTATTCTTACTCTGCAATAAACCATCTATCACCACAGATTGTATAAAAAATTGGTTTGATTGTACATATTGACCAAAAAGGTTTTTGTATTTTCTCGTGGAAACTTAAAGATTTTCCGCAATAAAAATATCTTGTATTACGCAGACAGATTTCCAGAGTCGTATTTATATGAAGCAAATAAACAGGCAAACAACCAAACATTTAAAGAAAATTATGTTGCATCTGTGACCTGCATTCAAAACGGACGTGTTACTTTAAAAAAAGTTTTAATGTACAGCTAATCACGGAATTTGTTCTTAGTTGTGCCTATTATGTATATAATATAAAACATTCGTAGCCATATAAAAGTTGTCAGTATGTTGTGTTGGAGGGTTAATGATACGAGAAATCGATATCAATCTGAACCAATCTACACCCGGAAGCCCTATTAGAAGTGATTGTCCGTACTAATGTTACTATTCACCATCAAAGCTACTTTCGGAAAATATAATTGAATTGTAGTCCTAATAATATGGGATATAATCTATGATATAAATAGATTGAATATAATTATTTTAATTCATTATACTTTTAAAACAAACCTATCCAAAGGAAAAAGGAATGTCTTTGGTACAAAGTTTATGTCTTTACCTGCTACGATTTGTATATTTACTTAATACTTTATTATTCGACTTGATTTGAAAACTTAGTCTATACATACCTATAGTAAAATTGTCACTGTTCTATTTCTGTACATGGAAAATATGAAAAAAAACATACTAGAGGGCCTTTATAAGAGCAAGAGAACCTAAAACAATGGTTTTTTCATTTTGTCTTCTGATTTATGTCAATCTCGTCATAGGTACCATGCAAATCTTCTTCTATATCTATACATGTAATAAATCTTTAGAACAATAGTCGCTGTACATTGAAAATATTAAAAAAAATATATAGCCAGGGTGAGGCCATATTCCAGAGGCCATGAGAAGAGATAACAAACAGAATCCACTTCTAACATTTTTGAAATTCTAATTGAAATTCTAATCTAGAAATACTCCCACACGCAAAAATTACTTGCCGGAGTTTGATGAAACTTTGAACGCATACGTTTTATCCAAATCTAAATCTATGCGTACGAAGTCGCAGGCACAGCTAGTTTAATAATAACTGTTATTATCTGAAATCTCTAATAAGTAAATCAATAAATAAATATTGTAATGGTCAAGAACAATCCAAGAATATGGTCTCATACGCTAATATGGCGCTGTGTTGGTGTCGTTGCGCCTATAAACTATAAAATCGTCTAAAGTGTAAACAAGCGTAAATATCGAGCCGCACGCACTCGTAAAATCTATTTCTTGTTCCAGGGCCGCACGTACTATACAGATTTTATAAAAATCCAGCATTAACATTTTGCCATAACACCTTTTAAAATCAATACACCAATGCACTTGTGTTATTTCAATGCTAAAAACTCAATTAAAACTAAAAAAAATGTACTCTAAATCTCTAGTAAAGATTTTAATTGTTAAGACAAATTCACCTAACTATTATAGAAAATATTTTAATACGCCGAGAGTGGAGCTTTCTATAGCGTAAAGGACAAAGAGAGTCCAATGAGTCACGCATAATATTATTAGGCCTAATATTACACATACGCACACACAAAGCAAATGGTCCTTGCTTGCTATCCATCTTGATTGCTATTCCGAGCGCCGACGCACGTGATACGTACCTACTACACGACCAAACTATTCTCGAAATATGACGTAAGATAAACATTGACTTACCCAGCAAGCTAAAACCGAGAAAACTACAAGAAAACAAAAATGTAACAAAAAATATGTCGCCAAGCAAATCAAACAATGCACACAAAATAATAAAAATAGAATTAAGAAGTTTCGTAAAGGGTCAGATCAAGATATCTCAATGTCAAAACCGAATAATATCCATTACTAATCATGCTATTTTAAAACAACACACAAAAATACTTTATATTTATTGTAAACCAAAAAGAAACCAACATATAAAGGTGTATAATATTGTTAGGTATTCGTTAATCGTTTAATTTGAACCATCTTCGTCTGCAAGGGGCGGAATGTATTTAAGAAATTTTATGACTATTGGAACTTTATAGAACGCAACAACATTTTCCCTCATATGCGCTGCTGCTAAATTCAGATTAATATAAGCAGTTGATATTGGACAGTTTTTCCGAGGAGTGGCTTTGACATAAATGTCAGCTACCATACCAGGAGCGAGGAGGAACCTGGTGCGATGTAAGCAGCACCAGCTGGCACCGAGACGACCTTCGACATTTGAAAATCGCCCACATTGAAGGTATATAGACCTGGCACTAGCGTTGCATACCCTAGAAATAAAATGTAGGTACGTATATATTTTTGGATAAAATAGAATTTATCATAAAATCACAATCATAAATATACCTTAATTTTCGTACAACGACTGTGTCTCCAACTTCAAAGTATAAGGTGTTGGGTTTCCAAGTTATAATATGTGGAAAAGATGGATCCGGTTGTATCAATGAATGGATACTTGGAGATTGTTCATGGAAACACTGTTCCTTGTGTAATATTACGCAAGTTAAGGAAACCTGCACGATTTTTTTTATATACATGGGAACATAAAAACTAATTAGATCTTAAATTATAATGAAACTAAAACTACGTACATATCAAAGTGTATAAGTATGTGATAATAAATACTGGTCAAAATGCAGATGAAATCGCGGGTAACAGTTAATATAATACCTGCTCAGCTTCCAGTTTTACTCTAAGATTATTTGATATTACCGGCGGCAAAGGACTCAAAGGTTCGTTATCTGTAAGCTCTGACTGAGACGGCATCACTAGACGTGTGCATTGCTATATGTAAATAGGTATCGTGTTTTAAAAGTATATAATTTCGATATATCGCTGGTTGTCATGACTAAGATGAATCCGATGTCAGAAATTTGAACAGACATTTATAATAAAAAGGACATTTATAATCTTGGACAGATAATATTTTTTTTAAAGATATATAGGTATATAATAAATATTTAATATAAAAATAAAATAATATCTAAGTAAATATACTAATTCCATCTGCATTTTTATGATTTCATTAATTAAAATAAAATTATCCGCGTTCAACTTCCGTGAACCGGAATATTATTTTTAAAATGTCGGTTACATAGTAAGTCACGTCGTTGGTTGGTAAGTCAGTAACTATGATACAAGTGCCTGCGGATCTTCGGGTCGTGGTTCCGGATGCACAAGACTTCCGCTCCCTCGGGAGCCGTCATGCTTCGACGATGGCTTTACTTTAAACATTTTAAATAATGGCTAATCGCCACTAAGTGTAATATCTAAAAGAATTATAGTTGTATATTCTTATTCTATAATTCATTATTGTATATGTACTATACATATTAAGTTGCATATATCTTTTGACTGTAGTAGTTAACTGTATATATACATATATATACATATATATATATATATATATATATGTATATACATATAAACTGTACACCTCTTCCGCCGCTATTTAATGTATTATTATTTAAAGTAAGTTTTACCTGGAAGAAATCGCTAATTAGCTATAAGGTCGCCTTTTGTACATTTTGTTTTATAATTGAAATAAAACTATTTTTACGGATTTAACTCGTTTTTATCGAATTAAAATTTAAATTTTAAATCTAACCCGATGTTTCGAATGCTTTGCAGCAATTCGTAAAAATATTTTATATCAATGTATAGTACTCCTGAAAACCTCACAAAAATTTATTGTTTTACAATTTTATTTTTATTTTATTTAATTTGTATTACATGGAAATGAATACTATTGAGCATGATCAATAAAGATTATTATTATTATTTGATACTAGTATTTGTTGAATAACTTAATAAGATATGTTTTGTAAACATATTTAAATTATATCGCTGAGTCACACCATTTATCTTAAAAATATCTCGCTATTCAATTACTATAAAATGTAAACATTGAGGAAACGGACAGCAGATAAATACTAGGAACACTGATATAAACATTGGATTGTGAAAAACATGGCTTATCGCAGATGTCCACTGGTTATATACATTCATAATATTATCTCTTGTAATTAAACCGCCATTATGTACTATCAAAGTTAATGAAAAGATTCACATCAAATAACATTTGATAAATCTGTGATAAAGCCACGTTGTAATGTCTGTAAATACCTACATTTCACTTCATAAATGTGGTTAGTATATA
Organism: Napeogenes sylphis; assembly: GCA_959347405.1. Taxonomy (NCBI): domain Eukaryota; kingdom Metazoa; phylum Arthropoda; class Insecta; order Lepidoptera; family Nymphalidae; genus Napeogenes; species Napeogenes sylphis. The sequence goes on from OY365782.1 coordinate 8,454,329, forward strand.
TTGAGATGAAATAGTAGGAACTATTTGGTCGACGTTGAGTTGTAGACTAAACAATGAGATCAGCTGGACTTGTTGGCGAGTTTTTGAACAACGACATTGATTCTGACGTGCGGATCATATTTAACCAGCTTACACAAGCAACTTCTTTGTATTTCTATAAAAAATAATACATATGTACTGGTACAAACATGTACATTTTTTAAATATCATGTTTCTTTAAAACAGTTAAATAGTTCTCTTAGTCTTTTCCTTGTAATTGACTTCCTTAACAGTCAGTTCTTATAGTGTTCCTTTTATTACTAATTCAGCTATTAGTATTCTCAAAAATCGTTAAAGATATTTATTCTACAGAACCAATTATAATTTTGTTTGGAATTCCTTCAGACCATAGTATTCTTAACTGTTTGTCAAATAATTGTCAAACTTGTTTTGTATTTACTTCTGATATCAATGGACAACACAATAATAAAATACAAGGAAGTAGGTGCGCCGTGGCATACAGTATGATATATCAAATGTCTATTAATATTATTTCCGTACAATTACCGCGCATTGATTTACAATGATTAAATAATTATATATTATAGTTGGTGGGTATATAATACTCACACACACATACATAGTTCTAACCTCATGGTATCTGTTTTTGTATGGATGATATTTTTTTTTAATGTGAATATATCGGTTTTAAGTAAGGAATGTTATAAGAAAGCAATAAGAAGGCACCGGGTAGGAGACGAGGTGAACTAACGGATGACTGTCCGTGGGAACGGTCGTCACTTCCGCTCCGCTTGCGATCGCTTCGACACTCTCAGCTATTTCCTTTACGTAGGGTGACCACTTATACTGTGGTCACATAAAATAATTAATTATTATAAAGAGAATCTATATTCTATCAGATTTCCTTTCTACCCTCTCTTTGAACTTGCCTTACGTGTTTATAGTGAAGGTCTGTGACAAATAAAAACCTTGATTTTGAATGGTTTTATATAATTACAAATCGTTAGAGATTGTATGCGTCCTTGACCAAGAATTATTTTATGTGTCCATCGTCTTTCGGTCTAATCTTTATGAGATACAATATATTTTAAAAGCAATTTCAACAATATTAGATTTTGAACTGGCTTGGTCACTCAAACTGCAGTAATTAATATTCAACATGTTTTTTTCTTTTTTAACTTGTTTCTTTTATAATTATTTTAGTCTCTGGTCGCAATTTTTGCTAGACTGCCAAGAATTACATAAAAAGTGAATAAATATCCAATAAATAACATTAATATCAAAACGTCTACAAAGTAACACGCTTAGTGCTAAAAAAGACATTAACTGACAACATATCAATATCTGGATTATTTACTAATAAATAATTAAAGATTAAGATCTAGTACATATAAAACACTTACAACAAAGGTTTCAATGAAACGATAAAACCTAATAGGCATCAATAGCTGTAATTAGGTATAAATATTTAATGGACATAGTTTAAGTAGGCCAAAGAAATTAATAGGAAATGGTAGATATTGGTATAGAATTGTAATCTGATTGTACACAAGACTCGTATGTTAGTGTTCTCAATATCATTAAATCTACTTACAAGAAATCGTGGTTAAGTGTGAAAATGTTTATTTTCCTGTTTGTCAAGTGACTACTTACAACACAATATGTTATACTCGTAATGTTATCTTTTGAAAAATGACTTTGTTATACTTATAAGAATTAAACAAAGATAAAATAAATATCGAGTTCCTATGATAAATCGGTATTGTCTGACCTTTAGAAGTGAATCTTTTGGCCCCGGATTTTCCTTGAAAAGGACAAGGACAATCTATTAAATAAATATAATATATAACACAAAAACGTTGCAAAAATCAATCGTTATTAGCAATCTCCATCTGCGATTTCTTCCGTGTGGAATGATCTTTAAATTAAATTTACAAATCATTTTTTTTTTATTTATTGAGGAAGATTCTTATCATACAATATTATTTGGTCCCAATACTAATAACGGATAGTCTTCGTTGTGCGCAGTTGGATCGTTTTGCAAAGACTTCAAAATATATCACACTTAAAAATTCTTTCAATGTTAAGCTATCGTCTATCATAATGGTGAGGAAGAAACAATAATATTGTACACGCATTCTAGTATGTTATTGAGCCTTTGATTAGATTATATATAAGTGATATTAATAAAAAATATGTGATGTACTAAGCCTTACAGTGAACATCCTGATTCTATTAAACAGTGATATACATGTATACATGTATGTATATGTATCGTAAAATCCATTAAACATTCTTCGTTTAATGAGCCACAAGACGCCGCTAAGATGTTAAAAAGATCTATACAAAATAGACAGTTTAAATCATAATAGCATTTTAAGTAGTGAGTCCGTTGACCGGTCTTGGTGTTATCGGGCGGAAGCGAGTAGACGGAAACACGCAATCTCGACCAATTGGATCGCCGTGTCACGCTGAGCGCGCATGCCTACTTGCTCTCGACGTGCGCAAGCGCAGATCCTGAGTCGCAGTAACGTTAAAGTATTTATTGATCACAATATTTCAAATTCTTAGAAAACTATTTTTAAAATGTTAATGTTACAAAAATATAAGAGTTCGAAGTTCTTAACTTACTATACCTTATAGAAACTTACACATCTCTGTGGAAATAGAGATTTCATTTACAGTGAAATGCCTTAGTTCAATATAGTGTAGGATTGCCTAATATCTTGCTCAGTTAGAATTATTTATATGTAATGTACTGTATCCAACATAATTTGGGTAATATATTCAAAGGCGTTTGAAAGGAGGAAACTGAGATAACTGGCATTAACGTAGAAAAGGTTAAATAATAATTATTCAAGCAAATAGCAACAAAAAACGAATAGACATAGACATAAGAAGTGGAAAATAAAATGAATCATTTGGATACAAAGTCACGATGAAGATATCCTTAAATAACGAAAATAATTAGTGAATAATTATGTAGGTACATTCTATTATTATAGTGACTTATTCTTTTTTAGAAAAATTATAAGGAGACTTTTTTTTTCTATATTCGTGTCTTTTTATTTACTACTATAAGTTCCGCAACACTATCAGACTTGTTTTATTTATAATATTTATGTAGATTTCATGATTTAAAAAAAATATACAATATATTTTATTGTATTTTGTTTTCTTATCTATATTATGAAAACGCATTTTTATGGATTATATTTTCTACACATCATAAAAAACCCAAAACCACTATATTTATATTTATTATAGAAATGACTTTGACCCCTGGAGCGTCTCCCTATTCATATTCAAGAACAACTTCATCTGCATAAGATGCATAAAAATAACCATGAGATCATTTATTATTTGTAATATATATTCATATTTTAGTATTAAAAGGTACAAATATGCACATAAAGACATTTGAAGAGAAAATCACGTTAGGTCTTAAAAATACCATAACTGTTCGTGAACAATAAAAAGAAAATTCAAGTATATTGTTAAAACAGTTTTACAACATATTTAAGAATATGTCTTTTTCTAAAGCATAACATTATACATTATGTAATAATGTTATAGGTATAAGACAATAACTTGAAGCAAATAATTTGGTTATATCGTTAAAATAAAACTCGTTGGGAGAGCCTAGACCAATGCCGGTGACCTTCGAGAATGTCTTAAAAAAAAACGTCCTCCGAATAACGAAGACAAGCGAGACGAGTAAAAATAACACGTCCGGAAAGTCCAGAGGCATCTCGTATTCGGAATAACACTTGTGGAACCGGTCTGTTGACATCAAATATCAACATGTTTCCTTCCTCGTATTGTACCAACAGTCGTACCATTCAAAAATGTTAGGACCAAACTGATACTTAGTGTGTTTTATTAATTTTATTATTTTCAACATTGTAGTGTTCATATACACTGGTATAAGGAACTATGTATATTGGTTAATACTCGACTTATTTACATGAATGTTTGGCCTTTATATTATCATTTCTAAAATTCACTGGGTCTCTTAAAAGCCATATGTCACCCATTCATGAGCTGGTAAACAGGAGACGGAAGCAGTACATAACCAACATGCAAAACCGATCGGATTTATCGATCGAGGCAATATGGCGTCGGCAAATTTATCTTCTATCTACCCACCTTTCTGGCGCCGTACTTCCTGAGGAAACGGGCGTCGTCTCCGGTCTAACACTTACCGCGTTTCCGGTTTCCGGCTTCCTTTGAAGTCAGAATTTCCTACTCCTACACCATTTTCATTTTCCCCTCTGCCTTCACTAAAGCAGACGCCAAAAAATATAAAATATTGTTTTATATTATAAACGTGCGTGTATAATATGAGTTGTTAATTGAAATTAAATTGTATATACTCAGTAACGGAAACGGAAATGACGGAAGTGATAAGGATGTTATTGCATTCATCTAAATGTCTGTATATGACCAAGACATATATAAATATAATATAAATATTTGTAAAGTTCCTATAAATACTAAATAATTACAGAGTTTCCGAAACCAGCTTTCACTAGTTTGAGATTAAGATGAGGTACTTATAGTTCCGTGAACTAACCTAAAGGCAATGGAGTATATCTGATTATTAATTATTATTAAATACTTAGCTATTTTCACAATAATTTATTTAAAACCTAAAAATAAAATATTCTGTCTAGCTGAAAAATAAGTCAATAAAAATTTATTAACACCAGCAGAACTCAAACCTGCGACCTCTGGAAATTCGACCCAATTTATAACATGTTTAAAGATATTTCAAATGACATACATACTGGTGTCACAGTGTTTCAAAAGAGACATAATTTTTGTTTTACCAATAATATTTTAAGTATATTATGTAATTATTTCAATATAGTCTGAGAGTTGTTTGAATAGTCGCCTCCGGTGTGTCGTAATTCGTGAGGCGGTATGCCGCAGCGTTTCCTGACTTACCAAAATATTGTAAATTACTTCACTTCTGCCTCGATATGATAATAATGTTGGCATATATTTTATATAATGTAATTTTAGTTTAATATCCTATAATATTATCTTATAATACCTACTCATTCGGGGTTTTTTATTTGTTTTAATAATGTACGGGGTTTTATTAAATCAGAATGTGACATCATGTTTTATAATCACATTAAAAGCATCGTGAGGAATTATTTAAGTTCCAGGAAAAATAAATAAAACCGGTAAAATCACAAAGCAATACACAATAGAATTAAAAACCTTTTGTATGTTTTATAATTTAATAATGTATTTAATAAACATAATTTAATAAACCATGTAGCTTCTTTCGTAAGTACCTTCTTCGTCTGTTGTAAGAGCTCATCATTTACCAATGCTTCCTCTATTACGTACGGTCCGCCCAATTTCTTCACCAACAACACACTTATTAACTGGCAAGTTTAATATAGTATAAATTTGCTTTATATTCATTTTATCTCAGCTCTTATTTAACAAAAGATTCTAAAATTATGTAAACAATTAGTTTAAGCGCATCTCAAGATTGACCCAGTTCGCGCGGCTTATTACATATATAGCGTATGAGACGGATTGGGTCAGCGGCGCCTGCGAGCTCCTACGCAACTTATGTCATACACATGTAACATACGTGCTGTCTAAGCCCTAGTCGACGATAACGCAACTGTAATCACTTAACAGAGAAGGGCTTCCCATGTCACGGTAACCGAGATTATACGGATTTCTTATGTAAAACATTAACATGTTATCCTAATTAATTATAGGATTCACTGGTGCTGGTAATGATTTATTGTTTTTTAAATCATTTTCATATTTACGAGCATTTCCGTTTAATGTAATAGTAAAAACTAAAAAGTACTTGAATCGTTGAATAAATTAGTTTTTGGGATGATGACCTTTAAGGGTTTACTGGTCGTCAATGTAATTTTTCAAGTCCTGACAGTACAGGTGCTCGATTATTAATACCCAGACATCAGTATGCAGGCGCGCTGCCAATTACAGTGGAGACCTACTTTCTTACCTTCGAACTTTTACTTCCTGCGGGCCAGGCAAGGCGGTCGGTCGCACCACGCAACGAATTACGAAAGTGGCGCGAAATGCTCGGCCGACATTCGCAGGCTTGCGCCACCTTCAGGAAGTGCTGAGTGCTGTTGCGGAGGATTACGTAGCACCTGCACCCGACGCTGCTCCTAGCACCGACACCTCGACGTACAAGTTTTTTTTAATAATATAATAATCAACAGTAGTTTCACTATTTCACCACAGCCTATTACAGTCATTCTAAAATATAAAATAACCAATCAGAATTCTTTTTTTCCGTTTGAATTTAATATTTGAAATATCAAAAGTCGATTAAAAATATTGTACTTTGTAAGTTGACAAATATTATTTGATAAACTGTCCAGTGTGACAAACAATCCTTTGTTAACATTTTATTAACACATGTTACTAGAAATATTTCAAAACAAATGATGTAATGTCCGTTCGTCGTATATAGAATTATTACGCTTTGTTTAGCCTTATCGGAAGTCTAAGTTACCTAAGTCTAGATTTATAAGCATTATAAACAAAGTGGTTACGAAATTCTACTTCATAGCAAAACGTAAGATCAAATAATATCTTGTTACACAGTTAATCGTTTATGTTTGAAATCATTTAATTAGTCAAATTCACAAGTCGTATATAATAATCGCAATAACTACATTGCTAAGTTCTTGCTGTCAAAACGTATTAACTCGAACAGTTACACAAGAGTCTCGCAGACGGAAAAACGGCTCAAAAAAGTCACTAGGGCGAGAAAATTCACATCAGTACGTTCCGTAGATCGAGTGCATTCGTTCATAACCCCATCTTCTAGCACGTAATACGTGCAACGGTGCGTACCCGATCTCGCACGACCGGTCCTGTAAAGTGGGTCATCTCTTTTTGTTCCACCACGTATTCCGTAATTAGAAAGAGAGGGTGAGGGAATTTTCACAGTTCGCATAGCTATTGCATTTGATATCATGCTGCATGTAAATTGGTTTATCGGTTGCACAAAACGTTTGCGTTTAATTAAGATGTAATAAGTACTTATACTTATTAATAATGCATTATTAATAATTACCAAGCTAGCTGTCGGTTAACGTTGTTACGTAGGTAGGTACTTCATGGTTATATTGACAGGTAATAAAAAGTTCAACAATATGGAAAAGAACCTTATATTCTTTTATATATTCTTTATCCACCGGCAAAATATTAATCTAAGATTAATAAAATAATGACTCTAGTTATATAATACATTTTTTTAAAAATTGATTGCCTTGTTACTTAATCTTAATCACTGTACTGAATATCGTTATTAAAGCTAGTTAGCAGGCTGGGGCACTTCATTACCCTAATTTAATTATTATTATTATGTTATTTCATAGCATGATATAATATTAATCGCTACGCTTTAGCAATAACACTTTAAATGAATATGGGACATTCAAGATCAGAAGAGGCGAATCTGTGACTTGTGAGTCTGCAAGATGGCGGCACGCGGAAGTGTGTGCGACTTCCGCGTCGCCCTGTACTCGTGCGCACCGATCGTGACTGCTAGCTATATGCATTATTAACAAAGTAACTCTTAGACATAAACCCACGGTGACAGGTCTTAATTTAAAATAATTGGTGACAAAGTCTTGACAACATACCTGTTATTGGTATATTGTTCATATTGCTTAGAAATTCTCTAGATACAATGTAAACAAACAAGGAAGACCTATGTATGCAATTTATTGCAAAATAAATAGAATGTTACATTTGATGTATTCTATTTCCTAATGGTATACATAATCTAATGTTATCTATTAAAATATAAGCATTACCTAATCTTAAATCAAATTCTGTTTAAATAAATAGAACCAGGACTCTGTGGTCGCCATGGAAGTTACTGGTCGAATACAGAAATATATTTGTATGGAGTAGCTGGTGCCGCTAAAACGGTTAATAGTGCTTTCATGACTGGAAATTGCTCAAAATAATGCGGGTAACATCCTTGTTATGCTCTGAGAGGTGCAATATCGTGAGATTTACAGGATCGTTCTTGCAAGCGTTTACTAACTCAACTAATCTGTGATGAGTATAAAATGTTTAACATTATTTAGACATTATTTTATTTGTACATTATTAATACTTAAATTTCAATCTTACTTGTAATCTAGTATTGATTATGATTTATATATTTTTAAAGGATTCCATTATTATTATTATTATATATTGTTGCAAATACATTAAGAAGAATAATTTATTATATTATATTACATAATGACGCACAGAGAGAAAATACGTCTTATAACGTAGGTATTAGAGTTTTAAAAACGTACGTTTAGTTTTCATAACCAAATAATAAAAATAGAACTTAGTAGGCATCAACGAGTTTAATGAAAATACAAATATATAAGAAAGATTAAAAAGAAGAGAGAAATCGTTTATTTCAATTCAATATAACCAAAAAAAAAAAAAAGAAATTTTATAAAATATTATTCTTACAAATTACAATGATCTGTCGAGTGAAACAAAAAAAAATCACTACTTTGAAACTAAATAACATATTACGTTACATTATTTATTTAATTGATTAATAGACAACATTTAGAGTCTATTAGTCTTTTAGCAATCAGACAACATTTATGAGGCTCAAGTGTTCAATATTTGAGACACAGTGCTAGCGTCGCCCGGGCATTCCGCCTACAATTACTAGCAATTGTGCCAATTGAACGAACTGCCACCCTTCCGCTTTCCAGCTATCCTCGTCACTACAAACATCTGTCGAGTTCAAGCAACAATTGGATACCTACTGAATCATTATAGTTGAATTGTTGAATATAATACAAGGGTAAAGAGATACGGTGTTCGTTGACCTTTTATCATTGTATTCTGAATGTCATCCACACAGCCAATAGATTTAAATGCGTTAAAACAATACATTCAATACCATACATAGAAAGGATAAATGAATACATAGAGGGGATAATTGAATACATAGAGAGGATAAGTGAATACATAGATAGGATGCTGTTCTCGCTAGATGCAAGTCTTGATTTCTTTTGCAATTGCTTCAATTGGTCGCTGTCTAGTCACCCTTCCGTTTCAACTTGCGGTTGTGTTAAGAGCTTACGCCAGCGCTCTTTATCTACAACTGATGAATAAGGATGACTTCATTTTTAAGTAGTTATTTGTAGTTTTAACATACAATACACGTTCAAATAAATATTTGAATAAAAAACCTTTATCAATATTTAGCTAGAACACCTGTTTAGTTATAAAACATCGTCAATTACAGTAGGTACCTAATTGTTGTTTTTGATGCAATTTGAAAAAATAAAATTATACGATCATTTCGGAAGTTAATGAACCATAATAGTCTTTATTATATTATAGTTATTTGCTTAGTAAACAGTAAACATTTCTACCAATGTCTTAATATGTTTTAATGACTGTTTTTATGTTTTTTGTTTTCAAAATTATACATTTTAAAATTATATAAGTTGTTAATGAAACAATATTTAAACAAATTAACGAATGTAAACCATTCATTAATTAATTGTATTTACTAGTGGGAATAAATAATGATTTAATGCTACATTGTAAACATATTCATAATAACAATATAAAGGAAAGATTTAAACAAATTTAAACATAGAATGAATTGTTACATAATAAAAAAGAACCGTATAATTCAGTAAATACAGTTGTTTTTGGTGAATGCAATTGCAATTTTCGTAATTTATATTTATATAACATAAGACAAGTAACAATTGACGATAAACTCCAATTTTAATACATGTAATATATTATTTATGTTTTTAGTTTATTATAATAGGTGTCAATTTTTGCACGTATTTCGAACTAGAATAATTATCTCGTTCGTTATATTTATAATTATTCATGAAGAGCTCATTTTATTTATTTCTCATATTTCCACGAGTTTCGTCATTGATAATAAATATTCTTATTATCATTGTAAAGTAAAATGGAAATAATAACAGCAACATAATATTTTTTATTTTAGATAAAGATAGTATAGAAATAGAGATAAGATGAATATGCAAGTGATTTATAAATTTAAGTTATAATAACATAACATAAAAAAAATCTTTTATTTAATGACAAATGATCACCATGTCGTCTATTTCCCATTTTTGAGAAACTGGGAAGGAATAGGGAAGAAGATATAAATATAGTTGGTTTGCTGGTTCTTACAATCATTTCAAGAAATAAATAACCACTTCATGGGTTTATTCCGTGGAAAAGTCCTTTGGCAGTAAGGCTTTACTATCTTAATACTTATCTAAACTATCCTAGAAATATCAAATAATGTTACAGAAGTCACCAATTATTTGTATGTAATTCCTAAAGCAATAAGGAACTAGTATATTTAGTTGCAAAGTGCACTACGTCAACCGCACTCAATTTAATTTCCGGGACAGCTGGTCGTGTTGATAACGCTTATCAGCGCTCTCACAGCACAGACAATCAACACATTTATGTATATATATATATCAGTTTCGTTGTTGCAGTTTTATGTCTAAATGAAATAACGGATTATTACACTCATATTACTAAGCCAACATTTTATCTATTTAAAGTTTTTAGAAGTCATTAGATCAATGACTATATTATATTTTAATTATTTATATTAAATAATTACATGGAGTAGCAGGCTCTTCAATAGTCTGCTCCAATCAAAGGTCAGTTTACATACAAAATGAAATAATCTGCAAAATGCTTGAAAAATCATCTTACCTTACAGATGCATGCCTGAAGAATATGATATAAAGTATTTTATTAATTTTACAGTTTACCAAAAATATTTGCAAACAGATTACGCCATATACATTTTCTAAATTAAATTTTACTTTCATGAAACTTAAAACTATTTATAAAAGTGTTAAGCGATTGTCACGAGAAATTAAAACGCTTGCATGATCCGAGTTTTTATAAATAATCGTGTAATGTAGAAATCACATTGTTTTCCTCTCGGCAGAAGAGAGTGACAGTGCGTCGCGTGCCTCAGTCGACGCCCCTAGATTTCTACACTCGACTCGCGTGACCAATTTTACAAGGACAGACGATCTTTAGTTTTAATCTTCGGGATATCGGAGTTTAGATAATCGATTTCCTTTGACGTGCAGGATGTCGCTAATCTACATAAACCTTCATGTCTGATAAATATTATCGTCATCAAATCGATTTTCTTTTTTATTTCGTGATATTGAAACGTAATTGATTTTTTTTGAAAATTTCCGATAATCCGATAAATATTGATTATAGATAGACAAACAATATAGGTGCACTTCATGTCGATATGATAGTAATGTTTTGTTAATATTTTATTATTGATTCATGTTGTTTTGCAAAATCTTTCAATTTTATTACATAACTATTTACCAAGCACAGAATTCAACGAGTTTCCTAACTAATTAAATCAAATATGTATACATATATAATTTATAAGTGTTTTAAGATAATAATTATGTTATTGTATTACTCCCGCGTTCAAACGACTCATCACTATACCATTCTTTGAGTCTGGAATTCCACGTACTGCGCCTCTTGCGAAAGAAGTGACAATGAACCCACGACCCAACAGATTACACACCATACTTAGCACTTAGACAACAGTAAACAACTTACATCCTTGTTTACATTCTAATCTTTTTAATTCTTTACCGAAGTTTTATTTTTTAGCTTTAATTAACATCGTTGCAAACATTTAATTGTACAAGAAGTACTTAAGTATTTACGAGTTTCTTAGTTATAATTTTTTATCTGTGATCAATAAAAAAATGTATCCGGTCTATCATAAATTATATGCGAGTATTACCAAGATGCAATAAAACTTGTATTAATGATACGTGTGCAAAGGGCAGTTAATTGTGTGAAAAACAAGTCTACGTCCGGCTTCGATTTCATTCATTTTCTATGAAGACAAGTCAAGTTTTTCTATCTCGCGTGATTCAGTCTAGGATGTTCGTTGCCGTCATATAATTTCATTAACATATTTTTTGCTGTTGTTTTTATCTTACTAATAATTCCTTATTTTATTTAATTTTTATTTTTGCAGCATAATAATTAGTTTCATATGGAACATAGTTTAAATATTTTGTATCCATAGACTTACTAAATGGTAAGATAACTGGAAATACCTACCATCGCATTAAAAATCCTTCTCACGAACTGACTCTACATATTATATAAGAACAACATGACTATGACTTGCATTTTTATAACCAACCATTTAATTTATTATATTTATTTATTTATATCTGATATATATTTATAGGATTAGTGAATTAATCATTTATTTTATAAGAAATCTTATCAATATTTTAACTGCAAGAGGGTGGGGGATAAAGAATGATAATTTTTTTATAATGTTGATTAAGCAATTTTGTAATTTTACTAGATTAATCTAAATGTATTAAACTTGTTGAGCAACGCTATGATACGTATATGAAAATTAAATTAGATAATGAAAATCTGGATCTAGCCATGGACTTTGAGACCTAAGTGATTTAGAGCAAGGCCTTTGAAGTGACCGCCGGCAAACTACTTAAATTGGATTATCTACTAGCAAATCATATTCATAAAAAGGTTAGCATAAGCTAAGTTAGCTAAGAGTAAGTAGTTCCTTTCCAGTTCTTCTCATCTCTCTTACAAAATACTTTCAATTACATGTACCTATTAATTTTGATAACCTTACAATTATTATTGTTTGTGTTATAAAAACAATTAGACTTATATATTTTGAAGTTACATAAAAACCGGCAATCATTATTCTTGTAATAATCATGAGTCAGAAGAATCGCAAAAATGCAATACACTTGCATCACAAACAGGTTATTACAAAACAAATAATAACAATTTATTATGAAACTACTAACTCGATTAATCTTTATCCAGTAAATGTCAACAAAGGTAAGTTATGTCAACTTACCGATTATTATTATTTCGATTTCTTCAATCACTACTCTTTAAAAAGAATTAAATATTTAAAAAGTATCAATACAAATGCATATAGGTAAGTGTGGTGACTTAATTCCATGGTGACAATAATAACTATATAAGTATGTTATGTATAAAGGTGAAAATATACAATAAAGAAATAATACTTGCATAAATCATACAAAGAATGAATGAATCAATCATATAGAATGAGTTTATCTTCATTATTTTAGTCTTAAAAATCTATATTTATAAGTATTTTCACAAATTAAATGTTATTTTGTATTCAATTAATAACTACATGTTTTAAACCATTTCTGCTCCGACATCTCGTCGGATGCTTAAATGCCAGAAATATACAAACTTGTATCAATTCGACCAAATTAGACAAAATTTTTACAAAATAATCTCTTTCCAGCTCAGCTTTCAGTTTCTATAAATCACTCAATTATCGATAACTAGACTATAAATATAAAAATATTGCATATTATAACCATTTATTTTTTTAAGCTATCCTCTTCCATTTTTAAATATTGACATTGTATATTTTATGTGTACTTTAGTATTGTTTTTTGTTTTCTGCCCACGTCGCGATAAGTGATACTTCAGTTACATAGATATTAATTGATCTGTCAGTGATTTTATTATTATTTTGAGAAATAGTCTTCAATATAATTTAAAACAGAAACTTTAAAAGGCGTTCAGCTCGTTTACGTTTCCTTTTTCCTTACCTATTGTAGACTTTACGTTGACAATTATTATACTGTCGTTAAAATATAATACAACTGCAATTATAAATACGGAAGCGATTAATAGTCATTATCTTGTTAGTTTCATCCTTGGTCGTATTTAGATAGTACTGTTTATTATATATTATATTACTATTACAGAAAATAATGTCTTCAATACCATAAATATTAACGCTTGGATTACAACTTTAAGTTTTTCATCAAAAATATATTTCTGGATAATCTTTCGTGATAAAAGAATTAGAAGATTGATTAGAAATTCTTTCAAACATTAAAATTATCTCTTGTGATTAATTGATTGCAATACACAAATACATAACTCCCTTTGATAATAAATTTTTAGATTTTGGCAAAACCTTTTATATAACGACGTGAAAAATAAACACAATTATGGTGATGATATTTATATATCATTTGTTTTATGTATAACTTAAAAGAATAACAAAGCATTGTTTCTTCAACAATCTTAAACCTAATCTGACGTTAGTACATACATGTAATAGTATCAAGTTAAGATGTCAAGCGAGTAACTCCCTATGTAGTAGTTCATCCCGGAGACAAGGCGTATAATATTACAGTGACCACAGAGAAACAAAAACACAGAGACTGTCCTCAATCGTGCGTGTCCTGTCTTCTGTAGGGTTGTCACTTGTTAATACAAAATTAGTTGAAATGAGCTAATATTCTACGATGGCTTTTAAAAGACATAGATACAGAGGATAAATATCAAAAATATTGACTCATAGGGGATATTACATTTTTATTTACGGGGAAAAACCCACAGATTCTATTAATTTACATAATACTCTTGTAAATTGAATATAAATATTAATATAATTATTAATATCATTTATTCCAATACCGTTCTGCTCGAGTACTTTAATATAGTCATTGTATTAGCTTATTTAAAAGAATTTGTAAATAATGAAAGTCTTTATATTAATATTAGTATTTTATTTATCATATATATTATTATAGTTATAGAATATGCAACTAAACAAAACATTAGATAATATAATTATCTTGTCTATAACAGTATATAAAACATCCTGACCTTAAATAGTGCATTTGTAGTGATGCAAGCTTATATAATTCAATGTAGTTACCTCATCGTATATACGTGTTACATATTTTTACATATATATATGCAATTGACATTCAACTGAGACTAGTTTAATATAATATAGATAAGATTTATAATCGGCAACCCTAATTTCTCTTAACCCGTTGCGTGGCTGGCGGGAGGCGGGGCGGGGGCAGGAAGCCGCAGGACATCCGACACGTACAGGAAGCAAAACCAGTTACAGAGCCTTTGTCCCTCAACCTCCCGCCGCCCGACCGCTCCTGGTCCGACCGCATTCCTGTACAACCTCCGTGCGCGGGCGCACCACGCACTACTTATAGTCGCTTAAAAAACAGACAAGACACTATAGATCTAGTTGCAAGCAGTTGTATTGTCCTATTTAAATAGATTATGAATCATTGACTTAAAATGGAAGGTCACAGGAAGGAACAAAGAAATATTATTTGTCAAAATATCTGCATAATGTTATGGAAAACCCATTTGTACTATAACTATAATTTGAAATCAATACACGTACTCAATACATGTTAACATAGTCGGAAGTACACCTTATCGGAATTCAATGCTATGTAAAAATGACAATTAAAAATATCTTTGGACAAATTATAAAACCATAAACGATTGTTCAGGTGTTATTTAAATTCTATTGATGATAGCGGGAACCACTATTTATAGATAGATAAATACGCGTGACGTCACTATTATTGTTGAATTAATTCACACAATTTGTTTTATGCGCATAAATGATTTGCTCATTTAGAGCCATCATTCTAACCAACGCTTGTCGTGGTGTCTGTTTGTATTGTTACTTTAAACCAAATAACTTCAATATAAAGCACAATAACATATCAAGTCGGTATCAAACATGTCGGCATACCGCATTCATTGCATTATTATAAACCCTATTAACTATACTATTTTATGTATCGGAAAATAGACTTACTCATCACATACATGCCTTTGCATTTACGTTACTCGATAAACAAACAACGACTCAGACATCACGAGTATCTAAATTCATTCCGGAGCAATTTTCTCTATAAATAAAACGAAACCGTCGTCAAATATATGATTAACACCGACGATGTCTGCACGAAGCGGAAAAACGTGGGCACCCAAAATAACCGCTGAATATTTCCGACTCCAATCCCGCTCGACTTGTGGAAATGATGTCTAAAGACGGTCGGCGCGCGCGCAACTTCCGGAACGCGATAAACATGGCCGCGGCGAGCCAACATGGCGAAGTTTCCGGCCGCGCTGATTCACATACGATGGTTGATTCTGGCTTGCTCATTACATTTCTGTTTTGTGATTCAGCTTTTACGCAACAAGTAGGTGTGCACGAACTAAAGCGTTATGGAATCTGCCGTCTGGCATACACTCAAGGTTCCGTTGTTGATCTGAAATGGCCGGCTACTCCAAGATTCGGAGACACATACGTTATTATACAATGTATGTTCTGCCATTAATCACTATTATTAAGTTAATCACAACTTTAAATCTGGTTATAAATAGACGTTAACATAAATAATATATTTAAATTTATATCGAAAATTAATGTAACAATGAATACACTATTACCCACACATATTTATTAATAAATCGACACATTTTCTTTTCTTCATAAATATTAAAACCTTTATTTGTACGTTAAAACTTTTTTATCAATACAACTTTTTTTATTATTGCAGCAGATAAAAAATAGAACAATTAAATGCATATATGTTAAATAAAAAGTCATTAAACCTGTATTCTAAATATAGATTATTATAGCACTTAAAAAACAAGTCATCAGCGAGAAACTAAAAAAATGGGAGTAAAAACCACAAGTGAAAAATAATTATACAAAGAAAATGACAGTAAACATGTGGTTTAGAAAACAGCCTTTTGTTCCATACTCTCTTATTTACCAAGTCCAATAGTAAAACTGGTTACTATTTTCTAAATAAACAAATTCGAATCCAGGAATGACAATAGTTCTATACGTAAAGTTCAAATTTAATTCAAAGTGTTCTATCTAAAAGCAAAAATCTCAAAACTTACTGAACGAATTTCGATACGACTTTCAACAACGTAAGTATTGTTTCAAGTAATGTTCACATTGATAATTATTGTAGGTTTCATGAGGTAATTAAATTTAAACAAATTCAATTAACAGAACCAAAAGACAACGGAAAATTTCGTGCCATATGTATGGGTCACTGACAAAAGACAAAGTCAAGACGGGTTACTAATATAAGTATACCTTATCACTTAAATTTGTTAATAACATATTTTTATGTGTACTATTATAACATTTTTATGTATTTAAACATACATTATAAAACATATCGAGGTACTGAATAATAAATACAAAATATTGTAGTATTATTATATATATAATAAATAAATACTTTAATTTTGGACATATTAATTAGTAATTACTATAAAGTAGATTGATGGGTTTGAAGATCCCGATAGCTCAATACATGATAATCGACAAATTTATAGTAAATTAGCAGATAATAGTTTTATCGATATTTTGTTAATAACGCAATAAGGGCGCGGCAACTAACGTATAACTTAAGTATTGTTTTGCAGAAAACAATACTCCTATTCAAACTACCAACAAAATTAAAAAACACTACACTAATGAAATAACAAATGAAAATATACTATTAAAAAAATCTCTCGTAGATATTTTACGCCTCAAGAATTTGTCTCTCCGACATAAAAACTATATGACAATAATAATATTCAAGATGGTCATTATAACCGGATCTGGTGATGTTCTTAGTTGTGACTTGCAACGGTGCACTGGCCAATGGCCGGTGCTGTTTATACCTACTTGAAAAACCGCTTTATACAAACCACAAGGACATTACAAACCACATTTCTTTATCCTTTAAGCTCTAGCTTCTTCCTTACAAATTAATAAAAGGGTAGTTTGTAATAAATGTGAAAGAAAATTCGTGTAAAATCATTTAAATAAGGTATGTGTAATTCTGAAGACACTCATTTCTTATCAAATAATATAAATAAGTCGTTTGGCGCTAGACAAATGTTCGTGACAAATGCGAAGGCAGTCGCAAGGCTGCCCCGAAACGACCATGGCAGTGAACTTGCTTTCTTCGCCTCACCTCAAAGCACCTCACCTTGCCATCAACATTGTCTCATTGACATCCATTTGATTTTGGCACTGTGATTATTCTTTCGCACTATAATAAAGAATAAAATCTCGGAATATAAGCTTTATTACATTATTTGATACAAAATCGAAAGTGTTCACACATACATGTTAGTGATGTCTTTTAAATGATATTTACTTGTTTTAAAACATATAAAAACTTTTGCAATAAAATAACAGTAAGAAATTTTACCTTATTTTATAGGCTTAGTGATTCTAAGAATGTTATTAAATACAGTCGGCGTATGTTTAATCCTACTTCCGCGTATCTCATCCCGCTGCGCGACCTGGCATTCCGTTACCAGCCCGTTACGTTACGCTGACCCGGATACGAGAGAAAAACGCACTAACTGTCACACACTTGCTGTTATAGGGTGGAACATTTCCCGTACGTTTCTCATTTTCCATTTCTAATTACAACGTAATTTTATTTTACGTTACCAGCGCTTTGTGTTAAATATCAAAGGCACAGCTTTTGTTTTATATCATATTTGTTTAATGACAGATTTTTCTATTATACCATTATATAATATAAGTAGTAATATTTTATTATGTGTAATTAGATTTACAGTATGAGGTAAAGATTTTTTAGTAATACTAACGCCCTGTAGCGTAAACGCAATTAAAAGTACAAGTAGAGTACAAGTCGAACCGCTAAGGCGCGGTGACACTTATCAAACGAACTGGAAGGCGAGACGAGCCACATACCGAGAATACGCGGTTGTTAGGCACATAGGCAATATCCCTACGGAATGTAGGTAAATAGCACGTAATTACTAATAATACCACCTGACTGTCCATTTGATGGGAGTAATACTTTTGACTTTAGGGAAAAGCATATGTAAACATCACTACTCATAATTGTTTTTATATATAATAATAATATCAGGATAAACTACACACGTTGATGTGACCCCTAAGTAAGCAAATTATTTGCTTGTGTTAAGTGTGTTAGAAAACGATACAAATACGTAGAAATACATATTAATACTGAGAATATGTTTAATAAACGACCAAACCCAGAAACACAGACATCTATGCTCATCACATAAATGCCTGTCTCTGCCGGGAATCGAACCCGAGTCCCGTTGCACCGTGACACTTTAGGCGTCTGCGCTAACCACTCGACCAACGGGGCGGTAATAAATAAATACATATTACGTGTACGCGTAGATTGTGAAAAATATATCGATTCGATATCGTATATACTTTAGGAAGCCGAAACGGAAGCGACACGTTAGCATGTACATAGATAGGTATATAAGTCTTAATCCGCCTATGAAATTAATATAGATTAATTATTTACTTATCTGCTGATAGCGATATGTTCAGCTTAGCGACAAGAAGTAAATCATTGAAGTGGTAAATTATAATAAATGTTGTTGGACTTGACGCTATTTGATGCTTATAATAAAGATATAGTTATAGCTGTTAATAACATCTACTACATCAAATACTATTATATTATATTTATATTATATATACATAAATATTTGTGGCAGACCTCTCTTGCCCCATATACAATTAAGTTTTTTTTTAGAGAAAATATGTCTGGGAAAATATGTAGGTACTAAACAATATGGTCTCCTAAATAATTTAGAAAAACACATTTTATGATATCACATTTTATTCAAATAAATAAATCCTATGTTAATAATGATTACTACACGAATAGAAAGCTTGATTAGCTTTTCAGTAAAATATTGTTTTCAATCGATCCAGTAGCTTCAGAGTATATATATATATTATATACACGTATATTTTTAAGAGATAAATATATCTTAAATATATAGAAACTTACCGTAACCAACAATATTTTTTATAAGGTAAGTATAAAATTTCAAACAGAACAAAATCCATGAAAAATATTTAGATCTACTGATCCCGTGCAATTTATGATAAGCTGTATCTTTCGCGAGCATAGACATTAGATAAAAAAAAACATTATCTGATAAATTATAGATTGGGTGTCCGATATGAATTATTTGACATTTAATACCTATATTTTACTGTTTCCGAAAAAAGTATTTAATATCAAATAGATAATTTATTTCTTGAATAATAATTCTTTTAAGTCGTTATAACTTGTGGTATAAACTGTTCTTAATATTAAGCACATACGTTATTTCTTAAATAATAATTCGTTAAAAACATTATAAGTAGCTTCTGGTAATTGTATAAAAATAAAGGATTTTGAACTGTGCATATTAAATAGGGTCAATCTAAAAAAAAAAAAATATATATATATAAAAAAAATAAAAGAAATTATGCTGCTCATAATAGAAAGATTAATCGTTACATTTGTCGCGCCAGGAAGTGCACCCACGCAACCGCACCGGCTATTCCACAGTTATGACTATTTATTATTTGTTTGCCAGACTTTTACATACCCGCGTCTCGCGTCTTTTTGTGTTGTGACGACGAGTTTGAATTCTTTAAATAAACAGACTGTTGACTCCATTTTGATCTATTAACATAGCCATAATCTGTTGAAAGTAATTAGAAGTACATAAGCAGCGTGTACTTATTTGGTAGATGATTTAACTAATAAATAAAAATAATTATAACGTTTTGTAGCTTAAAGCAATATCAAATTTGTATTATCAAAATATGTATAAATGCCGTTATAATTTAAAAGATCACCACATTGTATCAACGCCGATATACACATCGAGTTTATCATTTTTATATTGTTTTTTTGTATTTTCGTCACATTTTGTTAATTACTATTTTTCAATAGCTTTTAATGGTCCACAAAAACCAGTAAGTTTTTTAAAACTTGTAAAGTGTTCAACAAAAAAATATGAATATATTTGATTTAAATTTTTGCAAACAGGAAATACCCAGACAATTATGTAAGCAAAAAAGACAAAAGATGTCATTAATATTTATATAAACATAAACGTCTTAACGTTAAAGCATATAATATTCGCTGTTTTTCATTAACAAGGAAATAAATGTACCTGAATGAAAAAAATGAAAAATGCACTTATAACTTTAAACGTGTAATTAAACAGATCTCTGTACAAGTTAATAAAAAACTAGCAAGTCATTCAAGTATAAAGCAAGAAGTCCATAAAAATGAGGTATTGTCAGGAGTCAATCTTGTCAGACAGCTTGGAGCGAGTCGGGGAGGTGACACGGCGTGACAATGACTCCGGTCAGTCAGGGAAATTATTAATTGCCCTTACAGATACTACAAAGAAACGGAAATATAAAACTTCTGCAACCGACCCCCGCGGCGAGGCGCTTTACCTGACTCTTGCCCTGCCATTGTGTTCTGATTCAAAAGAAATTATTTACTTTTGAGATGCTGTGGGAAATTGCACAACGATGACGGTTATACGTTGAAGCTCTATGAACCATAACTTTGATAAAGGCTCTACCATACGTACAACTGAATCCAAAAAAGTAAAGCCTTTTATAAACCCTTTTAATAATGACAATGCTATCATGTAATCCTAGATAATAAAACAGCTATTTACGGATACTGAACTTGGATAATTACATCAACAAAAAAATAATACTAAAAAGTTTGAAGTAAAATCATATTATGTAATCTGTTTCAAAATATATTAAACCAGTCCAGTATTTACAGAGCTATGAATAATCTTGAAGATGTGAATTAGCACCTCTTTGTTCTCACAAGGGTCCAATCTGAAGTTTACGTCCGGATTCTTCGAAGTGCAGTGTCCACTACTCACTGGGCGCTCTACATCGCACAGAATGGTGTCAAACAAATCCGAAGTTCCCAGAAAGGACCGCGCGGCGCTTTAGACCCCTACTTTTTTGTACCTTTAAACATAATAAATGATGCACTTGAAAAAAAGAATCCAACCTGTTCAAGAGATAACGATCGGGAATGATTTTTATGGAAATGTTCTCCGGAATTATAACGATCACGAATCCTTTGGGATGAGGTGAAGCGAGTAGACAATACGTCGGCGAGAGAAGACCGATAAAAGGTAAGCTTTCAACGCATATCTGATTAAAAATATTATTATTAATATTTGAATTTACATTAAGAGTTGTTTTATTCAAAATTACACATAAGGAATATCATTCCAAGCTATATATTATATGGGTTTAAAATCATAGCGTTTTTAAATGTAAATAAAACTACAATAACTAAAGTAACAAACTATATTAGGTAAACAAAACTACCAAAATTGTTAAATACATATACAAACTCATATAATATATACGAGCTCAATAAAACAATAGTATTGTTCTACGTATAATGGTATTTATATATCGATTTATCGTATTTTAAACTTCCTCCTAAGTCTACATAAAAGCATAGCGCCGGCGCGCGGCGTCTAGCAGGAACAATGTAAGAAATCCTAAGTACTTCAGAGCAATTCTTTGTATTTTAAGAAATAATGAAGTACCCAAACCCTTGAGTCTTTTATTTCCTCTTTTCTTCCTCTGAAAAAAATAATGTCAATATCCTATTAAGCTTATTTTTGAGGTTTCTACTGAATAGACTTATTGTATTTGGTTTACTAGGGTAGAGGTGATATATATTTTATAATTAATAAACTCTCGTTCAAATCAAGATAACAAACCTAATTGCTTTAAGACTTATTTCTATCATTTAATGACAAACAGCGATAAGATCTTCTGCAATTATGGACTTTACTTAATTTCGAATAATCAATTCTTACTTTTGAATATAATTAGCACTAAAATCATATAATTACATATTAATGTAATTGTAATTTTGATGCAATTTATTTCAGGATATCGTCTGCTTAATAATGGATACATTCAGCGCTTTCACAGCACAAAAGCCGCTTACAGCGATCTGGATCCTTAAAGGAACCACTGTTTACCACTTCGTCTCCCATTCAATCTATTGTTCAGAAGTGAAGAACTGCTCTATACCATATATATAATGTTGGCTTTTGTGCGAAAGTTAATATTTTTGGCCTGTCCATTGTGCCCAAACGTACCTGTTTTCAATAGAATAAGTGTGCGGATTGCACACTTAATGTGAGCATTATCAATAGTAGAAATATCTACGAAAGATCGGAATGCCCAATGCAAAGTATGCATTGCAAGACTCCACAAGTAGGCTGGCCGTTGTAATTGATAGACGCAAAAAATAACCACTCCTCTAAAATCTATAGAAATGTACGTTTTCCCTGGAACAGATCCATCAATAGACTAGAAACGATCCATAATCGCAAACAATAATGTGGTAATATACTCAAACAGGATTTGGCACTCACTATATTATTATTATAGAAATAAGAATTCTATGATATAGTTTTTGTATTCATTGAAATATACTCGAAACTGTTTACCTAAGCCTTAACATGAGTAAAAATATGTAATACGAAATGTTCTATACTTAAGATTATGTTAAATAAATTGCCGAACTAATACTATGGTAGGAATTTTGAATAAAAACTGAGCGTCAAATTACAAAACAATAGCCTGTACTTGTTTTACTACTAGAAGTGACATACCGTGGATGGTCAGAGATCGTCGCAGTCAACCTTGAGCTACGATGGAACGTTTTCCTACATCACTTCCTGCTCAGTGCCGTCTTGCTGAGTCTTGATTTAAACTTGTAAGCAACATCTAGGAACATTATGCAAATATGACAAACATAAATCATTTATGTAGTTCCAGTCGTGTTCCAAAACTAGGTTCAATTTTAGTTCTGCTATCCAAATTATTTATTTCCGTGTAAGTGCTCATATATTTTTATAGGTAGGCTTATTTATCTTATCAAATACAAGAAAAGATCTTAGTTATCATGCAAAAAAAGATAAAAATTACGCAAATGTTACATATCGTCTTAAGATAACAGAACGATGTTTAAATTTTAAAAAGAGTTTCGCAATTTTCTTACGTCATAAGGAACTCGACAAAACCCCGGAAATCGTATAGCAATCGGTCATTGTAAAGTGTGTGAAGAACTTGTGTACGAAGTGTTATATAAATTATAAATAAGATTTCAGCTAAATGCTAAAGTTAAACATCCAAGCGTAACTTTTCTAATTTAAAATTAGCTTACCACTCAATTTATTTTAGCATTCTTAACTAGTTTAATCTGAGTATGAATAAAAATGCGGAATTCTCAGATTGGCGTCATGAATTAAACGTATTCGTAAAATATATCTATAAACGGTACATTATATTAAAACATATAAAACAATGACACATGCAGAAGTTTCTAGATAACAAAGAAATTGCTTGATCAGAATCTAACCTAAAAAGAATACAGGTTCATGTTACAAAAAACGTTGAAAATACAAATGTCGGCTGCAGTATCATAAATACGTATCCATATTTTCATGTAATCTCAGTAATGGTGGGTTCATTTTTCATTTCCCAGTTAGACTCCTGTTTAACCCGAATGCATTTGCTTTGTGCCCAGCCTCGTTAGAAATGTTTATGTACTTCCTGAAAAAGCGAAGTATAATGTACTGGCAACATAGAGGTGGGATGCAGGAACAATGTCAACGTTGGAATAGGAAGAAACAATGTCGCCACTCCGCGCCCTCGCAATCTTCCTAATGAGTGAACCCTTTCACACTTATCATAAAGCAGGGGTTTCACGGGTGACGTCACGTGTATTCACGATGTCATTCTTTGTCACTCTTTCCCTAAATGAGTTTCTTCTTTTATATTCTTGGTAAAGTTACATCTTCATTATTCTTGAGTAATTACTTTACTTCTATAGTCTGTTAAAACGTGTGTACTTTGCTTAATAAATTGCTGTAGGTATTATATTCTGATCATCGAATATTGAAAGACATTTTTTTTAAATTTAAAACTTATCTGACAACAAATAATCATAAAATCTGTTATCTTTATATAATATGTATCTTATTTGTTAGAAACGAAGCTACAGTTAGAACCGGAAATAGCATTTAACAGTAATTAAATAATTACACTCTAGCTATATGTTGTACACTATCCTTGTGATAATGGCCGCTATTAATCGCCCTTAATACTCATTTAATCGTTTTTACAATTACCTCATATGAATATTCACTTTGAATATATTTGAAATGGAAATTATTGCTTTGTCGTAACTTATTTGAATTAAAAAAACAAAACGTTGGTAAAACGGTCTCATTGGCGCCATTATTGTAATACAACTTCACAGTTTTTTACATAGTTTTATTTTAAAAATTAATTAGTATTATATTGTCTATGATATAATAGAATATCTAGAATATATCGAGTTCTAAGTATCAAGTAGAGAATAGTTTCAAGAGTGCAATTATTACCTATTTAAAAAAAAACATACTAACTTTGAAAAGACTGCGAGAAATAAAAATTAAATAAGTATATAAATTTTCATCAATATTCATGATGTCGTGAAC
Source organism: Napeogenes sylphis (assembly GCA_959347405.1). NCBI lineage: Eukaryota > Metazoa > Arthropoda > Insecta > Lepidoptera > Nymphalidae > Napeogenes > Napeogenes sylphis. The sequence continues at coordinate 8,479,634 of OY365782.1, forward strand.
CAAGAAAGAAGCAGACGTAAAATAAAAACAAAAGTATATCAATCAGCAAATCTTTAATCACAGCAGTTCATTTTGATGGAACACCTACTGATCTCTGAACACCACCTGGAAGCCTGTAGAGACGGGTAGAGCACAAAAGAGAGTCTTATATAATCTTGTATTTAAAAATATTATTTTTATTATTTATAACGCTAAATATTTTCATTATTTTGACGATGTTAAACAAAATTATCGAATAAAATTTTCAGACTCGACTGTTTTTTACATTTTAAAAGAGAAATTATAAAGAAATAAAATAATAAATTATCATGCATGAAATGAAATAAATAATTGCATCAAACTATCGAGAAATCAAAAAAAACACAAAAACATCATTTTAAATCATTTTAATATTTCACTGCATACCTAACTTAAATGTTTTAAAATAATTTCTCAAAAATACAAAGTGCTGTTATCGTTATCATTCGATCAGAACCAACAAAACCACATAATGAATATTACGTTCATATCTCATAATTAAGAAATTTATTTTCCAGTGTTATAGTTACGAAATAGTATTTCAAGTAATGCAAACATAAGTCAATAAATCACAGTCTGACATAATAGTTGCATCATAAGTATTGGTGTAATAATAAGGATGTTAGCCGTGATGCGTGTGCGCAAGGTGCGGGGGGCGCGCTATAGGAAGCCGCGATAGTATGAAAGAGATAGCGATACATGTTTCATGTTTGTGAAAAAGAGACACAACGAAGTCACGGGGTTAATCGACAAGACGAGTCCAAATAACTGCTCCGCGAGTTTACACAATTAACATTGCGCGAACACTGCGATGGATATATTTTACAAATTACGCAACCACATCAGAATAAATATAACGTTTAATATAATTAATTATATAAAAGACAATTATACATTTAATTAAGATAAATCTGTACAAAAATATAGTCTAATATATATATTAGACTATATTTTTGTTATGTATTTTGTTATGTTATGTATACATAAGTCTAAATACTTCTATGTTATATATCCGAAATAATATAAAACTGATTTTAAGATTTAAAATCATGGTTAGATTTTTATCAACAGAATATCTCCTGATACCATCTAAAAGTGATTATTATTGTGGAAGGGACAAGAAATTGTATCCTTAAACCCTTATAAGGGCGAGGCGTGGCTCAAAATGATTTTACACCTGTGCAACGAAGGGGTTATCTTTCTCACGGCACGCAGGTTTTAAAAAACTCATGCATTATCCTGGTTTCAGAGTTATTTGAACTATAATTACAATAGAGTTGGAATTGATCTGATTATATTTATATGTTCATAGATAACTTATTGTTAACATGCTGGAACTATCTTGGATAACAAATAGTTACTTTTGAATAAACATTTACTTTGTTCTTTTTTCAACCGTTAAAAATTTAGTTTTTTCTTAATATTTAACAAGTATTCTATTCTAATACTATAATCAGTAGGTTGTTAAATGTTTACATGTTATTTTATTATTTGAGGAAGTATATCAAATCCAACATATTTAAAAATCCATACAAGTGCATTTATCTTTCAAGACCAAACTGTATACGCAATTAGAATAATTGAATTATAAAAACACTGACGTTAACGCTTACAACAGCATCCGTAGAACAGATCGACAACAATAATAAAATACGACTTAATAATAACTAGCTTGCAAAACAATTACAATACAAGAAAGTAATATAAGCGTTTAAAAACAATGTCGCCGATCAGCAGATATTATCGTAAGTTGAGTTGCTACGGCTTAAAAAATCGATAACTAGTCCATGTGCGACAGATTTCAAAGTAATTTCTAACCCTTCAGAACAAATCAATTAATGACATTTGTATCTAATCCGCAGGACGGTGACAGATGTGAGCGACGGGAGGGTATGGCAGTGAAAACTCATTGATCTCCCTCCGAGAGCGGACCCTTCTGAATTGTGCAAACTGCTGGCTTCGAGTCGCATCTGTCCACTTCGTTCTTTTAGTGTGGGGCACTAGATTATCGAGATCTGCACATCTATACACCAAATATATAGATAATATATTAAATTATGCGTAATGACTCTCAGTTATTGGAATAAATATAGACAGACAAAACAGTTTGTGAAAAATGTTAATGTAAATAAGTATTATTAAAAGAAATTGCTTATTGACATTATCGAACTGCATATCTGTTGATTTTATCGAGGGCAAACATCGAAATATATTTCAACGTATGTCAAAATTTGGCGCGATAGCAAAACGAATCGATCAAAGTACGATCACTTCCTGAAAACAGCAGTTTTGCAAACAATAGCGGAACTGGTATTGTTTTATACCAAGAACACTATGCTTGATACATTGCTGTTTAGACTTCCTGTTGCCAGTGACATTGTAAACATGTTCATACAACGCTATTCAATACGAAGACACGTAATTTTCTTTAATGAGCTTACAAATATAAACTATGTTCGCTCTTGAACATTATCGATACTAAAGTATAAACAAGAACAAAACAGTACAACCAAACTAATAATGTAATCGGACGCTGCACTATGTCCCTCGCTGAGATAAGTTGCCCTAACATTCAAACAAGTGGCTCACACACACCGACGCATTATCAGGAAGTACAATAGAGATTAAAAGGACTCGACGCACACATGTCATTAAAGTAATAATATTGTGTAGAGGTAGACGAATATAATATAGCGTACCCACACATAGGGAGAATTTAAATAAAGCATCTCGCGCGTTGTACCAGGAAGTAGCAGCTCAGTTACACACACATCGATAGAGCAATGTAAAGTCGACTGGCGCTGGCGCACACTTGTGTGTCAACTTCGCGTGGGAGCGCGCGCACATGGCCCGATTGGGACATACCGAGCGAGCCCCTTGACGATACATTTTTTAGGACAAGATATGACACACTATATTTCATAAGGGCAGTTACAATAATATCAATAAACTGACATTTTGTATGGCTTTAAAATTTCTTGCCGCCAAAATACATACAGATCGATATATTAAATTACCAAACGTAACCAGCAAATTCTTTTAAGTATCTTGAATCTTCATACCTAATAATATTTAATTGAAAATTAACTATATCTGGGCTGCATTTATGTATTAATTGAATGAGTAGAAGGTACGCTAAATAAGCATGTGCCCTCTCCCAGTCCCGGTGCATTCCCAATCCGATTTTTTTGATCATGTTGATCCCAAATCAACGAAGGGGTCGCTTTGTCATGTGACACTTGAGCGAACAGACTCCGCTGGGGGTTACTCGTTAAAATGAATAAATTATAATTGTCTATTATTTCTTCATTCAAGAAAAAAGTGAATCCTTAATAATAAAAACTACAGATAATAATACTATTTGGAATTAAATGGACAAAATGAGACAACATTGATGATTGCATATTAAAGTAAGTACATGTCTGTTATCAACACGTAAGTACTTATTTGTATTGTAATTCCAATATCACAGTCTCACGGCACATCGTATAGAACATCTCAAGTGACCGGAACTAAACAATTTTATTGTCATATTTAATAAGACCTCTTTATAATAAAAAATATATAAACGCGACTTAACCCAACGTAATAGAAGGCTAGCGATCTGTGGATACGCTTGGTAGATACTACCTATGCAATAATTTATTAAATGTATGTTATATAATAATAAATAATCTAACATATAATGTAAGAAATAAAATCGAAACGGTAAAAAGTTATACTCTTATAAAAAAATATTATTAGCAATAGAGCAGGTACTAATTCCGATTCAGATTTGTAGTTACATATTTGGTAACTACTGTTTTCCTACACATACATGTAAATAGAATAATAACCGTGTTTAGCGGCATAAATACAATAAAAAAAATTACGTTGATATTTAGATACGAATGTGTTAATAATGAGTTTTACATGACAGATGAAAATGAAGCTCTGACTTTATAATATCAATCTTAAATAATTAAAAACAAACAAATAATTCCGTAACACAGCACTGCTTACCAAGTTGCTGGTTCACAAGCGAATGTGGCGCAACTTGGTGTGACATCATTGCCTAGTTTCGCCTGATACTCAATTATATAACTACAGTACAGCGCTTTTATCGGGGTCGCAATCTACTCGCGATAATTCGGAAGTGCGTAATTTTTTTTTTTAATTTGGAGGTTTTTATAACAATTATATGTAAGAATTTCAACAAAACAACTATTCACTTAGCAATTCATCTATTAATTTGATCAGTTACATGTAAATTACTTACGTAAATGTATAATTAAAAGTCATAAGTGATACAAATAATTTAAAACCGCGTAATTCGGGTCAGCGCACAGGAAGTGCCACCATTTCCATACGATTGCAAGTGTAGGGGCGTCCGGTCTAGACTTCCACTATGTTTATGTAGATTTCCTAGTTTTTCTTTTGACGGACTATGTATTTTCCGGTACCTTGAGTAATTATAATTCTTGTTGATAGTGTACAATTGTCATAATCATAAAAACAAGGAGTGTCAAGAAATTAATATCGATTACAATAAATACGGTTACTGTTAACCCTCTTCAAATAACTTATATCTTATGATAATCCAAAATAGATTTTACTTCACATATAATTAAAAAACTTTAATGGATTTGACACAAAATGTTTAAGATTTGTGAAGTGACCATAACGGTAAATAAGTGGGATTCACTTCGTCGGTACCTATTACAGTTCCGGCACGACGAGACAGCTCATTGAACTCCCATTTCCTTTTCCCGACTGTATAAATTCCAACTTAAATTACTTACAGAAAATATATACAACGCTTCGTAATATTTAATTAACTTTAATTAAAAATAAGAAAAAGTTATGTGATTAAAAACGTAGATTAGCACAAATATATACATACAGATACAAAATATTATGTAGTGCTATAGCTGGTAGCCAAACATAAATGCTAACGCAATGGACTTATTTCGGGCACTTCCGCATGTGTTGAGATTCGGCCCCAGCCGCTCGTCGCATTCCAAACGAGCCACCTTCTCCGACAACTATTATTATTACAATTCATATCACAATATATATGAACTTATGTATTATACTAACAGTTCTTATGTATTATACTATAGTATTGTTACTAACAATTCTTTTTATCAAAACAACAGTCTTCTTGTTAAGCACCAACTATTTTACAACAACATTGTAATATAATTCAAACAAATAAATATAACCCAATTTAAATTGGAACACAAATACAATTAATATGTTATCAAATATGGTATAGGGAATAGCGGCAAGTTCTGCGGTCACGGTCACGATGAGAGTATACCAACGTCCAAAACATCATAACGTTGTATTTTCCAAATTACTCTACATGCACCTACATAACATAGAACTTCTGTCTCTGTGCTGCTTCCTCTTATAGTTGAGTTCATAAGAGAAAAAGAGATAACAGTCAAACCGTGCGGGCGAAGGGAGCAACAGGTAAAGATTCCGAGGCCACTTCCGCCTTGGCTGCCGAATATTTCTGTACGAACCGGTAGTGGGAAGCTGGCCAGGGCACAATCTATTCTGTACTTGAAGTATGCGTAATGTCGCTAGACATCCTATTTACAATCTGTTATTTATAACAGATTTATATATGAACAAAACATTCGAAAAGCCATTAATTATTAATATTATAAATTAAACCGGTTTTACTATGTTAATATTATAATAGTCCGTATCAGGAAACCAACCAAGATAGTCTGTATCAGGAAACCAACCACGACGTCTCGTAGACAAGTAGTTTCCTGGATACCTATTAAAAAAAGACCAACGCATTCGACTCGAAGGACCACTAAAGAAACGATTGTTGAGTTGGTTTATACACGAATACATAGGTCATTCTACTTGATCGTCAAGTCTATTGTAATGCAAGAAAAAACTATAAATATCCGGACAAACAAAAACATCTCTTTTAAATGTTTTAAATAGAAATATAAAGAGTTAATATCGCTACCTAGGTAAAGTGTAAACACGGAAATATTAAATTGCCAGGTATTAGTAAAAACTAGCGCGCTGACGTAATTTTACCACACTCGCACTTCCGCATGCCCTAAGTATAGGTAATTCCAGTGTTAAAGTAACCAATAACAAGCTGCATTATAACAAACCCGATAAATTAAGTTCGCAAAAGTGTGGTAGCTATTTACTTAAAAATGGGACTCTGTTCTCAAACGAGTTTTCAAAGTTTTATCTCATTCTCCGCTACATAATGTGAGGCGAGGCGGCAATGCGATGTGGCGGCCTGGAGACGAAGGAGGGGAGGGGGGAAAGAGCGCGCGTCCGTCCGCCCGCGCCACCACCGCACCGCATCGTCAGTCCGCGTCGAAGAGTTGCCTGAGACGCTTGTCTGCGAGTTTGATCCCTCAGATACGCTGCTGGTTTACGGCGTGCCGTAACAGGACACGTTTGGAGGGACCGCCGCTGCTACGCGTGTGTTTTGGTGCTCTGTGAACACTGGATACTGTGCTCTTAGTGCTGTGACAATGTATATGTGCTGAGTTAACAAATTTCGTCTCGGCTCTAAAGGATTTTTGACGACACAGCTAGTTCCGGAATCAGCTTAACCGGTGAGTAGCGGAGCTTATCGCGAGCGCCAAGTCGCGCTATCTCGAACTCACGCATTTCCGACCCCGCCCGATAAGACCAGCGATGGGTACTACCTATTCAGATTCCGGTTCTATATTTTTTTTACATTTATTTATAGAAATGATTACTGACTGATTTTGTTACTTACAAAAAACTGGCAATATGTACCTCTCAAGCCGATAAAACTTTTTTGTTAATTTAGACTAGTATTTTTGTTAATAAAACAAATTTAATAATTTCAAATAAAGAAACTATTTCGTAGATAATCGATTTAAATGATAATTATATAATAGATTAATACATATTGTATTCCCTGACGCGCTATATATGTAAAAAATAAGTTATTTTATTAAAACACATTTTTACCAATTAATTTAAAGTAATTGGAACCACTATTGCTAAAGAAGTAAATAATTCCCTATATTATAAACATTACACCAGTGATATCATGAAAATAAACTTGTCAATAATTAGTTATTAGCATTTTTTTATATATGTGTAATATATACAAATTTAGAACTAAACTGAAGATTTATACGAAATGTTTACAAGTAATAACATTGGATAATAATGTCTTTGCATACATTTCATAATTTATATAAGCAGCAAATAAAATAACTGTACCTATGTGATATAAGATAAATTTGGATAAATTAAATAAACAATCGCAACTAAAAATTTACCATAAGCGCCACCTGTTGCTGAGTAGAATCCCCTTCTGTAATTCCATATCCAATGATTCGTACTAATTTGGGTTTCCGAAAAATCATTTATACTTAAATACTATTTTATAATTACAGCTCATCGTGATGAAAGTAGTTAGTTTACAATTGCCGTCTGGGCCGAGTATGGAGCGGCTACCGTTGCCGTTCAGCCCGACAGAACTGTTGTGGCGCTATCCCTTACCTTGGGCGCCACCGCCACCTTCTCCTCTCGGAGATACGAAGGCCCAGCTGCCGGCAGGTCTTCCTCCAGAACCTAGACTATGGACACGTGAAGATGTCTCTGTATTTTTAAAATGGTGCGAAAGGGAATTTGACTTGCCCAATTTCGATATGGATCTTTTCCAAATGAACGGTAAGGATTTAATAATTATCCAACAAGCTTATTCATAAAAAAATCCTAATCAAAACTTGTTTATTAACTATTTTTTTCAACTATAAAGAGAAAAATTAAATTATATATTCATAGTTAATGTTTTTTTTTCGTTCGCAGGCAAAGCTCTGTGCCTCTTGACAAAAACTGACTTAGGCGAAAGATGTCCTGGTGCTGGAGATGTCTTGCACAACGTTCTTCAAATGTTAGTACGCGATGCTGCTCTTTTAGGGCGAGTGCCTTCCTCCCCCGTGACGCCCACGGCGCGTGGCGCTCCATACCCGCCCTCCCCGCATTCACACCCGCCCACGCCCACATGGGCAGTCGATGGATTCCATCACTTCCATAGCGCTGCCGCAGCTGCAGCAGCTCAACCTAACTCGGTCACGTTGAGCCCCGCACCTTCAGTAGACAGTTCTGGAAGTCCGCAAAGAGGAGAGAATATGAGCTACGCTCCTGCTTATGCACCACCGGTTCCTGTGAACGCTCAAGCCGTCAGCTCCGGAAGCAATCAGTCAGACTCTGATGAAGAAGCGCAATTTGCGCCACAACCGAGATCACCGAAGGAAGCTCCCTTAACCAGTCCCGCGCCTCAAACACATTCGGTTCCCCCACATTCACACTACCGAGCTCAACATAGAGAATTCTTCCCGAATGATATGCCTGAATCAAATACAAGTAAGTTGTCACAAAATTACAAAAAAATATCAAAAAAATATTTTTTGTATCAAAATTTTTTATTTGTTTGCATAAATTTTCAGATGGAAGACTTCTTTGGGACTTCCTCCAACAACTTCTCAATGATCCTACACAACGATACACAAACTACATAGCCTGGAAAAATAGAGAAACTGGTGTATTCAAAATTGTAGACCCTGCAGGTCTCGCTAAACTTTGGGGCATTCAGAAAAATCATTTATCAATGAACTACGATAAAATGTCACGTGCCCTGCGGTATTACTACCGCGTCAATATTTTGCGAAAAGTTCAGGGTGAACGACACTGCTACCAGTAAGTTTCACCTGCTCAAATTACTAACAGTTTCTGACATTTGAAACCATATAAATATGAAAATCAATTTTATAACAGTTTCTGGCATTGGAAACCAAATAAATATGAAAATCAATTTTATATTTGTTTTACAGGTTTTTAAGAAATCCTACAGAACTCAAAAACATAAAGAACATATCGCTATTACGGCAACAGATGAGCCCAACCCGCGTGCAGCAGCAGCCCGTGAAGACAGAAATGAAAGAGGAAAGGTGCGACGAGGAGCACGACGATGATATGCCCACCGACCTCAGTATGAACGCGGGCGAGCCGTGGCGCAAGCGCGCGCGTCCCGACCCGCGGGACAAGCACCGCATCAGCGCGCTCATCGACATCAAACCCGACTACAACGCCGAACACTATGTTCTAAATTTAAAAAGTGAAAAATGCGAACAATGATTATATTTTAAAAGTGAAAATGTGAACAATTTGAACCGTGTGACCTTGAACACAGTGATGTGCGTTTGAATCGTAAAACTCTCCAGTCTGTATGGTTCTAGTCAGATTTCTCTCAGGTGTTTTGGTCTTCCGTGTAAGATTTTTTTTTTCATTACATATTGAAAATACTGAGAGTACTTTGACAGGACCGTTTGTGGTACCTGGAGAGTGAAGCAGGGTATGGACCTTAAATGATGCCTTTGTGCCAAGTGATTTTATCTTAAGTGTCAATTATGTAGTTAGCAAAAGGGGTCAAGAGTTTATTTGTGTTAACATCATAGAGACTATTTTAATATTTCGTGCAATGGACCATTTATGACTGCGGACTGAAAACTCGCAGTTGCAAAGATTAATTAAAATTGCCAAAATAATTGAGGACTGCGGTGCGCGTCTGGGCAGTACGCGATTGAAATGCATTTTGTTAATTTAATTACTTACTTTTATGTTTATATTTTTATATAGCTGAAAAAGAAGAGAAAATTCACGTGAATTATATTGTCTTCCATTTTATTTTTTTTGGCAAACATTTCAATTGTAGCATGCGAAGGATTAGAAAACCTACCACTATTATTTCCATGATGGCAACTTTATTTTTGATTTTTTACAGAATAATCATTAATTTGTTATAATTAATAAGTAATTAAAAGACAATAAAATGTACTAACCTACCTAAACAATGCCTTGAAATCAATTTAAATCCACTGTGATAAAAAGTATAAAGTGGTAGTCTTGTAGAATATGCTAGGACTCCTACTCATGATTTCCAGCTACAATTTTCTGTGATCTCTTTTAACAATGTAAGTAAATGTCAAAAATATCGAGTTTTGTAAATATTAGATAATTATTAAGATAGATTAAGTGTACCAAAAGAGTGTATGTATGATTTGTCAAACAAAATGTGGAGCTTTATCAAAGTACCTAGGTATCAGTAAGAATTGTTACAAGTGAGTTTGTATTTTTACAATTTCTATGGGGCGTCAGCCTCACTTCCAACACAATATTACTAAATATAATCTAAAATATTGTGGCAGACTTATAATTTAAAAATAAATGAAAATAACGTTATTTTAATTTATTTCCTTTTCATTCCTTACAAATTATGAAATATTGCTATAATCAAAAAGATTTGCTAAATATCATCAGAAAGACAAGGCCATATTGCCCCAAATAAACAAATATCCTGAAATCTGATGCGATACCACCTAACTGATCAAATTGTGATTCTAAATTATCAAGGTAGCCACTCAACACACAACAAAAATCAAAGTCAAACATACCTCCGCCATATACACAAGTTGAGTAGAAGACATTACTGTTTGGCACTCTGCACTACGGACGAATGTTACAATTTTTAATAGTGTTTTTTTTACATGTCTACGTACAATAGAGAATATCATATCTAGATCGGTCTAGTCGTTTATGTGCGAAGCGTATCGTGGGGGAAGTCAAAAAGATACCAGCGCAACGTAGATAAACCTGATAGTATTGTTTCATTAAATCTAACTTAATTTTCTCGTTATCAGAATAGCACCTTAAATATTTTAGTAGCAACAACAACAAACATCGAAGTAACTAGAATATGTTTTTAGAGAAAAATAGTAAACGCGCTTTTTTCGTAAGCCCTCGAAACGTAAAAATTTGATAACGGGTCATGTCATGTTTATGCTAAAAATTTTTTGGTCGCTTCGTTTCGTTTTAATTACGACAATGTCTGTATTATTTTCATGAATTATGTGTTTGTAAAATCTTTATGGTTTCCATTTGTTCCAAGCAATATAATGGTTAGTGGGAAAATTCTAAATTATATAAAGTTCAATTAATAAATACAAATAAATTAAAAAATACTTTAAAAATAACTAATTGTACACTTCTTTTTAACCCCGACCCAAAAAGAGGGGTATTATAAGTTCGACCTGTGTATCTGTATGTCTGTCTGTGGCAACGAAGCAGCAAACCGCATGGACGGATTTGGATGCGTTTTTTTAATCGAAAGCTTGGTTCGTAGAGATGGGTCTTAGCTATGTTTGATCGAAATAGTGCATTTGTCTCTAAAATATGGAGCTTTTAGTGGTACTGGTGAAAGGTTTTTATACAATATTGATATTAAAAACCTAAATAAGGGAAAATAGTGTAATCGTACGTTCATTTAGTACAACATATATAAAAAATAACCCTTCAAGGGTCACCCGGATGGAACGAAGTTCCTTTCGTTTAATTATTGAAGGAATATGGAATATGCATAAAATTTAAAATGGTCTCAAATACTTTTTTTTCGGATACTTATTATCATCTTATTATAATATTTTTTTTTTTATTTACTAATCATTTAAGGCCGTAAAATAATTTATGAAAAGTGTAAATTAAGGAAGCGAAATTCAAACTTTCAAAACGCGCCACCATTGCGTTGGTCGAAAGGTAATGTGACGTCATTTGACACGCCATTCAAATTATCGGCGTCGAAGTTCATACTATGGTATTAGTGTTACTGAGAATTTAAACCTATATTTTCGTGCTTAAAGGTTTTATTAAATAAAACGTTTGTTTAGGTAATCATTTTCACTTCACTTGACTCAGATAAATAAGTTTGTTGATAATCAGCCGATATAGAAGATATAAGATGCTATAGAAGTATTATCAGCTGTTTTCAGTAAACAATTTTCTTTTTAAAACATAGTTTTACTGGTAAAGTAAAACTATATAAAATAGTTAGTTTTACTGGTATAGTAAAATTATGTAAAATAGTTAATTTTACTAGTAAAGTAAAAGTATTGTGTGTTGAATGAGGAAATGGTAACAATGCTACATTTTGTTTTTCATTTACATTGACACCTTTACTTCTCTACTTCGGTTTAATATTAACTTGCACAGCTTAGTCACTTGGTAATTTATTGGGGAAAAGCAAGGCTCTGCCTTGTGATCACATTTAATATTGTCTTGGCTGATTTATATCACAGACATTTGTATGGGTAGTACTAGGACTTACTATATCACTTTGTAAACGTCACCAATATTTTTAAACACTACTTTTGATAGCTAACTCTGAAAAGGCTTCATTAACCGATGTCAATCTTAGCCTTTTGACTATGCACATTCTCATTCTTTCAGCTGGTGTTTTTGCCACAAAAATATTTAATTATTTATTTAATCTTTATTGCCCAAAATAAAAATGAAACAATAGGCGGACTTAATGCAACAAGGCATTCTCTACCAGTCAACCCGAGGAAAAAACATTATAAATAACATGAACAATAAGGCTATAAAACTAGAATAATCGAATTTATACTTAATTTATTATTGTAGTTATTAGACTATTGTAGTTATAATATTCATTATATCCAAACATATATATATATATATACACATACACATACATACACAAAAATATACATACAAACATATACATAAATAAATATAAATACGATATTAAGAAAATATATTAATTTGATGACCAATACATAAAACTTATATAAGTAAATGTATACCATACATATAATATTAATCCTTAATACTCTCCCAAAGATATTTGGAGACGGATTTCTTAAAAACTAGTTTATTCGGAGACCGTCTAATATGTTCTGGTAAGCTGTTCCAGAGTTTTATTGCGTAAACTGTGAAGGAACTTGAACGAAAATCGGAGTGATGGGAAGGAACAAAAACTTTAAAATTAGAAGAGGAGCGAAGATGAAAGTCATGAGTGTTACCTAATAATTTGAAATTACGCTGTAAATACAAGGGAGAAAGTGGATCGTTGAGAATAGAGAATTATAATTGACATAAATATCTTGAAGTTCTTCGCTCACGGATAGGAAGCCATTTCAACTGCGAACGGTAGCAGGATATATGGTCATATTTACGGAGACCGAAGATAAAGCGTATGCAGCTATTTAGAAGACGATCTAATTTATTAAGATGGTGTTCAGAGATATTAGAGCAACAGACATCAGCATAGTCAATGAGAGGAAGGATCAGAGATTGCACTAGCAGAGTTTTGGTCCGAATGGGTAGAAAGTTGAAAGTTTGTGACGATAAAGCGCGCGTAGTGAGAAAGTTACTTTACGGCAAACTTCAGAAATTTGAACTTTCCAACTAAGGGTTGGGTCGATAAAGAGGCCAAGATTTTTAACTGATTGTGCAAACGGAATCGGTAAGTTGTCAAATTTTACTGAAAGAAGGTCCAAATCATCCAATTTGCACAATTGACGCTGGCTACCTAGAACTATGGCCTGACATTTTTGCGGATTCACACTAATTCTAAACATACAGCACCAATTCAGAATGTGATTTAAGTCCTTATTAATTAAATTGATGGCATCATTCAGGCTACTTTCTATCGGATTAGCGTGTGCATAGATTTGTAGGTCATCAGCATACAGATGATAAGAGGATTTGAGATCATTGGTGATAGAGTTAATAAATAAGGAGAACACTGCCCTCGCCTCCTTCAGTCCTAATACTTATGTATATAGCATCTCAACCTTGTCAACCCTCTGGTTATAAAGGATTGAGCCGCTATTCATGTGGTCAAGGTTTACCCCTGTCACATGGACCCTTATACGGCTGATCTGACCTCCGAAGTCGTCCGACAACGGAACTATAAGACTAGTAAGCTCGCAAGGCTATCGGTCATAGACAAGTCCAATCGCGACCACCAAGCTACCTTTTCTCCATGAAAGGTTCCGGAGCTGTAAGGCACGCTCACTTCCCGTGTGATTTCTCACACTTGCATTTCACTTGCTGAGAACGTCAGAGAGGCTAACTACCAGTTTCCAGCTGGCGCCGGAGCTGTAAGGCACGCTCACTTCCCGACAGGCAGTCAGGCCGCAAGCCTACCCTACGATACAGTCGGGTGACCGGATAGATGCTAGCACATCCATCTAACCTCTAAGCAGGGGGCTACCCGAACTGCAGTGACCCCCGAAAGGATCTCTGCTTAAGGGCCGTTCCAAGCCCCGAAGTAAAAGACCGCAGCAGCCCTTCGCCTTAGGCTGGTCAATCACCTCTCGCTGCGCACAAGATCCGACGAGCCCCCGACAACTGTGGGGACCCAGACGCACAGCGCCGAATCTCTGCAGCTAACCACATTACCACTACGAATCCAACACCAAAACCGGTAACCCGGCAGTTTACACACGCAAGCGCATGCATCGCTGCCGGAGGGCTTAGGTACCGGGATCGTAGTACCCTGATCTTAGCAGCTGACCCGTAGTTCAGCTGCAAAACTATCTACCGCCGGGTATCTCAGTAATAAGGAGAACAGAAGGGGAGAAAGAATACCACCTTGTGGCACGCCAGCAGCCAAATTACGCCACCCTGACTATCAATGGTATTATCAATGCGTATGGCTTGCTGTCGACCACGAAGTTAAGATTCAGTTCCTTGGAAGAAATATTTAGTTGCGAAAGGAGAGCAATAAGTATGTCATGATCGAATGAATTAAATGCATTTGAGAAATCTATAAGTACTAACACAGTCAATCGTCCACTCTCCATTGCAACTCGGACGTCTTCAACAACCTTAAGAAGAGCAGTGCTTGTACTGTGGCCCGGACGAAACCCGGACTGAAATTGGGATATGAGATTGTCATAGTAAACAAATGAAGAAATTTGCTTATATACGATCGCTTCCAGGACTTTTGATAGAAAAGGTAATATGGAGATAGGGCGTAATTCATTAGGGACAGTAGGATTGGCAACTTTAGGAATTGGGATAACATCTGCTTTACGCCAGGATGACGGAAATATGCCGGTGGAGAGCGAGGTATTTACAATTCCAGTTAAAGTAGGAAGTAGAGGGTCAATAAACGAGATAATCATAAACCGAGTTATTTCGTCCTCCCCAACAACATTCGATTTAATCGAAAGCACCGTCTTTTTAATTTCTTCCTCGGAGACTAAAGAAAATGTGAATATGTTGGAAACACTATGTGGCATGGAGGATATGAAGGAGATGGTGCGATGTTTAGTATTAGCGTCCAGAACGGGGACAGTAGAGAAATGACGATTTAAACCATCAATAGAAAATTACGATAATATCGGTTTCCCACTATTGGGGACAATACCATAATTTTCAAGAAATTTCTATATAACTGCCAAAGAAGAATTAGAAACATTAGTATGAATGTATCGGCGTTTCGCAGCTCTTATCATCTGATTGCATCTGTTCCTCAACCTCTTGTAATGGTTCCAGTTGTCGTCACAGCGATTATGCTTAAAATTACGAAAAACTTTATCTCTTCGCTTCATAGCAACCCTAATCGGATCCGAAATATATGAGGAACAAGTTCTTCAAACCTAGATTACATTTTTCTCCTTTTTGTTTCGTTATACATATGATATTCAATATTATTAGCTGTATCTTCCTTAACCTAAAATAAATCGACAACCATAAAAATTTCGTAAAACCAAAAAAAGAATACGGCTTTTATAGAAAGTTATACTGAACTTTTGTAAACTAGGTTAGGTTAATTTTAAACTCAAATGTTTAATAGCTAATGCAACTTACTATAAATTTAAACTATTAAATTAAACTTATTATAAATAAAGTATACTTACGTTAAATTGATACTTACAACAATATAAACACAATTTAAGACATATATTATCCCTTTTAATTACCATAGACCATTGTTTTTGTATTTTCGCATATCTTGGAATATAAAACACACTTTGTAGGGTGTTTTTCTAATACTATTTTTGCACTCCGGTGCTATACAATACTCGTAAGATGGTTTTTATCTTCTTCCATGACTTGTAAAGCACTTAAAACTTAAAATATGCATGAAGTAAATAAAAAGTTCATAGTAAACATTGACTGGACGTGTCATGTCATCACTGTCATTTGACGTCACGCAAGGCGCACAAAAAATGACGGCGTTTGAACGGCTCAAATTTACTCAATGTTTTAATTTTCACTTAGAAAAAAAATCAGAATCTTTTCAAGCCTATTTATATTTTTTTCTACGATATAGAGAGGAAAATGATTAATTATCGTCAAAAAAAAAACATGAATATTACCTCTTGTAATAAAAAAATATTAAATTATTAATATAAGCTAAAATGCTAATGAATAATATTTGTATACTATTTTTGTATGATATTTCGCCGATAATTAATAATTAATGTAAATAAAAAGAATAACTAAATTAAAATGTGTTAATCAATAAACCCATGAATTATTGTCCCGCCAATTGCCAATGCCAATTGTAAAATTTCTGATTTCCCATACAAAATTTATTTGTTACCTCTGAACTGGCATCAGGCATTAGCTCTGAGCATAGGCATGGCGCCCGGGCGCTGAACTATTAAGCATTTCTTACAAAATACAGAGTAACAAGTAAAAGAAGGAGATTTTTTTGTTGTTTATCAAGATTTGTAAATAGTCGTAGAACAAATGCTTGTAAAATCAGTCGCACATAATTAATTGATTTCTTAGCATACATAAATATTTCTTAATATCATTCTTCATTCACCAAAAGTAACCCAACTTAAAAACGAAACCATGTAATTTTTTTAATAGTTTTAATACTTACGTTAATTACTTCTTTTGGAAATTGCTAGGGCCAGCTATAAATAAGTTAAATTTATTTAAAAACATTTTTAATTATTTATATTTCTTTTGTCACCAGTGGTTCCATATCCATCCGTGTTACCTACTTTTTTGAAATGTTTTACAAGAGCTTGACTTTCATGTAACGTATTTGAAATATAAAAAATAAATTAAAAATTTATAAACCAACGATTCAAAAGGACTTCTAAAAAGAATAAAAATAATATTATTATGTACTTATTGAAGTCGTTGCGTCGGGAGACCGTTGTACATACGTTGATAGCGTATATATTACGAAGTTAATCATTGAAGACTTAGACTGTATGATTCGATAACGTAATTTCATTATTTGCCTTGTTAACTTACTTGCATTTTAATTTCTTCCTTTATTAAATGGTCATTAACATAAGTAACATTGCTATAGATACATAGGTCAAACTTATGACACCCTTCTTTTGGAGTCGGGTGTAAAAAATCCTTTAATTTTGAAACTTTTTTTTTAACAAATGTATATGATTAACCATGAAAATAAAGTTTTACTTTCTAAATTTATAGTAAATTAGTAGTTTCTAAATATATAGTAAATATTTAAAATATATATAAAAAATTTTAACCATTAACCCAGTATATTAAAATTGTTATAAAATAAACATTTTATTTAAAATAATATATGTTACATATGTGTATTATTTATATGTATTTATAAAAACATTAAATGTATGGTAATGGTTAAAATGAAATAAAAAAATGATTTCACTTAAAATCATATGTAATAGGAGTTATCAATTTACTTGTCCTTATATTCTAACTTGTATCAAAAACTATCTTAAATATCTTGTTGTTGATGACTTTGGAAAAATATTATATCGTCAGCTATAACAGTAGATGCAGTCCTTACTTGTCCATCATCAAGCTTGATTTCACCATAGGATAGTTTGCCAGTAACATATACTCTCTGACCTTTTTTAAGATATTTGTATACAGTGTCCCTGAGGCCTGGACGGAAAACACTGATTCTATGCCAGTCCGTCCTCTGCAAAACATCACCTGATTCATATTTGTAACTAAAGTGTGTTGCTAAGGAAAAATTTACAACTGGATGTTCCTCAGATCCTCTTTTCTGAGGATCAGCCCCAACTCTTCCCAATAATGTGACTTGATTGAGTGCTATAAAATTGATAACAAATATTTTAATAGAGGAAACTTGTAAATGATAAATGGAAGGGTTTTTAGATATATATTATAACCTTATTTGATACTCTTTTTAATTGTCTAGGAACATGTTTTCAATTATATAATAATAAAAAATGTAATACATACTCTTTTCTGTTTTTTGAGCCTCAAATCTAGTCACACTGGTGTGTAGCTTCTGAATATGAATAGATTGACGAGGTAAAATCTGAAATTAGGGAAACATTAATTTTTTTATATTTTAAAACTTGGTAAACTATTTTGTTTTTTAAATAATTGTATATACACAATTTCTACAACTATAATATCTCATGTCTCTGATAGTGAATACAACAATTTCATAAAAAACCCTGCAGATCTCATAAGCCTTATTTTAGGGTTATGACTTACTCTTAATACACTTTGAAGCATTTTTAACCCAAGAATCAATATTGCTGTAATAAAAAACAATCTTTGCAGCAATTTAATTCTTATAATAATCAAACATCCAATCAATTTCTTTTACTTATAAGATTTAGATTTTAGAAACAGCGGGCAAATTCACAGGTAAAAAAATAATAATTATTATTATCAATATAGATTTTATGGTTGTCTATAAATGACTAACAGGCACAGCTTGCAAATGTCAAAAATTTTAAAATAAATGACAAAACTCTAAACTCTAAAGCCTCCTCTACACATGGTATCAGTATCAGGTATCTGGTTCCGATAATCAGATCAATGATTGACCACTACGGGATACAAAGTATACCAAAATTCCATTTTCCATATGCACTAACTGAAACTGATTTATAATTTCATAAAAAAAATACTATATCTACTTTTATTTCAAAATAATTCTACAAGGAATTTAAACAAACTTTAGACTAAAAGTCATACTACGTATTTACATGTTATAGAAGAAGACGGGGACACGCTGTTGATGAAGATGACTACAAAAATCGTAATTAATGGGAAATATTATTTTGTTATGTTACTATTAATAATAATAATAAAATAATATCAGGACAAATTACACACATTGATCTAACCCCTAAGTAAGCAAATTATTTGCTTGTGGTATATACTATTATAGTAGCATATATATTATTGACTAATTATTTAAATTCCAAAACATTATATTTATTTATTTTTTTTATCTATTCTTATCTTTTTTTCCAATTTATCTATTTTTAATATAAACGATGACTATTTTTCATGTACTTCTTCAGAGAGTTTCCATAGCGCTAACAGCAGTTTATTAACAGACACTGATTCCTCTTCTCTTGATTCTAAACTTCAATCTATTTTCCTTAGTAATAACCAGTGTCTAAACTTGGTTCATATCAACGCACAAAGCATTCCGGCTCACTATTCTGACCTTCTCGCATCATTTAGCAACGTCCTAGTTGATGGAATTTTTGTGACAGAGTCTTGGCTAAAACCTTCTCTGTCATCGGCACTGTATTCTCTTCCCGGCTTTACGCTGATACGCAATGATCGCAATGGTAAAAGAGGCGGTGGAGTCTGTATTTACCTAAGAGACAGCATATCATTTAGCGTTGTAAGCCAATCTTCTAACATTGATTCCGACTATCTAGAATACATGTTCCTTGAAATTTCTGCTTCCCATTCTAAACTTCTTCTCGGTGTTTTATATAGTCCTTCTCATACTCTTAACTACTTTAAAGAACTAGAACTTCTCCTTCACAAACTTTTACCCATGTATAATCATTGCATACTCATGGGTGATCTGAATACTTGTTTATTAAAAGATGACTACAGATCTAACAAGTTGAAATCTCTTATTTCTTCTTTTAATATGTCTATTTTTCCTCTCTCTGCAACCCACTTTGCTCCGGCCTGTCAAGCGTCCCTTTTAGATGTTATTGTTGTACTTAATTCTATGCATGTGCTGGAACACGGTCAGCTTACTGCTCCCTTCTCATATCATGACCTTCTTTTCCTTCGCTATGATCTATCTGTCCCTAAACGTAAAAAGAAGGTGATTCTGCGCCGTATTTATAAGAATATAAACCTCGAAGCCCTTATACGAGATGCCGATTCCCTGGATTTAACACCAATTTACCAAGCATCTACTGTAGACAACAAAGTTGATATTTTAAACTCGACCCTTATTGAGTTATATGATTCACACGCTCCACTTAAACCTTTAAGGGTCAGACATTTTCCAGCACCTTGGCTTAATCATATAATAAGGAAAAATATGATTTGCCGCAACAAAGCCAAAAGTAAATCCAAAAGGGATCCAAGCGACGAAAATATCGCTAATTATAAAAAGCTGCGCAATCTCTGTAATAGAATGTGTAGGGACGCTAAACGCCGCTATGTTTTCACTTCTCTCAAGAATTTATCTCCTTCACAGAAATGGAGATTTTTACAATCACTGGGTGTGGGTAAAACTTCTGTCAATATTAATAAACACATTGATTTAAATTCACTTAATGAGTATTTTTGTTCTCCATTATCCGTCGTTGACGACCTCCAGAAACATTTAACTCTTCAAAAATTGGCTTCTGTCACCCCACCTATCTGTGATTCATTCCATTTCCAAGAGATCTCGGAAGCCGATATTAAAAAGAGCATCCTGTCCATTTCCACAAAGGCAGTTGGACATGACAACATCAGTCGTGACATGCTTATTCCTATTATAGATATTCTTACACCCATTATCGCTCATATCTTAAATTATTCATTACTCACCAATACTTTTCCTAGTGTTTGGAAATGGGCACATGTCACACCATTGCCCAAAACTTCTAATCCAACCTCTTTTTCATTTTTTCGTCCTATCTCAATTTTACCTATCCTTTCTAAGCTTTTGGAAGATGCTGTTCATAAGCAACTTACCTCCTTCTTATCCTCTAATAACTTATTCAATCCTCTACAATCTGGTTTCCGTCCGTTACATAGCACCACAACGGCTTTACTTAAAGTGACTGAAGATATTCGGTATGCTATGGACAATAAAGAATTAACAATTCTCGTTTTACTTGATTTTAGCAATGCCTTTAATTCAGTTAACTTTGAAATATTGCTGGGTGTTCTTCGCTCTCTTAATATCTCACTTCCAGTAATCAATTGGTTTAACTCTTACCTTCGTGGACGTCGGCAGAGGGTCTGTATGGATGGGGACTACTCAGACTGGGCAGAAATCTCTGCAGGTGTTCCGCAAGGCGGCGTATTATCTCCTCTTCTTTTCTCTTTATTTATTAACGAAATCTCCAAAGTTATCTCTTGTCACTACCATCTATATGCAGATGATTTGCAGCTTTACCGTCACGCATCCCTTAAGGACCTTACTGCTGCTATTCAAGGGTTAAACTATGACCTCAACAGGATTAAAGAGTGGGCCAATGAGTACGGCCTTCTTGTTAATCCTCTGAAATCTCAAGCTTTGATAATAGGCAGTCGACAATTGCGCAACAAAATTGACAGTACACTGTTACCAAAAATTTTTTACGATGCAACATTTTTACCACTGACTGAGAAATCGAAAAACTTAGGTATTATTATAGACTCTCATCTCTCTTGGGCACCACAAATTGATGAAGTTAGTAGAAGAGTACATCATTCTCTTCACTCTCTCAAGCGGTTGCAGAATTTCCTTCCTTTACAAACTAAAATAATGCTAGCACAAACCCTTCTCCTTCCACTTCTTGACTACGCCGACGTCTGCTATTTAGATGCATCTGAGGAGCTGCTTGACAAACTTGAACGACTTCAAAATTTGTGCATTCGTTTTATATACGGATTGCGCAAATTTGATCACATATCTGAATATCGACATCTATTAAAGTGGCTCCCTATCCGACTTCGCCGGAATGTGCACATTCTATCGCTTCTTTTTAACATTTTAAATAAGTCTGCTCCTCTTTACTTAAATGAACGTTTTCATTTACCACCACCGAGGAAAAGACCATCTCGTGCGTGTGTCAATTTAAAATCCCTCGAAGTCCCTTTTTCCAATTCTATTTTCTACAAAAAATCCTTTACCGTTGTTGCAGCTCGTCTTTGGAACTCTCTTCCCCATAGTATTCTGGATGACAATCCTTCCCTTAACTCTTTTAAGCTTAGAGTTAAGGAGCACTACCTTTCTTCGGAAATATAAAAAGTAATCGTTTTTTTTTTTTTTTTTTTAATATATTTTTTTTTCTTCGTTAGTATATGTATATATATATATATATATATTTATATATATTAGTATATATTATATTGTTTATATAAGTATACTGTCTACATATGTTTATATTTTTATATATTAAAGTATTTTTATTGTTATATATATATAGATATCGACACCATTTCGTTGTCTTTCTTTTTCTTATATATATCTAAGTACCATACCGCAACACTATAATATGTAAACTGTTTCACACAAAAGGGTAACTGGAAGAGATCTCTAAAAGAGATAAGTAATCCTTTGTACGTTGTAATTTTCTTCTTGTTTTGTATTTTTAATTGAATGGTACATAAATAAATAAATAAATAAATAAATAAATTTATATTCTTACACATTATGATAATTTAAAAAGAATGTATCATTTCAATTTAAAACAGTGTAGCTAACTTATCTCGGTGGTAGACCATAACATCGGGTCGCCGGCAAGGTTACCACCCATCAGACAAAGTCGTGCCGCAAAGCGACCTAGTCGTGTTCCGGCACGTTGCTCGATGAAGCCGTATATGGGAAATGTGTCTAAACAGCTGCGGTACGTTGGCAACCCGGTTGACGTCGAGTTGGTGTTTGTTCTGTCGGGTGTCTAGTCAATAAGGGTAGCGGGATCCGACGGCTTTCCGCAGATAGTTGGGGGCCCAATTAATGGGTAAGCCACCCACGAAAGGCTGCCCCGCCAGCTGTGTTAAGTCCCAGGGTGGCTCCATCGTGCTGGTTGGCGACCAGATGCGGGCATGCTCAATACCGAAAACATTCGGCATATCTCATTTGGGCTGATACTCGAAGCCGCAAAACTCCGGATGTAAGTTTGAAGAAGAGAGCCTTTAACCAAGTTGCCTAGTCCTATAAAAAGGCATTGCGGAAGGCAATCGACGATCGAGACGATCGTATAGCTAAGAATGGCGAAAAGCTCTCTGTCAGACCAACTGACAGTCGAGCGTTCTGGTCTCTTGCCAAAGCGATCGAGTCAAACTTCTGTCAACCTTCACTTCCTGCTCTGCTGAAGCCGGATAGTTTCCTGGCCCACAAAGCAACAGAGAAAGCGAATATATTAGCTTCTCTTTTTGCTGATAATTTGCATCTAGACACTGGCAATGCTTCTCCAGCACATCTTCCTCGCTGCGGTATTTCGATGCCTGAAATCCGCATCACAAACAAACAGGTATAGAGAACATTGTGTCGTTTAGATGTGAATAAAGCCAGTGGTCCTGATGATATACCAGTCATTGTGCTCAAGACATGCGCAGCTGAGTTGTCTCCTGTATTGACACGTCTGTATCGCCTCTCTTTTAAGACTGGAATAGTGCCGAAATCCTGGAAGCTTGCCAACGTGCAACCCGTGCCCAAAAAAGGCAGACGTGTCTGTTCACCGCCAAAAGGAGCTCTTTCACTCTGGCTCCAACTTTCCAGAATGAATCCTTGGAACACAGTAACCGGCTTAGAGATTTACTCGAACCTCGACTTTGGTCGATACATTGAGTCCAGAGCAAGAACAGCTGCAGCTTGCCATTCTTGCAAAGGTCCGACAGTACTTTACACCGGGACAGCTACTTGTACTATACAAAGCACAGATCCGGTCGTGTGTAGAATTCTGTGGTCAAATATTTTGCTGGTGCCGCAAAGACTCATCTTGCGGTTCTGAACTCAATTGAGAGGCAAGCAAAGAGCTTATAGACGATCCCGAATTGATCGAAGCCGACCTCCACAACTTGAACTTGAACAAAGGCGTAGAATTGCTAGCCTCTCAGTATTCTATAAGATACATACTTCGTTTATTTTTTAAAATTACGTACTTCCTGATATTCTAATGGACCTTTAAGGCAGGTAAATCTTAATTTGAACTTAAAATTTTTAAATACTTCTTGCCTAGCCGGAATCGACTCGACTAGCGGCCGCGATCGACCGGTCGATCGCGATCGACTGGTTGGCCACCCCTGCTTTACACCATAATGGTTTTCTATCTTCCTCTTTCACAGTAAACGCAATAAAACTCTGGAACGGCCTGCCTGATCATCTTCGGCGTGCTCCTAGTAAGCAGGTGTTCAAGAAACGTGTATGTAGATACCTTCTAGAGAAGACGACTTTAAATTTTCCGTCGTATATAGCGTAGCGATTTATTATTTATCAGATATTATGTTGTATATGTAGTAGTTTATGTATTTATTATAGTTCATAGTATATTTAGTATATTGTAAATAAGGTATATGTTTAAGTTTGTTAATTTATGATATTCTAGTTTGTATATGTATTATATTTTTTAGATCCTTAGTCATAGTTTTGAATTTTATATTTTTTTAATTTTCTGTATTGTACCCTTGTAGTTCTTATTTTTCTGTATAGTGTTTCGGTTGACTGGTAGAGAATGCTTTAGCATTAAGTCCGCCAATTGTATAATTTTGTACAATAAAGTTTTAACAAATAAATAAATTTAGGAGGAAATTAAGCGTTTCGGGGTTATTTTAGTCGGACAAAATGTTTAGGGGTTTTAAATTTCGATAAATGTTTGAAAAAGACCGTATTATCGGTATAATTTTCAAACAATGTTGTAACTGCTGACCCGTATATTGTTTATTGACATTTAAATAGTAACATTAAATTTTCAAAAACATCAAGTTAATTTCAAGAAGAATGTAATGTACATATTAAGGTTAATATGTACAATTTAAATGATATTCAAGAATCCATATATTTTGTTTGTTAAATTTGTAGTATTGGGGTTTTTTAGGGGTTTTCGAGATTACATTTAGGGGGAAAAAAAATCAGGTGTTGACAGTACTGATTTAAAAAAAAAGTATCACTTCGCTTTGATTTACAAGCAATGTGGATACCACATTGTTTTATTCACTTTCTAAAGAGTGTTTCATAAACATTTAAATGATATGTATTGAATGTGTCTTTATGTTATATTGAATATTTTAAACAATTTTGTATAGCTTTTATATAGTGCTTAAAAAAACTCATGATGTGATGAGATGTTTGATCTCTTTATTTTTTCATAGTATATTAATGGTATTATCATCATTTTATAATTCATTTTATTTTTGTTGTTTATTTAATCTTAAGTGTTTTACTAACTTTTAAAGTATGGCGTTTCATAATATATAAATATTTAAAAATCGGGAATTAACGCTAATGGAGTAGGTATCACATACCTTTCATTTCAGATACCGGCTGATAGATTCCGCGCAGGTTTATATTCCGCCAGATGTGCACCTCTAGCACATAATTGATACTGTTTTTAATTGATTGCATGTTTGCTGCAGGTAGAGCGGCCAACATATTAGGTCATTTATGTCCGCTGTTAGGCAAGCGGAGTAAAATGTCCCTTCGCAATAAGTTTACACTTTACAAAGCTTGCATACGTTCCGTCATGTCCTATGCGAGTTCCGCTTTTGCGCACGTTAATCTGAAACCCCTTCAGGTGATTCAGAACAGGTTTACACGGATTCCAACCGGGGCTCCGTGGTTCATACGCAACATCGATCTCCATAGAGACTTAGACCATCCGACCATTGCTCAGTACCTTAAAAGGGCTTTCCCAAAAGTACTTTGAACTTTCTGAGCGACACCCGAACCCAGTGGTGGCTGACGCCGCAGAGTATACCACTAACCACATAAGACTACTTTAGTCAGAAAAAGAAGACCCAAGTTGGTACTCGTTGACCCCGACGACACGTTCACAGTAGGTAATAACGTGTACGCGTAGGCATAAGTGACACCACACAACATACAGACACACACCGTCTATACCGGTATAGACGAGGTCCCAACTGAGTAAGTGCTCCGTTGCTCCGTCGTTCTGCCGTCGGTAGACGCTAGTGTCCAAATTTCCTTAGCTTCCCTCCTGACTAGCGACGCCCTGAGCCGAGGTCCGTGTCACAATCTGAGACGCCCCCGGGACGGCGTTCCCCATGGGGGCCCATCTGGCCCCCCTTTTTAAGGGTGGGTCTCCTGACCCATCCGTTACCCCGGTGACGCTGTAATAGCTAACAGTATGGACAGCCAAAAAAAAAATGCAGGTTCAAACTTTTCCTTTTTTTACTTTTAACTTTAAGTTATTCCTTATTATAAATAAGTTAAAACAAATTCTGATAAAAAATACTAAGGAACGAAACAGAGTAAAGCCTACTTCGGCAGATAATATACAACGCATTACGCCAATGCATACCTATAAGTTATCACGTTTTGACGTTTTCACGTTGCCCTCAAGCCGCAAATAATTCACATTTCGCAATTTCGTTTGCTTTTTGGTTGGCATTTGGATTGCACTTCGAAATTAAATATAATGACATGTGTATTTCGTATTGTGTTTTTGAGGATTGCGGCGAATTAATTTCTTTGTCTGAACTTTGCTGAAATAATTACATTCCTTAAAGTTAAAGATTTTATCAAAATGTTTAGATTATAATTGTAACAACGGTTTTACTTCATAAATTGTAAAGTATATTGGGTAATAATGTCCGCAAAACGACAAGCAACAACTGACTTAAATCATGAAAATTGGGATCAAGATGACCCAGTTGAACCAGAGGATGAATCTGGTGGTTTTGCTATTGCGTCTAAAGAAGTACTTGAGAAACGTGTAATAAAAACTGCTAAAAGACGATCGCACGCTATCAGTGGCGAGGTAAGTACATTATTATTTCAAATCAATAGCTAAGCATTTTTAAATTAAAAGGGAAAACGAAAACAAACTCTCTCAACATTATTTGAATTTAGAGAGATTATTAATCGAAATACAAGTTATCATTTTATTTATATGTACTAAATTTAATAAAAGTAATTTTTATTCACAGGCAAAGAAAAGTGTATTTAGTGGCTTTAGTGGATTTAACAAAACACAACAATCATCATTTGATTTTCTATCAAATTTAACAAATGGCAATAGTAAAAATAATGGGACTTCTACACCTATAAGTGAAACTGCCGTTTCATCTAGCTCCATTAACAGTAAACCATCAGCCACACCAAGTAGTGGTATTTTCAGCTTATCAGGAACATCAACACCTACTAAATCGGCTTTTGGCAAGCCAGCATCTGATTCACCATTACTTGGAAATGTATCTGCTAGTCCTTTATTTGCTCAATCCGTTTTTACAACATCCAAAGCTGATTCAACAGTTAATGATAATCCATTTAAAATGCAATCTACAGTAGCTTCTCCAACCACAAAACCCAATTCCACAACGGAGAAACCTCTATCCCAGGTGTCATCTACTATATTTGGAACACCATCCGCTGGTGGTAACAGTGGTAGTTCTTTGTTTCTAAAATCCAGTAATTTTGCAGCATTTAAAAAACAAGCAACACCAATCTTTAATAAACCTGAAAACAAGTCTAAAGATAAAGAAAATCAATTGATATACTACAACAAGCTTAAGGGACTTAATGAATCAGTGTCAGATTGGATTAAAAAACATGTTGAAGAAACACCATTGTGTATTTTAACACCTATTTTTAAAGATTATGAAAAACATCTAAAAGAAATTCAGGCAGAATATGAAAAAAGTAAGGAGCTGACGAAAAATGAAAGTATAGACCAGTCTACAAATGAAAATACTGCTGAAACAAAACAGACCACGAGTGCAGACATATCAATGCCCACATCACTCAACAACAATGCGGCTTCAACATTGTTTTCTGGAACGAACACATCCTTGTTTGCACCAATAGGAAATCAATCTAAGCCATCCATTACAAGTTTTGGCATAAATACTTCTACCAGTGTTTCAGTAAGTACGTTTTCTACTACAACCACACCCAGTACTGGATTTTCTTTTGGCATCAAACCCAATTCTAATACACCACCCTCAACTATTGGTACGACAAATACCAATGGCAATTCTTCCTTTTCATTTGGAATTGGAAAGCCATTTAGCTTCAACACAAACATTAATACCACTAAAACTGAAGAATCAACAAATGAAGGGAATGAAAACGATGATGAACCTCCAAAAGTAGAGTACACACCAATTGTAGAAGAAAACAGTGTGTATGATAAAAAATGCAAAATATTTGTAAAAAAAGATAGCAGTTTTATAGATAAAGGTGTTGGTACTCTTTATATTAAGAAAATAGAAGATACTGGAAAACATCAACTTCTAGCCAGGGCAAACACAACAATGGGCAATATTTTGTTGAATATGGTTTTAGGCACATCAATTCCCATTCAACGAATGGGTAAAAATAATGTTATGCTGGTATGTATTCCCACTCCTGATGCTAAACCCCCGCCAACTGCAATATTAATTAGAGTAAAAACATCTGAAGAAGCCGATGAATTACTGGGAATCTTAAACAAGTTTAAAGCTTGAACCTATACAAATTAAAATTAAAGAATACAATTTTCTTTTAATGGCATCATAGACTTAGTTATCATCTAAATATCACATTTAATAATTCAATCATTATTAAATGACATTCCTAAAATTATGTATTTACATTTAATTATTTTGCAAATTCAACATAATTTAAAGATTTTGTTTAAAGGGTTACATCATTTAAAATATGAATTGTGACAATGTTTCTTTCATTGCAAACTTCTGGAATACTATTCATATTGAACATTAGTTAAAAACTAATAAACTATGTTAATGTTATTAGTGATGTAAGTATTTTGTCCTTCAAATGGCTACCTTCATACTGATCTAAGTATGTGATATGTAGAAATATTTTTTTTCTAATAAATGCAGTGTTTGTATTCATTGATGAATTCTTATTTACTATTACTGTAGACAAAACTGTGCTGTTTAGGTAAATAAGTAGCCCTGTTATGTAAAAAGATGGTTTAAAAGCTTCATATAAATCGGAAACAGTACCTTTTATCAGGATGAAATGTTAAAAATTCCTACATTTTTAAGAGCTAACCTATTTTTAGGAAACATTTTTATAATTGTTTTTTAAAATAGCAACCTACACATTCAAATAAAACCACTTTTAGTATATATGTATCATCTATTTATTTTACCTAATATATTATTTTTTTATTAAACATTTACAGGTAAATTATCTTTAGTTGTTTATTAAATAAAGTATTGATATTACACCTGAATCAAATATTATATACACAATTGCAAATTTCATTAGCATTTTAATCATTTTCTATAAATTAATGTAGTGATAAGTATTTTTAAAAAGTTTGGGTAATACTATGTGCCAGCCACATAACTACTGGTTATCATTTGTCCCAAACCCATTTGGATCCGCTGCATGTGAAGTTCCACATGTGTTTGGAAAATCTTTTGATATTGAGGCTCCAATTTTGTTTTGACTTGGTCCATTGTTCCTTGCAAAACACTTAATTCATAAGCATTTTGATCAGAGTCTGATAAACTTTTTACTTGTAACATCAAAGCTGTAAGGTCAGTTATAAGTTCAATAATATTATTGTCTTTAATTGATTCATTATTATTTCTTTCTACCAGTAATGCAGCTTCTTCTCTGCATTTTTCTCTCAAGTGTGATGGAGCTAACATAGCTGCGAGACTTGGACCTGGAGCTATCTGTTGGCAATAAACTTGTATTTCATTTATGTACTCTTGCAAATCCATATTCATTCTTTCTAGATCTATTACAACTGAAGCATATTTTCTTTCAAAGTCCTCCGGCATTCTTTGACCAAATGATTTTCGTTTTTCTGCTTCACAATTATATTCTTTTAATTTATTTATTTTACTTTTTTTAGCTTGTAATATTTTTGACAATTTCACTATTAACTCAAGTAATATGAATGGATAACTACCAAGATGAGAATCAAGCTGTTTTGTCAAGTCGCTACATCCAATCATTGGATCACCTTGACTGGTGTT
Organism: Napeogenes sylphis; assembly: GCA_959347405.1. Taxonomy (NCBI): domain Eukaryota; kingdom Metazoa; phylum Arthropoda; class Insecta; order Lepidoptera; family Nymphalidae; genus Napeogenes; species Napeogenes sylphis. The sequence goes on from OY365782.1 coordinate 8,509,562, forward strand.
CTTGTTAGGAAATGTTGGTTGGTATAAGTTAAAAATTTCTTGAACTAAATAGCGTGGCCTGAATTTTTGTGTTATACTTGCTAAGCTTATAGTGTCAGGCGGTTCATTAGATAAGACTTCATAATCTGGAACAGAATGTGTTCCCAGTTTTGGTCTTTCAAATGTTATTCTATAAGTATTATTTGATGTGTCAACAGCATCAATACATCCTGTAAATAAACCATCTTGGGGTTTTCTTAATCTTGCTGTGACCTTGGTTCCCACAACTAGCTGCATAGGTATTTCACTAGGCAAGTCTTTTACACAAATGTCAGCAGTTTTTCTCTGTTGAATATATCTTATAAGTTTTCTTTTCTTTTCTAGCTCCTTACGTTCCTCAGCAAAAAATGCTTGTGAACATCTACGAGGTTTACCCATCATGCGTCTTATTTTAGCCCACTGTACTTGAGTTAACTTCTTGTTAGTCAGTTGAGGGAAAGACTCTTTAAGACAAATCATAAAGTCATTTTCTCCATCAAAGAGAGCCTTATCAATATTGCTATAGAAATATTCAAAACACACCCATTTGTGTGCCTTAGGCAACTTAAGCAGATTTCTTAACCTCATACCAATTCGCTGGCCACTCTTACGATCAGGCGACTGGTTTCCAAACTTTTCTTCATTTTTGTCTATAGATTTAGGAGTTTTTATAGGGGATTTCTGTTTCTTAGCACTAGACTGCTTACTAGGAGTCTTAACTAGTATTTTCGGTGTTCGTTTCGGAGACTGCCTAGGTGGTGATGTATTAACAAAATCATCTACAAATATAAATCTATTTTTCTTTCGTATTCGAGCAGGCATTCCCCTAGCATTTAGTTTTTGAACTGGTTCACTAGGCGCTGGTTTTGGCGGCAATTTAGTACCAACTCTATGAAGACCTAATGCCGCTGGCCCGAAAGCTGGTGGCTCTTCATCGTCTTCGGGTAAATCCATATCCATCGGTTCAGCTTTAATCTGGTATTGTAGTTTAGGAGAATGTTTTTCATCGTTCTGTACATCTGAAAATAATTAATCTTTCTTTCATTTAACGTATTAAGAAAAAATACTTTTAAACCCGTATATCCATGTAATAACATACAAAAAGTAAAATATTGAAAAAGTACTTAGTTTTAAACAGCTAATAAATATAATATAATATGACAATTCGGCTGAAAATTTGAATTTTTTTAAATTTTGAACCTTGATTTTTATTATACATTTGAAAGTAGGCGATACTAGAAGGCTTCAAAAAAGACCATAGCTTGTAAATTTGTAAAAAGAATTTGAATTTAAAAGTCTACAAAATCGAATAAACGTTCAATTTAAATAAATAAAAACAAACAAACTTACTTTCCCATTTATCCGCCATGTTGATTTCGTAAATTTTGATTCAATTTGAAGATTGAGAGCGCCAAGTTTAACCAACTATACTCTATTCCTTACATTATGGTACATCATGATAAAATAATATAATCAGTTTCCTGTTTTTTCATTGTGAAATAAAATAATTCTTACGAATATTTTGTCCTATTATTATCAATTATTATTTATCAGATTTGATTTATTATATAAAAAGCATCAATTGAAAATTATAAAGAAATAGTTTAATAGCCTTGTTTGAAGGAATTCCTTAAGTTACATTACAGCCTCACTTACACAAGTATATTGTTATTATTGCAAGGGGTTGGTAATGAAATGTTAACAGTGAATTTCTAAAATAAAGAATGATCTTTTCTTATGAATTAAACACATTCGAACAATATTATTTTATTTACAATATGTGATTTTTTTTTGAATTGTAATGTTGAAGCGATAACTAATGTTAGCAACCCTCGGACAATTAGACATAAATCACAACTGTCCATATTGAACATTTAAAAAATCTTTACGAGACTTACTATTCTAGACATTGTAAAAATTGTCGGAAAAGAGAAGAGTTCATAAAGATATTTAATGCTCATTTCTTTTTTATTTTTAGGACCAAAATATATCTTGTATTTTTTAAGATTTTCACAAGGACTACACATTGAAATAAAACTTTTTTTTATGGATTTAACTCGCGTACAATTAATTTTTAAATTTAATCTGACGTTTCGAATGCTTTTCAGCAATTGTTCTCACGGTAAGACGAGATGGAGGTGTCTGTCAGTATCACCTCCATTTCGTCTTATCGTGAGCCTTATACGTGATTTAAATCTGTAAAAATAGTTTTATTTCAAAATATATTCTTGTAACCTACTGTTAAGTTTAAGAGTTTTTTATATTGACTTGTCAGTGACAGATCTTCAACTGATAAAGAAAGAAAAGAAATATATACAAGAAAATATTAAAAACTCTTAAACAACTTCTCTCGAATCCTGGAAGACAAATATTATGCCCAGGTATATATATATATAAATGCTCATCAATGGAGTTTCTTGCCGTTTCTTCACCATGAGCCCTGGAACGGTCCATCTAGAGTTCTAAATTTCATTCAGTGGATGCACGCATTGTAAGAAATTATTGAAATATATTTTTCTTACTTTGATGAAGCTTTCCTAAAGCTTCTATGTAATTGAAGAAAGAAATATGATCTCAATAAATCTTCTTTTATCACAATAGATCTTCATTTATTACAATAGTTCCAAAGGATCCTTTGGTTTTGTTAAAAACTTTGAGTATTTTTAATATTCGATGTATTCAAAATATACAACTTAATTTTAAACATCACTTGGCAACCCATGTCTATTTAAATAGAAAATGTTTTGTTTAGTTCGGGATGAAATAGTTAATAATCAGGGTCGAACAAAACTTAAAGGGCTATGACTGGTAACTCGTCTCAGAATTTAACTACTCCATGAAATTAAAAAAGCAACTTCTTTCCTTCCGGCGTGAAAACACAATCGTTTAAGCTGCATCTAGCAAATCAGCATTGAACGCTGTATGTCGTTATGATCATTGCGAGACCTGCACCATTATGTTGAAAGTACATCTTTATGTTATGTAATGTGACCGAAAATAGTTTCTATATAATGAACCCAAATTAACAATAGTCGAAATATTTCTCGTTTAGAATACTATAGAGGATCGATAGTGGTAGTACTACTACGGTACTCAATCGTATTATTAGTCAATTTATTACCTTTCGCATAAGCAAAAAACTTTCTGTGTATATAAAACCGAAATATATATACTTTTATATTTGTTCCAGTTCACTTAGCAATAATTGTCTGAAAATATTTACAAAACCTGTGACATAGAAATAAAAAAAAGATAAACCAAACTATAACACAATTAACTATTTGTCGAAAATTATAACAAGTACTAAAGTTAATTATTTGATCTCTGTTTTTGCTGCTTTATTTTAATTGTAATAGTTTTTTTAGTCTACAATATAAGAATGTCATTCGCTATCCTGACATTTACTGACAACTGTTTGTTTGCGATTGGTCACTAAATCAAGTACTACCAATCGAATACTCCCACAGATTATAAAAAAAAATACAACCGTCTAATCAAAAAATCTTATAATTCGATGATCGAATATGATTGAAATATTGAAAGCTTACAGTACAACATAGAACATTTGTAAATTGTGCGGCTTTGGGCTTTGACTTCTTTCGATTTCTGTACTCTCTTTAGTGCGAAATACTCGATCATATACCGGTTGGATATTGTATAAATGTAGGAAGTGGCAATTTGCACCTGTTAACAACAATTAAAACTAAGAAATCAAAAGTGCATGGTTAGTATTTTATAATAAAAAAAATAAATTATCGTCAACACAGCATTAGGCTCCAATTTTTATTATATTCATTGAGGATGTCCGTTATCCGGTATACTGCTTGAAATAATGCTAATTCAATTGCAAGCCTACTTTTAATTGAATTGTGAATGATCGTGTCATTGGTCTAGTTTTTTCCTAATGTAATATAGCTTCCGAATATTAAAAATTTAATTATTACAGATGGCCCCTAATATTCTACGGGGGTTTGTATTTGCCTTTTTGGTAGTCACTAGTTCACTGTATGTAAACGCCGACGCCGAGGACTCGGAAGATGGAGTAACTGTTGAGGTTAGTTTACTTGACCCATTTTAAAATATTTTCTTTAAATTATGTGTTACTTCATACGAATGCAGTACACGCTCAGGTTATCGAGTGCAACCTGATTTAATTATTCATTATTTTTTTCTAAACCTGCTTACATTGATGTATTCAAAAAATGACAAAATATTTACTGTGACTCAATTAGATTTAACAAGAAATTCAAAGGGTGGAAAAATCTTAGGCAAACACTTATAAATGTTTACAATGTATGAAAATAATGTTCTATATTTCATAATATCTACCTACATTTAATAATTAATACTTCATATTTATAGTATCTATGCCTAAATAACTTCCAAGTTTGTATCAAAAATTGTTTGATTAGTATTTATTGTTGTTGTTGCAGTTTCCTTTAAATGATATATCAAAAAAGTCAAACAAAATAAAGTATCTAAGAAAGTTTCATATCTAATGGCCTATTTAACTATCTCAATATAAGAATCAGATAACAATATTTTTATAGTAACATTTAATGGATCTTATTTTAAAGTGATAATAAAGTTAGATTGTAGTAAAATTGTTGAACATCAGTAATTTTATACTTCATTTATTTAATTACTTATACAAAGTAGATATATATACATGTCTTAATATTTCATATTATGTGATTGTAATTCTTTTCTTGCTCATTTTATAACAGACAGTAGAAGAGGACACATACATAAGTCCTCAAGTTGATACTAAAAAGGTGTATCTTGCTGAGCATTTTGATGATGCAGGATCATTCAAGAAGAAATGGATTAAATCAGAGGCCAAGAAACAGGGAGTCGATGAAGATATTGCAAAATATGATGGAAAGTGGGAGGTATGCATCTGTCACTATTACACAACTTTATATTGTTTAAAATATTTATTATCATTATTATTATAGATTCAATCACCAGCAAGAAAAATCTTGAAAAGTGACACAGGATTAGTTTTAACTTCTGAGGCTAAGCATGCAGCCATCTCAACTCTTTTGGACAGACCATTTGAGTTTAAGGATAAACCACTGATTATACAGTATGAAGTTACTATGCAGGTAAGTTAATTTCTAACTAAAATAATTGTAATCAAAAAATATAATATCTTCCATATACATTAACTAAGAAAAATCATATTTTCAGTATGTAGCCGTAGGTGATGCAACAATTAAGAATTTTTAGTACTTTGTAAAAGTATACGACTTAGTATAGTTGATAAGCCTATTAGCCGCGCGTATGTTACGTCTTTCGTGATTCGAAATTTCCAACAAAAGATTTAAAGTAAAAAATATCTTGAAATATTTAGTTTTTAATATTTTTATGCAAACACACTTAATTATTAAAAAACTGTTATTAAGGTTAAGTTAGTATACAATAACCACAAAAAAGATGTGATAAAAATCTAAATATATTTGAAGTTATTTTTACTTTAAAACTTTTGTTGAGGAATTTTGATATATATAATGTAAATATCTTTCATAACATTGTTAGTAAACAAAAAAGAATAATGCTTTGAAATCATTTTCTTAAAATATCACAAAGAAAATATAGTCAGCCATTTCTACATACTGCAAAAGTTATTGGATGTTATCCAATATTACTTGAGGAGGTGTTTTATGATCTTTGGGTATTTATTAATAGTTTTTAATGATTTTTAACATCACAGGAAAATACATAGTTGTTTACAAAATTGCAGCATATTTTGTTGTTATTTTTAATGAGAATTGATAATTATGTTAGAATATAATAATAATAAAAATGTCTAGGAAATTAATTTAACTGCAATTTGAAGAAAGACATTTGTGGTCTTAAAATTTGGGTAATCAAAATAGGATAATGTATTTCTAATAATTTGATATTTGGACTTATCTATCAACTAAACATAGTTTTATATTTACATTCTTTAGTCTATCCATAGATATAATTACTCTATTTTGGAAAAATGGTTACAATTTAAAAACAATGGAAAGTGCAGATGTAACTTTTTTTTTCCTGATAAAAACCAACTGCGACCAACCATATTTCTGCCTTGGCAGTATGCTACGGTTCTTAATATATACTTACAATTATAAATTGTAAACATTTAGGTAAAAACACATGCACCTTTTGTATAGAAAAGATTTTATTTTATATAATTTTTATCTCATAAAAGATATTATTTTAAAAGAAAGGTTCAATCTCATATTTTATAATAAACGATGCAGGAAGGTCAAAACTGCGGTGGTGCATACATCAAGCTGTTATCGAAGGGAGTTAACACTAAAGCTGATCTCAGACAGTTCCATGATCAAACACCATACACGATCATGTTTGGACCTGATAAGTGTGGAAATGATAACAAACTACATTTCATCTTCAGACATCGCAACCCCAAAAATGGAACTATTGAAGAAAAACATAGCAAGAAGCCAACGTAAGTCAATTATTTCACATTTTATTCTTCCTTTCCTCCATTCTATATTTTTGTTGGTCTGTTTAATATAAATCGGTATTTAGTTATAGTTCCAAATTGAACAACATATTCTACAATACAATACATCAAAGTTATTTTAAAATGATTTGATATAAATATTCCCATATCCATTATTTGTGATCTAACAATTATAATTACAAATCTCTTCTTACAGACAACGCCTAGAGGACATTTACAAAGATAAAGAACCTCATCTATACACACTGATCGTAAGACCTGATAACACATTCACAATACTAGTTGACAACAAGGAGTTCAATGCGGGTTCTTTGTTGGAAGACTTCACTCCAGCTGTCAACCCTCCTGAAGAGATTGATGATCCTAATGATGAAAAACCAGAAGATTGGGATGAAAGAGAAAAGGTAATATAGCTTGTTGAGTAAATATAATGCTACCATATATATTAATATGAACTGACTCACAATTATCATTCTTATTTTTTTTTTTAATTAAAGGAAAGTCTGTAGTTTTGGTGTTTTGAACAAAAAAACACACACACAAACAGTTTTTATTTTGGATTAACTTATAATTTTTTTTCCAGATTGTAGACCCCGCTGCTTCAAAACCTGATGATTGGGATGAGACTGAACCGGCCCAGATCATTGATTTTAATGCTGTTAAACCTGACGGTTGGCTGGAGGACGAACCGGATATGATAGCTGGTCAGTTAATGAATATTATCCATTGTTAAATGTATCCTAAATGTTGAACCAAATATTAACTGTACTAGTATTACGGTTACTAAATCATGAGTTATCACATAAAATTTCATGAGTTTTAAGTCCTTTTAGTGACAATGTATATTTTTTTTAATTTAGCATATGTATAACATTTTTAAATCATATTCCAGGATTTAGCTACTCCAGCACTGTGTAGCTTGAATTTTATGTTGCTTTATAAATGTTATATTTGAATAAAAATGATTTATTTAATAAAAAAGGAAGCATTTACATCTTAAACATATATATTTTTAATAACATGTACATTATAATTATATTGTTGACAATCGGACACACAGACCCCGAGGCCACGAAACCTTCCGACTGGGACGAGGAGATGGACGGCTCTTGGGAGGCGCCGCTCATCGACAACCCGCGCTGCGCCGCCGCTGCCGGCTGCGGGGCTTGGGCGCCGCCTACCATTCCCAACCCTAACTACAAGGTACGACACTACCTCTAACACTCGCTTTACACAACCCTTGCGGGCCATGGGCGCCGCCCACCAGTGCCTACCCTAACTACAAGGTACTACGCTACCTCTAACACTCGCTTGACACACCCGTTCTAGCAGGCCATGGGCGCCGCCCACCATTGCCTACACTAACTACAAGGTACGACACTGCCTCTAACACTCGCTTTACACAACCCTTGCGGGCCATGGGCGCCGCCCACCATTCCCAACCCTAACTACAAGGTACGACACTACCTCTAACACTCGCTTTACACACCCGTTCTAGCAGGCCATTGGCGCCGCCCACCATTGCCTACACTAACTACAAGGTACGACACTACCTCTAACACTCGCTTTACACACCCGTTCTAGCAGGCCATGGGCGCCGCCCACCATTGCCTACACTAACTACAAGGTACGACACTACCTCTAACACTCGCTTTACACAACCCTTGCGGGCCATGGGCGCCGCTACCATTGCCAACCCTAACTACAAGGTACGACACTACCTCTAACACTCGCTTTACACAACCGTTCTTGCGGGCCATGGGCGTCGCCCACCATTGCCAACCCTTACTACAAGGTACGACACCACCTGTGACACTCGCTTTACACAACCGTTCTTGCGGGCCATGGGCGCCGCCCACCATTGCTAATCCTAACTACAAGGTAGAACAGTACCTCTAACACTCGCTTTACACAACCCTTCTTGCGGGCCATGGGCGCCGCCCATCATTGCCATCCCTAACTACAAGGTACGACACTACCTGTGACACTCGCTTTACACAACTGTTCTTGCGGGCCATGGGCGCCGCCCACCATTGCCTACACTAACTACAAGGTACGACACTACCTCTAACAGTGGCAGATATAATACACTTTGTGTAGTGTCGGGCCGTGTGGCGGTATTCCTTCCTCTTCCGGTTTCCTATTATGACTCCGCATTTTATGTTATTATCTAATATAAATGTATGATTTAATTTGTTTTAGGGAATCTGGCGGGCCCCGTTGATCCCGAATCCGAACTACAAAGGCAAGTGGAGTCCTCGTCATATTCCCAACCCTGACTACTTCAAGGATGAACACCCTTTCCGGATGACATCTATTGTAAGTTAATGTTTAATAACATAATCTGGTTTATGAGAAAAAACTATATTATTATAATGTATTTATTTTATAAAACAGTAAATTTTTACCTGTTCTAATTTTTAAACTTAGAATTTTCAGAACTTATTATTTGGTTTGATTTTGGAATGGAATCTGCACAGCATTACATAGATTAAATACCGTACTAATATTCTGTGTATTTGGTCGTAGCACGCAGTGGGCTTCGAGCTGTGGTCAATGTCACCGATGCTGTTATTTGATAACCTCATTATTACTGACGACGTGTTGGTCGCTGAAGACTGGGCGGCTCAGAGTTTTTCACTTAAACGAGCTAAGATTTCTAGTGATTCGGTTAGTATACTATCGTTTTTAGAAATGGTATTTAATAGAGATCAATAATCTACTTAGTTGTCTTGTTGAAAGGAACTGTTAAATATGATAAATTGTTTATAAGTTCCATGAATATACAGTAGTTACAAGTCATATTTTAATACGTCTCTTCCCAGCTGTTTATCCGTTTTTGTGTCAGGTGTTGTTTGTATTATCTCTTGATACAAAAAGAAAAAAAAATAGGTTTTTCAAACATCTCCATTAAATATCGATATTCTAATACCTATCGCCATCGACGTCAGCAAACCTGGTGGGGCAAAGTCCTAATCGCCGTGAACTACCGTCCGGGTGCGTGGGCACTGTATGCGTTGTACTGCTCGGTGCCCATCGCAATGTACGTGGCCTACCTCGTCCGGCGCTCCTACGAGGTCATTCCGATTGACGTTTCTGTTGCGCTAGTACCACGATCCAACTAGTGCTAGAGTTAATGAGACTCTTCAACGCTACAAACGTAGTTAGATTGTTTGTGTAGTGCCGTAGTACAGTAGCTAGTATGCCAGGAGTCGGTGGTGGAACGAGTGCTGAAGGCTGCGGGCGACAACCCCTGGGCGTGGGGCGCCGGCCTGCTGGCAGTGTTCGCGCTGCTCGCCCTTCTCGCGTACGCCTGCTGCGGACCACGCGGGGTAAGAATGGACATACGCACACACGCACGCACACACCAACGCGTGCATGCACACACACACACTCACGCACGTAAAAAAACACGCGCTCACTTATTCACGCACACACACACGCACACATGCACTCATGCAACGCATGCATATTTAGGTACAATTGTACACGCACACCTAAACCTAAACCTTTGTACTTATACACAAGCATGCACAAGTGCATGCACTCATTTATTAGCAATCCAACACTCTTAAACTGATTGTATATTTATTTTTATTTTGCTACATAGCTATGTACATTATATACAGATATATACGCTAAAATAAAAACACTTGTTCAAATGTGTTTTTCTATACGTTAGCATATTTTTTTTATTATAGTATATTGTCTTTCTTTTAATCATGAGGGATAAAAGATCATTTTATATTCAAATATAGGACCCAGAAGGAGAGGTCAAGAAAACTGACGCAGTGGTAGAAGATGATCCTCACCAGGAGGAGGAAGAAGTACAGAGTACAGAGAAGACCAGTAAAGCAGACCTCGAGGGACCTGAATCAGAGGTGGAGTCCTCTGAAGTAAGTACTTTGAGGGGGCTTATCTTATTTAGTTTTTAATATTACTATGACTAACCATGTTCCATGTTCTATGATTTTTATTATATTATTTGATAATATAGTTATTAAGTGTTCTATTTCACGTTAGTGACATAACAAATTTGTCAATTTGTTAACGTCAAAAAAGCTTGGATTTACGATAATTTTTTAACATCACGTCTAAATTGGCCTTTCCGCATTTATGATATTAATAAAACCCTTTTGTCAAAATTAGATGCAAGCGTCATAAAGACATTGAAGTTATGACTCGGGTTAGCGCACTCGGCGGACTCTTCAACCTTAAAAAAGTTATGATAGGTGCTCAAACGAATAAAGTAGGGCTAGGATCAAGTAGGAAAGTTCAAGACATAGACATAACAAAATCTTTTATTCGACAAGACGAAAACGATAATTACCAACTCCACGCGATGAGCCTAGAAATGCAAAATGAATGGGTGACCATAGGAGATTTTTGTATTCCACTAGCTTTGAAGTGGTGCACCTTAATTTATGATTGGTCCCCAGCATTATTAATATTCTATCTTAATGCATTCCAAATGACTCTCCCAGATCAAAGCAATTTAGTAAGATGGGGCAAAGCCACCGAAAAGTCTTGCAACATCTGTGGGGAGGCAATAGGAACCGCGAAACACCTATTAGTAGGGTGTAGGGTACTTCTAGATAAAGGTCAATACTTGCATCGCATTAGATAAAGGTCAGGTATTAGAAATTATACGGGAAGCGGTTAGTCTTTCAGTAGCAAGAGCGCGGAAGGGTATAACAACCACGATACGATCTGTAGAATTCGTAAAAGAAGGCTCTTCCAAAAAATCAAAAGCGAAGCCTTATTCAATATTAGGCGCGGCTCCTGATTGGATTCTCATGATGAACACGTATGAAAAGCATTACAAAATCCCTGGGGATGTTGGTGTTTCGTCATCCAGACCGGACTTATTCCTGTATTCGAAACATCTGAGGCTCTGAGTATCACGATACTTGTGAAGCTTACTGTTCCTTGGGAAACAAACATCCCAAGGGATCACACATTCAAGCTCAATAAGTATTACGAACTGATCAGGAATAAATATATAGTTAGTTTGTACGCGGTAGAAGTGGGAGCGAGAGGTATAACAGCAAAATCTCTCTATAGCCTACTTAAAGACCTTGGCCTTTCTAGAACAAGCATCGGTTCATTTCTAGAACGTGTTTCAAAGGCGGCATTAGTAGGTTCTTTCCAAATTTGGTTAGGTAGGGAGAGGAGTGTGGAGGGTGAAGGTGAGCGTTCTTGCGCATAATAAGGGGGCCCCTTAAACCTACTCCTGGGTCGCAAGTCCCAGGCACTGCTTGCACTCCTCTCCTTAAACGCGATGGGCCCGGCACCCGCACGGTGAATCCACGGATTGCTAAGAAGCTTCGTATCTCGTCTATATGTATAATATTATTATAATTCTAATATGTTTTTTTTTGTTACAGGCGCCCCCGTTAGTAGACACAGAGGGCGCGGGCGACGGCCAGCGGAAAAGGAAGCCTCGCAAGGAGTGAGCGAGACACCTATGTAGAAGCGATACATCTAATATTCTTTTGTCCTATTAGTTTTGAATAGCTAATTCCATATAGTTGATTTTAGTCCCTGTGTTTGATAAATTTAATTATTATTATAACTTGTATTCTCTTCGCAATGCATATTGTCTTGATTTTATGAGAATATGGTTTTGGTTTTTGAACTGTTGCCAAAGAATTAGCTTTGTGGGTAAATCTTTGCTTGAACAAAATGTTTTATGTTTTTATAGTGTTTCTTGTGTATAAAATGTTATAATTTTATTGTAATAATAGTCAAGGTTGTAAAATGGTTTTCTAAATGAATTCTTGCTGCATTTTATTTAATGGACTTAGTACTGAATGAATGGTAAGTGGATAGTAATATATTATAATATAATAAATATTGAATGTGGTATTGCTGTGGTCTTTATTTTATATTTGATGATATCTATTGTATGATTTGACCTTATATTATGTATTTCTTATGCTAGATATATTCCTATCTAGATGTTTAAATATTCTTTCTTATGTCTTCATATTGCGTTGTACAATTATTCTTCGTATATTATATGAAATATGTAAGAATTTACATTTAAATGTAAAGTGAAATAATAGGAATATATATAGAACAGATCATCATTAAGATGCTTTTACAGTTATACTTAAGTTTGGAGATGAAAGGTATTGCCACTCCAATAAGGCATTTCACCTTATTATAAGGATATATAATTAATCAGTATTTTTATTTCCTGAAGTTTACTTAAACAGAGCCAAAACATTAAAACTATTGTATATTTCGTTTTAATTACAAATAATTATTTATTTTATCCCTTACATCTTTATATTAAAGTATTGTCTCCATAAACAAGAAATTATGACCAAGCGCCATGATAGAGCAATAATTAAAATCCTAGTTTAAAAATGTTTTTTTTTAATTCTTTACATATGTATTGTAGCTCCCGACGGACATACGGATGTATTGGGTTTAATAAACTAATTTACATTGAATATAAAATAAATATTTATACTTTGTTTTTTATTTTGCATATAGATAGTTATATACATGTATAAATTCCTTTTCTCTTACAGTACATACACTGTAAGCAAAAAAAAGTTGAATTCTCATAGACAAATCATTTAAAAGTTATACCATTGTGAGTTTTAAAGCCGAGGTGAGAACACTTCTTGTGATTGGTTTGGTTTAAACCATATGTGGGCAACAACCGGCCCGCTGTATGATTTGATCCGGCCCGCAAGACATTTTGTAAAACCTAATTAAAAAAAAAAAGATTACACTACTTACTCATACTCACGGAATCAAGTGAGCGAGCAAGCCGAGTGGCGGCGATCATCAAAGAAGGGGCGGCAAACATAAAAGCCTTTGATGTTTGCCGCCTAACTAAACAAAAGATTATTTCTTCTCAACTGTTCTACACTAGACGATTCTAGATCATCCCTTCATTTTGCCTATATAAGCAGGTGGATGGCCCGAACTTAAGTTCAGTTCTATTTGAGCTACCGAGGTGATAACTTCGACAAGCGATATCCTAGCGAACTGCTAGTGCCGTCAATTTGCTTTGCGACTTTGTGTGCACCTTGAGTACCTACTAATTATATTTTGTATACGAAAATAATGTCTGGTGGAAAGAAACGAAAAGTAGATGCAGAGGGTCGCCAATTGGACTGAAGAATTCTTTTTTATCTTGCACAATGGTAAGCCTATTTGTTTGCTGTGTAATGAATCCATTTCAGTCATGAAAGAATTCAATATAAAGAGGCATTACTCAACTAAGCATCCTACGCTGCACTCACTGACAGGACAAATAAGAAAAGACAAAATACAGAATCTTACTGCAAATTTGGGAAAGCAGCAGCAAATGTTTGATAAACAAAGAACACAACTTGATAATGTTGTGAAAGCTAGTTTTATAGTTAGTTCAAAATTGGCAAAGTCATTAAAACCATTTGCCGAAGGAGAATTTATCAAGGAGTGTATGTTAGAAGTTCGCAGTGTTTTGTGTCCTGAAAAGCAAAATGAATTTGAAAAAATTAGTTTGTTAAACGACATTGACTGACCGTATGGCTGGTTTTGAATCATTTTCCATAGCATTAGACGAGAGCACCGATTTGTCGGACACAGCTCAACTCGCTATAATTATTCGAGGTGTTGATAAAGAGTTCACTGTTACTGAGGAATTACTTGCTTTACAGCCGCTAAAAGGTACCACTACAGGAGAGAACATTTTTAATGAAGTTCAAAAGGTATTCACAAATTTTGGCTTGCCATGGTCAAAATTAGTTGGAGTATGCACAGATGGTGCACCTTCTATGGTCGGCTTACGTAAAGGTTTCATCGGAATTTTGAATGAAAAAGCAACTGAACTAAATGTGCAAAAAGATGATTTGATAGTCCTTCATTGCATTATCCACCAACAGAACTTGTGTTCATTCGACCCAAGTCCATTCGACTCCAGAATGTTATGAATGTGGTAGTAAAAACCATCAATTTTATTCGATCCCGAGGGCTTAATCATCGTCAGTTCAAGGCGTTTTTGGATGAAATATCAGCCGAATATGACGACGTAACATATTATTGTGAAGTCAGATGGCTAAGCAAAGGGAAAATGCTGAAACGGTTTTACGAGCTTATAAATGAGATAAAAGACTTTATGCAAATAAAAGATAAACCACTATCTGAATTGAATGACCCAAAATGGATATGTGACTTAGCATTTCTGGTCGACCTTACTGGCTATTTGAATTATTTAAATTTGAAACAAGGAAAGTTAGTTAATGATTTGTACAGCCATTTGAAAGCGTTTCAGAATAAAATCCGCTTGTGGGAGGCACAGATGCTGTCTGGTAACAGTTACCATTTCCCCACGCTCTCTGCGTATGAGAATATTGCTCATGCTCAATATGCTGAAGAACTCAAGGTACTGTCGGAGCAATTTTCGAACAGATTTAGCGATTTCAAAAACATGGATGACTGTTTCAATTTATTTGCTACTCCAACAAAAAGTAATGTACAAAATGCTTCAATACACTTGCAAATGGAGTTGATCGAGATTCAAGAAAACTCACTCCTAAAATCTGAATTTGAGGACGTGGAGTTGTGCGATTTCTACAAAAAATACCTCGAAGAAGACCATTTTCCGCAACTTAGAAAATTCGCAAGAAGATTGATTTGTGCGTTTGGCAGTACTTATAAATGCGAACAGTTCTTTTCAATGATGAAAGTTAATAAATCAAAACATCGTACAAGGCTGACTGACGATAATTTGGAAAATTCTTTACGTCTTTGTATCAGTGGAATTAATCCAAACATCGATGGATTAGTTTCCCAAATTCAAGCTCAAGTGTCTCATTGATTTCGGTGTTGCTATTTAACTTTCGTAGTTTGTAACAATTCCAAATTTAACGATTTAATTATAATGTTGTACCAATTTTTTTCATTTCATTTTGTTATTTTAATAAATTGATATTATAATAATATTGTCGTATTATTTCATGTCTGATATATAGATATTTGCAATAGTGCAAAAAATTATGAACACTACTTGACAACACTACTTTAAAATGAACTACTTTTAAACGCGGCCCGCGAATGTATTTGCATACTAAAGTTTGGCCCACAACTTGTCAAAGGTTGCCCATACATGGTTTAAACAGTTAAAGGTATTCCCATATAATGATGAGTAAAAGTATCCAATACAAATATTGAAAGCATATCAACTAAATAATAATTATTTCATAGCATATTGTATGCACTATTATTTACATAACAATTTATAAAATTATTACATTCAGAACAACCAACAGTGTATGTTCAACGCACAGTCTATTGGTCAATCAGATTTCAGAGAAAAATTTCTTTGCTTTTGAAACATGACTTTCTTCTACAAGCTAGATCTTACCAATATGACTTTATAGTACTCTGTGAATATGACTAACGGCTTTAACTGTCACGCAATATCAACTTACCATGCATAATCACATGACGATTCAATTCAGATTCACGGTGATAGTTTGCTCTATGTAATAAGTAAGGCAAGTTTTGACGAGATTTTTATTGTCATTCAGTGAGTACGTACGGTGTCCTCTTTCCAAACTTTTTATTTATCCATTTAGATTTTTTTATTTCTAAATATATTAGTGTAGTCTTGTCATTTACGGTAGATAAAGGTTGCTGTTAAAACTAGTCGACAAGAAACACTTCCATTACATATTTCAAGTCATCGTTGCGACTTTTATCCAGAATTTGGGATACACGAAGCCGAAGAGTTTATCTTTGTGCGCTTTTCATTGTTTTTTTGGGTTTTTTAAAAGTTGCGAGTTTTTTTTTAATACAAAACTAGGTTAATGCTTGACTACATTTCACCTGATGGAGAGTGAAAATGTAGTCATAGGTGGTAAGCTGCATTAAAATAGCAACCTATTCACTCTACTTTTGAAGACACCTGTATTTGGCTGGAAATACCGACACACATTGTATTTGGCTGGAAATAAAGACGCAGATAAGCTGTTCCAGTTCTTCGGAGAGGTGGAGTTTCAACAATACACGGATACCTGCCGTGCGTCGGAACGTCCGGTGATGGCACGGCGACGGGGGAATTAAATCGTGCAATTCCTGCGAATTCTCATTAAAATGTATCCTATAGAATACTGAGAGGCTAGCAATTATACGCCTGTGTTCAAGGCTGTGGAGATTGGCTTCCACCAATTCTGGGTCGCCTATAAGCCTCTTTGCTCACCTCTCAATTTAGTAGAGAACCGCAAGATGATACTTTGCGACACCACCAAATATGTGACCACATACATACGACCGTATTTGCGCTTTGTATAATACAAGTAGCTGTCCCTCTAAAGTACTGTCAGTCCTTCGCAAGAAAGGTAAGCTTTAATGCAGCTGCTCTTGCTCTGGACTCGATGTACCGAGCAAAGTTGAGGTTCGAGGCAATCTCTAAGCCTAACAACTGAAGCCGGTCACTGTATTCCAAATGCTGCTTGGTGAAATTGCTCCTTTTGGCGGTGAACAGACACAACTGCGTTTTGGTGGCGTTGAATTTGACAAGATTGGCATTGCTCCATGCACTCAGTGGACGCACTTTGCCTGAAGTTTGTCATTCAAACGTTGCACCATGGTTATTCTTTTAGATTGTACTTGATCTCTACCTGCCCGAGTACTCGGCACATATCTTTCTACAACTGTGCTGTCATCTGCATACCCATACATCCGGAGTTTTGTGGCTACGAGCATCAGCCCAAATGAGGTATGCCGAATGTTTTCGGTCGTCTTCATGATTACATTAGGCATTGAACCATGGGCGAGCTTCGCCACCGATGGGTACATCAGCAAAAGAAAGGAAGTACTCCATTGCCTGATACATCACATCGGTTATAGCAACCGCGCAACTCGATGGATCCAACGAAGAGAAGCAGACCTACAGCCAAGGATAGGACGTAAAAAAAAGCCGCATCTCGTCCCAATCTGCTGACTTGTATTTCCATACTCGCCTTCCACCATTTGGTTCGTAAGTTGGTGGGGCATGTGTAAACACAGATTTCGCCAAACAGTGATCGGGTATTTTCCAAGGGGAGGTGACCTCTTCACGATAACTGTTCTGTCAGAAGAAGGTCCAGGCAATTGGCTGTATGGCCTTCTTCATCTTGTACCCTTGTGGCTCGCCACACTAGCTGAAAGAGGTCCAAGGACAAGGCGCTGAAGGGTACTGTTGTAGAGCCATGTCGGCAGCCTTACCGAGATACTCAGATAATCTAGTTGTCTCCTGGTCACCGTTGTGCGAACGGTAGACATAGCAATACAGGATTTTTTGGTTTCCTGTGTTTACTAAAACCCATAGGGAAGTAAAAGTGGAGTCTTCAAGGTGTCAGAGACGCTGGATACAGAGGTCGTTCCACGCGTATACACAGAATACGGCACGTAAGTAAAAATTGAGCTTCTACGAGTAACCAGGGATTACCCTGGTTACTCGTAGAAGCACAATTTTTGATTACCAAGTGGATTACCAAGTGCGCAACGCTCAAAGGACATTGTATCTGCGTCTCCGTTAAAAAGAGAAGTGCCTAGAGACAGAGTAGACGCGGTGGACAGGTAGGATATTGGGGAGCAAGCTCCTGATATTAGTGAGGTGCACTTTGAATGAGGAGGAGTTCAACCGCTGTACAAATTTGTTCTTTTTATTGTGCTTTTTCATAAAAAATAATGGGATGGGAAATGGCAGTTGAACGAGGGGGTAAGTATCGAACCCCACGTCGAAATTGGTGATGTAATGCCACTGGGAGGATAGTCTGGAGACTGCGGGGACGCGAACCCCCCCAGGGATCGCCATCTGGTTCCCAACCAGCACGATGGAGCCACCCTGGGATTTTTCACAGTTGGCGGGGCAGCCTTTCGTGGGTGGCTTCACCACAAATTGGGCCCCCAATTATCTGAGTGGTGGCTTGCGGAAAACCGACGCTTCGGATCCCGCGACCCTCCTCGATTAGACGTCCGACAGAACAAACACCAACTCGACGCCAAATCAGTTCGTCAAAGCAACGCAGCTGTTCAGAGCCATTTCCCATATACGGCTTCATCGGGCAACGTGCCGGAACACGACTAGGTCGCTTTGCGGCACGACTTTGCCCGATGGGTGGCTATTTTATGAGTAATTATTTTGAGAGGGCGAAGATTAAAACTACGACATGAGGGAAGAAGTATATATCTATAAATTAACCAATTTGGCGAAAGGTATAAAGTGGTGAATGGTAATTTTATATTATAAATACGGTATTTCGTTTATTCTAATTTTGCGATTCGAAATGGTATTGGAAAAATATCGTAGTGGTAGGTGTCTTATTTCCTAATGTTGTATAAAGTGGGATAGCGTGCAGAGTTGACGCCTGCTTTTCACAACGCAATATGTATACTCCCCGGAAGACGAAGAGTAATCTGAGTCAGATAATTCGTAGAGATTCTGCGACTATTTTAGTATCGTACCGGTACTCTCCTGTGGTGTATTTAACGATTGCTGACATATTCATGGAAGGCGATTGGGCGATGGCGTCTGAGACTAACACTCAAAATTGCAAAACATCACAATGGCAGTAGGTTCTTATTTTAGCGGGGTCCTAAAAGAAAGTTCCTTAAGAACCATACTTAAGAGCCATACTTAAGAATGCCACGAATTCTGTTTTATAGTACATATATAAAATTTATGTTTTGCTTGTGAATCACGAATTGTTAAATTATTCATTTGCATGTTAAACTGTATAGTTAATTCATCTCTTTGACATTTGTCGTGTTGGTATGTACATGGTACATGTAAATGCGGCTTATGTCAACACTAGGAACTTGACTTATGTCTGAATGACATTAAAATGAATGCAGTATCTGTATATTTTGATATATACAGTTGGTCAACTTAATATTAATTATTTGAATTTGGAACTCGCAGCAGTATGTTGTATTTGTTATTTTTGTTCTGTTTAATAAGTCTGTGTAAGTGTAATGAAAAACCTAATATCGTGTTAATCATAGCTGATGATTTAGTAAGTTATAATATGTATACACGTTATGTAAAATAAAATAAATCAATATTTCATTTTATAATTATTAAAAACATGATATATATTAAAAATTAATTTTTGATAAGATAAAGGTCAGTTATCTCTTGAAAACTTAAAATGTAACATACTTGTTTTTCTTATAAAATCCTCCGTTAGTAACTACCTACTGTTGAAATTTATATTTATATATTGGTTAAAAAGTACAACCTATTACCTATAAGATTAAAAAAATCAAATGATTAATAACACTTATTAGCTTACCTACCTATTTAGTTTTAAAAACAGTAACAACCCGCCTTATTCCTTCATCTGCTGATATACGTTTATTTTTGTCCAATAAATTGCTATTGAATGGATTCATTGTTTATTTTAAAACATTTATTGTGTTACAAATACATTATCATCTCATTAATTACTTTACATAAATTTTGTAATGCGAATGTCCATTTAAATATTCCGAAACAAAATGAATGTTAATTAAACCATATTATGTAAATTTAACAAAAAAAGACATTGCGTGATGTCTAAGTGGTACCGTTACAAAATAAACTTTTCGCTTTCACTAACGGAATTCAATAACACACAGCACGTGCTTTACCCGCACCCATTGGCTTGATTTTGATAAGTACATGTTTGTGTATTACCTAATCACTTTAGATAAATAAACAATTATTCTATTTTTTTCCGTTACGTAGTTATACAAAACAGTTGTTACTAAATGTTAGTTTAGTTCGTTTATGGAAAACTTAGATCTGAGCTCTATTAAAAAAACCTCTGATGGTTTGTATAGAGTTTTATTTCTTTTTAATGTACACCAACATACACATACACCATACCAACATACAGTCTCTAATTAGGACAAAAGTTTAGTCTAATTTAATATTCCATATAAAATGTTGTAAGAAACACACAAAAATATTAAAATAATTAGGTACATAGTATAATAAGCAAAAAAAATTATAGTCGCCTGATACTATGTTACTTCTAAGTTTATATTACAAACATTTTTATCGTGACGTTTTTTTTTTTTTTTTTTTTTCAACATGTAGGTACGGTATAAAAAGGATAAGGTTTAAAGTGGTATATAAAATAGCAAATCTTCTCCAGAAGGCTGATTATAATTGTATGAATAAAATAAAAAAAATATATTGTTAAGAATGAAGTATAAGTAAGATTAAAAAATGTTTGAATAAAAGAGAGAATGAGAATACGTTAATATTAAATATAGAACACCGACATCTTAATTTTCAGTAAGTCGAGCAAACAAAATATATCCTATTAATAAAATACATTTTTAATTAAAAATGAGGTAATGTTGCATTTGCTTATATTTAGATGAAAAGAATTATCTTAAACGCACAGGACCTTTTGTAGTCCTAAATCATCACAGTAAGAGTTTATTGATTTTTTTTACACCAATGTTCATGTCATCGGCATATATCTTTTTGTCAAATATTAGAATACGTCCCGAATATTGTTAATAAAAAGTTAAAAGTTAATGCTCCAAATATGAATCCCGAGAAACAAGTGAAGCGACGGGGACAAAGAACAAAGAATCTCATTAAATTCATGTAGTGCAACAATAATATTATACCTTAAAAATGGGTAAACGTTATTAAATATAAATAGTTTTCTCGAACATCAGGGCGAAGGTAATAAATTTAGAAATTGTTCTACAGTTTTTAACATCTGGCTTACAACCAGACTTTAGAACCGTTGCAACAAAAGACTTTAACAAGGCTTTTATAACTTTACTCATACTAAATGATCAAAATAAGAGTATGACAATGTTTTTACAACATTGATGAAAAATAGCGCAGTATTTACGAAGGATCGATAAGACCTTTATCTATAATATTTCTTATCTTTATCTATATTATTTACACCTGTAAAACCTAAATACTTAAATAAATGATCGAAAAAAAAACACTTCTTTATCTTCAGATTCAAAAATATCCAAAAAAATTGACTAATGCGTCTTATAGTTCTTTCAGTATTAATAATATAATTTTTATAGCACTCCAATTGAATACATTTCTGGCGATCTAAGTAGTAAGTAACTAAGAGTTTGAAAATAAGACTGTTCCGTAAATATTAAATTAGATACGATGTTTAAGATTCTTATTACCATTAAATACTACGGTGGATATTTAGTATCAAACAGTTATTGAATTCAACGTATTGTTAAATAATATGAATTACGCCAAAAAAGTAGGTATTTAACATCACTGTGTAACATCGCCATGTACGTAGGTAGGTACATATCATCATAACCTGAAAGCTGTGACAACATTTCTGCAATCTTAACAATAATAACAGAATAATCAGCAACAAAACAGACAGACTTCATCACAATACATATGAAGTTTAAATAACCAAGAATGCGAGCGTAATGCAGTATGCAAGATGATAAACGTCTTCAACAAAGGGACCAAGTAATGTTTACAGAAATATTACCAATGATGAGGTCTAAAATTGTTACTCTTGCAATGAGTTATTAATGATCCTAAAGTATTGTAAAAAACAAAAATAAAAACTTATATTATAAAAGACTGTAAACATAGTCCAAAAAAGTTCTGAAAGACTATATCATTTAAAATGTTAAATTACTCAGGAAAAACTAACATAAGAATAAAATATATCGTCCGGCATAAACCTACCGACAATATACACAAAAAAATCTCTTACCATATTGCGTACAAAACCTTAAAACTATCGATACGTTAAATATAATTAGTGTCCTATTTTCAAGCAATAATAAAACATTTCTTTACCAATACATCTATAATAGTGACACTTTGTCTTTATTTTCGCATTTTTATATGCGGCTTATTTTGGCTTGTATAATGGATGGTGGAAGAACGTTTGAGATTTGGTTCAATAGCTCCAAAGTTAATTGCTTTTAACTTATATATTTTAGTCTTATTTAAAGTAATACATTTTGTAACTCAATGGAATAATAGGTTTTAATTGACTTTGCATTAGTTCTCATTAGAAGCAACGCGAGTAATAAAATCATACCATTCAAGGAAATAACAATTTGTGACGTACCTTGGTACATCACTTGTTTAAAACTTATAACAAAATTTCGTTCTGATTCACGAAAACACAATAAATTTAAATATGTAATTGAATGTTGTAGAACAATGATGGATTGTTCTTTTTTATTACTAAGTTCAATAATTATTATCAAAAAAGATGTTTATAAATCACTGACTTCTGTACTTAATGTTTTTAATTATTTAATAACTTTGATGATAGATCCACGCGTTTGTGAAGTTTCGATGTTGATTTCTTATATATTTATATAAAAAAATAATAGAATTGAAAATTTGACTAGTTTGACCAGTGATTGAGAGTCACATTACATTATTAGGGTTGGAATGATGTGGGCTTTCATGGTTCAAACCAAATCCCTACACCAAATATCGACGCATTAGCGTGGTCTGGCCTTGCGTTACACAACTATTACGTAACGCCAATATGTACTCCCTCTAGAGCTGCTCTCATGACTGGGAAATATCCCATCCATAATGGTGATTATAGTTTTTACTATTTTATGACTTTATAATTTTGTTTAAAAAGGTTTCCTTCTATATTAGGTATAATTTCATTTTTAGGAATGCAACATACAGTCATTTACGCAGCTGAGCCTCGAGGTTTAGGACTAACAGAGAAAATTTTGCCTCAATATCTAAAGGAATTAGGATATAAGACTCATCTAGTGGGAAAATGGCATCTCGGATCTTTCAAAAAGGAATACTTACCTTTAAATAGAGGGTGTGTATAATTTACAAGCATTTGTTTTACATATATTACGAGTTGCTTTGGCATAAATAATGTTTAGAACGTCTAACTTTTTTAATTTTGGTAACAAAAATTATGAAACTGTCACTTTTTAATGTAAACAAAACACAAAAGAGAAAAATACACAAGATGATATGTATTATAGTCACTCTTTAAACAAACTCATTTGTCAATATTTTTAAGCATAAAAAAATGTGTTATAAATTTAACAAAGAGGGTCTGTGTAATGTTTAGATAAATTTTAATTTTTAGATTCGATAGCCATCTTGGATTTTGGAGTGGGAAGATCGACATGTACGATCACACTATTGAGGAGCGTGGATATTGGGGCATAGATTTTAGACGAGGTACATATTGGTAAATAATAATTAAATATAGACAAAGTAGGATATAGCTGATTGGAGACCGAACATTTTTTTTTGTCTGTCTATACTGTTAGCCCTGTTGGCTATTACAGCGTCACCGGGGGAGAAAAAAAAATATTCGATTATTCAATTATTAATAACATAAAACATTATTTATTAAAAGGGTTTTCGTAAGTCAAAAACCGTGAAAGCGTTCGTAATTACTTCATAATAATAGGGAAGCTGTACCAAGCTATGTCTTTGATTGTGTTCAGGTTTGTATAGAGCTGTGGTGACTTCATAAATTATATGATTACAATCAATAGGTACGACTTTAATACGTATATATTTAATATTTATATAGTTTTTTTGGATAACCGGCATCTGACATACCATTATAGAGGGCTTGAACTTTGAAGGCTGGTTTTAGTTTGCAACTGTATTTTCACTGTGCATATGGTAACTTTTCATATATTTTATATTAGTTAGTTGTAAACCCTTCTATGAGATTGTCCTTTAACGAATTACCTACATTGGATTTGAAATATGAAGAGAAAAGTAAAAAAATGCCTACATATTTTTTTCTTTTATATTCTATTATAATTATTCCTAGTCGATTAAATCAGACTACATTGTTTAGATGTATTCAAACTGTAAAAATAAATCTTAAGAGATATAAACATATGGGACGAAATGCTCAACTGGCGTGAAACTTATAAAAAATTATGAAAAGTAATGAAAGACAAACAGGCATGTTTTTTTCATTTCAGATTTCGCTGTAGCTCACGATTTATTTGGGCAATATGCAACACATATCTACACAAATGAAGCTGTTAAGGTTCATACCAAATTAGATATATTATACTATGTAGCTTAGAAACCAAAATTTCTTAAAAGGTTTCTTAGTTTCATACTCTTAGTATTCCTTGAATTTTTTTTTACTGTAATTCAAATTAGCAAACTTTTTGAAGTAAAATCACAACCCTAAACTTAATATAAAAATAGTGAGGCGGATAATGTTATCGAAAAAAAAGTAACAAAAACCATTATAACAGATAATAAAGTCTCACGACACGAGCGAGCCGTTATTCTTGATGGTGGCTCACTCCGCGGTGCACAGCGGCAACCCATACGAACCGCTACGAGCGCCCGAACACTTGCTTGCTAACTTTACACATATTAACAATTTTCAACGACGGAAATATGCTGGTATGTATGGTTTTAGGAACAAAAACTACAGGCTTTTTTAGTTTTACACTAAAAAAAAAACTTTGTATTTAATAAATATAAAATATCTAACTATAAAAAAAGAAAGAAAAAGAAAAATCATTAAAAATTCATTAATTAGTTTTAAAATTATAAATATAACTAAAAGTAGATAACAACATAAACATGCTGGTAAGTATATTTTAGGACAAAAAATACAGGCTTTTAGCCTTAATATTAAATTGCGAAGAGAAAAAGAAAAATCTTTAAAAAATCATTAATTATTTTATTCTAAATTATCATTATAATCATAACTAAAAGTAGTTATAATTATTGTGTATCACAATAATAATTAAAAAATATACATATATATATTTTACGTTATAGAGTAACAAAAGACTATTACTTATGACAGGATGTTAAATAATGGACCCTCGGGTCTAGATTCTTGACCTACTTTAGAGTCTAAAATTATTTTCTAGTCCTATTTATAATTTTTGATATAAGTTTGTTTATATATATATTAGTTTTGTTTGTTCGTATATATTAGTATTACGCATTACTTTATAGAATTAATATAGATTTTTTGCTTTTTCAGCTGTACTTTCCGAGTTAGACAAATCAGTAGGTGACGTAGTTGCTGCTTTGAAAGAACAAAGTCTTCTGGAAAACAGCATTATTGTATTTACTACAGACAACGGAGGTCCGGCAGATGGTTTTAATGATAATGCCGCGTCTAATTATCCCTTGAGGGGTGTAAGTAAATTTTATATATTTATCTACCTTTTATATTTACAAAGGTAATCTTTTAATCAAAGTAACTGTCTCAACATCTGTGAACGTTATTTGCAATCCATACCTAAGATCCATTCTAGACTTTCTACTCTAATGAAGGTGAAGAATACACTTTGGGAAGGCGGTGTACGAGGTGCAGGTTTGTTGTGGAGTCCTCTCATTGAGAAGAAGAAGCCTCGAATAGCAAAACAAAAGTTGCATATAGTAGACTGGTTGCCTACACTGCTGAGTGCCGCTGGTATGAATGTCAGGTAAAATACAGGAAGAAGAGAAAATCAAAATACATTCCTATTTGTAGTCCATCGAGACGTTTATGCTATTCTGCATTTTTTTTGTAGTTTGATTAAAGATATAGATGGCATGGATCAATGGTGCGCATTGTCACAGGATTTAGAGTCAAGTAGAGTTTCCATAGTACATAACATCGATGACATTTTTGGAAGTGCTTCGATAACAGTGGATAAGTGGAAATTGCATAAAGGTGAGTCCGTTGTTTTTTTATTTTAGTTCTATTTTGCTTTTCTCTTAGTGTGACATTTTTTTTCCAATTTACATGGTTTTAGACTGTATATGGATGTATGGACTGTATATGGATGTATGGACTGTATATGGATGACTGTACATGGATGGATGGACAGTGCGTTCTTTTTCAGAGATCAGATCATTTTGTAACTTTCCTGCTTTATCTTGAGGACTTTTGCTATTCAGATAATACTTTGGGTAATAAATAATATATGTAATATATATATATATAATATTTGGGTAATAAATAATTAGATATATTGAAGAGTATCGCTTGGTGAAGTTGAGGTCTTTTACTTCCAAGTTTTTTCGCAATCCTACTCCTATAACGGCTTCTCAAACCCCCAATAAGGACACGAACACACGAAGGATATCTTACATAGCAGAATCCCCTAGCTTATTAAAATTAAATTAAGACAATCCAGTGACATATTAAAATAATATTATTTCTTTGACAACGGATCAGTTATACAAACTGATTAATATTTAAAAATTTAACTAAGTTAATCGCCTTTTTGTACAACAAAATACGATCAACATTAATTCGTAGGCACTAATTACAATGGCGTGTGGGATGCATGGTACGGGCCGGCAGGGAGATCGGGCGAGTACGACACCACACGTGTACTCACCAGCACGACCGCACGCGCACTGAAGGACATTGCGCCACTCCCCGACGCAAAAACACTCATCAATCTCAGGTAGGTATTAGACTTCAGAGTGAGTACATATATCCAGAAAAATAGAAGGGATAATTTGGTGGGAAACTTAAATAATTATTTTCGTTAGAGTAAACAGGAGTTTGTTATTACAACTCTTATTCAAGTAAACGATTAGTAACTTTTAATATCAATTAATACATCCATTAAAAGTTAGTGTTATGGTACATGAGAAATGAAAACTAAATAAAGATATTAAAAAAAAAAAATTTTTTTTTGTATCGGTTAGAATTTATGAGGGTAGTTTCATATCGTTTACTTAATTATTGAATGTTAATATAAATTGTTCAAAAACGATTTTGTCTTTTTACATTCTTCCACTCTAGCAAATTATAAAGTATAAACCTTTTATAACTTTTTATATATTTTTTCCATAGTAGTAATGAATTAGTAGGTTCTAGATATGTAAATTTAAAAAGAGAAATTAATGTTTAGATGTTACGTAACTACTAGTAGTTATGTGGTTAAACTCCTAGGAGTTTAACCACATAAACTGAAGATTATTTGAAAAATCAACAAAAAATGTATTTCGTCTAAAATGTCTTAAACTGCCTTGATCATTGTGAAGAGAGACTTTAACGACGTAACCTTAGAGATTTTCAGATATTTCTTCTTGGCTCTAGTAGCTTCATTCATATTAATGACTAGGGGTCGCAAGCAACTCCGTCCGCGCGGTTTTTAGTGTTTCCTCAGCGCACGCGAGGAAAGCTCTCAAAAAAGAAATCTTTTCCCGTTTTTGCAGCATTTTTCATTGCTGCTTGACTTGTATAAGTCACAGCGAGATGACATATATCCTATAGCCTTCCTCAATAAACGGACTATTCAACACAAAAAGAATTTTTCAATTCGGGCCAGTAGTTCCAGAGATTAGTGCGTTCAAACAAACAAACTCTTCAGCTTTATAATATTAGTATAGATTTATTAACTACATATTTAATAAAACGTCAGAAACTCTTTTTTTATTTTTAGTAAACATTATGTTAAATAGCAGGAACGTCATAGTTTATAAGATTTATATGCTTCTGTTAGCTTAAGACAAATATAAAGAATACTAATAGATGTGACTTGTTTGCTGATTCTGATGTCGATTTAGAATAAAATTTTAGAAACCTATTACCTTTATGACTTACTAAATCCATAAAAAGGGTAAGAAAACTGATTAGTCTTAGATTCTGAGTTAATCTATACTGCTCGGCTATTATTGCAGGTCATCCAGGACAAGCTGAGGTGCCATGTTCCTTATCTATCTATACGACTTAATACTTTAAATCTAAGTACTTACTTCTTAACTTATTTGAGTTTGAAACAATTGTAACAATCAAAAAAAGGAATTGTCGCTTACAAAACAACTTAAACGTGGCAACCCGTGGCAACTTACAATATTTGGATAAAATGATTTTTTTCCAGTAATTAAGCTAGGGTACTATTATTCAGAAAAGAAGCTACCATAAGATGTGATATCAATGTGGCTATCCCGTGCCAGCCGCTAAAGGCGCCGTGTCTGTTCAACATCGAGGAAGATCCTTGCGAAATAAGAAATCTCGCTGACATGTAAGAGTTAAAACACTTATATATTAGCTGTGCTTCGACTACGACACCCCCTTCTCTCCTCCTTCTCCAGGTAATCTTTTTTTAAATAAATTGTTACTGGTAACAACTTAGGTTCTCAAGTGGAATCTCTTACTAAACACAGGCCAAATAACATATTTCCAAATTTGCAATTTGGTTACTGTAGTGGGAATAATAAGATGGTAGAAATGTCAAGCCATTGACCAACATTGGCCAAAGTGGCTTTAATTTTCAACATAAGGTTTTTTTTATTTAACAATATTTTTTATATTTTACAGAGAAGTAGCAACATTGCGTCGCATGTTGGATGAATTAGACAAAGTGAACAAAACAGTTGTTCCCCCCAACAACAAACCCTTAGACCCCCTGGGGAACCCCAAGTATTGGGGTCAATTAGTGACAAACTTTGGTGATTACAAGTGAAGTACAAACTTGTTATGTTAAATTTACTTTAAATTTTAGTTTTAGAATATTTTTATCATAATATTTATTTCAAGGATTATATAAATGTATAAGAATATTATATTATTATAAATGTATAAGAATCCCCTACATTTAAAAACATGAGTAGAGTACTCATGTTTTTCTAAGTTGCCTATATAATTGCTAGCTCATTAAAAAAAATATTGTTCTAAATTCAAAAATATCTCTATACAAATGATCTTGACATATAAAATATATATCATAACGAATTAATGAATTTTGTTATTTATAAGGTACTGTGAAATACAAACGATATTCAAAACATTTTAATATTATTTTTATTTAAATCAATGTAGTTTTAATGTTCTTCCATAGAAATATATTACCGTGTATTATTTCAATCAAACTTCTCTACTATTTAAGTATTATTTTATATAAATTTAATATGTAAGAAAAATATATTGAAAACAAAAAAAAGCCTCTCTTAAGAAATCATAACAATCAAATATAATTAATATTGTGAAAAAAATATTATTTTGGCATCGCCTTTGCTCTTTTAACTCTTACTCCTCTTCTTATAGGGGGTTTTTCTCCATCACTAATCTTCCTCTTAGAACACGTTTTAGTATTTACAAAATCACCAATAGGTTCCTCAGTGACATTCGAAAGTAGAGCTTCTCTGTATTGCTTTAAGGTCGAATCTTCATTCTGGTTGGGCGGTTTGGTTATAACCCGATCGATGTTAGAAGCATTCCCTAAAGTCACCTTCTCTAACGGACTGATGACCTCTCCAATTGGGTCGGATTCACCCTCTTGGAACGTCTCCGTTAAGAGACGGTCTACGAAGTTTTCGTTCTGATAGTTGAAGAACTTTGTCATAACCGACTTTAATGGGTCGGTTAATATTACTTGAGATGTGTTTGGTCTGAAATTTGTTAAATTATATTACTTTTATTGTTATATTTGTTCAAATTAATATGATTGATTGATAAAATGATTATAAAGAAGTCTAACAATTTTGAAGGTTTTAAATAATATAGAATGAATAATTTATTAACATGGACGAGACTTGAACTTGCAACCCCTGGGATGCTGTAACTCTTCACTCTGTCAACTCAGCTACCGTGTCGCTACCCAAGTTAATTTTTATTTATTTATTTAATAAAAAAAAGGACCAAAAATATATTTTTAAATCTCAAAAACTCAAAAAGTAGCAAATTTTTTAAGATGTGTGCAACTATATTTTTTTTAACGTATATATAACAAACTTACTCTGTAGTTTCCTGTGACACCACGCCATGAGTGTGTAATAGCTTAATGAGTTTGTCTGCGTTCGTGTTTGATATATGGAACTTCTGAGTGATGCTGCCTCGCTCTATTGAAAGTATCGTAGAACACCACTCCAGTGTACGTCGGAAGATACACAGACACTGGTTAGTCGTGACAGTACAGAAATAAAATAATTATAAGGTTATATTAATTAAAAAATAATATAGCTGCCATTTAATTATTACAACACCACCCTGCTTAAAAAATAAATAAAAAGAATTGAAACTTTTAAATCTCTGTGGAGAATTAAAGAGTATTCAAAAAGAAAGAAATTTTCAATCCTCTATTGTTCCTAATTCTCCGAGGAAAGGAGAAATTAAAAATATTGAACTTTTTTTATTCTTTTTATTTTTTCAATTCTCCGCGAGAACAAATTGCTACATTATTTTATAACAAATATTGAATCCTTTTCAATCTTCAATTCCTTTCCAATCCTAAAACGATAACATTTTTTTTGGAACATGAAGGAGAATCAAAAAGAATTCATTTCAAGTGTGATCCGGAGAATGAAGAATATGGAAGAGTATCAATAGCATTCTAAGAGCGTGCTTTTTCAATCCTTTTTAATTTATTCAGGAAATGTATAGCCAATAAAGTTGGAACTAACTATTGTTAATGACAAAATAAAACCATATTAAAAATTTACATGAGGCAGCTATTTTAGACATCAATTATGAATCAAGCTGAATGAAACTATATAAATTAAGTCATAAAAACTAAACAAGTAAAATTAAATTATAAAAAGAATCAAGAATTGAATTGTAATTAAAACAGCTAAGAATAAAACAGAATATGCTAAAACAGCTAAAGCATGCCGAAACTCGCTTTTTATACTACCCACAACTAACCCGAACTCAATCAATAAAATTTACAGCACTGAAAAACTTATTTCCCTGAACACAGTCTCCGTTTTACTAACACGGGGGAAAATCGATAACAAAAAAAAATCCTTTTTAATTCTCTTTTTTAATCAGGGCATGACTTTATATAAACACTAGCGGACCCGACAAACGTTGTCTTGTACACGCGTCTTTAATTTAAAAAATCAACTTATAAAAAATATTAAAAAGTTATCACAATGTCTAACGTCATTACATGTACAATTATCATAATTCGACCAATCGATACCGTTTGAATATGTAAATAAAGATTTTTTGTTTGAATAAATGAATTTGTTCCAATATATTTTTTTTTAATTTCACTTTTTACGTAGCGGAGCACGTATCGGGTCGCTAGTACTAAAATATTTTTCTTATTTCTATCGCAACGCCAACTGTCAGGGCAGACTATAATTAAAATATAATATTATTTAATATCTGACATTGCCATGGTAACGCAGTCCGTCGGAACCAATGTGAAACATTCCAAAATCACCACCTACTTACACATTAAAAATTAATCAAAAAAACATTTTCCAGTGGACCAAATTGTGAATCTAAACAATAGGGAACATTCATGTATTTTTTTTTTTGACGTAAATTAATCATTTACCTCTCTATATCGTAGAAAAAATATATAAATAGGTTTGAAAAGATTCTAGTTTTTTTTCAAATAAAAAATTAAAACGTTTAGTAAATTTGAGCCGTTCAAACACCGTCATTTTCGCGCGCGCGCGCGCGCGCTTTCGTGACGTCACGATGACACGTCCAGTGAATGTTTACTATGAACTTTTTAGTTACTTCATACATATTTTAAGTTTTAATTGCTTTACAAGTCATGGAAGAAGATAAAAATCATCTTACTAATATTGTATAGTACCGGAGTGCAAAAATAGTATTAGAAAAACACCCGACAAAGTGTTTTTTTTATATCCAAGAGATGCGAAAATACAAAAACAATGGTGTATGGTAATTAAAAGGGATAATATATGTCCTAAATCGTGTTTATATTGTCGTGAAGATCAATTTAACGTAAGTATACTTTATTTGTAATAAGTTTAATCTAATAGTTTAAATATATAGTAAGTATAGAACATTAGAAAATTTGAGATTAAAATTAACCTAACCTAGCTTACAAAAGTTCAGTATTTATATAAAAACCGTATTCTTTTTTTGGTTTTACGAAATTTTTATTTTTGTCGATTTATTTCAGGTTAAGAAGATACAGCCAATTGTATCGAATATAATATGTATAACGAAACAACAAGGAAAAAATGTAATCTAAGTTTGAAGAAAAGAGTTGTGCCTCATATATTTTTGTGGCAAAAACACCAGCTGAGAGAACATTCTCATGAATGTGCATAGTCAAAAGGCAAAGATTGACATTGGTTAATGAAGCCTTTTCAGAGTTAGTTATCAAAAGTAGTGTTTAAAAAATGATGACCTTCATAAAGAAGTGATATACTCTAAGTAGGTCCTAGTACTGCCCATACAAATGTCTGTGATATTAATCAGCCAGGACTCAGTACTTCTTTTATTGAATGTGACGATCATAAGGAGAGCCTTGCTTTTCGCATATTGAAGATAAATTACCAAGTGACTAAGCTGTGCAAGGTAATATTAAACCAAAGTATGGAAGTAAAGGTGTCAATATAAATATACCTGCTGAAAAACAAAATGTAGCATTATCACCATTTCCTTATTCAACACACAACATTGGTACACAACAGTTTTACCAGTAAAACTATCTGTTTTAAAAAGAAAATTGTTTATTGAAAACACAGCTGATAATACTTCTATAGCATCTTATATCTCCTATATCTGCAGATTATCAACCAAGTTATTTATATGAGTCAAGTGAAGTGGAAAATGATTCAGAGGAAGAAACATTTTAAAAATGTAATATGTAAATGCTATTGAAAAAGAGTTTGTAGGTATTTGTTATGTTAGAGTTGTTTGAATATTGAAACAATGTTTTTAGGATTACCTAAACAATTGTATCATTTAATAAAATCTTTAAGCACGATAATATAGATTTAAATTATTTATTTTTCTCAGTAACACTGACACCACAGTATGAACTTCGACGCCGATAATTTGAATGGCGTGTCAAATGACGTCACATTTCCTTTCAACCAATGGTGGCGCGTTTTGGAATTTTGAATTTCGCTCGCTTAATTTACACTTTTCATAAATTATTTTATGGCCTTAAATGGTTAGTAAATTAAAAAAAAAATGATTTTATTATAATAATATGACAATAAGTAATCGAAAAAAAAATATTTGGAACCATTTTAATTTTTTTGCATGTTCCCTATTCTCAAGTCCCCTTGAACACACACAAAGAATTTTGTAAAAATCGGTCCAGTCGTTTGGGAGGAGTTCAGTGACATACACACGCACACAAGAAATATATATATAAAGAAAAGAATATAAAGATATAAATATGATATTTAATATTTGTGAATTTTATTGCATTATTATTTTTACTTAATAATTTTATTCAATTTTAGTATATTTTGGCAATAATAAACAAATGTTATATTTTTTTAAGCTAAGATTTATATTTTAATCGTGTTCACGGTAAGGCAGGATATAGGTGTTTGTCAGTGTTATATGGGGGTTACAGCATTGGAGAAACTAAAATAGCGGATACAAAGCACAGTCAGACTCGGGACAACAATCTATGGAAATCGAAGCCGCCTATCCGTTGTACCCCGCGGCCAAGAAGCTGATGACCGGGGCGCTGTGTGGAACTACCCGGTTAAGGTTAAGGCTATCCACTAAAAAACCAACGGTTGCCCTCATCGCCTTAGTGGGACGCCATGGGATCTCTTTCGCACTCATTGTGACGCCCCGGCGGAACCGCCTAATGTGAGAGAGCCTCGAACAACTTGGCACTTCCTCACGACGTAGGTCTAACGCTGATGAGAGGGTTCACATTTCACCCTTCCCTCTCAGCAAAGCACTACAGCTGGGGACATGACATCCAATTCAGGTATAAAAATAGTTATTATGAACATGTATGTAGTACCTCTCTCTTCTTAGCGGTGAGTGCGACTAGCTTGTGGTCAGTAGGTGTCCTGGTGGGGTCTGTGTCGTGGCACAGCGCACAGCAGTGCCTCGTGACGCGCGCCACGTGGTCTCGCAGCACGCCGAAACAACACGCGTGCTGGTACGAGCCGCAGTAACTACGGTACCAACACACATATAGAATGCTTCATTCACCGAAGTGATGCAGTAGCTCAATTGTTAGAGTGACGGATTGGTTTCCCAGAGGTCGCGGGGTAGAATTCCTGCTCGTATCAGTATATTTTTCAGTCTATATCTGTTTAAAACTTTTTAACAAATCTAGATAAATGTAATACGAGGGAAGGGCTCCCAAATGTGAGTGCTTACAGTTCATAGGATTCTTATTGGTTACTGACTAGTAAGTGGTGCTCGGTGTATGCATTGAGATTACATATTATAAAATAATAATAAAAGAAAAATATTTTGGCACAGTGTTCATTTTCAATGTTGCCATATAATTTTTTTTATTGGATTACTTGATAACATTGTTACCACTACACGATTACAATTATCCTAAAAATATTGTATTATTATACTCACCTACACTTCAACATTTCGTTAATATTGCACTCGTCCTGTCCGTACTTGTTGCAAGGACACACTACTTGCATCTCGCTCTCTCCCGAGTTAGAACCTGAACTAGCTTTAATATTAGATAGCATTTGCCCTTTATTATTAATATTGTTTAATATAAGTATAATTATAATGATATAAGTATAATGAAATATTATGGGGGAGGAGTGTTGTAATTCTTGTAATACATATTTATCAATTATAAAAAAAGAAAGAGAAAAGACTTTCATAGTTTTTCTGTCTTTTTCTTCTTTAGATTTGGTTTAGGTTTTATAATCGTAATAATAATCGATTATATATGTTTTGAGCTGATTTTGAAATATAAGAATATCTACAAGTTTAGCCGACATTAATGTTATTAAGATGAATGTCTTTAGGCTTGATCTAGCCATTCTGTTGTAACGAAAAATAATGTATCCGTTAATGTTGTCGGTTGAGTTCTGTTAAGTTAATGTAATAAAAAATAAAGGGCTTGCTATCAGATAAACATATAAATAATTAATAATAATATTTATTTATTTATTGTTATTAGACACTTTCGAATTCATAATAATGAAATATAGTCCAAAAGTTTGCGTATTTGAAGAAGTAAAAGAAAATAAATATGACGAAATTTCAT
Organism: Napeogenes sylphis; assembly: GCA_959347405.1. Taxonomy (NCBI): domain Eukaryota; kingdom Metazoa; phylum Arthropoda; class Insecta; order Lepidoptera; family Nymphalidae; genus Napeogenes; species Napeogenes sylphis. The sequence goes on from OY365782.1 coordinate 8,544,942, forward strand.
AATACTTGAAGGTTAAACATAAATCTACCACGTTCTAAAAAATATCATTTCCTAGAACAAAGATACATTTAATTTACAGAAATAAGACTTGTATAGATACAGTATTTAGTAGACACGTAGAACAACTAGAGACTAACTATTTCTAGGTTCATAGACCGATATTAAGTATAACGGAAGCGAGAAGAATGTTTTTTGGGGAAAAAGCAAAGACAATTATGTCTATGACTTATGTTTTCTCGAGCGCAATGTTTTATTGATTATTACTGCAGGTTAAGGTTTAGTTATTAATATAGCAATACTAAGACTCACCGGACAATTGATTTTCGTTTGATAGTAGTGGGCGGTTTTGGGATGGCTGGAAAACAAGAAATGTTTGAGAAAAAACTGTTATACCTAATTTGATATCAGCGCCACCTATCGGTTTATCTACTAAGTAATAAACTTGACTCTTGAAACTTGTTCAGACTATGGATCATAGGTATGATAGAATCGGGATAATGTATAAGATATGGTGTCTTTATTTTAAAAACGAATGTTATACAAGACTTAGTTAGAAATTAAAAATAATTATAAGTATATATATATAATAATAAATATATAATAGATATAATATGTATAATAATAAATATATAATGGATGTAATTCTCACTAGAGCTTCGCGGCTGGCCTCGATGTGTTCCCTGATGTAGGAGCGTGCTATGAGCTTGTGGTAGGGCGTCTCCACCCAGCCCAGCTTGATGGCGTCGTGCTGGGTGTGGTCGAGGTGATCCTCCAGCTCGTTGCTGCAGAGGAACCCGGGCGCCTGGTACTCCTCGGGCGCATCTGGTGTACGAACGATACATGTAGACGAAAATCAGAATTTTTGCTTCAAAGATTTCGTTCCGTAAATAATTATACGTATTTAGGCAACGGAAGGCAAAGTTTTATATATAAATATAATATAATTTTAATATCTAATATACATTTTAAAGCGTTTAAGTAATTAATGTAATTTCTATGATATATTTTTTATGGAACACTACATAATAATAACAGAACAAATTACACACATTGATCTAACCCCTAAGTAAGCAAATTATTTGCTTGCGTTAAGGGTGTTATACAACGATACAAAATACATAGAAATGCACATTATAAATACTGCGAATATATTTAATAAACGACCATATACAGACATCTATACTCATCATATATATGCCTGTCTCTGTCGGGAATCGAACCCGAGCCCCATTGCGCTGTTACACGTCGGCGTCTGCGCTAACTACTCGAAAAACGGGGGCGGTTCATCCACATCTATATTAAAATAATAATATGACAACGTTACGTGACGTCCGTCAACTGTGTCCGGAAGTAAATATATTTGTACTTCAAAAAATATTTAATCTGACAGAACAAGCACAATGAATGAAATAACCTTAAAACGTTCATGTCATATATTAGTTCTATGATATAATATACATAATATAATTAATAGTGATTATTTGTAATAATATACAGTTTTACAAGATAGATACATATATATTATATACCTTGATTATAATAAAGTCGGAGGCTGATATCATAAGACGAGGGTAGATCGTTCTGACAGGACTGCATGATGACGACACACGCCCTTATTAAGTGTATGGTTCGTTCCCTCACGTTCTCGAAGGTGTACTTCGTGGTGTGTTTGACGTTGTCCCGATTTTTGGAATGCACATTCATGGTCACCCCATCATCGTTGTAGGAATATTCGAAAATGTGATACTCGATTAAGTTTTCAAGTTTGCATTCCTCTTCGTAAAAACAGAGAGCCAGTTGATGCAGCTAGAATCATTATTTTTTTTATCAAAAATGGAAAATAAAAATGTCTGATCCTTGATTATGCGTCATTTCGGGGGTAGGTAAACATATGCATAAAGTACTTACAAACTTCTTTTCGAAGGCCTCAAATGCTTGGGTTAATGCAGTACTTAGAAACTGTGCGAGTTCATTTCTACACTTTTTCTTAAGAATGCGTAATTTCACGCCTCCAAAAGTTTCTACCATGTAACTATCTTCTGGGAATGCATTCTTTAAATATGTTATAGTACTTATAGCTACCACGGTTAATTGTTTCATAAAAGTAACAGAGCTCGTGTAATTTTCCGTTGCTTGCTTGGGAAAAACTTTCACCCATTCGGATAAGGCCTATAGTTATTAAGTAATAGTTAAAGTAATGTAAAAATAGCGAAATTTGATGTAGAAGAATTATAAACGGTGATATTTTGAAATAAAAAAAAAACAATTTTATTACTAAACACGTTACCTGTGTTGTAGGTGTTGCTGTTGCCGTCATAGTTACAACTTATAACCTACTCGAAAAAGTAATAGTTATTGCTTATAACCTACTATAATAATTATATAAGTATCTCAAGTTTTATACCATGTCTTAATTCCCGCGTAACCGGCAGTGTTGCCAACACCTGAAATTTTATCCCCCTAAATCTAATCTCAAAAACCCCTAAAAAACTCCTAAACTACAAATTTAACAAATAAAATATATGGATTCTTTAATATCATTTAAATTTTACATATTAACCTTAACTTATAACATTCTTCTTCAAATTAAAATGATGTTTTTGAAATTTTAATTTTGATTTAATGTTACTAGTGAAATGTCAATAAACAAAATACACGTCAGCAGTTACAACCTTGTTTGAAAATTATACCGATAATACGGTTTTTTTCAAATATTTATCGAAATTTAAAAATCCCTAAACATTATGTCCCCCTAAAAAACCCCGGAACGCTTAATTTCCCCCTAAATTTTGGGGGAAACCCTTAAGTTGGCTACACTGGACTAACCGGTCTACCACATGTACTGTGTAGGTATATTTTTTTTTTGTTAAAAGCTAAAATAGCAAAAGGAACAAAGATTCGGTTTTAATGTTATTTAAATATAATAAATGTTAAAAAAACATTATTCTATTATAAAACTTAAAGAACTTAATATTAAAATATATTTTTAATTTTTAATAATATATTTATTAATTATTCTAAAAGATCTCAAATATAATAAAAATATACGAATATTTTTATTATATTAACTTTTTAAGAAATATTCTTTTTTCAAAAATGACATCTAATTAACAAATGACGCATAATTTGTAACAAATGTTAAATAGTTTGGAATATTTTATGTGAAAACCTTATAAATATTTTAAGAAAATGTTGTGTCCTGAAAGCATCCAATATACAAACGAAACTATAATTAAAGATGAGGATGAAAAAAGTAAAAAAAATAAAAAAGTGTCAGTCGAAGGTACCGGCAGTCTGGAATTAAACTCATATAAACATCCTAAGAATTGGAAAAAATCTATAACCAATTTTTTTCGTAACCAATTAAGGTCATCGAAATCAAATGACGTAAGAATTACATTTTTTATTTTAAACAGAACAGATTTAATATCTTTTATCTATTTTTTTTATTTTTTATTTATTAAACTTTTGTTACATAAGATTACAATAATGCACTCCTTATATCAAGCTTTTGAAATATATCCCTAAATATTATATATTAAGTCATAATTTCATTTAGGGCGATCAATCTTCGGGCAGTAAAGAACATTTTGATAAAAAAGAATTAAGTCCAGAACAGAAATGGCAATCCTTAGGGAAAGTATTTAGGCGTCAAAGTTTTGTCGATCAGTGGCAGAAATCTCCAAATCAACACGGCGAGAGTTCCTCTCAAAGTAAACGTCAAGCCGTAAGAAAAGTATTGTCTACTTATTTTGGAAAGAATCCGAAGTCATCGGCAGAAGTAAACGAAAATTAAGTTGTGGTAAATATCAATAAAGTTTTTTAGTTATTTTAATGTTTTGTTATTTCACATCGATGTTTCCTAATATTGTTTGTACTTATAAGAAAAACATAACAAATGTTTGGCTTAGGCATGTGCTTAAAATTTTCTGAAAGCCAGAGCAATTTTTATCCTCACAGTGGGTGGTAACTCTCAGTACTAACTAAGCTCATTGATATTTAGGCTTAGGAAAAGTACGCGCAATAATTTATTATTATTGAATGGTTACGGATACTCCGTATTTAGTATTATTATTGGAATTACGAAGATTACATTTCAGATTATATAAATCGAAAGTACATGAATTTTATTAAAATAAAAGTATTTAAATCAATATAATTACTGGAAATCGAATACAAGATATGTATAACAGTTAAATACTCCATAACATACCGTTCAGAAATGAACTGTCAAGCTGATGTATGACTGACAATATTTGACATAAAGGTAAAAGAAAAACGGAAAAAGTTGTGTGACATTTCCGCAGCCAGTCGGAGAACGAAATTAATTTTGGCTTTTGTGTAAAATAATGGTTAGGTTTATTAATTAATTTTAAAATTGGATTTAGGAAATGGTGCTTTCAATTTCATTCGAAGTATTAAACAATAACAATAGTTTTATTTGCATCAGTTAACCGAATACGCCCTTGAAAATAGTGATACAAAAAGTCTAAAGTCAGCATAGCAACAACACTTGAGTTAGTTTAACTCTTAACTCCTTATATATAAAAATTACTTCAAGCTTCTTCTTCAATGGTGCCTTTATGAGGTAAGAAGTTAAAAAGAATATCGAAAACCTAAAATAGCCTTCACTTCTTTCTTTCCACACCTTTGTATTCACTGACAGCATAGATGTGTATAGATATATTAGAGAATGGGGGACTTATTACTACTAATTTATACTATACATTATAAGTGCATATTTTTATCCATATACTAATGTTCTTATACAAAAACAAGGTTCTATATCTTAAATTGAGAATTTTGTCATGTTTTATTTTATAATATATACAATTGGACCTCAAAATATTTTGTGTATGGGTTTTGATAAATTTATTTTGTAAATGGGTTTTATATACGTATTTTAAAAATATACATATTTTTAATCCAGCTAGTGTGTATTGAGTAATTAAATATATATTGTATTGAGTAATAATTCAGTTACTTTAAGGTTTTATCTAATGAAATTATGATATAAAAATTATCAATTATTGTCTGACCTTATATTAATATGTATTTAATTAATACCAGTTCACATAATGTACTGTGAAATAAATATACACTGAGAGTATTTTACTGTTTTCAGATGAATTATGAAAATGTATGGAAGTTGAAAACAAGCAGTTGAAAAGTTATTTGAATAAGTTTATTTGTAAGTCACAGAGTGGTGCTTTATATTACTATAAGATGATAACAAGGAGATGGTTTCATCCCTCTTTAAATGGTATAGATGCAGAGAGATTGCTATTAGATAAAGGTCGAGATGGATACTTTCTTGCTAGGCCAAGTATCAGCAATAAGGGGGATTTCACTTTGTCCGTAAGAAGAGGGCTTAAAATAACACATATTAAAATTCAGAACAATGGGGAATTTCTTGATCTTTATGGAGGCGAAAAGTTTGCAACATTGTCTGAACTTGTTCAATTTTACATGGACAATCAAGGTCAATTACGTGAAAAGAATGGAAATATTATTCAACTTGTAACACCTCTCAATTGTGCAGACCCTACCACTGAACGCTGGTACCATGGACAACTTACTGCTAAGGAAGCAGAAAGAATGATGCTGGAGAATGGAAAAAATGGCTCTTTTCTTGTAAGGGAATCGCAACGCCAACCTGGTGATTTTGTGCTCTCGGTTCGAACTAGAGACAGAGTAACGCATGTCATTTTAAGACGACAGGACAATAAATACGATGTTGGAGGGGGTCAACAGTTTGATGATATTGTTAGTCTTATTGAACATTATCGTAGCTATCCTATGGTTGAGACAACTGGTGAAGTTTTAAGGCTGATTCAACCTTTTAATGCCACACGTATTCAAGTTCAGCACTTTCACACTCGTGTTAAACAACTGCAGAAGGAGAATGAAGGACCCATAGAAAGTATGGCCTACAAACAAGGTTTTTGGGAAGAATTTGAAACGCTGCAAATGATGGAAAATTTACAGTTGTTTGACAGAATGGAAGGTTCAAAAAATGAAAATATAAGAAAAAATAGATATAAAAATATAATACCATTTGATCATACTCGTGTTGTTTTGCTAGATGTCCCATCCGATGCTCCACCTGGATCAGACTATATCAATGCTAATTATATTAGATGTGATTTTATTGATTCAAACTCTGAACAAGATCTTAATGGTAGTAATGAAAACAACTGCCCACTTACAAGAGATAGCACATCCAAAAACAAAGATAAATTATCTCCAACACACACTGGTGTTATAATCTCCGAAGAAAAACCAGGAGAAATTATGAAAGGTTATGGTAATGGAACTCATAAATTGTTACCATCTTTTGAACCGTGTGTTCTTCGCACCAATCCGAACTATGTTAACACCACAATACCAAAAACGACAGAAAAAATTGACAAATGCGATCCAGACAAAGTATACAACAAAATATATATTGCCACGCAAGGTTGTCTTTCCACCACTATCTATCAATTCTGGTCTATGATATGGCAAGAAGATGTTCGCATCATAATTATGACTACAAAGGAAATCGAGCGTGGAAAAGTTAAGTGCGAACGTTATTGGCCTGAATTACATAAAACAGAAGTTTTAAAAAAATACTCAATTTACAACGAATCTGAATCATCTACCCAGGACTATACATTACGACGGTTTGTTGTAACCAAGAAGGAGGAAACAAGCAGCAAAAGAACTATTTACCACTTTCATTTCACTGCCTGGCCGGATCATGGCGTTCCCTCTGAGCCCGGTCGAGTGCTAAATATTTTGCTCGATGTCAACTACAGACTCCAGCAAATAATGACCGGATCTGATGCTCCCAGCCAGGCGGTAATTTGCGTCCATTGCTCTGCCGGTATTGGAAGAACTGGGACATTTATAGTCATTGATATGATTTTGGATCAAATACGGAAAGAAGGTTTCAATTATGAAATTGATATCCACCGTACAGTGCAAATGGTCCGTGACCAACGATCCGGTATGGTGCAAAATGAGGCGCAATACAAGTTTATTTACATGGCCTTGTTAGAATTTATCGAAACCGAAAAGCAGAGAGTTGGTTTGGGCCCAGCTCCGTCAAAGGATGGTACGCGTATATGATCCACGGTTATTTCTTGTAAATTTGGACACAGGAAAAAAAATAATTTGAAATGCTTTATTAAGCGTAAATGTAAAAGGGCGAGTACATTTCTAGTGTTTCCCAAAACGATAGTATAACTTGTTAGGGGTATCTTTTAAATTGATGCTATGCCGTTTATTAATATTATCATAGATTTATTGAATATAATGCAATATTTTATAGAAATGGAAATATATTTATCTATAATATTATCGGAATTATTAATAAGTATAGTGTTAAGTTACGTTTTTTTAAAAGATGCAGTATAATAATGTTTTTTAATACTTTCAAGGATAATATACATGTAACTTCGATATTGTCTGTAGGTATTTCATGATAAGCTAGGAGTTAAAGCTAACATTTTCCCCAAGTTTATATATATACCTATTTTCTTTTCCTCATGAAACAATGTTTATGTATTTACAACAATAGTGCGTCATATGTAAGTGAGAAACCGTATTTATAATATGTAGTATCTAATTGTTGGTGATAAAAAGTAATATAGTAAAACGGAGACCTGAAAATGTTTCAAATTGTTGCTTTAAAATTGTACTATATGGAGTCAGGAGATTGACTTCAGTGATCTCGAATCAATTTTTTATTAGACAGAGTATATTATTTACTTTTACCTAAAAATAAAAACTTAAAACAATAGCAGTAAAAAGAAAAAGTTGGATAAATAAAGTCATCCTAAATATTAAGCCCTACCTAGAGTTAGTTAAAAATATTTTTGTATAACAATGCTATGAATATTGTTACTAATTGGTTAGATTATAATATTTGTAGATTGGGAGCTTCAACAACTTTAGAAGCATTCTGGCCCCACCTCCCTTACATATGATTCTAATATACAGAATATTTTTAAAATAGATATCACAATGTAGGTATTGATTTAATCATTATCAATTTTTTTATAGAGTTTATTTTTTCTTATTTTATCTACTGATTTCGTTTTATATTATTTTTACGAAAATCTTTGAGGTGCTTTGTGAGTTTGTGCTTGTTGTCTATGGTGAATATATTATCATACATTTTCTTCAATAGTTTGTGTATCACATTAATTTAAATCAATTTAATAATAGACTTATCACATTGAAATAAATTCGTTAATTAGTTTTATAATTTATCATTTGTGTGGAAAATATTTACAAACAATAAATGGTTTAAACTTAAAGGTATAACCAGACAAATTAATTAACCATTATTCAAATGATTATAAAGAAAGTTGTTGTTGGCATTTTATTTATGTATTCCAATTTGTAAAGCTGAGCTTAAGGATTTGCATGAATATAAATAGAGAGAAACATTTTTATCTGGCAAAGATATATGTTGTGTTATAATAATAATGAATAAAATGTGATATTGTACAATATGTCATATTATTTCAAAATCCTATAATTATAATAATATATAATAATATTATAATATGGTATAATTAGAAACTAAAAAGCAATTTCATTAAAACTAATTAATAACAGTCACATTTGAAATTTTCCTACATACTATTTTTTTAAAAGAAAATTAACCACAATAAAATCAATAACATAAAACACTGAATGTTTTTATATTTTATTTGATACAAAAAATTATATGATGTAAACATTATTCTCAATGATTAAATAACAAAATAAACACAAAAAATATCAACTATATTATATCATAAATAAATTAGTTGCAGCATAATGAATTAGTTGCCACAATATAAATTAGTTGGAACAAAATGAATTAGTTGCAACAAAATAAGTAGTTACAACAAAATAAATTAAATGCAATAAAATAAATTAGTTGCAAAAGCAATTGCATCAAATCTCTACCTTCATTTATTTATTATTTATCTTTCATCTTGGCTGTTATAAATCGAATAGACATTATGTAAATAAACACAAACTGTAATTAGTAATTTTAATGAAAACAAAATGTTATTGAAAGATGTTTAAAACTAAGCAATATAAAATTAGATACTTTTTACAGCAAAAAACCAAAAGATATCCAAACTTTAAAAATTAATCATCATTGTTAACTGGAATCTCTTCAATGCCTTCGGTTTCATTTACTAGTGCTCTTTCTAGAATTACTCTTCCTTCTTTATATCTGAAATATGAAGATAGCATGACAATAAAATATTTAACTTTGTTTATATTATGACCGATCCCAAGAATTTTATTGGTGTACCTTTGATTTTCTTCAGTAGCAAATTCATATACCCAACCAAGTTTGGTGGCACAATTTTTACAAGAAACGTCGCGTACCATATGTCTACCCGTTAACATTACTCGATCCTGAACCTCGGAATACACTAGATTCACGACCTTATGGAAGAGGTAAGCGCGCCCTTAAATTTAATATCATATTTTATTAAAACAGGAAACAATCATAAGCCAAGGTTTATCAAATTATACTTTTAAATACCTGTGGCCCCAGTGAATCTTGTGCTGATCAGTTCTGCACGGTTTGTTAAAACCACATCGCATGCAGCACATGAAAATAATCTAGTGCCTCCAATGTGATCCAAGAATATTTTACCCATTTCTATAAATTTTCTTTGTTTTGGTGCAGTAAAATTGTTATATTATTATGATATATAATAGTGCTGTTGACAAGTGACAGATGACAAGTTATCACTGACGTCTGACACAAACCAGACTAAAAATCACTGGTCAGTGACATTGAAGTGTGAGCTGATGGACAGTCTGAAGTGGTGATGAACTAGACTTCTATTTTTATTTTCGTTATCGAGTAAAGACAAAGTTGTTTTTAGCGCCTTTAGATGTCATTTCAGTCATTCATCTCCTATTCTTCCTACGGTGAAGCACATCTTGCGTGACTTGAAAACTCAAGTGCGTAGTAAATCTACTCTTGTCTAGTAACCATTTACTACTCGAATCGCAACATTAAAAATATATAAATGTGTCAATAATAAATATTATAGCATGTACACTGATGGTCGTCAGACCTTGAAAATCACTGTTTTGATTTAGATAATGATGGCCAGATAACACTTTTTTTTACATATAAATAGATTTTTTTTTAGAACATTTATTTCAGTAACTTCAATAATATTTTTTCTACCCGTGAAGGATAAAATGTTTATGGCAGAATTTTTTAATAATCATTACCTACTGATACTTGCCTAATTATTCTTTATTTGAAAATACTCGCTCCCGATACTTACTTATGGATGTCAGACTTGGACACTAACAAAGAACTTTATCAAAAGATTAGAGGTGTGCCAATATGACATGGAAAGGAGCATGCTAGGACTCAAATTAAAAGATTAATGACGACTCACGGATCTTAGGAAAAGAACGAATGTGGTCGATGTTGCCAGAAAAATAAAAGAATTAAAGTGGCGATGGACTGGTCACATTGTGAGATCCAAGATAGAAAAATGGTTCAAAACCATAACAGAATGGTACCCTCGAGATGGAAAGCAGGCAGGTCAAGAGGTGGGAGGAAGACCTTTCTGAGAAATGGAGAAAGTCAGCCAGGGATAGATACGCTGCCGCCGCGCCGTGTCGCCGGAGTAGGCGAGGACGGTCGAGAATATATTATTCCTAATGGGCTACTTTATGATAACACACCCAATATGAAATATCAATATAAAGTTATTATTTTTTATAAATATATTTATACATTTATAATTAAAGAATCCAACCATATATAGAAAACCTAGATACAATTCTACAAACTATGCATGCCATAAAATAGTAACGAATCTGTCTAGATTCGTACATACTCGTCAATATTTATTTTTATAACAAAGTTACGTCTACGTAATATTACACAGATTTCATAAGAATAGTTAAAAAAATGTTTGGTGTTTATTTGTTACCACGTAAAATGTAAGTGCTGAATTTTGATGACATTCTGTTCGGTTCTCTTATTTTTTTTACTTTAAGAACGGGTTCACAGATATGACTTGAACTTAATAACTTTTCGCTACATATTGCTACAGAAATAAAAATTCTTTGAAAGAAATCTAAATAACTAAAATTATACATTGAAGTTATTGTGTACTACTCATTATATATATGTAGTCTCTCTTTACTGTTGACTCGTTGCCTAAGATACTTGGTGCCTTCAATTTCGACATAAAACATTTTTTTACAAAAAGTAAATAGTGTAGTCTGTTACATTTTACAAAACCAAAATAAATATATGTCTAAAAATAATGGAAAGTATAAAAGAAGATGCCATTCATCACACTGCCATGAAATTAGCGGAGGAAATAAAAAATCTTTCAATATACAAATCCTTTTATAGCGACGTACAAGTGAGATCTTTTCTGATGTTATGTGATTTAAGCTTAGGTTATAAGTTTTAATGGATTGTTTTTGATTAACAGAAATTGGTTTCTTCGCCAAATGTAAATAAAGAAGATTTCAAACAAACTTTACAACAGGCTATGAAAGAAAAAGGATTAGACACAAAGCTTAGAAACACAGTTTTTCATTGGGTGAGAACACAGGGTAAACAAAATGTAAGTGTATTAGGTAACTACTAGATGATGTGGGTACCTACCTACTAGCTGTAGCCAGAGTAACAGAAAATTAGACAAAATCCCTAATTAATCGCGTGATGCGCAAACAAACAGATAAACAAAAGAAATATAGTTTAAGTTTTAAAACAATATTTAATATACAAATTGACGTATAGATTATAAAAAATATTGTTGCGAAATTTTTAATTTATAGAAACCGAAATCAAACAATTCATAAGGTTTGGAAATATTAAATCTATAGATAATTCTTCCCATTTTATATATAACGTAAAGTAATGGTAATAAAATGGGTTTTTTTACAGAAACTAGATCCATTAACCTCTTTGTCTAAGGCAAGTTCACAATGGGAAAAACGAATACACAAATCGTTAAATTCGATGTGCTCAGATCTTGAGACTTCACTAGCTAAAATAAGATCTCAAAGTGAACAAGAGGAGCTCACAGAAAAATGGAATGAGCTCAGCACTTACAGCTTAGGTTAGAAGGTTTTTTATTTCACCAAATTAAGTTCATCTTCATTCTACAATCACGTCTTTAGCAATCAGCAAAAGGTTTTAATAACATCTTGTGACAGTGATCTTGTTAGTTGTTAGTGACCTCGACTGACAAAAGTTAGTGGGTTCGTTCCAACAAAGGACAATTCTTTGTGTGATTCACAGATTGTTGATACGAGTCTCAATGTACTTTACATTTGTTATTTGTATATTAAGCTAAACCCCTTGTGACACAGGTATAAAAATATCTGTGATGCAAGAATAAATGTAAAAAAAGGCTCATAGTTAAATTAAACATTTTTTATTTTTACTAAGAATTATTTTATTTTAATACTTTTTCAAAGATAATAAAAACATTTTGAACAAGTTGTTTTTATTATCTTTGAAATTGTTGTTGTTGTTTATCAAACTTTGTATTTTTTTAGATTTGTCGAAGTATAGACCTGTTTACGCACCAAAAGATTTTTTAGATGTTTTACTAACGTTATCCGGATATGTTCCATTTACACGAGAGTAAGTATTAACAAATAGAAGGCCATTAAAATAAATAAATGACGCCAAAAATAAATGACGAAAATAACGAAACCGTTTTAGGGACGAGCCAAAATGGGAATTTGCACATCTACCTCTACAAGTTAAGAACTTGGAGCAATTGGTATGTACTGGTAATAGTGGTCTATTGGATTATAAATAAAAGTTCTATTAAGAAAAAAAAGCTCGTTATTGTGTGTGTATGTTAATACATACACACACAATAACAGAATCATTGATTAGGCTTATTAGTGTTTTATGAATGATCAATATAATGTTAATAGACACCTATATAATTTAGACATGAATTACAGTTACTCTATCATATTTGAAATTCATATCATTAGTCATTGGTCTGATTTTTAGAGAAAAATTTACGTGGAATGGTCCAATGGTGAACCTTTACTTGGAGTAAATCCTAATATGCCAAGTACAGTGCCGGGATTCGCTACTCTAGAAGCTGAACGCATCGGGCTCGGGGAGAGAGTGTCCGCTTTAGGGTATGCTCCTGTAATACAAGAGTATTTAAAGAAAGGAAGTCCACAGTGTTTACGAGCCAGACTTTGGTCTCAAGTATTGGGGGCAGAGATTAAACAACAGGTGCTATTTGATTTTAAGACTAAATAAATCACGTTTTTGTGAAGTAAAATAAAAGTAAAATATTTTCAGCAAGTCACATACTTCAAACAATTACAAAAGAGCGTTTTAGAAGTTGATCTGATGATCGACAAATTAATATTTAAGGATGTACAACTAACTGCTTCAAACGACGATCAGTATTTTGTGTTTGAAGATTTACTTTATCAGGTGAGAATGACTTAGGAACATATAAAGCGCGTTTAAATCAATAAACATTTCCCAAACAAAAATGAATTAATTAAAAATAACATTAACGTTGTGCCAGCTTAGGCTGGTGTCAGTAGTCCTAAATTTTAACAAGTTTTTTTTATATTTACCTTTATATCTACCTTTTTGTAAACAATCACGCTATAGGGCATACTCGGATCACACCCGGCTCGCATCCGACATAATACGGTTCGAAATAGACGTAGTCCCTACCATTAATATGAAATGACAACCTCCCCATTAACCAATTTTCGGTTCGAGTGTCAATTCCCATTTAGATAACCAGATTCGGATACAATACAATGGTAGGTAAATTTTATGTCGGTTTCGTACGACGTGCACTGTATGCGTTCTACCCGCAGGTGATGCTTTGTTTTTCTCGTGACGGTGAGGTGGTGTCGCGCGCGCGTGCGGCCGCGCTGACCGTGCCCGTGCGCGGTCGCGGTGACCGGACCGCCTTCCCGCCCAGCGGGGTCGTGCCCTTCCACGGGTTCACCATGTATGGTGAGTCTTATCTACCAACCTATCTACCATTTACGTTCCACATATAATAACGTCAAACGCAAGACTTAAGTTACAGTAATGTTATTATTAAACTAGGTATATCTTGATTGATATTAAAAAATATATTTAATTTTAGCTACACCATTCTGCTACTTGTACGATGATCCGGTGCAACTGTATTACATATTTCGCGCTTTTTATATTCGCTACTGGCACAGGCTGCATTACATCTCAACGCACCCACAGGTAAAATATTAACTGAATTAAACTATTTACTAGTAAAACAGTTAGGTATGTACATGGGCGTACCCAGATTCTGTGCTAGGGGGGGCAAACCAGATTTCTTTAATATTTTTTTATAATTTTGAAGCTGTAATTCTAATTTTCTGAGCATGGTTTAACAATGAAAGACCAAACGCTGGTGATTTCTAAGCTCTCCTTAATTTTAAAAACTTAATTGGATTCATTTTTTAATGTAAAATACCCTTTTAAATTTACAATAGCAGGTAGTAGAGAAGTATACGATGTCCAGGGGGGGCAGCGTCCCCCCCCCCGCCTCCCCGTCGGTACGCCCATAGGTATGTATGTATATTCGCAACATTACAGATTGACTAAGTTTTTTAAATACTATTTTAGGGCATAGTCTCACTATGTCTTCTCTACGAGAGGTTGCTGGAAGCTCATGAGCCTTTGCTATGGATACATTTTAGAAACATCAATATCAATCCGTAAGCTCTTTATTATACTAATTTAAAGTCTTACTACGTACATAGATTACAAAAGTGTAAAAACATCTCCTTTCAGTATCAGAGTTGTATTCAAGTGGTTAATGCGGGCCTTCAGCGGACATCTTCCCCCGGATCAACTACTTCTTTTATGGGACGCAATACTAGGATACGATTGTTTGGAAATTTTACCTTTACTGGCTTTAGCCATACTTAGTTTTAGAAAAGAGAATATTTTCCAAGTGAACACATTACAGAATGTCGACGCAGTTTTAGCCGATCTGTCTACTATTTCTGTTATACCCTTGCTGCAGTTAGCGCTTATGAAGTCTTAAATTTAAAGTAGATTCGTTATAAAGTATTTTAATATACATTTACTTCTATTTGAGTCCTTTAAGCCTAAATCATTTAGGAAACAAATGATTTTGAACTCCACGAGGACCAATTTAGTTACCACAATTACATTTTTCTGTTACAAAATATTAAGTTATTATACTTTAGAAGAATTGACGTGCTTCTGTCGATTTGTACTTGAACTTTGACCTTGACAACGAAATAGACAAGCCAAGTGCAATAACTTTAATAGAATAATAATACGTGTTCAATATTCATATGATGTAAATAGTAAATGTGTAGTATTCAAAATAGCGAATTCATTTTTATTGTTGACAAGTTGATCTTAAAATGACTTATAAACATCTAACATTTTTACGTAACGTAGATGTCATTGTTATATAGAAATATTGTTTTGTATAGACTTTTATAGCATTTTTTTGGTTTTGTAGATGAATTTATTGTAATAAAATACAACTGTTAAATCAACTCTTGTTTTATTAAATTGAAAAAAACTTAAAACTAATCCATATTAATTAACAACGTCATTTAAACCTATCAAATCTTTTTACATATGACACACCAGTTTCCCTCTTCATAAAAACTTTTTTCTACAACCAGATTAGGTAGGTCACACAACTTGTCTAATTCACCTTCTTCGAAAACGTGGTAATATCGCAAAAGGGTCTCGCTTGACTGGTTTTCAAGTTTATTTTCCTTAACTTTCCGCAGTTTCCAAGGCACGAGTACGTCGTTGTGTTTGAACTGTGTCCTGTTTTGGTGAACTGGTAGATTTATTCCGACAGTGGAATAAGTATGAGAATCGCTGTTATCTCTGTCTTTACAGAGGTAGTTCGATTTGCTCTGGTCTTTCGCCCATACTGTGATGAGCGCTCTACCGCCCGAACGTAAGAGACGGGCGATTGTTGAAATTGCTTGAACTCTTCTAGCCTAGAATATTATGACCAACTTACTATCTAAAAAAATAAATAATCAGAGAATTTTACATTATCATACCACAATACAAGTACTGCTACATGTGACTGAGTGTGGCTACGTATGATTAAAATATCGAGGCATGAAAACGCCGGCGTGCTTACTTGACCTCAACCAATTTAGTTTTCTATACAGGGTTATTTGTAATTAGTTGACCACCTTTTGCAGGCTGCCTCTTTACATCAATTCTAACAACATTTGTTCTACGACTTTTTAAAATTTAACTTTTTCCATTCAACATTTTTGTTGTCTCTGAACTGGCATTAATTCTGAGCGTTGGCATGGCGCCCGAGCGTTGACCTTTTAAGTACTTCTTACAAAATACAGAGTAATCGGTAGAAGAGGGAGCAACAACTTTTTGTTGCGTTTTTTTTGTGTTGTTTATAAAGATTAGTAAAAAGTTGTAGAACAAATGTTGTTGGAATTGATATAGAGAGGCTGCTTGCAAGAGGTGGTCAACTCTTTAAAAATATCCCTGTATATCTGTGTCCCCTTTCCTCTACTCACATGTGTGCTGAGATGGTGCAGGACGGCGACACACAGCGCGGCGTCGGCGCAGTGTTCCCGCAGCGGCGCGTGCAGCACGTTCCCGCGCACGCATTGCGCATGCGTCGACACCGCGCACTCACTCAACAGACCCATGCTGTACTCGTATGCTATCTGTCCCCAGGAATAATACGTTTTGTTTCACATGATATTATTGTATTTTAAAAATATCGATTATTTATTTAGAGACAAAATGAATGGCCCTGTTATTTATTTTTTTAGAGTATTATTGTCTTCCAACTGACAAAAAATTTCTTCATTTTGGAAAAATAATGTTAAAAAGTAGCAGCCTGGAATTTCAGTATTTGCTTATTAATTAACATAGTGACAAAATATTTAGGGTATAAACCAATAGCAAATTAGGCTAATTTAATTTTGTTCAACATTAGTATTAGTATCCTGAAGCTAAGCTCTCGTTATATCTCATAGTCTATCAATCTTAACCATCTGTTTTACCTGCAATAGATCATTTCTATTCAAAATGTTTTTGCCATTTCCGGCTCCAAGATCAATAATTATAGACCCTGGTTGTACATCTTGTAAGAATTCCACAACTTTTGGCCAAGGCTTGTGTCTTGTAGAACTGAAATGCCCCGCAATCTGCTCATATACCTATAATATATATATATATATATATACATATCAACATACATTTGCCATCATATAAAATATTTGAATAAGAAAAATAATAAATATAATGTTATTTTTATATAAAATATTTATTTAATTATAAATAAAACAAAATTAATTAGATAATTAAGGCAAAAATCAGAAATAAAATTTAGAAAGAATTACAATAACTTTATGATTATTTTTGGAAAAGTGTAATAGCAGATAAAATTATGAGCCTAGCTAGATGCATAATCTTCAGAAATATCTAGAACTTTAAAAACAAACCTGATGTACATGAAGATCCTCTAAACATGAAGCAACTTCATCCAAATCTTTTGCCACTTCATCACATAAAGCCTTATATGCACATTCACAAGGCCCGGACCTTGTTGTTCTGAATGTCAACGATATCCTTGTTTGACGTTCTCTTGTTTCACTTGTTACAACTTTTGTTATTTCATTATTAATGTTTCGGAGCTCTATTATCGGGTCCCAGTTTCGTGGTTGGATACCGTGTTGCCAGTCATATCTAGATAAGAAAAATAAATTAAATAATATAGTACATTTAATACTTTATCTTAATTTATATCAAATTCAAAGTAATGAATATAGTTTTTTTTTTATTTATATAAATGTAGAATGAAAAGTAAACCGATATGGGCGGGGATTTGAACCCGTGACTTCTGGGAAACCAACTTGTCGCCTACCAATGGAGCTACCGTATTGCTGTCCGTCTTGATAAATTAGATAAATATAATTAGCGAAAGTTAGAAACATTGGTTAGGATTTTCAAAAGAAGCCTAATAGATGTCCTGATAAAGACGATCAGATATAGAATGCCGAATGCATTTAAATAAATCAAATCCCTGCCTGTATTGGTTTTTTTTCATTATATATTTATATAAATTTAAATAAGCTTAACATGGCTATATAAAATAGTATTGCTTATTTATTACTTATAATGCACCTTGCTTCACCTTGCATCACAAGAAGTGATCTTGCCGGTACCAACACCGGGACATACTTCTGGCTGTGATGTTTCCAGTCCATTACCACAGATGAGTTGAGTGACAAGGATAATATTGTGTCTCCAAATGGACTGTGCTTGTCTACATGGCTTGGTATGCCTATTAAGAAAAATAATATAGTAATAAATTTATTAACTTATAAATAGATGTTTGAAAATATTTTAAACATGAATTAAATTTACATAAATATAGAATGAAAATGAACTGATACAGGCAGGGATTCCAAACCTGAAAACCTTCATCCCGACATTCTATAAATTGAGATATCATAACATATTATAAATGTTTCTATAACTCTTAATTATCATAAATAAAATAAAAGACTCTAAAAAAAAGTAGAAAAATTTAAATCTTTTAAAATCAAATCAAAATGAATTTGTACCTTGGCCTGGACTGTATTTGTTGACAGTCAATTGATCCGGTGTTCCAATGTCAATACCATGACTTTTAAGTCTTGTCCAAATAATTTCACATTTAAGAGGAATTTTATCATTGAGAGGATTATTTAAGTCAACATCATTGGTACCATATCTAAATTCATAGCCATAATGTTTTACTTGTCTGTTTTTTAATGCTGTTTCTTCTGTCCAATCAAATAATTCATAAAGAGCATCTTCTTCTTCCTTTGTAATGAAATCTTCAATAATGGTTAGACCTTTTGGATTGCTTGCAGGACAAAATAATTCATTGTTTGGAACTAAAATATAAACAACAATTTAAAATTTTAAATCAAAATAAATATCTTATTAATTTAAATGTTGGCAGCCACATACCACTTTTAACAAAACTCATGTAGATAGGCACACCACTTTTATCATGAGTTATCCCATCATAAGTGTTTGTGAATGCTTCTGCTTCACTGGTAGTATCGAAGACAACAAATGAATGTGAATCACCTTTTTCAGCTATAAACTTTATGAGTTTTGGAGTTGGTGATATATTGTGCAACATATCTAATAAGTCATCTTTCTTAAAACCCGTGGCCTGACCAACGTTACACAAAACTATACTCTAAAATGATATAACAATTTAGTCAGGATGAGGCAATATATAATCAAGAACGACATAAATAACTTACTGATCCGGGGGCATCTGTACATTCAATTCCTTTATTTTTAAGGCGCACGGCAAAACGTTTCTTTTTGCGTTCTATTTTCCGAAATTCCTCCATTTTATAGACAATAATAATCAGTATTTGAAATATTATTAATCAGAAATATAATACTAAATTTATAACCTAATATTTTTTTATGCACATTTGTTTACTTCGTGCAATTTTACAAATCATATGGCAAACCGCAAATGTCAGTGAAACATGAATTGACAGTTACTACGTCATAAATATATAAAAGACTTATGGTATTAAGTATATTCATGCTCCGTTTCAAATAATAATTTGGCAAAAGAAACACTTTCTTATTAGTCTGGACTAGACTCGAGTTTGGATTGAGTAGTTACTCGAAAATAGTTTTTTTGTGTTTTGTCCATCAACATGGTATGTCATATACTAGTAATAATCTCGGTACAAGTACAAAACAACATAAGTATGAATAATTACATTAAAATATCAAATCATATTATGTATTTTGAAGGCTTATGGTGTCATTGTAATCGAGTTTCTTGATTGATTAGTGTATGCCTTACTGCCTATTACTTAACACTAACATAATGAAACTATGGTCAGTATTCTGCAAATTATATGAAATATTTTATCTGTTTATAATTTACAATCTATGCCTTAGAGGAGCTTAATTCAAAAATGTACAAACTTGAGTTTTGACATATTTTTGATATTATCAATTATGTTATAAGTTATAACTTATAAATATTGGTTTTTAATTTTAATGTTACACTTACTATATATTTATGTGTAAGTCTGTTTTTTTTTAAAGTGATGTTTTAGTAATTTTTATTACTGGGTCAGACTTTTAATGAAAGCAGCAGCAGCTTAAATTAGTTTTAAGTATTTTTATTCTCAAGTATGAGTAATCAAACGGTACGTGTATATTATCAGTATATATTACAATTATCCTAATTACAACATGGATATTTATATTCAGTTTAAAATGTTTTTACAGGAACCAACGAAACAAAAAAGACATGTCATATGTATGGCATCAGATTTTTTCTTTCCGAACACAGGAGGTGTTGAAGAGCATATTTATAATTTATCACAATGTTTAATTAAACGGGGTCATAAAGTAGTAATTATAACTCACTGCTATGGAGAGCGAGTCGGCGTCCGATATCTAACAGGTGGCCTCAAGACTTATTACTTACCAGTAAGAGTGTTTTACTCTCAATGTGCTCTTCCGACTATGATTTGCAACATTGCCATTGTTCGTAACATTCTTATAAGAGAATCAATAGAAATAGTTCATGGACATTCAGCTTTCAGTGTGTTAGCACATGAAGTCTCTATCATTGGTAAATTGATGGGTTTAAAAACTGTGTTTACTGACCATAGTTTATTTGGTTTTGCTGATATGTCAGCAGTTTTAACAAACAAATATTTACAAATGTGCTTGTGTGAATGTGACCATTGCATTTGTGTTTCCCACACCGGCAAAGAAAATACTGTGTTGAGGGCCAAAGTTAAAGCTTATAAGGTATCTGTAATACCTAATGCGGTTGATGCATACACCTTTACCCCTGACCCCAGCCAAAGAGATCCTAATGTGATCACCATAGTAATTATTTCTAGATTAGTATATAGAAAAGGTGTAGATTTAATGGCTGCTGTAATAGCAGATATGTGTCCACGGTATTCAAATATCAGATTTATAATTGGAGGGGATGGTCCAAAGATGTGGTTATTACAAGAAGTTAGAGAACAGAAAGGTTTTCAACATTGCGTCACATTGCTAGGCAGTTTAAAACATTCTGATGTAAGAAATGTACTAGTTAAAGGTGATATATTTTTAAATACATCATTAACAGAAGCCTATTGTATGGCTATTGTTGAAGCTGCCTCATGTGGTCTCAAAGTTGTCTCAACTAGGGTTGGTGGCATACCAGAAGTATTGCCACTAAGTATGATATATCTTACTGAGCCTAATGTCACAAGTATTGTTAATGGACTAGAAACTGCCATGAAAGATTTGAAAGAGGGAAATGCTCTTTGCCCCTATGAGTGTAATAAAATGGTTAGGAAGATGTATAATTGGATGAATATCACAAAAAGAACTGAAATAGTATATAATAGAATATTATTGTACAAAAATAAACCTTTAGGACAGCAATTAAGGAATTATCTCACTTGTGGTGTCTGGCCATTCCTCCTAGTGATAAGTTTAATGTATTTACTGTTGCAACTTGTTGATAAGATTTATAAAAGAAAACATATTGATATAGCAAGAGATTTAAAAATGTGAAATCACAATGATTAAAATGTATATGTTAATCATTAATGTAATATAAAACATTGTTAAATATTACCAAAGGTAGTTTAAAAGATAACTAAATAAAAAGTGTAATTAGCTGTTTAAGGTATGTTCAAAATTAAACAATGATTTTGGAATGACATTTCTTTAATACTATGATGAAATAAAAAGAAGCTTCCCTCAATTTAAAGCTATTAATTAGCTGAACAATTCCAAATAAACATTTAATAAATAACATTTACCACAAAGCTGTTACTTTTAAAGATGAACACTTATCATAACATGCTCTGATTAGTGTAAGAATATTTTCTATTTATATAATAAATGTACATTATAATGTGATTAACACTGAGACCTGTGTTAAGAGAAGTCCAGTAGCAAAGATTTCTTTACATTTTATTCAAGCCCTGTGAACAAAGATTTTTTAAATTATATTTAATATAAATTGATGGTTTTACTTCAGTATGAAGAAACATACCTACAAAAGAACAGTTTACACATCACAATTAATTTGATTAAAAACATTTTTTTAACAGTGTTGGATTTTATTTGATAACTGGATTCTGTAATGTAATAATGAATAGTGACAACTTTTCATTGAATAAAACCGGCCAAGTATGACTAGGACTCGCGCACAAAGGGTTCCGTACCATTACATGAAAAAATATGTGATGTAACAAAAAATTTAGTTTTTCCTTTACATGTGCTATTATAGATTACATCGTGTCAAATTTCAAGATTGTAGGTTGACTGAAAGTACCTTTTGGGTTTTGATACCCTTGAGAGTAGTTGCTAGTTTGAAAATATTTAAATTGCTGTTTCTTTTGAATGTTTCTGCACAAAAAATGATTTTAATACAGCTTAAAAGTATTATAGACCTAAGTACTTGATATGAATTGCAATTTAATACCTCTACGCGTTTATGAGGAGGGGTAGTTACAAGTTTTTAAAAATATTTTTATTACATGATGTAAACAAAAATTTACGGACCTCGCATTTTTTCTTACAAGACGTTGCTTCGTACCAAATTTCAAGATTCTAAGTTAACAGAAACTACTCTGTAGTTTTTGATTCCCTTGAGTGTTTCGAAAATTGGCCGGCTGAATGTTTTGTTTTCCTTAGGTTAGAAGTTTAATTTTTTCACAATTTCAAGGGACAGTAAACCAGAGTATTTTTAACCCCCGACCCAAAAAGAGGGGTGTAATAAGTTTGACCTGTGTATCTGTCTGGGGCATCATCATGTGATTTAATTGCGGATTTTTTTTTTTAATCGAAAGCCTGGTTCGTCGAGATTGTTCTGAGCTATGTTTGGTCGAAATCAGTTGACTCCAAGATATTGAGCTTTATTGGTGATGAAAGATTCTTGCGCAATATTGTAGAAAATACCTAAATAAGTGCAAATCAGTGTGTTTGTAGGTTCACTCAGTACAAAACAGAAACCAGTGACATAACTTTATAAAGCAGAAAAAAAAGAAACTTTAAAAAAACTGATACAAAAAGACTTCTAAAAAGAAAAAAAATAATATTATTTTTATATCGTGTTTTTGGATCGGAGGAATAAAAATAACAAAGCAAGTATAAGAAATAAAAATGCAAGTAAGTTACCACGGCAAGTAACAAAATAACAATATCTAATTGTATAGTCTAAGTCCACATTTATTACCTCAGCAAACTTCGTAAAATAGATACCATAGTCAACGTACGTACAACGGTTCTCCGACGCAACGACTTCAATAAATACATAATGATATTATTTTTATGCATTTTAGAGGTCTTTTTGTATCGGGGGTTTTTTATTATTTTTTTATATAAAATATCAGCTTGAGACCCATACGCGTTCCTGAGAAAAAGGGTCTTGACTGACGGACGTACTGAAGGGCAACAAAGTGATCCTAAAGGGTTCTGTTTTTTTCCTTTCGAGGTACGGAACCCTAAAAATGTTCACTACATCATATATTTTATAGCAAATCACTTACACCTTGGTGGCACGGGGAGGATATTTAGGGCGTACTCCTGACTGTTTCAGCTGCAGCACAATTGAACGCAAACGTGCAACGTCGCGTCCGCGTCGAGGACCAAAATCGCATAGTTCAGACACGCGAGCCCACTCATTACTGTCTTCTAGACCATCCTCTGAACCTCTTGCTAGGGCTTTCTCGGCGTTTCTGTTATTAAAGTTATAGTTTAGCCTTGGACACGTTGTTTTGATTAAAATGTTATTTAATGATCACACTATGACACACTATCTCCCCTTTTAAGATATATAAGTAGATGTTATTGATATGCACAATGAATTTTATGAATTAAAAGATTTAAGTTAAAATAAGTAAACCTTAAATTCTTTGACCCTTATTTAAATAGCTATATAAAGCTATTCCTTATAAATATAGCTATTCCTTATAAATATAAGGACATTTTTTTTATTGCATGTGTTAATTTAAATTTTTAATACTTATTTTTATATCACATGGATGGATTATTCAATATCTATTGAATGTGTTTTTTATATATGTATTTTAATTACAAAATTGCCCTGTTAAAAATGAACCAAGTAAAACAAATACATATTTAATGTAACTGAACAAATTCCTGCACCATGAAAACAAAATGTTAGTTCCCTTTTGATATATAGAGTATACTCACTTAGCAGACTCCCTGCCAGCATTGGAAAGGAAATGTATTATTAGTAAGAACTCAACATGCTTATATTTATTTACTTATTATAAGATGGCCAACAGTGGCTTAGTATCACTGGATAAATTTTATATTTGAGTATATTATTAAAATTGTACTACTCTTTTAATTCACCAATAAAAAAATGCATCACTACATTTATAAAAATAGGTAAAAGTAAATAAGAAAAAAAGAGAGTAGAAGGGTTAGAGATATTCAGTTGTTGTCCTTTACATATAAAATGCAGTCATAAAGATGTCTTTATACTGAACTTCTTCGAAAAGGCAGTGCAACTCTAAACTGACTGCAATACCAGCTCCAACTAATGGGTTACAATTAGACTCTAAGCTCCACTACAATATATTAAAAAAGCCATGCATCATTAAATTTAGACCCTCTTTAATTTTACCATACAGTTAACATAGGACCCATTGGGGTATTTTAAAAATGTACATATTAAAACATTTTGTTTTGAAATGCGACTACATACCGGTTTGCTGCCTTGGTTTTAGATATTTGTTCATCATGAGTCTTATACCAATCTTCTAGTTCTTTTTTGGCTACTTTTAGCATTTCCTGCTTCTTTTCTTCTTCTTCTGCATCTATAATTATTGAAATGATATATGTTAATTTATGCATATGTAAAATCTGTAGTTTACAGGTGGTTAAATACATGATCTAGATGACAATACAATAAGAATATAATAACCTTTTTCTTCCAACCTCTTCTTCTGTTCCTCTCGCCACAGTTTGATCTTCTCAGGTTCTTCCCTCTCCTGTCTGAACACTGATGTCACTGCTGGGGCCTGGATAGATGGCTCATCATCCATTAAGCCATTGGTTTCAAATACTGCTGATGTTGGTATTTCTTGAACAAAAGTATATTCATGAAAGATTACTTCAAAAAGGATTTTATTCAATTACTGACTTTAACTAATAACGTTTTTTGAAGATAAGGAATATATTAAAATTCGATTATAAAACTTTTTTAATTAATGCTTCATTACAGAAGTTATTAAGAATTTGCTAGAGCTACTATAAGTTAAGATTATCTTTACAGTTTAATACTGGATTGTCGCTGTTAAGGAATAATAATTATTACCGACGAAGTCATCCAGCCCGTTGCTGCCCGATGAGACAGCAAGAGGGGGCGGAGCACCGGTTTCTAGCTCATCTTCCAGACCTGCCAGCTGGTTTTGTTCTCGAGCTAAGAAATCTGCTGCCGGATCTACTTCGGGTTGGACAAAACTATCTCCAAAGTCATCCATCTTTAAAAAATAGAAAAAGACGGAATTTAATAGTATTACAAATTTCAATGTTGACGTCGAATAAATAAATCAAAGACTATAGAATATGACCGATGGCAGAAAGAGTTACTATAATTAAAAATACAAATTAATCCTTATTACGACTATTCGTATTCAAATAAAACAGAGGGAAGTATTTCTGTAAATATTCTAAATTATAATATAAATATTACAATTATTTATTTGTTATTTATTATTTATTAACCCTGTAGGTTGTAGAAATTCGTAAAACTTGTATCAAAACTATCCAATCTACACATTTGTTGTATTCACACAACAAATATCATTATGAATTATCTTACCTGTTTTAATCCAAAAACATAAAAGTTTTTGTCTTGTATATTTAATATTACCTATTACAAAAAAAAGATTCGAATCCATAAAACGAATATATAAACGTCAAAACAGCTGACAGAGACCAGAGTCCAGACCCAAAAGTCAAAATAAAAATCTAACCTCTCATTTATTATTTTACAATTTATTGTTACAGAATACATAATATATCTTTTACAACCACAATTATGAATATTTGTGTAAAGACCAAGTTCTTCCGATCAAACATTATTAGCAATTTTTGTCGTTTTTCTACAACAGTCGCAGAAGTCGATCAAAATGAACCTGTTATAATCGATGACACAGAGGATTTCCTGGCCCGAGAAGCAGAGATTGAGAAAAAAAGAAACAAGTCGCGGCTATCCTCTGCTCATTTCAATGTTATTAACGGCAGACGACCGTATGAAGAACCTAAATCTATAGCTCATTTAACTGTGAAGTATAACAGAAAAATATATGGTAAATATGGATCGCAGAGTGGTATCAATCCAAGTAAGTGAATGTATTTTATCTTGTCTATTCAAACTAACCCATTCTAGGTACCAATTAATATTCACATGAATATTTTTTTGCTTGTTGCTGAATAAATGTATCATATTTAAATGTTAACTTGCTAACCTAACTTGCTTGTATGAAATTGGTTGATAAAATGATAAATGTAATTTGTTAAAGGTCTCTGTTGGCCTACAAAAGAAGAAATAGAAGACAAACGAGAATTTGAATCAGTAGCCTACCCTTTTACCATTAAACAAATGATGGAAACAGTAGCAGAAAATAGAAGACAACAAAATCTTAAAATTGAACAGCGAGAGCAGGACATAGCAGCTAAATTTGTAAAATTGGACCAATGGAAAAAAGAGCTAAATAATAAAGTAGCTAAGAAGGCTGCTGAGGTTCAAGCCGCTAAGGTAACAAATTTTTATTCTGTTTATAAGTTTAGTCATCATTGAATCATAGTCAATATTGATAAACAAACTTCTATATCTTTTTCTTTGAAATAAATATTGAATTAAAAATGGGAAAGACTCCACCTGCAATTTCTGGGAAACTGTGCAGTAACCAATTGAGCTTTATTTTGAAATAGTACCCTAATTTATTCAGTTTTTTTTGGTTAATGACAAAAATATTATTATGTGTTAACATTTGCAGCAAAAGAAAGAACGGCTGGTGGAAGAAGTTAGAAGACACTTTGGTTTCAACCTTGACCCACGAGATGAACGATTCCAAGAAATGTTGACTAAGAGAGAAAAGGAACAGAAAAAGTTAGAGAAACTTGCAAAGAAAGAAGCCAAAGAAAAAACTATGATTGCTAGGCTACAACAAAAAGTTGTTGAAACAAGTGAGAAGAGCTAGGTTATTTATATTTTCAAAATTAAGTTTTAGAAATAGAAATACAATTTATTCACTTTAATGCTCGTTTTCTTTCTAACTACTGGGGACAATATATTAAATTGTTTGATGTGAAATATAAACGTTTTGAATGGAACATTCTTACAATAATTCAAAGAAATATATTTTCTACTTTTGTAGGATTTCTTTTTGAAAATGATGCTGACATAGACAAAGTAGAGAAGAGTAATCTGCAGAACTATTAGGCCTTATTCTTTAATCCTTTATTGATGGTTTTAAGTAGTGTATTATTCTTCATATATGAAATTTATATATATATATATTTTTTCTAAATTTTAGTTTACTATATTTAATACTTTTTACTAATTTAAACTTTTAAAGGACCGCTGATACACTGTATCTGCATCTACATTTAATATAATATGGTCACATTTACTATAATGCGGTCCCTCATATGCATAACAAATATAATTTTCGAGCGATATTACTTTTAATGTGGTTTTACTTAAATATGCTTAACTAAAACACAGATAAAACGAAAAAATATTTAATCTTGGCACAAAATGTTTAACAAAGGCATTGAATCAGTCGTCCTCGTCCGAGGAAGAGTACATCGCGTCTCGCGGGTTGAGTGCGGAAGCGGGCGAGTACACTAGCGTGTCGGACGAGTCACTCACCGCGCTGTCGCACGGACTGCGCTCTCTGCTCTGTGGGGGAAGGTTGGGTTTTTATGTTGGTAAATATGCGGGTGCTCCACTCAATGATCTGGGACGAGATTGTGTTTTTTGTCTTAAAGTTTGCTACGAGCAATTGGTTTGCACTCTACATTGGTATAGGGTTTGTGTCTTGTGTATGTTTCTATTTATGTTCTCAACGTGCAGATGTTTTGTGGAGGTGTGTAGTAATATTTCATTAATGTTAAGAAATAGGTAGAATAATCAGATTGCTCTAGAAAGAAGTTTTACGTTGCTAATTTCATACTTTTTTGGTCTGAGCCGCAATCATATCCTCCAAAACACTTGACTCATCGCCATGTGCGCTCTTAGAGTCACCCATCTGTCGTTCGAACATTTCTAGTTTCTGTAAATATTGTTAGTATAATATATAAACAGAGGATCAATAAAATATACAAGAAAACTATGTGTGATGATAAAACTGCTCATTGTTATATGGAATGTTTTATTTTATTATTGTTTGAACACTGTTAACAAATTTTTAAGATATCTTAATGTACGTACATAATCTATATATCTATTTACCATCTCGTGTTTCCCTCCATGCTGCGTGTCACCCAGCAGATGTGCAGACTTGGTCGTCTTGTTGACTTTGACATTCTCAATGAGTTTAATGTGTGTACTTTGAGCTTTTTTCGGTTTTATATTAATGCGGAGTTCAGATGACTCCATTTCCTCCAATTCTTCCGATTCTTCTTGCACAATTTTGTTGTCACTGTCTCGTTCTTTCGTTTTTTCTAGTAAGCATTGGCTAAAAGGATAGTATATTTTGATTTTTGTTACTAAATTTATAATTTACATTATCAACAAAAGAGGAAAAACTTCTTACCCATGACATTGGTTGTTCTTGATGAAAGCATAAATATCTTTAAATGCCTGTTGAATGTAAGACAGAGTGTTCTGGTCAATGGGGACTGAAGACGTTGACCCTGAACTACTTGACAAGTCACCAGATCTGGCGCTAGCTTGGAACGATTGTTCTGATCCTGAAACATTAACTTGACATATAACATTGCTGGATCTTGTAGTTGAGTAAAGTTCTGCAACTCTACTTTCACTGTCGCTTTAAAAATTTACAATGAGCAAATGTCACCCATTTGGCCTTGTGTCATACATGACTTGTTAAATGTCGACTGTCGTTAATCAATTTAAAGGTAGGTATTGCTACAAATAAGTCGAGAACGTATTACACCACCAACAAATAAATTACCGGATGACTGGGCCCCGTTAGCCCAGATCTGTAAGTGTTGTTGCTTGAGTGTCTTCATCTGTTCCACCAACTGAAGGTTGAGTTCCTCCAGCTGCTGTCTGTGGGAGATTTCTTCTTGTAACTGTTCTTCTAACACTTCTGTGTAGTCCCTGCAAAAGAGTTGTTTCTTTTTAATAATTTCCTGTTAAACCTCACACAAAAATATATACTTATAGTTCGTATGAAAATTGAGAAATGTCAAGATTTACATTAATTATTTTAATATATTAATAATTTAAATAAGATCGAGGTTATGTAACCACACTTTACATCCTTATAAGAGAATTCTATGTGTTTTTATTTCAATTGGTCTACTTACTTTTCTTTTTTAACTGTGCTTATCTTGGCATATTTACTTGGTGGGTTTCTTACATGCGATACTCGTTCTTTAACTATACCGTTTCTGTAATTTTATAATTTTAAAACATGTGTTAACAATAAATAGGAAATTAAAATATAGGAATATGGTCACTTACTTGGTCTGAATAGATTTGACTATTCTTCCATCACTGGAACATCCATTAACATTGCCAAGCCAGGAATACTAAATAATAATAAAAAAATTTAGTATACAAAGTTAATACAAGTATTCAGACAATTGGCCAAAAAATTTAAGACAGTATACCTGTCCGCCGATTCCCTGTTCATTTTCTCTTATAGCAGATCTTATTTTGGAAAGGGATTCGGTGGAAATGAGCGGATTGTGTCTAAGATCTAGGACTACTAAAGTAGTGTTCGATCGCATCATTTGTAGCGCAGCTGCTGCGCATTCTTCAGTTAGACCACAGTTTTGAATGTCTAGTGCTATAAAAAAAATAACATGCCAGATATATTATCAAAGCTTTGTCCACCAATACACCTACTCTTTAAAAAAAAAATAGGTGTTGTGTTTTATAAAACTCGATGCGAGACCGCCACCAAATTAGGATTTTCCACAGCCGTTCTAAAGACTGCACCTCCAATATAAAAATATGATCTCAATCTACACTCTTCAATCTAAGCTCTTAACAACCAAGACAAGTATCCAACCCAATTCTCACCTTTGATCCAGAGGTCGTCCGCGAGCACTTCCATGAGCCTGCGCGCGTCCCCCAGCGCGTTCCCGCACAGTGTGATCCTCCGCAGCCCCGCCATAGCGTCCAGGTCGGGCGGCCGGTACCGCAGCGTGTGGACCCAGTTTTCACTGTACCGATGGATTTTTTGGTACTGTTAGAAATGGCGGCATTAATGCCATCGCTATAGATGTCTCTCGGAGCTCCGGAATCCGGTTGAGGTCGTGGTACCTTGATAAGATCCGCTATATACCCGACTCCGACGGCGGTTAGATCACAGCCGCCGAGGTCCATGGTGAGGATGTTGGGCAGACACCTCACCGCCTTGCATATCGTCAGGCATCCGGCGTCGCCTATCAGGCATCTCGAAAGGTAAAGATGCTGCAGCGAATTGTTTGTGAGCAATGCCTAGAGATAAAAGTTAAGAAAACCTAGATTTTTTTTTTTAAATACTTCATATCACAACAGATTTCGTCGAAGAAAATGTGTTATATTGACACTAATAAATAAATTATTTGATAGTGAAGACGGAAATAATTAATTACCTCACATATAGGATTTAGATATGGAATTCTTAGAGGTAGTCCCTCAAGTAACAAAGAGGACAGAAGTGTGGTATTTGATAACAGTTGTGCGACAGCTTCTATCAGGTTACTCAGCATGAATTTAGTCAATATGACCGCTCGCTTGTTCACGGTCTTTGCTAGACGTTCACAGTCTATGTGTTCCAATACTGCTGGGGTTAACCACATATTAAAATACATATTTAAATAATATTGTATAATTACACAATGATAAGAATAAACTGTATAAATGTATCTAAATACTTTTATCCAATTTTAATTATCTCTCCGCTTATACCGACATTCGTGTGAAGTTTATGCAATGTCTGTACTACAACGTGACCACGTGAGTCGTGACAGAGTCGTTGACCAACACAGGGTAAGGGTTTGCTATGGTCAGTACTCTAGCTGTTCTACTCTAAAAGTATATATGTATATGTACCTAATGTACTCACTTATACTAACTCCAAATAAACCAAATATAGAATGAAAAATAAACCGATACGGGCAGGGATTCGAACCCGCGACTTCTGGGAAACCGTCGGGTTCGAATCCCTGCTTGTTTCGGCTTATTTTTCATTCTATATTTATATAAATTTAAATAAGCTTAACATGTTTATACCAGTTTATAAACATCTTCATACATTGTTATTGTTCATACACCAAAACTACAAATTGCAATTGTTTTCCCCTTCTCATATTATCTTACTTTTAGGCATTAGGCAAGACAGTTAAAACATTCGACTTATAATACTTCTTACCTGTTTTGACTTGTTGGCGACACCTTATCGAGACAGTGTGTAAACTTAGGTCGCAACTTAAAGCATTGAGGATAGGCGGCCAATCTGCATATTTTATTCGGTCAACACAAAAGTCAACCACTTTACCGTTAACAGAAGGAATAACATTAGTCAACGGCGTAAGGTTCTGTAACTTGCAACATTTCAAATAGCATTGATGAAAGATACGACTGCCCTTGACGTCACCTTTCCCTACCATAGTTTAAAAAATAACAAATACTCCAAAACCATTCGCATACGCGCTAAATGGCGCTAAGATTGTTTACGAAGTAACAAATAAAATTTACAGTGATACAAATATATTCAAGTAAGTTAGCTCAAAAATTACAATGATATATTTTTTAAAATTGGAATTACTTTGACAGTGACATTTTTTTTATCTTTTCGTGGTTAATTCCATAAGAATTTATATATTGCATTAAAAATATTATTGTGTAAATTATACGAAGATAATCAGATTTAATCCATTTGATAAGTGGATTTATTTATTACGTACATCATTTAAATGTTTAAAATAATTACAATAATCCAGTACCAATTATACAGTTTTAAATGAAGGTCAATCAATAAAGTTTAGATATCAAGGTTAGATAAATAATAGAAACGTAAATCTTTACACTATGGTAATTTATTTCAAGACTTTATTTAAAATAAAACGAAAGCTTTATTAAAAAAAACAGAATACAACAAATTATAAAATTTCAATCGCTTAGGTGAATAAAACTCTAAAGTGTTTATAAAACTTTATTCAAATATAAATGTGACTTTCTTTGAAAATATAAAAACAATGTGGTATAACTTTTGAAGATTAATAAGATATTTTATTATGTTATAAAAGGCTAGGCACAAATTACTTTATTATAAAAAAAACGCATACAATTATTGTTCATGTATTATTTTAAGACATTGAAGTATTATAGACAAATAACGAACCCAAAGATAATACCACACCAATAACATAACTAACGTAAAATATAGTAAATAACCACTTACATAAATAACTCGATGAAATAAACGGTAACTGGCCGGTGAAGAATGACAGCCGTTTAAGAATATTGCAATATATCTATCATGGGGTTAATAATTTATGTCAAATAATAAAAATGAAAAACAATTTGGTAACAATGTTGCTTAAAGCTAAGTTTGTCCTCAAAATACTCCAACAACAGTCAGATTATTATTTTTTATAGAACTTAAGATATGAAATCTTGATAAACAATTAGCAATAGAACTATTTAACAGATTACTTTATCATGGTTTCATTATAAATGAGTACATACAGCTACATAATAAATAAAACATCTTATATGTCCATTTAGTCTTCAGGTACACAAGTCGCGGTTTTAACCATAATACATAAAAAATAAGATACAGTAAATATAATCGTTTTTATAAAACTTTATTTTTCCAAAATAATCTATGATCAAAAGGTTTTGGTCGCGCTATACCGCCTCAGACTTTATACATATAAAAAACTATTTATTTCACTGTATAGAGTGATAATATAAAAACAGATACTTTATGTATGACGCTATATCTTCTCTACCACTTTTTTCTTTTTATACTTCTCGCTCCCACGTCTAGTCATATACTTCCATCCCCTACAACTCATTACGATTGAAGTGAGACAGATATATTAGACCGTCAACTAACACATGAAAATGAATCATTCATCCCTTTCACTTTATAGCCATTAGAAGAAAACAGGGTTATTCCGCATACGTGTAACTAGTTATACGTTGTCTATCCGACTCTGGCTGGTCACCATCGCTAGAAGATTCATTGGAATATGATTCTCTTCTCGTCCATTCACTTTCAGGATCCGAGAAAATATTTCTATCTTCCAAATCATCATCGGCTCCATCCAAATTCAATTCATCTGTAATTAATGAAACTTTTATTTAATAATAAAATCGATAAAATAAGTATTCTTTGGGAAAATAAGTCAACAGATAATAATTATCTATTATTATCAAATGGATCTTATTACGAGGTTGCAATGTTTTTGTACTTTAAATGAATTTAAATAACCCTGAAAAAGAGTTTAAATTTATGCCAGAACCATTTGGAATTTTAGAACCAGGGAGTTAGGTATATACATTTTTCTAACTTTTATTTTCTTCTTTAAGATAGCTTTGTTAGTCTTGCATTTTTTACAGCTAATAAATGGGTGTTTGAAAGTTTCTTAAAACATTTTATGCAAAATCAAATTTTGTTATGACATCTTAAAATTTTAAACAAAACGTAACGTATTCTAAGGTTTTCACGAGTAGGTACTACACATTGAAATAAAACTATTTTTACGTATTTAACTCGCGTATATTGAATTAAATTTTTAAATGTAAATTTAAAATCTAACCTAAAAGTTAGTTTTAAAAAGTAAATTTAAAATTTAATTCAATATAAGCGAGTTAAATCCGTAAAAATAGTTTTATTTCAAAACGTAACGTAATAAAGTAATACGTTACGTAAAGCTTTACTTGATATTGGACTATTCTTCTTGGTTTACGAAAATCATTTGAGAGAAAACACAGAGTCTCAATGAAGAGTTTACTAAATATAAGTAGTCGTAACAGTGTTGCCAACACCTGTTTTTTTTCCTCTAACAGTAATCTCAACCCCTAAACTACAAATTTAACAAACAAAATCGGTGGATTCTTTACTATCATTTAAATTTTACACATAAACCTTAACTTATAACTTCTCTCGAAATGAACTTGATGTTTTTGAAATTTTAATTTAATGTTACCAGTCAAATGTCAATAAACCAAATACGGGTTAGCAGTTACAACCTTCTTTAAAAAAATTTACCGATAATACGGTATTTAGTCAAATATTTTACGACGAAATTTAAAAACTTCTAAAAAAACACTTAAACATTTTGTCCCCCTAAAAAAACCTCGAAACGCTTATTTTCCCACTAAATTTAAAACTCCTAAGTTGGCTACACTGAGTCGTAAATACTATAATTTATTTTATGTATATTTTTTTGCAAGTAATTTTGAAACACGATACTTTTTTATCAGAATAATCCTAAAATTAATTTCAGTCAAACAGCTAAGTTTTGCTTGAAAATCTCGAGTCCAAAAATGTATTGTTCAGATAAATATTCGGTCCTGGAATAAGTCAGGTTTTGAGAAGGTTAAGAATACATTAATATATAACAAAGAATATGTAATATCAATCTTACCATCGTCAGCAATTAGTTCTCCAGACCAATCGTTGTCAAACTCCAGTTGTTTGTTGACGTCTCGCTCGGTTGGCGACTGAACCGCGTCCGTGTCCGCGTCCGTGACGTCGTATATTTCCGTCATTTTCATCTAGAGCACATTGGAAAGAGATGAAGAATCTTGTAGAAATTTAAAATGTTCGTTATTAAATTAAGAATATTTCTTTTTACATTTCTAATTCTTGGCAATTGTGTGGAATTAATGATTTAATTCATTGCATTAGTTTTATTTAAGCGAAACTTATTAAAAAAAAACATCGTTTCAGTAGTTTAACTGTTATGAGATTATATAACAGATATCTTATAAAGCTATACAATCAATTGTGCGGCATTTATCCCTTGGAAAAAATATTGTATATAAAACTGGAGTAATATTTGAATTCTTTGATTTTTGTTAAACTCAATACATGATTCAGCGATGCATTCTATCCGAACAATGCTAATTAATGCGGAATTATCAGAAACACCTCGGAATAAAAACAAATAATTCGATATCGATTAGTGTGAGAAGTCAAAATGCATCCTAGTTGTTGCGTTTTGTATGTTTGTTTTGTATAGTATACAATAATAACATGATGCATACATGTGAATGTTTAAAAATGTTGAGCTTAAAAAAAAATAAACCGATACAGGGATTCGGACCCGCGACATCTGGGAAACCGTCCCGTCGCTCTACTAATTGAGCTACCGTTTCGCTATACGGGACGGTATGGTAGCGATGTCGTATCGGTTTATTTTTACATTTTAAATTTATTTAAAATGACTCGTAAAGAATACTGTCTACTACGCAATACATCTATGACTCAGGGCAGCTTTGTAAGAACTCAAGATGTTATTGTATAATTAATACATATCATATTTTATTATCTATGACTTTCCAATAAATGTTTATTTTTATTTTTTTTTGTATTTGTGCGACATAAAATTTAAAAATATATATTTTGGTCATAACCTCATTTTAACTGACGTCATTTTCTTTTTAATTGATATTACTTTTGATAGTAGTAGTAATTAAAAAAAAACATATAACAAACAACCGATAACCCGTGTCGGAATCAGAGATCGCGGTGTGAGAATACCATTTAGACGTCACTATCTTAAATATAAAACATAAATATTTATTGAAAACAAGACGCTATTTACAGGACAGGTACGATTTTCAATATAATTAAAGTACCTTTTTTAATTAATATTTTAAGCTCTTGTTATTTTTCTATTATAAATCTTACGGATTCTATCATAATGCTTACTGATATTTTTTGTATAAAGTTCATTGTTCGCAACACGGTATCTACAATTCTTAATATCTTCTATCGTTGTAAATATATACAGCCCCTGTTTAATTTATACATGAATATACACCTTGGCTTTCTTTCTAAAAAGTACATATATATATAAAAAAAACATTTCCTTTAAGATCATTCAAGTAAATCAACATGAGATCTTAAAAGAAAAACTACAAAATATATTTACTATAATAATAATTCATAGCAAAAAGTATACCAAAGTCCCCTAAACTCCCTAAATATTGTGTAATTAGATGTGAAGTCACTTGATCAAGGCAGTCTTTCTCAGTGTTACCGGCAACACAATACTGGGTAATGTTGAAAAAAGCGTTTTATTTAAATGTTGCGTAACGTTATTAAATCTAAAAGACGGTAATCTCTAATCAAAAAACTTAGTTTGTAGTATGTACTATGTACTATATATGTTAGTAGTATTGTGTGTATAGTGTAGTGTATGTTAGTAGTATTACCTTATTGTCACTATCCAGGTAGTAGTACGCCAGCAGTGCGTCGTTGTGTGCGGTCACGTTCATGATGTGCTCGAACGTGTCGCCCTCAGCGGGCACGTCGCCGTAAGTTATGCGCAACTGGCTTGCACGCCTGTCAACACATATTTATGTATTATATATATATTTACAAATATTTTTTAAAAAACATATAACATTTATTGTATACTTGAAAAAATAAAGTTAACTAATTATAATGTACTAGCTGTTGCCCGCGGCTCCGCCCGCGTGTAGGTCGCTTTTCGTGTAATCTTTGGAACTTTTAAAGAGGAACAATTTCTTAGAACATCATTTTTGCTTAACTTTCACCGTTTTCGCAGCGAACGCAGTTTTTTGTTTTTTTTTTTACACCTTGCGGTAGAATATTCAAGTTTTAGTAATCATCCCTAATTTTTTTGAAAATGAAACATAGCCTATGTCACTCGGGAATAGTGTAGCTTGCCAACGGTGAAATAATTCTTG
The DNA here is from genome assembly GCA_959347405.1 of Napeogenes sylphis. Lineage (NCBI taxonomy): Eukaryota > Metazoa > Arthropoda > Insecta > Lepidoptera > Nymphalidae > Napeogenes > Napeogenes sylphis. The sequence continues at coordinate 8,582,117 of OY365782.1, forward strand.
AAATCGGTCCAGTAGTTTCGGAGCCTATTCATTTCAAACAAACAAAAAAATAATCAAACCTTTATATATCCTCTTTATTTTATTTATATCGTCTTTATAATATTAGTACAGAAGTACAGACACAGATAACAATTTCACAATTATGAAAACTTTGATGTCCTTTATTAAAAAACCGGTAGAAAAAAAAATATAGAAAATAAATCTTAGAATATAGAGATAATATTATAATTCTATAATTAAATATTGTCACACTAATAAGCTTTGTGACCTCGAATATTTTATTAAAGATTCGTAGGTAAACAAAAGATAAAAAATGATAATGTATGAATTGATAACCGAAAAAGAAATGCGTATATAGAATGCGATGCACTTAAAGCCACTCAGAGCCGAACAAGTCACATGTATAAACATATTTCCTTGCGATAAAGTCAATAAATAATTTTGTTATATCGCTTGCTTGTTTGCTCAAGTTATTGATACATTTCTATATGCTTCGATAGTAACATAATGATCATGTTTTAATATAATGTTATGCATAACGGGTATGATTGAATCAAAACAGTTATTTCTAAGAATAACTATGTTACGTATATGAATTATTAACTACATTATTATTGTAAAATATTTATGTACGTATTTGGTTGGTATTGTTGTCATTTTACACCGGAAATGATTCGTACATGGCGTGAATTGAATTACGAATTTTTAAGTTGATTTGTATCTATTGTTAGTCATATTTATTTATAATAATTTAAATGGTAAATACATTGGAATTTACATGTTTTAGTTCATAAGTTTCAACAGTAGCGCCACCTACATAATTAATTATGGAATATTATTTAATATTTACTGTTAAATGTTTTAAGAATTAGAAGCATAGAATATTTTAACATAATGTTTAATCTTTTATTAATTATTAGAACTTATTATAAGGTATAAATAATATCATCTGTAAGTTGGTTATGAAATTGTAAATTACCCTCGCCTAAATATTATGGTGTTAAAAATATTATAAAACGAGTTGTAAGGGCTGCTCTCGCCCATTCTATTACAAATGGTTGGATATTAAACATTGAAGAGCAAGTACTGTGTATTACTAAAACAAGTCTTAACACTATATAAAATAAGCATAATAGGCCCAAAGAAATGGTAAAATAAAAAAAGTATTTAGTATAAATTTACTTGAACGGCATTAACTTTGTAAACAAGGGTTCTTGTTTAAACCGAGATATTATTAATTAATATCTCTAACTAGGCACAATAATAATTAAATATATCTACGGTGGAACATATTGGCATTGATAACCTATGTATCTAGACGTTTTACCTATTTCAATACTATATCATAATATTAAAAAAAAACAATATCAAAGAAGAATATTTATTTATCCTTAAACTTCTTTAAAGTGATATCTGAACCCATAACCCCGATAACGCAAATGTCTGACGTCTTTGGTAGCACAGCTGTAGGGGGGATATCGAACGATATCGTGACATAATTACTACAATCAAATACTGGAAGTGCGCAACTGATAGGGCTGTTACCACTTTCCTTGCCAAATGTTTAAATATTTGACCACATATATACTAAATTGCAAAAAACTAAATTACAAGATTTGTTAGAAATTTGGAATATTATGAAAAAAAAAACTATATTTATAAAGTGTCTGACAAAATTTATGTCAGAATATTTTGTACATTTTTGTATAGTAGTATGTACAGGAGAATAAACAGCATGCGGGTCACCTGGTGGTAAGTGATTACTGCCCCAAAGGTCTCTAACATTATGAGAGGATGAAGTGCGTTGCTCTCCTCTGAGGAGAGTATAGACACGTTTTAATAATTAGGATGTTATGAAATAACAGAAAACCTGGACAAAATGATACAATATTTTAATCAATCGAATCCCGCTCCGACAACACCAAAGTAATAATTATCAAATTATCGTTGTATAAAAAATATTATAATAGATTTTAACAGTCAAAAAATTTAAAGATTCGTCCGTTCAGAATAATCTGATAACTGTTGATCTCGTGATAATAATAATTAGATGCTTTTGAATGATATTGATGTTGAATATAATTTAGGTATTTGCTTCACAGAATTTCTGGAAATCAAGATCTGGGAAATAGGACATTGGGATAACAAAACCAACAGCGCACATTACGATAACGTCATTGTTAACATTATCAATATTTCTTCATTTATAAAATAATATTTTGACATATCAATATAAATGAAATAATATTTTGATATACATTTATGTTTGTGATGAAATTGCAAACAATTGGTGCAGCGACGTTCAATAGAAATACCATTACGTAATCTTCAAGAGATAATAAATATGTGTACAGATAATAAAGAATATTTGCATACATTATAATTTTAAATGAAATCTTTTTCAAGTATTATCCCTAAAAAATACTTTGATAAATTATTATTTATTATATTCCGGGTGCAGATAATTGTATAGAGGTCACAGATTCAGAAGTTGTTGACTTCACATCAGATTAACCGATATCAAAAGATGCCAATAAACTTTAATTCACATTGATAAAAATAATATTCAATGTTATTGGTGTTACTAATTCAGCCTAGTTGAATGTATTTTGTACTGTAGGTAAAATTACGATAATGGTCTATTGTTCTAGAAGCAATACATAAAATGGTGGCCAAGCCACGTGTTGTACCTTGGCCTTACGTGGGAAATTATAAAAACTGGAAAATTCGTAATAAGTTGACGAAATCAAATTGGTTAATTGTTAATTTCAAAATATAATGTTTGTTTCTATCGGTGAGGAAAACTTTCATGTCAAGAAAGAAACACTATAAATGCAATTAATAAATACTATTCGAAAATATACCCAGTGAGCTGCTGCTGTCTCTCTTTGGCGTAAAGAGAATATGTACTTAGAGTATATAATTACCTTTTTATAGATAGAGATGGGATTAGGACGCCGACAAATAATGATTTTTCTATTCTATTACATTATCACCGCTGTGATAGCATCAAAGTCGATCAGATAAACATTGACAATTGAAGGTCGAAAATTGATAAGATTACGTACGTAATTTGAACGGATAATGAGGAATATGCGTCAAGAAGATAACATCATTTGAATTAAAATAAGTCTATATTTATATATAAAAATGCTAAAAATCATAATTTGATCTTATCTTTTAAATATTTTGAAAAATGCGTAGATTTTTATATCGGAATAATCTTATAAGTTTAAGTCATTCTTATAGAAATCATTTCTCAATCATATCTAAAAACACTCACGTTTACGCGGTTTGTATTAAGCAGTTTATTATGTTTTTTTATAACAAAGCAACAACATTTTGAAACTATTTTATATTTTTTTCTAATCTTTATATAAAAATACTTCTTATGCGACTGAAAAGCGATAAAGGAAATCGAACCAATTGCTTTAATATACGATAAGACGGTAATATATACAATCTATGCAAGAGTATAATAAATTAAAACTTTTTATAATCCACTAGATAGACCTTTTAAACCTGTCATAGATTGGCAGGTACAACTAAGTTTTTTATCAGAAGTATTAAAGTCCAATTATTGAAATATAACAAAAATACACGTCATTCATCCATGTACTTAGATACTAAGCTGTCAAAATTTAAGAATGTTGGTAATTTTTTTTTAAAAAAGGAAGTCTTGTTATAAATATGGAAGTCGTTAAGCAAATATGAAAACCTACCTCCTATCAAGTCTGTCGTCCCGATGCTCCAGCTTGTAGTAGATTCGTGCGGCCTCAGAGCGATCATGGGCAGAGTACAGGAACCCATGCAGTTGGCGGACTACATTCCAGCTCAATTTCCATAGACTCTTGCTCATTTTCGGTGTGCATGTCACGAATCTGATGGATTTTTCATATTTAATATTTTTTATTAGGGCATTTTATAACAGATACGAGGTTAAACTTAATATTGATGACTTAAAACAATTCTTTATTTATTTCTTAATATTAATGAATGAAAACTATTTCGTATATTCTATATTCGTGTTCTATTTTTTGTTGGGTCATAATTGTTGTTGCTTAATTTATTTTTTTTTCTTTAGTGACGTAGTAATTATTGAAAGAAAAGGCTTTTGTTTAGACGGTAATAAGGAGTACAAGATAATTACACCTCAAAGAAAATATTTTTTATATTTTAATACCAAGTATCGATGACGCAATACCAACAATTTCAGTTAGAAATCGCGATATTAGTTTCGGCCTTCGTACTCACATAAAACTTTGTGTTATAAATCTAGTATCAAAACACCAAGTAGGTATTATTAACTTAAGGGCGTATTTAATGTAAATTAATGAAAACTCATAAATAAAAGTATAACTTTTAGGCACCAATAACGTAACTCTTTTATGTAAATTCAATTATAACATTATTTAACAAATAACTTTTAAATTAACTAATGAATTCTAATATAAATAATTAATTAATAACTAACTTAATTGGACTGATATTTAGTTCAATATTACGATAACTGAAGTAGAGTACTAGATTTAAATAGTTTACATATTGTATGAAAACAAAGAATGGATGAACGTCGAACTGACCTACAAGCGCCTCGATTTCTTGAGCAACCTACATATTTCTAAATATTGAAAGAAACATACAACTGACAAGGCGAAGAACCGGTCAAGTTTCGTTTCCAGTTACTGTGGCTGTTACGATCAGAGAAAGTTACCACTTTGCTATAAAGATATTTCTACAGACTACGTAAATAACAAACATTCTACCGATTATATGACACTTTGTTTTCGTATTGCACTACATAAAATAATTGTAACATTGAAAAAAACAGGAAATTATATTTAGTTAATGGGATACGTTATCGTTCAGCGTTAGGAATTTATTGCGATTTAAAAATGATATCGGTTAGAATTCGAGGCCACTTGAAATGATACCATTCTGAAACAAAATACAATAGAATACCGATCATAAAAAATGAGTTAGTAAGATTTTTAAATCTATCTGTTTTACTTACATAAAGAAAAAATGATTAAAACACTAAACTATTAAACTTATTTTTAAGATTTTTACGAATACAATATTTAAAATTCACAATAAACAAACAACAAAAAACAAGTATGCTACCCCGACACGGACACAACAGACGACACTCGATAATCTCTTCTTAGCCATAACCAACGTCCACCGAGACTTATATTAAGCTTGATAATTATCAACAAAGCACAAAAAATACAGTAATGCTACCAGCGTGTAAGTTCGACTCGAACTTTCTTACCGATTTTCAAACTCTTTAAATAAAAAAAATCATCATTCATCATCAAAATATCATTACGAAATCTACATATAAAAAAAAAAAACTAATCGAAATGACATTGACAAGCAAGGTAACTAAAATCCGCCACCAGGAAACAAAAAGGACACTAACCTAGTCATAACGTTGTTGTGGCGGATACATCGCTTCTTACGAATACGTAAACTCCCCATCACTTCGAACTGAACCGCATGCCTCTCTACCTTATCACCGATATAACTAAAAAGCGAAGGTGGTTTGACACAGGAAGTAAATTAAAAAGAATTGTCTGGAAATGTCAATAACACAAAGGGTTAATTCATATAAAATTTATATTAAAATAAATATTAGAAAAAAAAATAAGCCTTTGTTTTATCGACAACGAATTATTCTATCTCGACCAAATAGTAACAAAACTAAATCAAACCCTTCCGCAACTCGTCATGATAATAATTAGGCAATATGTACAATCTACGGATTGTACATATTGTGGGACAATGGGCGTGGTCCCTGTATATAGGTCAGGTTCATAAAATTATGAATAATATGGAAACAACAAAGTCAGTACTATTGTAAGCTTTTATGTTAATAAATGGACAATGTGTTGTCATATTGCAATGGACTTAGAACCGTCCTATACGATTGCAGTCTTCTGTAATAGACTTGATTCTGTATTACTCAACCGGGACCACTCAAAGTAACAAACAAAAACTCCGTGGTATCCAATTACGTATTTATCGAAAATTTAGACGAATTTTGCAAATAAATGCTTATAGGGTATAGAAAAGTAAATCATTTGATTTATAAGTGTACAGTCAAGAGTTTGTCCAGAACAAAGAAACTCCTGTGACAAAAGTGTTAAAAACACTTACTTGGTGAATGTGGCATACATGACATCCACTGGCACTCTATATGGCAAGGCAAGTAGCGACACGTAGCTCATCCCGCGCTGTCTCATCACCCAGTTCACGAGCCCGGTGTTAGCTGAATCTATCGCGTTTTGGAATATGGTCATCACTGTGTCCGGGAGATCGTCTACTAGCGCATCCTAAAAATATACTAGTCTAAAAACATCGTCTACCAGAACTTTAATGGATTTGAATTATTTTATTCAATGCGTGTGTGGTATAGTCATTCGAAACTGTGAAATTTTATGAATTTCTGATCAACTTTTCAAAATTTTGACTATTTCGAATAAAATGGTATTTTTTTTTACGATCAAGAACTTATTTATTTTTTTCTCATTATTCCATAAACTATAATGGTTACCAAACGATTATGATATCGTAAAAATATAAACTTAATGAACGGTGTATTTACATTGGCATATTACCTGTCTATGCGTCTTGCATTCCTCACACTCCGGATCATAATCATAGGTGGTGTCGTCAAGAACGTCTTGCAATTGATACGTCGACTGAACCGCAAGACATCTAATGACAGCCCAGTTTTAGTAATATGATTAACATTTCTAGGTCGACTATGTCATGCTTCAGTTATTCAAAAATATTCAGCAAAAGTTATATAAGCCTATATACAATTGTTCGTTATTTACCTAGTACAGGTGATCATGTTGTTTCTATGCAGGAAACGTAGAGCATCGTCGAAACCTTGCTTACACATATCGCTTAAGACCTCTGGTTTCGGTGGAAAGAGAATTCTCGCAAAACGGTTCATGTTTTGCTTCGACAGTTCTATACTGGTGTTTGATAGATTAACCTGCATTATTATGTATATTTAAATAAAGGTCATAAAATAGTCAAGAATAATTTGCTATCTATTTCATTAATACATACATGGAAAAGCTGTGAACTAAGATCTCTGGGGCAGATGTCGCTTTCTCCGCAAAACGGACTGATTGTAATCGTATTTTCGTCCAGCACGGGTAAATTGTCACTGAAACCCCCATCCATGTACCGAATACCGCGAAATCGGGTTGGCAACATCCCAGAGAACATGGGCACGAAACATGATGCTAACAAAGCCTAAAAACGCCAAAAATGAGGATTATTGTATATAAAATAGAATTTTATTAATGTTCTTTATAATTTATTACTTGATATTACACATGTTGTTTCTTATCCGATTACTTTAGATAAAATCATTGTTATTTATTAAAACACTTATCAAAACTGATATGACTAATAATTTGGTATTTATGAAAATCTATTTTAACTTACTTGTAGCAAATCTTCTCTACTGGGAAAATCGGTGACAATTACATTTTTGCCATCATAAACTCTTGTCAATGATATATGAAGTTTGCCACTGACAATCTTATGTGCATCAAGAGGAAGGTATTTTTGCATACCCTCCAGAAGTACATTTTGTATATTGAAGGAAGGACTAAATGCACCAAGGGATCCTGCCCTCGCTTCACTCACTACCCTCAGGACATCACTTGTTATCTCACCTACAACAATTTATTTGGCAATTTAAAAAAATCTCAGTTACAGATATTTTACATAGTTCCTGCCTACAATTTTAGTGTATTCTTTTATGCAGATGTGTATATTTCAATTAGTTCATATTCAGTCAGTCAGTCAGTGACCGACCAAGTTGTATGTTTTAAGCCATTATGTTTGAATGTTCTAACAACTAACAAAGAATTTTAAATAATATGTATTCACAACCAAATACTCTTGTAATATTTGAGCTGAAATTTTAGATACTGATCTATTGATTACTTATTGATTACTAGCAGTTTCATTCATTTGAGAAATAAGAAGAAAAAATATGACATTATGAACTAACTAGAATATGTATTGCTAACATGGAACTTCTATACTCTTATTTATTTATTTAATAGTTTATTACACACAAAACATAAAAAAAATAAACAGATAAAAATGCACAAAAGGTGAGGTGTTATCTAATATAGTTATAATGAAACAATAAATCTCTTGTTCTTTTTGTTACTCTACAACTTATACAAAAAAACAATAATACTTCAATCTTTTTTAAGAAATATATTTTAAATTATCATCATATAAAATTATTGATTGAAATAGTATTTTAGTTTTTATCAATTTGTAATATTAGTCAATATTATTTACTACAACAGAGAGAATTCTTAATCTTATAAATATTGACTTTAAAACATGGCAACAAATATTATCTCAAGCACACATTCATTTAGAAAGGTAATAAAACTATTAATTTACTAACTATTAATATTACTTAGGTGCTTTGAAATTAACACATTGTTATTACGTTTAAACTTAATTTAATTAAATATTTGATTAATTAAAACTTGTTATTGTCACAGAAGTTTAAAATTAAGTAATATAAAGAGAATTCATAAAAATGATTATAAGTTTGAAATTTTTTTTTTTTTATAGACCTTAGGCAAAAGGAATATTACTTCTAATAATAAATCAATGAATATTTAAAATATAACTTAGATTATGAAAACGGAAAAACAGTAAATTCAAACATTAACACTTCACTCACCAATTGGCAAATCACAGAGCAAACAGCAAGCAGAAACTGCTCCAAAAGAAGCTCCTGATATTTTCCCTATAAGCAAATGTGGTGCATATTTTTTAAGGCACACTGCAACACCAACATGGTAAATGCCAAGAAATCCACAACCGGCAAAAGATAGGTTCATTATAATGTAAGCACAAAGGGTTTATTCCTCAAAGAGTTACTCTAGTTCACTGCACTACACTGCACTAATTAAAACAAGAAATTACACTGATAGCTGATATTATATATCGTATCAGAAAATCACGAATATAATAAAAACGAGATAACGTCTATTGTATCGATAACACGTCTTCAACGTAAGAAATCACAGAACTTAATGCTTAAAACTAGATATAAACATAAACAATAAATTCCAAGATACCTACGATGTTGTCATATTGATACTCGTAAAATGACAGCTGTCATGTGTTAGAATATTTCAGATTTGACGTCACTTTCTGCAAAAATATAAGTGTAAATGTATATCATAGAATAATTATGTACACAAAAAGACTTACATTGTTTTTTGCCCTGGCGAGGCTGTCATAGGTAAAAAGGCTAACCGTGACATTATTTTGTTTGGCACTGTGTAGTTTGAAACTATTGCCATCTCAAAGGCAACTATTAAAATTGTTTAGGCAACCAACTATTAATCTTGTACTCATTAATAATAATTAAAATTAATATTTATTTCAATCTTCAGATCTTTAATTTCGGGTTAGAGGAACTCAACAACATAGATAGCTTACTCATTTTTATCCTTAATACCTTAATGACCTATGTTAAGTTTATTGTCAGGGTTGGTTTTGCTGAATCTACTGGTTGCAACAAGAAACTTCGTCGAAAAAATCTTTACGTCAAATAGGTTTTGGAGCTTTTCACTGATGATTTCACGCATGCTACTAGCCGACAAGGGCGAGCTCCTTGCTTTACTTCGTTAAGTAACATATTCATGCTGTTTTGAGGGGGTATTTTTGCAAGCAAGCTTATCAGAGTTCGTCACCCTTTTACCGTCACCGTTTTTATCTAATTTCATATTTAATATTTAAATTTTGTCTTTTAATTAATTAATATATTTATTAAATGCTCTTTCTTTTTTTATATTTCTACCTTTTTCTCTCCAATTTCCTTTTTTATTCCTAATTATTATTATTTCTAATGTCAAAAACAACAAAAAAAATGTGATCCTTACATTTAATGTTATTTGATTAAATATTTTTTACTTGCTTGTTATAGTGATTACCTTGTTGGTGCAATACATAAATCAATAAATGAAGTATTTAAAGTTGTCTTCTATCTATTTGTTTGACTGTTAATCTCATAATATCTTTTTTTTTTTTTTTTTTTTTTAATTTATTTCATGACCATGAGTACAAGCCCTTCAGTCGCAATAATAGAATAAAATTATATAATTTATAAATAAGTTGACATGGAATTACATTAACATTAAATCTTTTTTAGCTATATAACAGTATTCATGTGTATTTTTAAAGTATGATATTTAAGTCAAATCATGAAACTAATATAACATTAAACAATATAATATAAATGCATTTATAAAAAAATAATTAACATTGAATTGCAATGACAGTAAAAATAGCTTCATTACACTTCTCTTTTTTCTTAAAAATTATAATAATTAAATTAAATATTTAATTTCTTACAAGTTACACTAATATTTAAATATTTTCAACAGTATTCGAGATATACTTAAAAATAGACTTAAAATAATGTTTATTTGAAAGTAATTCCTGAACACGGCGGGGAACACTTATACAACTCTGTTGCGATATTTCGCTAATGTCACTGACAAGAATCAGCCGTTGTACGTTAAATGACGAACATTCAAAAATTAAATGCTTAATATCCGCATTTTCTTGAGAACAATGTGCACACTTATTATTTTTTATGATTTTAAGTCTAAAAAGATGGGCAGGAACTAAGCAATGTCCGAAGCGTAGACGATTAATTGTTGTAATGAATTTTCTCCCAGAATACTTTAGGTCATAGTACCAGGGTTTAATAGGTAAGCTTTTTTGGACCTCTGCGTACCATTTTCCTTTTGTTTGAATGATGTGCTTTCTATATTCTCTCCATATATGTATGAAATTATTGTTTAGGGTGGAATAAAAATCAGTATATGGGATTTTCATAAAATCCGAATGGTCTTCGTCGCATTTTCGACGAGTTGCAGCATCTACAACCTCATTTCCATATATGCCACTGTGTGATGGCACCCACACAAACTCGATAAATTTATTACTTTTAATCAGCTGGTCCAACATATGTTTGATTTCATATATAATGTAATTTTGTTTAAAACTTAAGTTATTATTACATAAAGTTGCTAGAACACTTTTGGAGTCACTTACTATTAATATATTCTTAATATCTACATTTCTATTTATTAATTTTAAGGCAGTCAATATGGCATAGCTTTCTGCTGTATAGACACTACAATTTTTGTCTAATTGAATACATTTTGAAACCATCATTTGAGGATCATAAAATGCAGAAGTGACAACATCAATATTTTTGGAACCATCTGTGTATATTGTATAGAAATGAGTTTTCTTACTAATAAAGTCTAGAAAATCATATTTATTTTGGATTGAATCTAAATTACAGCTAATATGTAAATGGTTTATTAAATAATTATAATTACATCTATATATTGGCCATATGTCATCCCTATAAATATTGTTTGTATTATCCTTAATATGATTAATAATTATTGGTATTTCAGGTATTGCAAAAATACAATCTTTAGAGTTTTTGTAAATAAAATTATATGATGTAAAAGAAGGTATATTGCTAGTATCTTTTAACCAGGTTTCATTCAATAAACATAGATCAACTTTTTGTTCTAAAAGGAATTTGTTTAATAATGCTTTTTTACTATTTAAACTTTGTATATTAAATTGAATAATATGTAAATAAGTATCCATTAAGTTATTAAGTTATGTAATAATATTTCTTTTATCTTTTTATTTGTTAAAGGTATACCATCCCTATTATTACCAAGGGCAACTAAAGACTTGACTAATGCACTGATAATTATATCATTATTTATAATTTGTTCAGCATCAATACAATTTGATGCTGTTTTTACATTTTTTACCGTAGAAAGATGTTGTGATACTGACTTACTTGGTTCATTTAATGTGGGGAATGTTTTAGATGTTATATTGGGTGGTGGGGTACTCACAACAGTGGCATAGGAACGATGACGGTGCTTTTCTTTCTTCTCTGCCGTTTTCTTCTGCTTTACAGGACAATCTCTAGAGATAGCCAAGTGACTACCTCCACAATTTATACAAGTGATGCCTTCTACATCACATTCTTTGTAGGAATGGCGACCTGCACACGAGGAACACATTTGATCTCCTCTACAGACTTTCGCGGAGTGGTTGAATTTTAAACATTTATAACATTGGATGAGTGGTGGCACATAGGTGTGTACCGAGTACCTAAATAGGCTAATAAAGGTAAACTGTGGTAAAACAGTGTCGGCAAAAGTTACTGCAACTGTGCCCAGGGGTATTAACTTTCCGTTTTCTCTTTTCATAAATCGCTTGACTGATACAACCTCTGCATCAGCAACAATATTTTTATAAATATCTTCATTAGACATATCTTTGGGAACAAATCGAATTATTCCAATAGTTTCAGTCATATAGGCTGGTATGAATGCTTTGAGCTTGTATTTAATAAAAAAACTATCCATATTTAAGAAATTATTGGCAGGCGCGGGTTTTTTAAACGTAACGCCCACTTTGTAGGCATTTATTCGGTGTACTCCTACTATTCCTTTAACGTTTTCCGTAAAGGTTTTCGTAAGGACGATAGGGTTTTTATTGCCGACTTTTTCATTTTCAGTAGATTCCACATACACCACACAATCGCCACTGTGGTTTTCTAGAAACAATCTTTTATACAATGGCTTTTTAAATATATTATAGTTTACGACGCCTTCTGGACAACCGCCAACAATTTTTCGTTTTTTAACTCTTTCGACGGGGTCTCCCCCGTCGCTATTTACACTCATAACTAGTATTATTTATAACAGCCCTTAAAAGTAACTATTTACTTGAAAATATACAATATAAACACGAAAACTGAAATTTTATATTTTTGGGCCTTTTTTAAAATGCGCGCTTTTTGATTTCCCGCCAAAGAATCAGCTCTCTCATAATATCTTTTTTTTTTTTTTTTTTTTTAATTTATTTCATGACCATGAGTACAAGCCCTTCAGTCGCAATAATAGAATAATCTCATAATATCTTATATCCAGTGTAGCCAACTTAGGGGTTTTCCCCCTAAATTTAGGGGGAAATTAAGCGTTCCGGGGTTTTTTTTAGGGGGACAAAATGTTTAGGGGTTTTTAATTTCGATAAATATTTGAAAAAAACCGTATTATCGGTATAATTTTCAAACAAGGTTAGAACTGCTGACCCGCATTTTGTTTATTGACATTTGACTAGTAACATTAAATTAAAAATAATTTTCAAAACCATCATGTTAATTTCAAGAAGAGTGTCATTAGTTAAGGTTAATATGTAAAATTTTAATGATAGTAAAGAATCCTTATATTTTATTTGTTAAATTTCTAGTTTAGGGGTTTTCAAGATTACTTTTAGGGGAAAAAAATTCAGGTGTTGGCTACACTGCTTATATCACTAATCACACACTGGTATGCCACGAGCGCTATGGTAGCAACGTATTGATTTGTTATTAAGTTTTATATGAATAAGACTTTTTCATTATTTTTCATTTATAAGTTAGTAGTTTAGTACTATAAAGTTTGTACTCCGTACGTCTACTCCTATAGTTCATCTAGGCTTGACAGTCCGTGTTTCTTTCTTGTAATAAAATTTTGACGATTGAAGAAGTGAATGTTGTTACTTGTTACATTTTTGAAACCATAATAGTCTCAATGATCTGGTTTAATACTTTAAAAAAAGTAGTAGTATTAGAAAATTCCTAATTTGTTTTAGTATCTATATGATAGAGATAGGTACATAAGATATACAATTACTATTACAAGATTTTTGTTATCGTGATTGTGCGAATGTCATTTATAATTCTAAATCTCAATACATATATAGCAACGGTAGATTTGTAATTTATCTATATGACTCGACACGCGAGAAACTGCACAGCTGGGGCTGTGTACACCTATCATGAAAAGAAGAAAGATGCGGCTGCATCTGGCTATGGAACTCAAAACGAGAGGGTCGGAAAAGATTCCGTTAAGAGTTTTGATTGTTGCAGTTTAACCTTACAGCCTTGTAGGAACCCTGTTGTTACCAAGGAGGGCTATTTATTTGATAAAGAAGCCATCTTAGAATATATCATCACCAAGAAAAATGAATACACCCGAAAATTAAAGCAATATGAGAAACAACTGAACCGAGAAGAAAATGAGAAAAAAGAGCTTGCTGATGCTGAAAAGCAAGCAAATTTAATTAAATTTATGAGTAGAGAAAATAATATATCTCATAGCAAATCATCAGACATTGGGGCATCAAGTTCAATATCAAATCTTGCAAATGGAAAACATAAACAACTGCCAAGTTTCTGGATTCCCTCTCAACTGCCCGATGCAAAATTGAGCAAAGTAGGAAAACCAGACCCTACTGTATGTTGTCCTATAAGTGGAAAACCATTAAAAATGAAAGATTTAATTGAGGTTAAGTGGACCCTAGTTAATGATCCTGATGATAAAAAATCATTGATAGCAAAGGAAAACAGATACATGTGTCCAGTTACACATGATATTTTGAGCAATGCTGTACCATGTGCTATTATTAGGTAAACCTATATTTTTTGTTTTTATGCATCACTAGTTATTAACACCAACTGCCCTTGTGGACTACTTAGATATTATAATAGTACGAGATCCCACTGCAAATTTGTACACCCGTCGGGTTTGTAGTAAAAACGAAATTTGTATATATATTTATGATTATCAATATACATATATCAGGTTTCCCATCAAAATGTGACTGCTTATATATAACCACAAATATACTTACAAATTTCGTTTTTACTACAAAACCGATGGGTGAACGAATTTGCATTGGGATTTTGGGTAAAGGAATAATATTGAAACAATGCTAATATATACCTATGTACAAAACGTCTTTAAATAAATTCATATTATAATTCTCAGAACTACTGGGCATGTCGTTACAATGGAGTGTGTGGAAAAACTTATTAAAAAAGATTGGCTACATCCTCTCACAGGTGAAAAGTTAAAAGAAAAGGATATTATTCCACTGCAAAGAGGAGGTACAGGATATGCACTCACCAATGAAAATCTTGAGGGGAAGAATGAGAGACCGGTTTTACAAGCTTAATTTTTTCAAAAATAATAAATTAATATTTGACTATTATAAATTCTTTTCATTGTCTCACATAATCAGTAGCAACAATGTTTGTTTAGGGTTAAGTAGTATGTTTGTATAAAAAATAATTTATAGAAACCATGAATTTGATAAAAAATATAATGTATTAATTGGTGAAAACAAAATAAATGCATTTGTATAATTATTCTAAGATATCAAAATATTTATTTAAAATATGTAAATTATTGTACTACACTTATTATGAATTTGTCTATGAATTATTAAATGAAAACAGATCCATTTGGAAATCAATAGAATTGTTTCTTATAGCAGTTTCTGGACTTGTTAATTCGTTTCCAAGGGATTCCAAGAAGCTTATTAAAGCATGTCCATTATTTGATGCAAAATCATCACTTATATCAACTTCACTATTATCTGCTAATCTACTAGTATCCTTTGTGTCTTTAACATGAATTAAGGCAGGTTCTATTAAAGCATCTGATCTCAGGAAGTCATCTGATTGATCACTTATCATACTATTTGTCCTCATAAAGTTATTTGTGTTATCAGACCAGTCCTTGGTTGCGTTTTTTAGTTGTTCAGAGTTTTCACCAAAAATAGTTTGAGCTTCAGCACTAATAGTGTTTAAATTTTGATCAATTTCTTGGGCCAGCTGATTTAATTGTAAAGGCTGAACTATTTGTACTTCATATTTCGACATTTTCTCAGGGTTAATTTGAAATTTCCGAAACACAGTTGATGAGGATTTTATTGGTGATGATCTGATATCAAAATGTGTACTATGGAACTGTATATGAGCTGGTTTTGTATTTAACAGCTCTGTTGATTCATTTTGAGCTTGATCATTATTTGTTAATACACTTTCAACAGATTTTGATGCTATGTTACTATCAGTCTTATTTGTATCTGTGATAAGGGAAACAATATCATCTATTGTTAGGCCCATATCTGATTCAGTTGCAAGTTTAATTTTTTTCCCTCCAATATCATGATATTTTTGTTCCATTTTTTGCTTTCTATTTTCAATCTTAACTGTCGGTCTTTTCTCTGTTGTTTTTAATGAAGTATCAGTCTTGATTCTATCCACTTTTTTGGTGTCCACAGGTTGCAATGTAGTTTGGATTTTTTCTTCAATATTTACTTGAGGTGGTGTCTGGATTTTAGGTGGTATTGGTAGTGGAGCAGGATTATGGCTACAATAACCC
Source organism: Napeogenes sylphis (assembly GCA_959347405.1). NCBI lineage: Eukaryota > Metazoa > Arthropoda > Insecta > Lepidoptera > Nymphalidae > Napeogenes > Napeogenes sylphis. The sequence goes on from OY365782.1 coordinate 8,598,454, forward strand.
TCTTTATCTTTCTTACAATTAAGGGCATCTATATTTAGTTTGTAGTCACCTGGATTAATTCCTAATAACCTGTAAAAAACGATATATATGTAAGAAGGATTACTTATATAATAGTTATATCTAATACAATAGAACATATCTAGGAATAATTCCTTAGGATTGATTGAAACCAAGTGATCTTGGTTAATAAATCTATATTAATCACTTAATCCTCATTTTATAAATATATCAATTATTTTATAAAGGGAAGTGCAACTGGAGCATATACCTTGTCGTTCAATAGACAAATGATTTAAATCATTATATGAAATTATAGAAACCTTAATATTTTATTTTACCTGCTAATATTCTCATTGATATTATTTGATTTCATATTTGAAGTACCATCAGTCTTCATTAAACAAGGGGCAATAAATTTCAAATTTTCAATTAAATTCTCTAATTGCTCTAAGAAGATACTTGCTCTGTTTTCTTCAGAGCTAGCTTGAACAATTGTTAGAAGGCATTGAAACAAGTCATTGTGCAGTCTTGATGGTAGGTGAGATGGATTAAACTCATAGTGACGGTTGAGACGTTGGGGACTACAGAATTTCTAAAAATAGACAATGTATTATTGTTTATGAAATATATATTGATCAAAGGTTTATGGATCTAGTAATTTTCATTTAATTCTTTAATTTTATGTAAAACTTACAGAAGCACATTGGAGGCAGGAAAATGTTGTGCCGTTTTTCTTTTTACTTTTGTTAGGTGTTTCTTCAATGAGGATGTTTTTTGGTAATTTTACAATTCTTCCACTTCGAGTAACTTTAGTCTACAAATATTTAAAGAAAATTACTACTTTACTTCAATTACATTTCATACTAGTAAATTTATTTGTGAAAAATTATTGCAAAGGATTGCTTATAGCATATACATACCTCAAGATGAAATCTGTGGTCATCCTCTGTGTCAATCTCAGTTTCAATATTGGTAGATATTTCTTTTTTAATCTCTTGTTTCTTCTCTAATAATAACTCTTTGTTTTTACCAACAACTGCCAAATCTTTTGGAGAAACTACCCTTTATAAATAAAATCAGTTATACAAGATATATCTAATAGAAATAACAGATAATACACAAGTAATATTTTAAAAACTTACTTATAAATGTACTTAGTATTTGTAACAGGGTCATAAGTGGGTTCTGGAGGAGTATTCTGAGGGTTGTTAAATATTTGTAATGCATGATTCACTATTTTCATCTGGTCATTGCTGAGGCGGTTTAGACTAGAAGTAAATAAATCATAAAACATAATATATAAATTGATAAATGGCTATCCATGCTTGACACTATGTGTCGCACATAGAAAATATCTTTATATAAAAAAATTATATACCTGTGGTATGTTTCACCCAATTTAAGCAATTGTACTGATGTATGACGAGATTTGTGACATCTAAAAAAATATTGATTTTATTCATCATAAACATAATTATGTCATAAAAATAACTATGTTAAATATATAATTCTAGAATAAATCAATACATACTTTTCTTTTGGTTTTATCTTTGGCAATATTCTTCCATTCTGAGATCTAGTTATGTTGGGGAGGTCCTTAAGCTTTACAATTTTACTATTTATATCTAACTTAGAGACGGAGGATGGAACAACTGGTTTACTAGCAACATACATTGGTTTTAGGACCATATTATTTACAGGTGTCACTACACTTGCTTTGGTGGATACTTTTGCTTCACTTTTTGGAAGTAGAAAACTAGCAAGTTTCAAATTGTTTCCGACCACATTGCATTCCTGCTTTTTCAAAATTCTTGGCTTACAACTATTTTCGGCTTGATTAAGGTTAGTTTCCAGTTTGCCGCTACTCTCGTAAAATCGTTTTAAACTGTCGGTTATGGGTTTTTGGGGGCTTGGGTTATTTTGCGATATGATATAAGATTTTGACTGAAACATATGTTCTTTATTAATTTTGCATAACTAAGACACAAAAAATAAATTAATGCAAATAAACAATACCTGAGTTACGGCAGAGCTATCTATAAAAAAAACAGGTGTGTACTGACATGAATTCATAAAGATATTATCAGAAGATGTATCCATATTAAATAAAAATATAATCTATACGACAATATTAAGTTTTCTACATAACAAAATAATAATAATAAAAAAAAACAAAAATGTTACTATTTTGTTAATTACAATTAACAAACGACTTCCTTGTTGTGCTTTTAGATTTGTGACGTTGTGTACGTGACATTGATGTTACTTTGATCGTTTAGAAAATAAAACTTATGATAAAAATATTTTTATTATAACTTATAAATATATTTATATATACCTATTAAAATATTTTGTAGATAATTTTAAATTGGGTACATTACATGGAATATTTTGTTTTAAAACTTAAAAACTAAACTAAAAAAATATATTTCTAAAGTGTTTTTTGTCTATGGGTTCAATTTTGAAAATGCTATTTAGAATATTCATTGCTAAAATTAAAATATAAATATAAAATAACATAACAAATATTCTTATAAATATACTTTTAAACATTTTTCAGGTACATGTACATATTATACTTTTATTCTCATTAAAGTTATTTGCATGTGGCAATAAAAGACTCTACTCTATTCAAAGACAACATAACCTTTTCTTTCTGAATAGCCAAGCTCTGTCAAGCTAAGGTGAATATAAAATATATTTAAAAAAGATATCTTTGTAACTGAGAATTTATCGTTTTAGTGAAGTAAAAGAGTAATATAATGTAAAATCTTTATATTGTACTAAATAATTACACGGATCCATCTAAAACTATGCTTAAAATGCATTAGTGATAACATTGTTTCAGCCACGTGCGGGTTTTAAATATAATATTGTTTATTTTTTAGGCATAAAGATGACGAACTCCAAAGGTTACCGTCGTGGAACGAGGGACTTGTTTGCCCGCAGGTTCCGTACTCATGGTACCATCCCTCTTTCGACGTATATGAAAGTATACAAAGTCGGTGACATCGTTGACATTAGGGTATGTGGTTGTTTGTTATATTTCAATAGCAATGTATATTCACTGCAACTTTAATTCTCAAATTCTGTTGTTCTCATTTTAGGGTAATGGCGCAGTCCAAAAGGGCATGCCACACAAAGTTTACCACGGAAAGACTGGCCGTGTATACAACGTAACCGCACACGCCCTAGGAGTCATTGTGAATAAAAGGGTCTCTGGCAGAATAATTCCCAAGAGAATCAACATTCGCATTGAGCATGTCAGACACTCCAAGTGCAGAGAGGATTTCCTGAAGCGTGTGAAGGAGAACGAAAGGTTGCTTAAGGAAGCTAAGGCAGCTGGCAAAGTTATCAACCTGAAGAGACAGCCACAGCCACCTAGGGCTGCACATATTGTCAGTGGATCAGAGAAGCCAGTCTTACTTGCTCCTATTCCATACGAGTTTGTGGCTTAAACTGAAATAAACTAATTATAAGAATTTGATCTTTTATTGTTGCTATAATTATAGTTAACCCTATTAGGTACTAAAATAGTAACATTAAAGTTAATAAATATTATAGATCATATTATATTTTATAATATTTGTTCATAATTTCACCTGTCTATGAAAAATGTGGAAACACAAATTTACAGCAATAAAACACCTATCCATTCTTACACCGTGTTACCAAAATATATACAGTAATTTTTTTGTAATGCCACAATCAATATTTCCAAAAACTATTTAGGTTTTTTCTCATGTATGTATCTAACATGTAACCTTTGTTTTTTCAATCAATAATCAGTGTAAGTAAAATTTGTCCATTTTAGTATATTATTTAGGTAGATACTAACTATTAATCAACAATATAAAGTTAAACTATAAGTAAGGAAAATTTTAATAATATTAGAAAAATCTGATAACTTAAAAGAATCTAAATCAAAATCTTTATAATTCTTTGTCTTACATTGAACTTATAAAATGTAATAACAAATGGCATAAATTTAATAAAATGATTATTATTTATTATCATTATCTCTATTATAATAAAAATGTATCTTTTGAAACAAACTAAACATTTTCGCTTTTAGTTGTATCACTATCTAATTCCCATGAAAATTAGTGTACCCCAAGGTAGTGTTCTATCACCCCTTTTATTCTCTATCTTTATTAATACTGTTACTCCATTTCTTACATCCTCTTTACACCTATATGCTGATGATTTACAGATATATGTTACCTCTCTGGTTCACGATATTGATAGTGCTATCCAAAAACTCAATCATGATTTGGAACATATTAACACTTGGGGTAGGACATATGGGCTTAGTGTGAACCCTGATGAGTCCCTATTAATATGCAATTAAAGCTTATGCGTCAAAAATAGGAAAAAAGGGTGTAAAATAGTCTATTTTTGAAGTTTATGTTTTTGTATATTTTCTCTGGGTTCAAAAATACTTAAGAGACAACGAAATGCGGTTTAATTAATCGTTAAAGAACGGAACGAAGATCAAAAGCTTGTACAATGTAGCCTAGATAAAAATAAAGATACCTATTATCTATTTTAGCAGCTTTTTGTCCTTATTCCGAAAAACGATAATGTCAATAATCCTAAGGATACTAGACCGATAGTCCTAACAAATACTATAATTTCCGAAGTATTTTCTCTTTTTTACAAACAAAAATGACGCAATTCATGATTAACCATAGATATTTCAGGTCTAATCACCGGAAAGGGTTTTTGCCCGGAATTTCTGGATGCCTGGAACATAATACGTTAACATCGGAATGCCTTAAAGATGCTAGAACTAGCGAGAGACAAATTACGGAGTGTTGGATAGCCTTAGAGAACGCCTTTGGGTCGGTACGACATGAATGATGATGTTCGCGCTTAGATGGTATAACTTTCCTTTGGTAGTTAGCGACATTATTGCATTCAAAATTAGAATTCTCCGTAATTTGTAATGAACCATTCAAAATCACTCAATTATACCATAGGTTTATTTCAGGGTTGTTGTATTTCACCAATTATATTTAATATACTTAGTTATTAATATTTTAACAGACAAATTAAATAGACACGAAAAAAGTGGGGGTATCAGTTTAAGTTTCGGTTTCATTTAATTATTATAAAAAATTTAGGACCATGATCAAAATCTTTAGACAGAAAATAATATCAAAGGAATAGTGTAATCATGCAAAAAAAATATATCGCACTACACGCCGCTTTTCGGCTTAAAAATCGCGCTTTAGACGAAAAAATAAATACACATGATAATTTTACTGCACCCCTATACCCCCTTGTGATATTTCGTTATTTTCGCCAAACCCCCTTCTTTCGAGCCTCACGTGGTTAATGGATGGCCCCCAAGTTAGAAATCATACGGGAAAGGGTTAGTCTTTCAGCAGAAAGAGCGCGGAAGGGTATGACAACCACCAAACGATCTGTAGAATTTTATAATTCTATTCTATAAAATTTTATAATTCTATTCTATAAAATTTTATAATTCTATTCTATTATAATTCTATTCTATAATTTTATAATTCTATTCTATTATATATAATTCTATTAAATCATTTATAATGAAAGAAGACTTAATAATCAAATAATCAAAACCGAAGCCTTAATCAATTTTAGACGCGGCTTTTGATTGGACTTTCATGATCGACGCGTATAAAAAGCATTACAGAATCCCTGGGGATGTTTCGTCATCCAGAGCGGACCTATTCCTGTATTTTAAACATCTAACCCTCTTGATACTTGTGGAGCTTACTGTTTCTTGAGAAACAAACATCCCAAGGGATCACACATTTAAGCTTAATAAGTAAGTATTACGAACTGACCAACGAAATATCCAGGAATAAATTTATAGTCAGCTTGTAGGTACGCGGTAGAAGTGGGAGCGAGAGGTATAACAGCAAAATCTTTCTATAACTTAATTAAGGCCTAGGCCTTTCTAGAACAAGCACCGGTTCATTTCTAGACCGTACTTCAAAGGCGGCATTAGTAGGTTAACTTTCCAAATTTAGTTAGGTAGAAGAGGAGTGTGGATAGTGGAGACGAGCGTGTTTGCGCATAATAAAGGGGCCCTTTAAACCTAAACCTGGGTCGCAAGGCCCAGGCACTGTTTGAACTCCTACAACGCGATGGGCTCTTCACCCGCATGGTGAATTCATGAAATGCTAAGAAGCTTAGTAGTTAGTCTTCTCTTTTCTTTGAATCTCCTAAGTCTATAAGACTCGGAATATAAATCACCTATCCTAATATTCAATCTATCTTGTAATTACCATTTCAAAATGTTTAAATCTAACCTCATTTTTCAAAGACATGTTTGAAAGTTTCTTTGCTAAAATCAAACCATTTTGTCATGTAATTTAAGCTCCTACCAATAAAAAGTGAAAAATTCCTGATAGCTTTGTTAAATATTTTGGGTGTTAAAAAGTTCACATTAACTGACTGAAGGAAATGTCAGATACATTTCATTCAGTAATTATAAATCGTTTCCATCATCTGTTCCAACTTATATGTTGAATAGTTAAAGTACTAGTTAAGTACTTACCTATAAATCCAATATTGAGTGTTTTGTTCTAAGAAGTTCTAGTAAAGGTTGGAAATAAAGATTTTCACATACTTTATTTGTATGCAAAAGCTTAATTATCAAAAATAAAGTATCGTTGGCAACCCTAGTCTCCTTAGATACCTTAATTTAGTTTTCCGCGTAGTCAAGGTCATCGCAGATGATTCGTGTCGTTAGTTATACAAACATTTAGTCATTTTTTTTACAAATAATCTAATTTAAGCAGCCATTTGTGCTCTCTTAACGTACCTACTATGTATATTAATTGTTAACTACTCTTCACCGGTCTTCTGTAAAAACTTGATTATTATTAGCCCCTGACAACTAAGACACCTTGGGCTGTTGAAATCACTACAAAATGTTTTTTTTTTTATATCAACCAACCAATAATTATCGTATCTAGGGATTTAATAAAACAAATATAACAGGAAAAAATCACAACTTATAATTTTAAAATGTTTTATATTTACAAATGAATGAATTTGAATAATTAGAATAATATTTTTTAATGATCGAAATTAAATCTCAATAACATATGCCATTCAAACTTTAACAATGTGGCATATTAACATTATTTAAGGTGTCTATCTTAATTATATAAATTACTATATTTAGTGAAACTTAACAACTAGCATCCCTAGATTGATAAAAAAGTATATATCCTGTTTCAGATGATTTCTGTATATCAGAAGTTAGGCCGTAGAAATCTTCTATAGCAGAAGCATCAATTTTCTGTAACAAAAATATTAAATTGAACTTGACCTGAATATTATATATATATATATATATATATATATATATATATATATATATAGTATTACATATGTTATCTACTATTTATTATCTACAATCTACTTGGCACGAAATATCAGTCAGTATTCCTATAGTCACTTTATATCTAAAGTCACATAATACTCACATCCACCATATCATCATCAAACAATAGCCAGAAGCCATGGCTCTTCACAATGCTGATGTAGTGACCACGGTTGGGTCCCGAGCCACAATGCACAACCACAGCCACTAAGTCATACAGACGGTCTGGGTTCACTGCATCATCTGACTGTGGATTATTATTTATCATGTTAGTAGTTTCACTTGCAGTTTCACTCAAACCTTTTTTTAAATATTTATTGTGTTATGGGCATGTTGTGTTCATTGTTTTAAAAAAAGTTACTTAAAACAATGAAATAATATTAGTATTTGGTACTACCCTAAATTTGCGAGTCAATTATACAGGATTATTTTTGATTCATCAATTGTTTATTTTTATCTAGTATTAATTTACGTTAGCTGGGCTTAAGATAATAGTTGCTCTTACTAGAATAAAATGGTGATATACATACTGTATTAAATAGACGCAGTTCCAAAGGAAAAACAACTCTATGTGAAACTTTAATATGTCTATTATATTGTTCCATATATTTAAATCTTTTTAAATGCAATGCTAGTATGAGTGGTAACTTTTTGACCCTCATACGCTTCTGTGCCTCCTGATAACTACTGCAATTGTCACACTTAAATTTGTTATCATTGCATAGTGTTTCAGTGTCACTAAAGCACTTCAGACAGTGTGTTATGCTCGTATTTTGGTCTACATCCACCTGTAAAAAAAATAATACATATATATATTGTTTAAATCCATACTTATAATTATTATTTATTGTTTGTCATTATTCACTTTTAACAAACAATCAAAATTATGAATCTATCTAGAATTTACATGAGTTAAATTTTAGTAGGATAGATGTTCTAAAATTAAACCTATTCAAAATCAGGAATTCAGCTAATATAAACTAAATAAATGTTCAAACCTGTAAATCAAAGAAGTGTTCATCCTTACTGCTAACAGTTTCACAGTTCAAGCACCTGGTCTCGCTAGTGAGTGTGCCCTGGAATATCTCATGCACCCATGTGGGCTCGGTGCTCTGTGGCACACTGCCATTGCAAGTGAGATTATCTTTGACACCATCTGTCTTTTGTAGTTTCAACGTGCTTTGATTCCTTTCAGCTGCAAAAATATAATAGTTAATTGTTAGTGAAATTTTTTAGTCACTGTTAGAAGTAATGTAACTTTATCTTTACTATGTAAATCTTATTCAGACAATATATCAAACATATACAATGTTGAGACATGAGAGATTGGTACATATTAGCTACTCTTTTATTTAGTAAGTGGCACTATTAACTCAATAGTTATTGTGATCAAAGCACACATGTTGATACATGTTGGATTAGGGATACATAGAAAGTTCTGGGACTATGATATGAAGTTTGGAAATTGAAAGGTTTATCTATACAGAAACTGCAAGCAATAATCAGTGATTACAAATTTTATGTATAACTAGTTGTTTTGTATAAGAACTTTGTAAATATGTATACTTGTACATATTATTTTTATATACTAATGCTAAATATCTCAATGTATAAATCAATACTTATTAGGAAACTACTGTTGTTGAAAGTACATCTTGAAATTTTGCAGAATCATAATTTATATATTTTTTTACTTCATTATTGGAGCATCTTACGTTGCATTTATTATTTAAAAATTATTCTATAGAAAAATATTTATTAATTTATTAAACCACTCACCTAATATGATCTCATTTATGTGATTTATAAGAAAATTAAGAAACTCATGAGCATCTTGCTGCATATAATTATCAAACTCTTCTGTAAAATGAAAACAATCTAATTAGATCCTTTTATATAAATTCACCATTACCTTTATTTTATTTATTAGTCTAAAATGTATATTTTTTCTTAGCATTCTTTACCTAAATTCTATTTAAATAGCTTACCTTTTTCTTTCCTTAATCTAGCAATAAATTTCTTAGGTGCAATAGATCCTACTTTCTTCTTCTGTGTAGCAATGCTATAAAAAAGATCTGCTAAGCATGTTAGTAGGGTTTCCTTGGTTCTTTTATTCTTTGCTTTATATTCTAGAACTTTCTCTCTAAATGGCCTACAAAAATATAGAGCTTGCAAAACAGAATTGCTATAACAGGTGTTGCCAAACTGGAAAAAAAAAGTTTTTTAAGTAAATTTTAGATAAAGAGCTTATTAAAAGTATATCGCCTACTTCTATTATAATAAAATAGACACAACAGATATGTTAAATTATTATACCCTAATATTAACAAAAATTGATTCAGTCTCTTTCAATAAGGTTTTCATTATCATGAATAGTATATGTTTTTAATATTGGGGTATAAAAAAACTTGTAATAAAAAGAAATAATTCTTAAAAAATATTATAAAGAATCTTCACCAAAATAGCCAAGTTGACAATAATATTTTTCAACATACTAAGAGATTGAAAAGAAGCCTTACATTTTATGTCAAGTTAAATATAGTTTTTTGAATATATACTTACATTAACTAAACCAAAGTAATGTTCATTTGGTGGAAACTGCTCTGACCCAATATCTCTTTCTAGCTGTGATATATTTGCGCCCTGAAACGGTTTAGTCAACCACTCATCTCAAATACTTCATAACTTCGATTCTGATTAGATGTTTATCTTTTTTTATTCAGATAAAATGGTATCGTAATATGTTACCTAATACTTTTGCATAATTGTCGTGATCAAATAAGAACTTTAATGGCTATATTTATATTCAATGTACATGGGTTATTTTTTATACTTACCATTCTCTGTTGGAAGTTAAGGCCGAGATCCTGACATATTGACATTTGCAATCCTGTTTCAATAACTGTATACTAAAACACGTGTTCCTATATTCAATAAACTTAATTTACACTAGTTTAGCCGTTGGTCTTAGAAGTTAGAAGCATAATTATTGTAAATCCGTTTAGCTTATGCAAAATAAGCACAACAGTCAGTCAACTTACGTCCATGACAATCAATCAATTCTTTGACATTTTATTTCAGGTTTGCCACTCTGTCACGTAGTCGATAACGCGGATTAAATAGGTTAGTACATTACTAAATTTATCGATATCATAATTTATTTCAATTTATTATAATTTTGAAATTTGACACACGAAACACTCTTTTTATTTTTGATAATGCATAAAATACTATTAAATTTTATTGCCGTCTCGCTAAATGTTAAATTACAATAATGTATTCTTTTATTTTATATGAAGTTTTAAGGTATTGGCTGTTCTATTAAGCCACAGTTTGGAAAAACCTTTGATGTATTTAAACAAACTATAGATAGTTCAAACAACTTTAATTGTTTTTTACATTATAAAACAAATATATGAAATCGATTTTATTTAAAAAAAATCGATTCTTACTGCAAAAGGTTTACTCAATTTAATACATAAAATAATCTGTATTTTGAGCTAATAGCTCTACATGTCATATTTCATATCCCGCCGGCTGTTGCTATAAAATATCTCTACACTCTATTGTTCCGTATCGACTCTATGAAATTGTGACTCGCGAGTTCCCTAATCGAAACAGGAATAGGGAACGCAACATTATTAAAAATCTGTGCTTAAGTTTACGTGTACGTTGTTGACGTGGCACGCAAGAATTTTGATGTACTGATTGTTTGAAATATACATTTTCCAAAACTAGGTTCAAAGAACTAACCGTAAGTGTAATTTGTTTGACTATTACGTTCCAAATTAGTTATAAAATAAATATCGGCATCTTCAATTTTTTGTTATAGTATATTAACAAAACTTTCCGGTAATTATTATAAAATATATACTAATAATATCTGTAAAGTAATTTATCTAACATACTTTAACTAAAGATATATTTATAATATATTTGTAAGTAAACTTAATCTACTTGATCGTTATCAAGTGACTTTAATTATAAAAAATCTTTTGAATGCCATTTTAAATAATTATTCTTTACCGCTTGAAGGCGGCGACGAAAATGACCGGTCTAATTAGGTGCATTGGAATTTAGTTATGAAATTATTTTGCAAATATTGCTGCTCTAACATAAAAACTACAATTAACGTGGTTATACCAAAATAGGGGTTTGAATAAAAATATTTTTTATTATTCTCACTGACATTATATTCACAGACTCATTATTTTTACAAAATAGGGGTTACAATAAAATTATTTTAATTGTTTTCACAGAAAAATGTTAACAACATTGTACATAGTTCTTGCAATAACAGCAGTATTTGCTGGGGTTCCAAACCCAGATGAATCCAAGAGAATGATGGATCATTTATCTGATGCTGAACATTATAAGAATGAACATCATAACAAGCAATTTGATCATGATGCATTTCTTGGTGAGGATCAAGCAAAAACCTTTGATCAATTATCCCCTGAAGAAAGCAAAAGGAGATTGGGGTAGGTGTTTTAACAGGTTATAAATTTAAAAGTATTTTTTATGCAGTGTTTATTTTATATTATATGAAAATAAAAGACATTCAATTATGGCACTAGTAAAATGGATAATACTGTTTGCATGCTCAATGTTAATCTAATGAAAATACCTACTTTAGTCAAAAAGTATTAGTAGTAATGCTACTTTCATATATTCCAGAACTAATAAAATATTTAAAAAAAATGTTTGAAAATTTACACCTCCTGCCTACCTACACAATTTAATAAAAATAATGTTGAAGTTACTAGTAGTAGATAAATCTCAAGGTTCATTTACACCCACGTGTATGTGGGTTACACAAAGTATGTGAACAGCTAATATGTACACAGCTGTTTATACATTGCAGTTAAACATGTGTTGACATGTTTTTAGTTTCTAAATTAAAATTGTAATAGTATAATGAATAATTACCTAAAATATTTTTTTAGTATTCAATTTAAATATGTTGCCAGTGTTGTTTAAAACATATTAAGATTAATTAAAGGACAATATACTATGTACTTTATGGAACTCCATAAAGTACATATTGTCTTTTAGATACTCGTAAGGTTTAACCATGCTGCAAATCATAAAATTATTCTTCATTAAAATAGTCTATATCAAAGAAATTTATATATTGCTAAAAATTCCATTACCTACATAAAGTTCACTGACCCTGTTATCACATGATAAATTATTTCCAGAATAATTGTTGACAAGATAGATTTTGATAAAGATGGATTTATCACGCTTGTTGAACTCAAGGATTGGATTCGCTACACCCAGAAGAGATACATTGAAGAGGATGTGGAAAGACACTGGAAACAACATAGCCCTAACAATGAAGATGTCATCCCTTGGGAGGTGAGCTGAATTATGTTGATTTTCTTATTCCTCTATACCTTTTTGTTCTAGAGATCGTAGCATAATATCTTTGTTAATAAATATTATGCAATAGAAAGTTATATAAATAATTTGTATTAAAATTTTGTTAGTTTGAATGGTTTTGTGAAATGTATATCACAGTATACTATGGAAAACGAATGTTTTATTCATACTACATAATATATATATATTTTTTTTCCTTTGCGAATTTGCGATCAGTCCTTGCACTTTTAGCAAATGTGTTCCAAGGTCGTAGTAGTTTAGGCGTGTCCTCCATCGAGGGCATCTACCCGTTTTTCATTCGAGTTATATAATATCTTTCCTCTTGAGACGTTTTACATAACTACATATAGTCAGTTGTTGTGCGAGGGTGTTAGGGTGCTTGTCTAGCCTCTCCTTATATTGTAGTCCAATTTGCTTGATTTCTTCTTTAATGGTTGTCATTTCCAAGTGTGTTCGGCGTTTGTGACACACCAAGGCACATTGCTGATTTTTCGAAGGATCATATTTTGCATTCTTTGCAGGCATGATATATTAGAATCTGTAGCACTACCCCACAGCTGAAGGCCATAAGTCCAAACCGGTTTTAAGATTGCCTTATAGATGAGTAATTTATTTTCCATAGACAGTTTACTATTTTTACCCAGCAGCCAAAAGAGGGTCTTGTACCTGATATTGAGTTCTTCTCTCTTTTTTTTTATATGTACCTTCCATGTTAGACGGCGGTCCAGGTAAAGTCCAAGATACCGGATGCTGTCACGTTGTGGTAGGGTGTGGTTTTCTAGTTTGACTTGTGGGCAATTACCCTTTCGCAATGTGAATGTAACGTGAGCCGATTTTGATGCACTGGGTTTAATGCGCCAATCTTGCGACCATGTAGTTGTATCATCTAGGCCTTTTTGGAGGATTACTGATGCTACCCCGGGATCTTTACTGCTTGCCAGGATGGCAGTATCATCCGCGAAGGTTGCGATTGTGACATCCTTTGTGCCAGGCAGGTCAGCTGTGAAGATCGTATACAGGACTGGACCTAAAACTAAGCCTTGTGGAACACTAGCGTGAATGTCATAAAATCTTGACATTGTTTCTCCTTCTTTGACCTGGAACACACTTTCAGCAAGGTATGACTTGAAGAGCAAAAAGTAGGTATGTGGAAGATTTGTTTTTATTTTGTACAATAGCCCCTTGTGCCAAAATTTGTCAAAAGCCTGCTGAATATCTAGGAATACTGCAGAACAGTATTCTTTTTCCTCCAGGCTTTTTCTGATTTTGTCATAGACTCTATGCACTTGTTCTACGGTTGAATGTTGATGTCTAAATCCAAATTGATGATGAGGTATTACATTGTTTTTTCAAGTATAGGAAGTATTCGGTGAAGAAGAAGTTTTTCGAAGATCTTTGATAGAGTGGGGAGCAGGCTTATTGGTCTATAAGAGCTAACTTCAGTCGGAGGTTTGCTTTCTTTGTGTATAAGAATTATTTGGGATACTTTCCATATCTGAGGGAAGTATTGGACTCTCAATATGCCATTATATAGAGTTGTTAGGAAGGTTACAGCTTTTCTTGGTATTTGTTTTATCACTTCCTTGGTGATGAGGTCAAAACCTGGAGCTTTCCTTTCTTTCAACTCTGTTGCTACCTTCCACACTTCTCTAGCTGTCACCAGTTTAGGTGGTTGATCCATCTGTAGTTCCTGGTTAAGTATGCTATCAACATGAGCTTCAAACGTCTTATCTTCGGAGTCATTTGGCGAAAATACTTTTGATAGGTGCTCCGCAAATACGTCTGCTTTCTCCTGTGCGGATTTTGCCCAGCCGTATGCTGTTCGTAATAAACATAATATAATAAAGCTGCATTTTTTAACCCTTTTACTTACTTTACTTTTTGAACCCTTTCTGGAACTTGATTTATTTTTTTGCCTTTATAAATTATAAAAATATAATTGCCTTATTGACAATATACCGTTTCTATTTTTAGTCTTATAAAAAGAATGTCTATGGATTCATGGATGAAATGACTGAGAATGAATTACGAAACACTGAAGGTTTTACCTATACCAACTTGTTGAAGAGAGATCGCAGGAGATGGCATTATGCTGGTAAGTAATTTATAAAATTGTACTAGTCAAGTATTCCCTATGTCAATTTAATCCTATCCTAACACTTTATCCCTTTATTATTTAATATTACATTAAATTATAAGACTTAAAAAAATATATTAATTCAATTAAAACCATTGTACTCACTGTAATTTATAATAATTTTTAGCTTTAATAAATAGCTGGACCAGAATTCAGAAACTTTACTGTCTTGAATGTTTGTAACAAGTCATAATATAAAATAACTAATATTGTAATATATAATAATATTAAAACTATCCACCCCTTCCTTAACTGCGGGAATTGCATTTAAGACATTGACGTCTTGTTACCGTTACGTACTGGTCTTTTGTTAATAGTAACAGATAGTTTAAAATTATTTAAAAAAAGGCAATCAATCGGTTTTAGTAAAATCAGATATGATTTTGAAAAATTAAATTTACCAATTTAGTTCTATTGGAATATTATTGTATTGTACAGTTTTATTAAATTGTATTGCATAATAGTAGTAGTAGTATTGTAGTATTTCGTAAGTATTTTATAACTGGTTTGTAATAATACCAGCTCTATCCTAAAGTAATAGATATATCTTTTCCGATCTTTAATGTTTAACTTATGAAATTTTTCTAAGTTCTTGCAGGCTTTTGTAAAAAAAAATGTGTTTGTGTGTTATTATAAAGTAATAATAATTATAATACACATATATGTTAACCCAAAATCCAGTAAATAAATACATTAAAACGTAAATATAAATAATTACAGTGGTACATGGGCAAAACGTTTATTGCCTAGTAAAATTCAAAGATAGGAAAAGTTATAAACGTTATGAGTAAACATATTTCATATTTATATTTTATTAGCAGCATGTAGTTTAAACAGCAATATAAAATACAGTTAATGGGTAAAATGGTATGAATATGTTGTATTTCCTTTACAAGGTGTCTGTCAGCCCCGCTACATGATCTAAACTCTGTCGTATCTAACTTAACCGAATTACAAAATCTCACTTGATTCGTGCCGCGATTCGTTATATACAAACATGCATCTAATACACATATATAAAGCTGTTTGTAGACTTTGGTTATTTAATTTAATATTGCCTTAACATGTAACTATATAGTATAGTACCTCTTTTGTTAATAATCACTAAATAAATAAAACAACAATCAGATGGCGATCAAGACGACTCCTTGAATAGAACCGAGTTTGCGTGGTTCCTTCATCCAGAAGACCACAGCGGAATGAGAGACGTCGTAGTGCTGGAGACTTTGGAGGATATCGATAAAAATAAGGTAATATATATTTTTTTCATTAACTTGTAGGAAAACTGTAATTGGTTTCTCGTAGATAACTGCTTTAAATCGGTATTAACTTGCATCCAATTGAAACGTAATCTATTTGTATAGTCTTTAATAAAGTCGATTTGAAATATTCATACTCTGCGATATTTATTTGTATTAGTTGCTACTCAATAACCGATATTTTTATTTTAAATAATTATAGGAGAAGTTAGTTTCGCGTCACTGTAATAAGTTTTAATTTTTTGTTTCAAGATCACGTCGTTTTGATCAAACAAAAAATGTAACTCAATATTCATTTCTAAATATAATAATAGTTTTCTGAATATATTTCAGGACGGTAAAGTATCTCTGGATGAATACATCGGCGACATGTACAAACCTGAAGAAGGCGACGTCTCGGAAGACGAACCAGACTGGGTGAAGCAGGAAAGGGAACAATTCACTGGATACAGGTATGTACAGATTTTTATACAACTGATTTTTTTACAACCTATCAGTGTAAACAATAATATTTATTACCTAATAGATCATATAAGATGAGTTTATAATATCGAAATGTGGTAAAGAAAGCGGAAAATAATTTAGAAATGTCCGTGCTTGTAATTATAAGTATATACTAAAATTAAGGGTCTCCAGACCCACCCGCTCCCCCGGTGACGCTGTAATAGCCAACAGGGCTAACAGCATAGACAAAAAAAAAAAAAAAAAAAAAAAAAAAAATACTAAAATATAAATGTAATTCACAGAGACACAAATAAAGACGGTTTCATGGACGAGCGGGAGGTGAAGGAGTGGATCGCTCCCCCGGAGTTCGACCACGCAGAGGCGGAGGCGCGCCACCTCGTGTTCGAGGCCGACTCGGACGCGGACGAGAAGCTCACTAAGGACGAGATCATTGACAAGTATGACCTCTTTGTCGGCTCGCAGGCCACGGACTTTGGAGAGGCCCTCGCGCGACATGACGAGTTTTAAATGAAGTTTCATTAAGTGTTGCCATATGCAATATTATATTATGTTTTCGTGGCAACTACGTACATTTTTTTGTTATTGTAATGTTTTTTGTCACTACTGCCATATTAGATTCTATCTATTTTTGATTATGTATAATATATAAATAAGTAATAACGAAATATGTAAGGAATCTCGAAAACGAAAACGCGTGAAATTATTTACTTTCTTTCTTGTAATGTTTAGGGTAGCGATTAAATATAAAATGCCAAAGCTTTGAAAAGCAATCTGTAATATTATTTAGTACTAATATCTGTGTTACTAATTATTTAATGATGTTTCTGTAATTCCAAAATTCTATGCATTTAATATTAATTTTAAGTAATTACACTAAAACAAGCTGTAAATGTTAACCATCAGTTAAATATTTTCTTATATGTTTACAACTTAACCTACTTTTATGAATAAATAATTTTAAAATATTTTTTATTTATTATTCCTATTTTCTATATTTTTATATCACAAATTTATTATTTTTGTATTCTGGACTTGGGGGGTTTCTTGACTTTAACTCCTTATTATTTTTTAAAATTTAATTTATAATATTATTATAATAAAAATATAGACCATAACATCGGGTCGCCGGCAAAGTTACCATCCATTGGGCAAAGTCGTGTCGCAAAGCGACCTAGTCGTGTTCCGGCAGGTTGCTCGATGAAGCCGTTTATGGGAAATGGGTCTGAACAGCTGCGGTACGTTGGCGAACTGGTTTGACGTCGAGTTGGTGTTTGTTTTGTCGGGTGTGTAGTCGAGGAGCCCAGGAAAGGCTGCCCTGTCAGCTGCAAAAAATCCAAGGATGGCTCCATCGTGTTGATTGGCGACCAGATGAGGAGGCCCGATGGCGATCCCTGGGGGGATTCGGGCGTCCCCGCAGTCTTCAGGCTAGCCTCCCATTGGCATAACTTAACCAACTTCGACGTGGGGTTCGATACGTACCGCCTCGTCCAACTGCCATTTCCCATCCCTATTCCATCCCTTTTAATTTTTTTATTATGATGAAAGACCAAAAAAAGAAAAAGTTTTTACAGCGGTTGCACTCCTCCGCATTTAAAGTGCACTTCAGTAATTTCAGGGGCTTGCATTCTAATATCTTACCGGTCCATCACCACCTGGAGACAGAGCAACCGCACCTGTTCTTTTCTTTTTGATGGAGACGCAGATCCAATGTCCTTTAAGCGCTGCGCACCTGGATTATCCCGGATACACGTTAGAGCAAAACTTTTGCTCACGTGCCGGAGTCTGCGTATACGCGCGGAACGACCTCTGTATCCAGCGTCTCCGTCACCTTGAAGACCCCACCTTTTCTTCTCTATGGGTTTTAGAAGACACGAGAAGCGAAAAAATCCTGTATTCCTGTTTCTACCGTTCGCACAGCGGTGACCAGGAGACAAATAGATTATTTGAGTATTTCGGTGAGGTTGATGATATGGCTCTGCATCAGTACCCTTCAGCGCAGCTTGTATTTCAGAGAGACTACAATGCCTTTCATCAGGACTGGCTGTTACCGTACCAAAAAACCGACCATGCTGGAAGAGAAGCGCGTTGCGTTGTCAATTGCCTGGACCTTCTGCTGACAACTGATCCGGACAGGTATTGTGTAGAGGTCACCTCCTCTTTGGGAACCTCCGATCACTGTCTGGTGAAATTTGTGTTTACATATTCCCCATCAGCTTTCGAAACTCATGGTGTTAGGCGAGTATGGAAATACAAGTCAGCAGATTGGGATGAGATGCGGCACCTTTTTGCGTCTTATCCTTGGCGGCAGATCTACTTCCTTTCTTTGGATCCGTCGAGTTGCGCGGATTTTATAATAGATGTGGTACATCAGGCAATGGAGTATTTTATTTCTTTTGCTGACGTTCGTCGGTGGCAAAGCTCGCCCATGGTTTAATGCCGAACTTGGTTATGCGCAAGACCGAAAACATTCGGCATACCTCATTCGGGCTGATGCTCGAAGCCGCAAAACTTCGGATGTAAGTACAAAGAACCTTTAACCAATCTGCCTTTAACCAATCTGCCAAGTCCTATAAAAAGGCATTGCGGAAGGCTCGTCTCGATCGTATGGTTAAGAATGGCGAAAAGCTTTTCGTCAAACCAACTAGCAGTCGTGCTTTCTGGTCTCTTGCCAAAGTAAACTAGTCAAATTTCTGCCAACCTGCCTGCCTGCTCTGCTGCCTGCGCTGCTGAAACCGGATGGATCCCCGGCTCACACACCAACAGAGAAAGCGAATGTATTTGCTTCTCTGTTTGCTGATAATTCGCATCTAGACATTGGCAATGTTTCTCCAGCACATCTTCCTCACTGCGGTATTTCCATGTCTGAAATCCGCATCACGAACAAAGAGGTGTGGAGAATATTGTGTCGTCCAGATGTGAACAAAGCCAGTGGTCCTGATGGTAGGTAAGCCATTCTGCTCAAGACCATAATAAGCTCTTCTGTAAAAGCATTTTCCATTTTCCTGGTATGAGAAGAACCACATATATTTACCATATATATAGGTCGGCCGGATATTTATTTTTATTGTGATCACTGTTTCACAAACGTCAATCTTAAAAGTAAAAAAGTAAATTATAATTATAAAAAAAAAATGAAAAAAAAAGGGTAAAAATCTCGGTCTACATCATAACCAGTCACTGCAAGCAGCACCCGTTCCCGAGCATTACGAAAGAGCCAGCCATCACCTCATTCGCCATATTTGAGGGAGGAGAGCAACCTGACGCAACTGCGAATAATGACTTCTAAGAGATCGGTGTGATGCTGCTGGTTGATAAAACCAAATTCAACAAATTACGGAGATTATTAGTTAATCGCATTACAATACAATTGATTTCCAGGCCATACCGTCGTTAATGTAATCCTGTACACTGTAGTAGGATTTTTTTTATCAAATTTCTTTTAATATATAATTTAAATTTATTTAATGATAAATTTGAGCCTTCATTTGGGAGCTTATTATAAAAACGTACACAATTAACCTTAAAGGATTAACCTACTTTATGGAGCCTAATTGTGGACATAGAGATTTGTTTTATTTCTTGTCTAAATTATGTAAATAACAATTTTTCTTGGACTTTGAAATATTTTTATGAACGTTAATGAGTTTTTCATAAATATATTGATTATAAACAGCCATCATTTTAAATTCTTTATATTTGTTTCTTAAAGATTCTTTTGGTAGGGATGTAACAAATGATATTTGTATTGTACTTGAAATCCGGTATAAAGTCAACTTAGTTCATTGTGTACACATAGAGTTAGGCCGAGTTTCTTCCATAATCAGCCGTTATAACGCAATATTTTTTTTTGGAAATTAATGTTATTTGAAATATAGGTACGTATTTGAATTTGTGTTTACGTAATTCTTGTTTAAACATAAATTACTTAGGAGAAGTCTAATTAATGGCATCCACAGGAACTCAGTAAATCTAAAAAAGGCACAATTCACCCAAAAAGGTAGAATAAGGAAGACGTAAAAGTACACATAAATGTTATTAAATACTAGCTGTTGCCCGCGGCTCCGCCCGCGTGTAGGGCGCTTTTCGAGTAATCTGTGGAAACTACAATTATCCAGACCTATAATAGACTTATAGTTAATTCTATAGTATCCTATTTCCTTGGAAATTTTATATATATATATATAGGCATTACATTGCTACGATATCAAATTGAAAATAATAATATACATCCACATCACACACACACGACCAGGACATTATTCAGATATACCTATTAAAGCATATGGATTCGAAATATTATGTTTTTGAGACATTAATATTAGAAAATTCAAGTTTTAGTAATCATTCCTAATTTTTTGAAAATGAAACATACCCTATGTCACTCGGGAATAGTGTAGCTTGCCAACGGTGAAAGAATTTTTGAAATCGGTCCTGTAGTTTCGGAGCCTATTCATTTCAAACATACAAAAAAATAATCAAACCTTTCCTCTTTATAATATTAGTATAGATATAGAAAAACAATGTACTATATAATTATACTTAATACAACATATATAAGTTGACAGTTATTTGAAATATCGCAATCACGATTTGTTAGAGTACTTTCATAAAGTAAAACAATTAACTAAGTGAGTTTTATATTTAGGCCATTTTATGAGAGAGGTATAAGCACATTGTTACGAAAATTTAGGTAAAATAAATGAAACCTTAATCTACCACAATCATACCTATTTTTCATTTAAGTATCTACTGCCATTCTGGGTGTTCTTTAATGTGCTTCTTATAATCATACAAATTATTATGACACAACCATGATATTATCTCCTCAATACTTGAGAATAGAAACCTAATGTTGTCACTGACTTATTATTCATAATTTATAACATTTTGTGTTTAATTCGTGGGGAATCTGAATACAGTGATATTTTTCGAGTTTTTACGTCATTTTGTTGATGAAGTAGGGCCTGAATAAATATATTTGTGTGATTAATACATGTATACATACATACGCCAGTTAAAAAAGAATAATATATTGTAGAATACTTACAGGATGACGTACAAAAAACTCGTCTAAAGAAATTCTTTTTGTTTCAGAGTTAGGGTCAATATCTTACTTCTTTGGTCACACATAGTGAACTCCCAGTATTCTTTTTCGACCTCCCTCATCACTCGATAAAGTGGTTAGTGTAAGCGCACTAAGAAGCAACGTACAGTTTATTTTCAGAATATACTTTCTGGTACAAAACACTTCGCTCTACAACCCTTGAGTCGCGAGTTGTAAAGGTATAAAAGCGGACAACATTTTAGGGTTTTACTGTCAATTACTCTGGAGGGACCTAACGTGTGAAACTTCTTGAAAATAACGTTGGAAAAATAGTTTCATAAACTGATAACTTAAAAGTAAATTGAAACTCCTTCTATTTATCACAATTTCCATACCTTTTTTGTGTTACTTCTGTATAGTCATAGTTCTTTAAGGTATCAAAGAAAAAGTGTTTTTGTCCTTAACTTCTGGTATACAGGAACATAATGAATGAAGTTTAGTTGGGAAAGCCCAGAAACAAAATTAAACTGAGCAAAACCACGTTTAAAAGCCAGTTTTATTAAGTGTTCATAATTCTGTGCAATATCAAATTAATCGCGAGATTTGGCAACAGCGTAAAATCTGACGCAATATCGCTCGATTCGGTGATCAAAGCTTTAGCGTCAATCGCATGTTTGCAATTGGCAAAGAGCGTAACTGTTTAGCAATAGACTAAGAATTTGATATTATATACTAATCTACTTAAAAATAGTTGATATAATTAGCTTCTTACTATATTATAGTGTATTTATATTCTTGTTTCATGTATTTACTATGTTACAAGCAAGTAGATGGTGAGTGATTCTTATTACAGGTTGTGAGGGTGGCGCTTACAAACAACATAAGGGAGTGGGAAATGTTTTACAACCCTTGGGCCCTTGTGGGATGTAGATTTAAGAGAAACGAAGAATAGTGGGAGGAGTAAATAGATATAGGCGGAGAAAAGACATAACTTCACAGTGCTCCTCTGAAAGAGTGTGTTACACCTCTGAGGTGTTCCCTAGGTCTTGTCTAAGTCTAGTCATCATATCTACATGATGCTATTCCGTCATTAAATTGCAATATACCTTGCAATTACAAATAGATATACTCATTGCAAGATTCTTACAATTACATATTTTACTAAGTTGTCGTTAGTACCGGTGTTATTAAGAATAATATCATTATTTCTCTATCATTGAATATGAGTTAAGTTAAAAATACTTGTTGGCCTTCTTAAAGTAAAAAAAATATGTTTATTTCTAATTGGATAAAAGCAATATTTGAAGTTAACTTTATAATCTGACTCTAAAACTTCAAAGGTAACATTAAAACTAAATCTTCGCTAGACGTTATTATTAAACTACAATGTTTTATATTACTAATAAAATGATGAGGTTATACTAAGCATAAATTCCGTGTGAAATCAACTGTGCTGGTACACTTGACGTCACTTCGACGTTCGCTTGACGCGTGCTTACCGACATGCATATGCATGCACTCCTTACTCCACTAGGGCTGTTCGAGAATTTGTTGATTGTAATAACAAATCATAAATTACGTTGGATATTTGAAATGTAATCATACATTTTTAATATAAAGTACGAATCTTCACATATTTGTTCAATTCTGAGAATGTAAATCTAATTTCACAATTTGCATGGAATAGTAATATCTGTATTAAACATGTTATTTTATCAGTATAATAAGAAATGGTATTTACGATGTTCACAAACACAATATAATTCAAATTCTAAAATATAATTGTGTTGTTGTTTTAAGTTTATGTGTAAACAGTGTGAGATATATTATCGTAGTAAAATGTAAGAGTTCATATTTTTGCATGTTATGCTAGACAGTAACAGCTCGGTTCATATAAGAAAGGGAATTTGTATGATAATTTTCATTTTGCATTCACTTGGGTTATTCTTCTTCGTGGCTTGTTGTGAATAGCGCTCTGGGGAAATTCTGGATGGTGTCGCTTATTATTGTCGGAGAAAATGTTGATTTGTCTGGAAGGGACATTTATATTAATTTGTAAATCTCACTTTATTAATATTTTATATTTTTGATATTTTATATACTACTCCTCCGTCTCTAGAACAACCTGTTGAGTATTGAAGCGTGAACCCTAATGTAGATTATTTTACAAGTACTTTTTGGAATTATCGTCCTTGCATAGTATATTGTTTTTAGGAGGCAAATTATTTAGGTTACAAAATAATCACTTAATTATTAAATGATGGAATAAAATATATATTTTATAAAAAAATATTTGTTATTTAGTTATTATTATTTAGAGAGATCTTCCAGACACTCTATGCATTGAACCTGGTTATGGAGGCAGTACGTAATTGTCATCTCGGCAGCCTATATCAATATCAGTGAATATGCGAGTAACTACGAACGTGCGAAGGAAGGAATAATGCTCTGTGAATTAGGAACGTATCAATTGACGTGTAGGTATGTTTCCGCGACCCCATTTCTGTTTTTCCCATATATTTTTATTTCTCAGACTCTGTAAGTTTTACAAGCATAAGAAAATATTTGTAAATGTGTGTGTTATTATATAAAATTGTGATATTATGTAAAACCTAGGCAGGTTGCAACATTATAAATTTTGTTTACCTAACTTATTTTAAATCTATGTTTTTTTAATATTTTTTTATTGTGAAAATGTGAGAACTAGAGAAAACAAAATGATTTGTTATTTGATATTTACTCTTTGCCTTACTCGTTAATTTGCGTATGCAAACTAGAATTTCGCGTTATTATTAAGGGATTTTTTATCTTCTTTATTTTTCACTTAAAGTGCCATTATAAAATCTGTTAAGCCGTTTTAAAGATTTCCCTGGACTATCAGCAAGATATATAGATCGAAAAACGGACAGTTAAATTATAAAATAAAAGTTTTTATTTATTGGTATCATGCAAACTTAAAGCCTCGGTATCGTGTAAACTATAAACACTTGAGACAATTTATATTGAAATCACAGACAGATACTTAACTTTTATTTATATGTAGTTATCACATTTTTATTTCTATTTAATAATTATTTCTTTTAATAATATGTCTGTAATGCGACGTTGTGTATTATTAAATCAAAATGCGTTAAAATTTTAAATTTGAACTTTTACATTTTTTTATTATCTTACAAATTGTACGTCCATAAAATAAGAGTTTTTAACATTTTACTCACTAAGACAGTAAAAAAAAGTAAAGCTCATACTAAACACGTTCTTGTATCCAAAGCCTATTTTAAAACGAAGGAGTATGTTGACAATAGACAGGCTTTTCAATAACCGACTCACCAAGAAGTCTGCATATGTTTTACTGTAACCACTTACAAGGTTTGTAGGTTAGTATTGTTAGTGCAAAATAAGGCATTTATATAATTGATATTATTTCGAATGTTCAAAGTTGAATCCTTTTAATTGTCTCTCTTGCAAATGTAACAGCATCATAGAACTGGTAGTGGGGTACTTAGTTATTATAGTCTTCTTAGTTACCACGCTTAGTTTGAATTCTAATTGGTTCTCACATACCAGTTATGACTATGATTCAATAGTGAATTATATGAAACAAATGTAATTTATTTCATAGAATAGAATAGATTAGAATATAATTACTTAGCACACAGTTACAGACAAAATAAAGTTAACTTATAATTAAATTATAAATGCAAAATAAAAATTGTAAAAAGAAAAAATAAAATAATAATAATAATAACTAACAACAAAATAAAATAATAAAGAAAAAGAATAAAAAATTATTAAAAAGACACGATAAATAAAAAAAAACAAAAGAAACAAAAAAAAAATACAAAAAAAAAAGAAACAACAACAGAGTAACTTAAAAAAGTATCCATTAGGTTTCTTGACGGTTTTTCTCCATGGACATACCCTTTGAAATTATGCAACTCGATTCTGACATTTTAATTTTTTTTTTTATATGTTATCTAGAGCAATGCTTGACTACATTCCACCTGGTGGTAAGCGGAATGTAGTCTTAGGTGGTAAGGCGCATTACCCTAGCAACCTATTCACTCTTCTCTTGAAGACACCCACATTATATTTGGCCGGAAATACCGACGCAGGCAAATTGTTCCAGTCCTTCGCTGTACGCACTAAAAATTTCATAAGTGTCGTACGTCTGCAAAGTATACCAGTTTGATTTTTTTTTTACTTTTATATATTTTTACCTAAACACAAAGTATTTTGGACTTGGAATGACATAATAATAAAACTTAAGTCAAGCAATTTTGCCGTAGTTTGAACTATGAAAAAAAGTGATAAAACAGTTACCTACCTATATAGCCATCGCATTGAAGAAAATAATTAAAAAGCCACAAGCCTCGATAATATTTTAATTTAACAAAGTTTCAAGGTGATAAATTTTTCGCAGGCGAGTTTTCAAACTTATAAAAGTTGCGAAGTAATTTCTCAGGTGGGAACTACTTCGAGAGTGCGAAGTTACCGTCTTAGCACAATGCGGAAAAGGACGGACTTTTCAAAGGTACCTATTATTACTTTGACTTTACCGCTTGGATAGGTGTAATATTATACGAGTAGCCATTTATAACTGCACAAGTGGCTCTGAATCCTCATATAACTACTCGTACGTTACTGAGACGGAAGATTGTTTATTTTGAAAAATGATGTATACATTTTTGGATATATTACCGTTAGGACAACGATAGCGGTGTTATTTTAATCTGTTAACTCCGTTTCATACAGGCTTCGTTCCAAAAAAACTGTCAATTCTACCACGGTACACTTGGTAGAACCTTGAACCATGAAAACTGTCCATTTCTCTCAAAGTAAGTAACATGCGGTACCTACAATACATCATTTATATGAAGAATAAAAACAAATTAGGTAAAAGAAAGTTCAGCAAAATATGTCAACTTAAACAGTAAAGTTTTATAGTTCAGAATATTTCACCACATGAAAGTGACTTTGATATTTGCCGGCATTATTATATTATATCAAGTGTGAACCTTTGATATTTTGCGGCAATCGTTTAATTTCAAAGTTTCAACCGTAGCTTTGACTAAAATAATAATTAGAACTAAAAGTATGTATATTACTCCAAATAGTATTTTATTCTGACCTTTATAGTGAAAGGTAATACATAGTAATAATAATACATAGTATATAATACTTCCACTTAAATTATGTTGACAAAATGAAGCCTTAAGCGAGTTCAACTTCACATCACCATATTTTGAATTAATTTTGTTACCTGGGATGAAATAATTAACATAATAGTTTTGATTGGCTAATTAACGTCAAACATATATTACTATAATAAATTTAAGCTAAATTTAAACCACAATTCAAATTGTTGCTGAAATTAATTACTATTAGTTTAACCAAAACAACCCAAAATAACGACTAAATGTTTGTTTTGTTTGCTTGAAGGGCTTTCTCATGGGATGCTATATGAGAAGGGTGGATCAAGTTAAATCGTCATTGGGACCATCCTTGCGTAAGTGTTTCCTTGAAAGAGACGAGTGGCAACGAATAATCAAACAAACGGATAGGATATTGAGAATAGGACCAATGTCAAGAAAACAATGAATGAAGAACAACAAGAATTTCGACAACAAAAGCTATAAATTAGCACTTTCAAACATTTAAAATAAATAACCACTTGACGGGGATTGTACAATTCTTGGTACTTGCTATTTGTTTGCAAAACATTCTTTAGTGTTTTCGGGAGGAAGCAATTAATTTAAAACGAAGGTATATCTTTTTATGTATAATAAGTAGCGATGCGGTCTTTTAGTGTTGATGTATATAAAGAATAACCCACCCATTAAGGATATCTTTACGCAAATTTTTTTCAAGATTTAAGTTAATAATCAAAGCGTCACCCAATGTGAGTGACAACCAAAAGATAGATCAAATATGTTAAGAATATTACTGAGCCATGTCAAATTACACGTATTATGATGAGGGGTTTTTATCTTTTTCTTGTTGCTGTGTAAACAATGTCCATACGTATCTGTCCAATGTCTTCTGTATCTCTTTTCCTTCATATAATTGGTTGCCTGGAAGAGATAGCTCCTTAGTGTTCTAAAAAAGGGTTGCTATTTTTTTTCTGTTTTTTTATTTATTTGTAATGGTACGATCGGGGTATGCAATAAATTAGCATATACAATAAAAATAAAACAAGTTTACTATATTGTATAGTAACAATAATTAAAGGTGTTCTCTGTGTATTGATGGCATTAAATTATGATAATTGATAAGCTGGCGACAAGTTAAGATTATTTAAAATTTTAATGTCAGAATAATAATGATACCGTATAATTTTGATCTATAATGTTTATAATACGCATTTTTTTATAATATTGAGTTATGAAAAATATTTGGCAAGTATAACAACCTTATAAAAATAATAATATTGTTTCTTTCTAATTCTCGTATCAGCAGTGCCTTAAAGTTGTCAACCAAGAAAATGTAAATAAGCCGTCCAAACTTGGACGTCCAAGCATTCTTCAGATGGAAAATTATTGTAATAAAAAACAACTTTACCTTAAGTTTTAATTCCTGTAAGCGTGCTCAGGTAAATAGAAAAAGTATGGAGAACTTTGGAAGGGACATGCAGTTACGAAGTCGGGTAATTTAACCACAGATTATCTACTTATTGAATTTAGAATTTAATAAAAATTGTAGTAAATTCATATTTAAAAACAAGTTAGAAAAATCATCTACATGTACAAATACAAGTAAATGCAGGCTTATTTCGTAATTCGTAATTTAATAATATGTATTCTTTATTATTTATCGAACGTTATATGTCCGTTCTTATTATAACCGGATGTGAAGAA
This sequence comes from Napeogenes sylphis, assembly GCA_959347405.1. Lineage (NCBI taxonomy): Eukaryota > Metazoa > Arthropoda > Insecta > Lepidoptera > Nymphalidae > Napeogenes > Napeogenes sylphis. Next base: position 8,626,979 of record OY365782.1, read on the forward strand.
AAAACGAATGAAGATGTTTATACGGGATATAAGGTTATGATTAGTTGTAACCAATTAAAATCATTTAGTTTACTGGCAAAACGGGAAGTACAATGCTCTCAAAGAAGATCTGAGTGAAGTAGCTATTGTGAACTTGCTTAGAACGTACCTAAGTGACAGATCTAGATTCTTTAACTTCCCCTCCATCCTGTATGTTTGTGTGTGTATTATATCCCCTCCTATTTCAAGTGTTTCTCATGAATAACATAGCATCTGTAACTTCATATATTTATAGATGTTAAAAGAAAAGATTGCTACTACTACACCTCAGTTCTCAGATTCGATTGCAATTTAACTGGCTTCTAATATAAACAATAACAAACAAATTTATATTTCTAAAATTTTATAATTTGGATAATAATAATAAACCCAAACCAAATCCAAAAGCCACCAACTTTGATAAATAAACAATTAGAATTTTAATTTCAGATAAAAATCATATCACGTCTAATTTTAAACTTTGATGACAATTGTAGAAAAATATGTGTTTCTCATAATACAATATTGTTTAAAATGAACTCTATTTAAAAAAATAAATTACTCGAGTACACCTAAATTTATTTTTACTCTGTGCTTACCAGAGAACGTTCAACATAGGAACGCAGAAGTTTTTTTTACAATTTTTGGCGTAATCTTACAAAAGAGGAAAGTTTGAAACTCATTAGACCGAGAGGAAATGTTTACAGAACACGTCGAGCGTAAAATTTAATTCGATTCGAGCCGGTACGTTTTATATTTCCAAGCGACAAGTGTGTGGGTGACAGAAACTCTTAGCTTTCAATTTTTTACCCTCATAGAAATAGGTGTGCTCTCAAAATTTGTCATATTTTTGTTGCCATTTGTAAATATTGCCAATTGCCAATATTGCCAATATTGAGATATGAATAGTTGATTATACAGCAAAATATTGATTAAGGTTGGTGCTATAACACAGAAGGTATAAAACAGAGAGAAGTTTTTTATATTATATTTAGGTGTTCGGATGTTAAATATTGGCTCTAATTGTTCAGTGCATCGAGCCATAAACGATGAAGTTCAGTGAGCTGTTTATTTTGAAATGGTTGGGACTTGGATTATTTCAGATGGAGTGAATGCAGGCATAATAGTATTTATGATGTCAGATATTACTTTAAATTAGCAGTATAAATTCATTGAATAATTCATAATTTATTTAATAAATCTACTTTTTCAAATAATCAAACGTCAGATATGAAACCATGAATCCTTTATTTACAAAGGTATCTAAAAATAACCTTTATTCCTAATAATAAAATGATATTCAAAACTATATAAACAAAAAAAAACTTTGAAAAAAAAATGAAATATCAAAACACGCAAGGTAAACAAATAAAGGTTATAATATCCACAGCCTTGTCTATCGAAGTGGAACGAATTTATCCGTTCCAATAATGTGTAGATCCATGATCACAGATGTAGAGCGATTTCTTGAGCACAAAGGAAGGGCTCCGATGGAATTTAGATTAAAAATGATCCTAACTGAAGTGCAATGTTACGTGAAATTCTACCCGATATTAATTTATTCAACCCTATATTACAACCTGCAAGCTTGCACTGAACATTTTTAGACTAAATTGTTTTTCTTTTATGTTATCTTAAAGTTTCACGTTACTTTTAACTTGGAAGGCAAAGGGTTTTACTATTGCAGCATCGTCGAGCATTTAACTGACGTGAAGTTTTTATTATTTTACCATCACATTCTATTTCGTTTAATAGATCGAATAAAAATAAACGTGAAGTTCGTTTTAAAGTGAGAAACTTTTGCTCTATTTTGTAAATAAATTGTATAGATAAATTGAAATGAAATTCATTTCAGTATAATGAAAAACTATTTCCAATAGTAATCAAAGCGAACCTGCTACAATCTGCAGTGAATCCAATCAAAGTTTTCTTCAACTCTTCAGTTGCAAGACGGATTCATATTATTGTAACTTCTCGGTACCAGTGACCGGATCTCTTATTTATTATGGTACCATGTACCTTACTACTAATACTACTAGAACGAATAGATAAGTTTTTATACCTATGAAAATGTTGTTGTAAATATGTACCTAAATATATGACTAAATATAGGGTGTTAGCAACCTTTTATTACCTAACTGTTATTTTAATATTATTATTATTTCCAAATAACTTTTTAATGTTACGGTGGAGCTATTAGTTCATCGGATTATTATTGTTTTTTATATCAGTGAACTGAAATGGCCACCTGGGGCTAGTTTCGTTCGAAAATCACCTCATTATTAAGTTCCAATTTAATATGGTGAAGTTGGTAGAATTCATGATTAAATCATTTACCATTTAAACTGTCATAAAATGTTTTACAAATTAAATAATATGTTTAATATAAATAATCAAACTACATATAACAATTTTCGATTTAAAATTGATTCTATAAATAAGTTAATTGATTCACTCGGCTGCAATGTTTAATTTGTACTTTTTCGTAACTTTAACTAATAAGGGAAGGACTTATTGGAATACAATATAGTCAAAATATATGTATAGACTAGCGGACCCGACAGACGTTGTCTTGTACACGCGTCTTTAATTTAAAATGTCTCATTACATGTACATTTATCATAATTCGATCAATCGATACCGTATGAATATGTAAATAACGATTTTTGTTTGAATAAATGAATTTGATGTTCCAATATATTTTACTAAATTTCACTTTTTACGAAGCGAAATTAACAACGCAGATCGTAGACAAAAAACAACAAATAATGATAAAAAATTAAAAGAAATATTCTTATTAATAAATTCGCAAAATATATAGTTGTTTATGCACACTTCAAAGCTCTTTACAAACTCAGTAGCTCTTGTTTTAATATTAATTCAGCACGTGGATGAAATAACACAATAATAAAATATTTTTCTCAATTCTATCGCAACGCCAACTATCAGGGCAGACTATAATTAAAATATAATATTATTTATTACTAGCGAACCCAGCCCGCTTCGCTGGGCTAACCCTTACTTTACCTGGTGGCGAGTTACATCAATGGGCATAGCATATTCGTTTTCTTCGAGGAAAAATACATGGTCATACCAATTTTTATGACAATCGGTTGAACGGGGCGGAAGTCTATATTTGACAGCGCCGCCTGGTGGCGAGTTACATCAATGGACATAGCATATTCGTTTTCTTCGAGGAAACATACATGGTCATACCAACTTTTATGACAATCGGTTGAACGGGGCGGAAGTCGATATTTGACAGCGCCGCCTGGTGGCGAGTTACATCAATGGACATAGCATATTCGTTTTTTTCGAGGAAACATACATGGTCATACCAACTTTTATGACAATCGGTTGAACGGGGCGGAAGTCTATATTTGACAGCGCCGCCTGGTGGCGAGTTACATCAATGGGCATACAATATAAACCATCTCCGTGGAAAAATACATATACATACCAATTTTCATAATCATCGGTCCAATAGTTTCTGAGTTCATCGATTTCATATATACAAACATCCTTCTATATATATATACTAGCGAACCCAGCCCGCTTCTCTGAGCTAACCCTTACTTTACCTGGTGGCGAGTTACATCAATGGGCATAGCATATTCGTTTTCTTCGAGGAAAAATACATGGTCATACCAATTTTTATGACGAATCGGTTGAAGGGGGCGGAAGTCGATATTTGACAGCGCCGCCTGGTGGCGAGTTACATCAATGGGCATACCATATAAACCTTCTCCGTGGAAAAATACATATACATACCAATTTTCATAATCATCGGTCCAATAGTTTCTGAGTTCATCGATTTCATATATACAAACATCCTTCTATATATATATAGATATAGATTTGACATTGCCATGGTAACGCGGTCCGTCGGAACCAATGTGAAACATTCCAAAATCACCACCTACTTACACATTAAAAATTAATCAAAAAAGCATTTTCCAGTGGACCAAATTGTGAATCTAAACAATTCTCAAGTCCCCTTGAACACACACAAAGAATGTCATAAAAATCTGTCCAGTCGTTCAGGAGGAGTTCAGTGACATACACACGCACACAAGAAATATATATATAAAGATACCAGGTAAAGAGTTATTAAATTAAGATGATACTTAGACTAAGAGAAATTAAGAAGCAATCGGTAATCATATAAATAGTATTATTTTGAAATACTTATTTGTAACGTACCAATATAACACAATACCTTGGAGTTAGGTATTGTAATGTTTTAAAATAGTACTATTTTTTGTATGGTTTAAATAATATGTAAGTGTGCTATTTCCAGAAGTATTGTTAAGTTTCTTACATAAATGTTTTATTGATATCAGTTACGTGGATGCTTGAAAAATTATTTTTTAGTGTAGGGACAAGGGACAGGTATGGGAGATATGACGTTCATTCATGTCCTTGTCGTCTACCTCGCACGGTTAATAAATATCTATCTATAGAATTCGGAATCCTAAAAAACAACGGTAGAGGATCTTTTCTAAAAAGATTGGCTATGTCAGATATGTAAAAGTGCATGAGAGGCAAGGAATTTAAAGTATTCGCCGTAGCCGAAATCGGCTGTAACCCATCAACATTTAGAAAGCAGAACGCCCTAACTGTATTTCAAGATATCACCATACCTGGTGTAGATGCAACCAACTATCCACTCAACCAACCAACCATCACCTCAACCAACCAACCATCAAATTAAGTTCGAAGAGTAAACATGTAATCATTGTATTGTGTTAATAATTATGTAATATTATGACCTGATTGAAAGTGGAAGAATTAGAAATGAAAAAATTAAATAATTAAAATATTTTGCTGTGCACCATAAATATAAAGTTGTACCCACAGAAAAAATAAACGTATAACGTAGGTATACGAAATTACTAGTTTCAAAGTAAATAAAAATATAGTAAGCCTTACCTATTTCAATACTATGTTTTAAACATGTAGACATAGTTTTCTTATTGAATGTTAATCAACTGCTAAACATTTATTATAACAATTATAATATTACCATATAAACAATCTGAAGACTTCGTATCTATACCTATCGTATCCTATTACTATTATATACTATTATTTAGGGAGTATTTTAGTCATTCAACATGCAACATCAGGAAATAAAATAATTGTTGTAAATTCACCGGTATCATGATTGAAGTTATGATAAGAAAATTTGGCGTGCTTTGGAGATTGTTCGGTTGATACTCGATCTAGATCTAGTGTTTATGAACCAAGGTTTCAATGGCGTTGAGTACCTTTCTAAAATTATATGTCGTTCGGTTCTCGGGTAGTGTTTTATCAAGTTTGATATAATGGTAGTGTTGCTATTGTATGTTTAGAATATCAACTTTTGAGACAAATATGTCAAATATGACAAATAGAGATGTCAAAAACGAATACGTTTTTGACATCTCTAATATATTTTTTAATTTTTATACCCATATAGTGTGCTAATAAGTATTTATAAAGATAATATGTAACAAACATCCTTCCCTATTATAAAGAAGAAATTCACCAAAACTCTAACAAAGATGGGTGTAATATATAATTTATATCAAAAGTTATAAAACATCAAACAACTTGACTCATAATTAATAACAACGGTTCCTTAATAATTATAATTGGTATTAAATATTTTGGGCAACTTGCAGTAGGTACGATATCTGACTTCAATGAAGATCTCAGTTAAGTTTTAGGCAAAGTTCTCTCAAACATCAGCTTTCAATCTGATTTCATACGTTAAACTTTAGGAAGATGAGGAAATAAACTACTACTTGAAGAGTGAAGATTTGGATGAATGAATGTATGGAATGGAGCAAGGAACTTAGCTTAGCTAAGCTCCCCAGCTTTTTAATCGTCAGTATTAATAATCATGATATAAATGATATCATTAATAATTATCATAGATGTCATTAAGGGTTCATTTATCTATTAGCTTTTGTCATCGGGTTCGCCCAAGAACAAGTAACCAGCGTTTTACTATGTGGGTAAGGCTTTCCAAATGTTATTTTTGCATCACTCGGGAACGGTATTTTTTTAGGAAAGGATATACCCTTTCCTTTTCTATGCCCCTGAAAACATGTATGGTGTAACAAACTCTCATTCTCCTTTATAATATTAGTTAGGATATAAAGAAAAAATTAAAAACGTTATGAATACCTTAGAAATAACAGTAATTATTGTACCCTAAGCTTTTGGGTCAGTCGGAACTTTGATCATGTATATGTATGATATTGAAATACAATTAATAATGTTCTTTCTACCACATAATGATGAATGTAATTTTACGTAACAAAAAAATGAAATGTAACATTTGGAATAACAATAATGTTACCAATATAAATAGTCAAAATGATTTAAATACAAATATGGTCTCAAAATCTTTGTAAGGTTGATCTGACATATCTTATTAAGTATATCTTAAAAATATTTGCACAATATTTTAAATTCAATGTCTAGAAGATAGTACATAGTTTATCAAAACATCTTGGCTTATGATTTTATGGTATGTTTTTAAAAACCTTCTAGTCCCTTGGTCTCGGGGTTCCATAAAAACATAAAAAAATAGTAAAACAGTTCTCCTACAGCTAGAATAAAATAATTTTGTAAGTCAAGCAACTGCTTATTAGAATATTTTTAAAAATTGTGACTAATCTGTAGTAATCTTAATCATTAAGAAAAAAAATCCACTACTCTGATGATAATCATTTTTATCAGAATCTTATGTTAATGAAAATGATTATAAAAGTAAAATATTTTGCATAAATAAATGTACTACATATAATGTAAACAATAGAATACAAAAAATATTAAACATAAGTCTAACTATTCGGATATCTCTAAAGAAATTTAAGAATAATAAAATAAGTGTATATTTGAAAAGCAATCAAATTTCGTTCAAACAATGTCGGGAAAATTAGAAATGAGTTCGTGCGTGAAGCATCGGCCGATTTGAATGGGATTCCATAATGGTTTGCGTAGGGCACTGCAAATTGACATAAAAGCAAATGATTTGGAAGCTACATAATAATTATCATTTTTTTTTAAGTCTTATTCGGTATAGTTTTAGCAAACATAATAAATGTTTGAGGCTCGGGTATAGTCAGCATGTTTTTGGATTAAATTTAATATGCTTGATAATCTCATTAGAATAATTTTATCATCCTAGGTTCTTAAGTTCTTATTAAGGCAAAGACTTAAAAGTAGTTCAGTTTTGAATTTGAGAAAGAGGTTAAGTAAAATGGATAAATGAGTTGCTAAGCTGATTGGAATGGCGGGGCAAAGTTCATACCTGTGGACGTAGAGCAGCCATTGGAACCATTCACATCCTGGGTTGAAGAAAGTGGAAATTCTTTTCAATAAAATTTGACGTTTTTGTTAAAGATAAACAACCCTAACAAATTAAAGACAAAAGTTAATATAAAATTAAATATAATGATAATGATAGTAGTTTACGAATGATCCCCTTTTTTGCGATGACTGTAGTAATATTTACGGAATCCAGAACCTTGTGGTAGGGACCGTAATAAGGTTATTTCTTTTGATGTTGAGGACTTATAGAATTATAGTTTATAAATAATATGGTAGAAAAGTTACTCAGAGTGTTATGAATAACGTAAAGCAGTTTGTTTAATTAATGACCCACTCACTACGCTTGCTATAAATTATCTAATATCTGAGGGCGATCTAAGACAATGGATAAGGGCTTTTAAAGCTTCCTCTTTGTGCATATCTTATGATTTGACGGATGGCCTAAGCTACAACTTTTGAGAGAATTATTAAAATTTTATATTATTAATTACTTTACCTTTAATTATCATCCATAATCTGCCGACATATTACAAATTGAATAAATAAATCCCATAGATTCAGTAACACAACCAATGGTAGTGTGAATACATAAAACTGATAACGATTGTCAAAAATGATCTAATCTGGTAGATCCATCGTATTAGTATCTTTCCATGGAATAGGAACTCACCACAGCTCAGAGCTCAGACCCAGTCTGCTCTGATTAAACTTTATCGAATGACGTTATCATTGACAGCTCTTTGTTCTCTCGTACAGCATACTCTTTAAACGGTTCCACTGGACGTCTCTATGAAATGAGGTTTATAATATCAATTCATCAGAATAAAACTTGCAAAGCTTAGCAGTTTTCAACAATTAAGTTCATCAAATTTAATAATTCATGTCAATGAATATCGCTACCAAAAACTATTAACCAATTTACCTAACCTCATTTTGGACATATTCAATAACGATTATTTGAGATAAAATATATTTCAATATTATTAATTGAATTATATTTTATCGAGTTAACACCAGTAATTTTATTAAAACAAAGTCCGCAAATTGTAATCTGCATAAAATTCCGCAGTGAAGATATAAATTTCATCAATAATGAAGAAAGGTAAAAAGAGGATTTAATGGAAGAATCGTGTAATAAGAGAAGATATCTTGTTTTTATTGGTGGTATTATTAGCGAAACATAAAGGACAGTTTGATAGTCCATTGTAAAGTTTGTTCATAATTGCGTCTCAATGGCAGTTGTACAATTACTTTTAAACATTCTCTCGATAGAAGCGTAGGCGAAGTTCTAACGGCTACCCATTATAAAGTCTTTAAGAAACGGAAGATAAAATTTAATTTCAATATCTTCAATCTGACATTAGAGGGACTTTCTTAGTGACAGCAATGGAAAATTAATTTAACTCATAGATTTATCTTTTTTTTTCACTTTTGCTCGATTGTAAGAAAGTTTAAAAATATAAGCGTATAAAAATGGCAGTGAAAAAGACTGTGACCAAGGTTTTAATTGAAATAAAATATCTTCTGATGCCATTAGCAGATATTCTATGTTTCTAACATTCTACTTGTATGTTGTGAATATTTCAGCAAGGATCACACTCCGCAGCCGTTAAATCTAAGATAATTAGGGATGGGGTAGAATAGGTTAGGGATGCCTGGACCGGACTGAAGTAATTGCGAATGACAATGAGCTTTTATAATTTTGCGAGACACTGTGCCATGTATCATGCCAAATTCAGTGAGTTTAACACGAGCAGGAATTAACAAACTTGTAAATATTTACATTTTAATTAAAAAAACTAAAAGTATCGTTCAATCTTTTAATATATATATATTTAATACATCGTTAAATATAAAAAAATATTTACCTAAAATATGTTTTCATATAATTCTTACACCATACTCAAAACTGTCAGTGTACTCAATTTTATCCAAAATTATTACTAAGAAAAAATATTACCACACGAAACTCAATTCAAAGCCTAAAGCGACCAAATTTAATCGGAAAAAGTTGCAAAGAAATAAACAAGATGCGGCGCTGGATAGCCATTGAAATTACCAAGTAATTTAATAAAGCGGACGATAAGTCTAACAAGCGAGTCCCTGCGGTGGCTAGATAAAAGGAAATAACTTTAACGAGAAAACTTCTCGCTATCCGGAGCGAGGCGTGCAGGAAGAGAGACACGGCACGCCTGTCACATTTTAAATTCTGACCTCAGATTTCGCTTCAAATACTCTAATGTTATGAATGTGAGTATGTTTGTTTAATTTTTTTACCCAGTCAATTATCAATACTTTGTTATATTGTTCGGTTGTTTGCCAAAAAGGATAGCCTACTTTTTATGTCAAAAAAACCTCAATCAAGTAAATCAAGAAGTTTTAATAACATACAAACTAACAACAAGGGTAAGATATTTTGATTTATAGTTATAATTTATCTTTAAGGAGGCTTCTTCGTATCACGGTTTAATTAAAGTATTTTATAACCAAGAACACCTCTTAAATATAATATTAATGTAGAAGAATTCCTGTAACGGTATTAAAATATTTCTACGCTGCGAAGTTATCTCAAGGTATTGAGTGTTACAAAAGTTGATACTAGTTAAGATGTTATAAATTATGGGAACGAAGTTTGGCGGAGTTTCGCGTTAATAATAAATAGTTAGAGAGACTTAGGAACTGTCTCGGATATGTATGTGCGGAATCTTGGGAAATTATAATTCTTATTTTTGGATTAACTCTCGAGTTTTACACGTTTCTTGAAAGTTGTAAAGTATGTTTTCAACTTATTATAAGCTGGAGCTTTTATTACATTTCTTAAATTACCGTTAAATATCTATCTGAATGTATAATAAGAATAAATTAATTAAGATTTTAAGGGATACGTTGACAGTTCATACAGCGGTTTAACAACACTTTTTTAATATTTTTATGAATTTACAAGTGTAGTTTAGTTCAAAAGTAGATTAAATATGATTTGAATGTAATTCAAGAAAATACTTGCTTTACATTTTAAAATACATTAATTGAAATTCAAGTCACAAATGGTTCTGTTCTACTTTGTGCCATTCAGTTGGCAACGTGTTAAGTAAATTAATGATGCGGTGTACAGTATTAACATCAAGTGCATGTAAAAAACCATTAGTTTTGGCACACTCGCAGCTTTTGAAAGTTGAAAGCATGTAATTTTACTTCAGCACGTTTTGCTTTGATATATACTAATTTTAATTAGTTTTATAACAAATAATTTAATCAAATTTAAATTGTTTTTAGTGATGAGAATATTGTTATATTTTCGTTACTATACTAAATTCATAAAATAAAAGTAAACTATAATTTAAAACTATGTTAACATCCCCGATCGTGTTTGCGCCATTTTTCTTTGTCAAATCTTGTGTAAGGGTTGTGCAAATATAAACATTCACAAGAGTTGAAAGTTTGTTTAACTTTCCGGACCTTAAAGCGAGCATACAACGGGTCGTAAGTAGATCAAAGCAGTTTGAATACACAGTTTTGTTTTATAGATGTTTCTTATAAACATACAAATTTTGTTCGGTCCTAGTAGAAAGGTAAGACAATTTTCATGTATATAAGTATACATGTTAGCCTGCAATAGGTTCTTAATATAACATTGATTTGACATTGCAATTAGCTATATTATCCGTTGAATATATTTTTCCGTAATTAGACACTGTGTGACAGTAATGAGTACACACTAACCGTCTACCGCGAACGCGCTACGTCTAATTGATCAGTTAATTTATCTCTGTGTATCTTTTTAGGTAGTATATTTAATAGGTACAGGAAAGCCTTCTGAAGATACGCTTTTACTAGATTTTCCGTCGCAGACAGTGTATATAAAGTAATAATTTCAATTTCTTTAGCAACATATTATAAATATGAAAGTCTTTTTATTTATCAATATTTCATAAATATGACAAGGATAATAATAAGGGAAAAATTATTAATGAAATTTTGTTTTGTTTATATATAGATGGCTTATTTGATGGAATTTTTATTGGTACGTTTTGAGTTGAGGAAGAGATTTGAAAGTAATATTTTGATTAATCTAATTCCTAATAATAGATTGGTCCTATATACCTATCCTAGTACCATCTGTTGTTCAGTAACATTAAAGATAATTTACTGCAAGCAATGTAGTTTAGTGATACCCATTATTGAGTGGCAACTAATATATTCACAGCATAATTATTAAGGAAAATGTGTGGATAATTGATCGGATCCTATTTTAGATATGAAACATTGGCTTCACTAACACAGATATACTATAGTGTTTATGTTTTGCGTTCCTGTTTATAAAACTATTTATTCTTGTAATAGTTTGCTTCCGTCATAGCTTAATTTGTCCAACATTTGAGTACCTCATTCAATTATAAGGAAAATTTTGAAAATGGAACATAAACAATGTTTGTTAGACAGATTGTCTTTATTGAATATTTAGATTTAATTTAGTTTCGCATTAGTACAGCTGACGCGATCGCGTTACCTGTTACAAAGTTTGGCTCATTGCACGCGCACGTTATGCATTACAAAGTGGTACAGAGTTAATTATCATCAGTTCTTGCTTGTTAGCTGATTAAACTTACCTACTACATAATTTAGACTTCACTCCTCTAGTGCTCCTTTGAATAGTAATTCCTTTGAACAAATTTCACGGTTAAATTAGTTAATATTAATGTAATGTTTTTGACAACATTAAAATTGCATTCATAGTCTAGATTTACAAAATGTATGTTTAGTGTTAAATAAAATAGAAAGCAGTATAAACCAAAGAGGTTCATTAAAAAAGTGTCGTTTTAACATTTTACTAATTTTTAAGATGAGTCCATTGTTTCTTCAAATGTTTTTGAGGTTTTAATTATTTTAATACACTTTTCAGTGGAAAATTATATAGTGTAATATGTAACGTTGTTGACAAAACTAAAATTGCACTTTGTGTAGTCTTACAAATTTAGTTATATTTAATATAAAACGAAATTATAGAAAGTAGTAATAAACCAAAGAGGTTTATTAAATATTAAAAGTGTGTCATGAATTATAGAATATATTTATGAACTTTAAGATTAGACCATGGTTTTTTTTAAGTGTATTAGAGATTTAAATATTTTAACACAATTTTCACAACAAAATTATATAAACGAACATCTAACGTTGTAGTCAAAATTAAAATTTTTGTCTAATAATATAAAACTCATAGAACGCTGTTAAAACCACAGAGGTTTATTAAAAATGTGTCGTGAATTACACAAAATGTTACTTAATTTTAAGACGAGGCCATTGTTTCCTCAAATGTGGTTGAGGATTTAATTATTTTTAAACAATTGAAATTATGAAGGGATGAGCCAGCTGTGCTTCAGTACGTCGTTTATTGCACACGTATTACAGTGTATTATGGCCCCTACTACAAATACTCGAAAAACTGTCATTTCTAAATGAAATTTATAACTGTAACGCTTTCCTGGCTTAATTTCTAAATATTTTTTGTAACATCGTCTATAAATTACATGACATTAAAAAGAAAGCTTTAATGTTCTGTTTCTTATATACGAATTTGAGCCAATCACTATTCTATAAATATCTACTTATTAGATAGTTAGTTTTGCTTTGTTCATTTAATTTAATCAGCTCTATTGCTTTGGGAAAGATTATTACTTATTAGTACAATAATGAAGTAGCCATGCTCATTTGGTATCATTTGCCCGAGGCTGAGACGCCGAAGCAATAATTTCCCCAAACGACGTTTAGGCTCCGAAAATGACGGAAACGTCAGTAATTGCCTTCTCGCGATATAAATTGGCAGAGTGTGTAACCGGGAGTGGGAAGGGCTGTAATTTTACTCTATGTTTTCGAATTTGCGATTGGCTTTCGAGAATTATACTGACATAACTTAGAATAACATTTTACTATATTTAAATTGCGGGCCATCTGTTAATTAACTTTATTTTTTTTTAAACGCAATACGATATTGTAATTTCTAAGGTCATCCATTTTCGGGAAGCTTATTTTTTATATTTCACGCATGTTGTTTATATTCTACCTGATTCCAGAATAACTTTCCGAAAGGAATAAAGAAATCAAATATTTTTATTCTTTATAAGTAAATAATTAATATTTTTTATGTTATCACTACTTTGTAGGTATACTAAAGTTTCGTGTACACTATCAACAAATATAAAAAAAGAAGACAGAAAGGGAAAATTTAAATAAACCAACGCATTCGAGTTTAAAAGTCGATAGTAAAGACAACAGTACTCCAACAAATGAGGTTTGTCGTTTAAATGCCCCGCCCTGCAACCGCGGGCAATTATCGCGCTTCGGGGCGTCTAGCAATGGAATTTATGTGCGTAGCGTGGCGTACCTATGCTTCCATAGATTCCAGACAATTGAGTTTGCTTCCAGTTTCCACTCACATCTCATCACTGTCCACCCCAACGTTTTGATGCTTGAAATTGAGATCCTGCATTTTGCTTCAATGTATCGTTTTCCTCTTCCTCCATGTTTTCTTTTAATTTATTTTAGACAACATTTAATATATCTTAACTATAATATATAAATTTTAATAAAAAATACATCAATATTTTATTTATGTAATATGTCAGTTTTCATTTTTTTCTAATGACGGCTCACGGCTTCATCAATCACGTATGTCATAAAATAAAATTTGTTAAAATGTTTATTTGTATAAACCTGACAAAATATAGCTATGATCAATGACTAAATGATTGAATGATCTCTTGATTTTAAGCTATCCATCAATACAGCGTTGGCTCTGACTAAATCGTTTAAATTTTCTGAACAATGACTGTGCACAAACATTTTGCGACAGTCAAAGTCCATTGAATGTGAGGTTATAATCCTGGACGGATAATCGAGTGAAACTCACGCATCGTGCGTCCTGCCATCGACAGGTATTTAATGTTGGATAAAACACTGCAAGCGATTTTATGACTTAATATCATAGTTTGAAAGATTATTGTTTGTTACAAATTTATGTTATAAAATAAAAGGTGTTTGTTGTACGCAATATGCTAATTCAATGTTTGTCAAATGTAGTATTCTCCGGTCATCGCTGGATAGCAAACATCGTCACGTTTCACATGTTTATTTAGCCCACTGTAATAGAACATTAATACATTATTCTCTTTATGTCTTTAAAGGAAATTGTTTGTCCGGCAGAAAATATTGTTTTTTTTTGAGATTTCAAAATAAGTCGAATCAATTTATTAATCTTAAGTTAAAAAAAAACTATCTGTTAACTCTTTTAACAAATAACAAAAAATATAATAATAAAAATGTTTCCTTTTTTAAAGTACCTATTATTTCCCTTTTAAGCATTTAAGGGTTAACTCATTGAAATTTACGCAATGTTTATTAATAAGTCACTCAATAAACATGGGCACGGGAGGGTTCGACAGGAGCCTGTAACCCATGTAGCCCGTCACTAATACACACCACATACCCAGCAGTCTAAACACTGCAATAAAATAAGTGTTTTTAATGTTACAATAGTAGCTCGGCTTAGGTTCGATTCCCCGACACGGACAGGCGATGTGATGAGCATAGATGTCTGTATTTCTGGGTTTGGTATTTATAATGTGTATTTCTATGTATTTGTATCGTTGTCTAACACACTTAACACGAGCAAATAATTTGCTTACTTAGGGGTTAGACGATTTGTGTAATTTGTCCTATTATATTATTATTTTATTATTAAATCAGTCATGATTAAACTTTTGTTCAAACCTTAACATCAATTACACTAGCTTTAATATGTGCTACCGCAGAGTACTGGAACAATAATGTTACATTTGTCGAGGCTGGGGATAGCGTGTTTGTATACTAAATTGTAGGTTATTCTGTTTAGGTCTTATGACGTGATACAAACAAAATATATGTAACGAACATATATTTTGAATTAATTAT
This sequence comes from Napeogenes sylphis, assembly GCA_959347405.1. Taxonomy (NCBI): domain Eukaryota; kingdom Metazoa; phylum Arthropoda; class Insecta; order Lepidoptera; family Nymphalidae; genus Napeogenes; species Napeogenes sylphis. The sequence goes on from OY365782.1 coordinate 8,642,267, forward strand.
ATTTTATAGTACAGAAGATTATACTTCAATTTTAGTGATTTATTGATGACTAGCTATTTGCAGTGACTTTTACACGCAGTCTGAAATAATAACCCATCTATTATGACTTGATATTTGCAGTGACTTCTACCCCCAGTTTGAAATAATAAGTCATTTATTATGACTTGATATATATACAAACTCATACATATCTATTTTAAGGAATAATGGAAATGAGCGAATGTTCTTGAGTTACATGTTATCTTAACCGTTCAGTATTTTTGTAATATTCCTTTAATATTTTTTTTTATTTTACCCTAATAATAAGATTTTTTCCAGAACAAGAAATAATATGCGACCCTTTTTGTTTAGGGCAATAAACTATTAATAAATATCGTCTAGTGTTGATAGAGATGCACGATAATAAATAGACAAACAGACACAAATTATAAAAACTATCATTTTGATATCTTTGTTATATACATAAAATATAGCATTTAATATATATTAATTTATGCACTCATTTCGCCTACTTACAATATTGATACATATTATTTATATAGATGCCGCCTGGAATCACAAATGTATATGTCAATTCCTAGGTTTTTTACTGAAGTGATGGAAGCACAACCAAACATTCATTTTCACATTACTTAAATTAATTAAAATAGAACAAATTATAATTTACATTTCCGTAAAATAATTTAGGAATATATTTTAGGAGACAGTTCTTAGTAAGTTTATTATAATTAACTTTAAGAGAAACCAGGTTTAATCTTATTTTATTTATTTTTATTTATATCTTTTCCACTTAGAATCATAATCAGTGATCACTTGTGTACGTCAACATGGAAGTGTCAGGAGGGCCTATTACGATACTAGATTTATCGTAATAAGCCCTTCTGAGAAAGCACTTTCCATCTTAATGTTAAAGCTATGAGGGTTCCAAACGCGTCCTGGTCTGAGAAGAACCACACAACAAACTCAGCCGGATATATTTTTTGTTATTGTGATCACTGTTTCACAAACGTCAAACTTAAATGCAAATTTGGAACAACTAGAACCGTCGCAATTAATAGGAAAAGAAGCCTAATGATTTCAGGCAACGAAAATTAAATAATAATAACAGAAAATAAATCTTCGGCCTGCCACACAACCAGTCACCGCAAGCAGCACCCGTTCACGAGCATAACACAAGAGCCAGCCATCACCCCCTTCGCACATATTTGAGGGAGGGAGGCAACCCGACTCCCGATGCTACCGCAAGTAGTGACTTCTAAGGAATCGGTGTGATGCAGAAGGTCGATAAAGCAAAATTAATTTACAACAAAAAACAAATTGCGGAGATTACTAGCTATTCGCAATACAATACAGATTCATTCCCAGGCCATACCGTCATCGATGTAATCCTTTACACTATAGTAGGATTTTTTTATTAAATTATTTTTAACATATAATTTAAATTTATTTAATGATAGGCTTAAGGCTTCATTTGGGAGCTTATTATAAAAACGTATACAATTACCCTTAAAGGATTTACCTATTTTATGGAGCCTAGTGCCGGGCATAGCGAGTTTATTTTTTTTGCTTAGCAAACGTTATTTAAGAAAAAAAAACAATTTTTTTCTTAACTGTTCTTTTTTTATTTTATAAATGTAAAAAACACCAATCGAGCGAGCGACGCAGACAAAAGTAAGTATAATATGATGGTAGTAGACATTTTTTCCATAAATTTCCATCACGGAAGAAAGCCTTTAAATAAAATTATGTCCCAGTTTACATAATAATGATGCCGCTAAAGAAGGCAATAAACGATTTAATTTCGTAAACCAATGATACAATAAACTCTAAAATTAATTTCACAACATAAAATTGTAGAACTGTTGTTTAAAAAATATTTTATTTGCATACAACAAATAAATATGAATTTATTTTAAACAACAAAAAGTGATATGTTAACCGAACGCAATTTTAAAAATAGTGCGATTCATAACATATAATTATTATAAAAACGGAAAAAACTAATGCAACCTGAACGAAACGTCAGGCAATTAAAAGGAATTGTATACTATTTTTTAAAGCGTTAATTCCTGTTTAAAAAAAAAAAACTATATAATGGAAGGTAGTTTTTTAAGTAATGTCGAAAATATAGCTTCGGTCTGCAATAATATCGAAATATATCGTAACTCCTAATAAATATGAAGTCATCAACAATGATTCACTCGAAGTAGATCCGTAAACTGCCTACCTCCGTGCACTACAGCCTTAACGCCCTATATTCCTTTTAAAGACAATATAAAATAGGCTTTATTTTCTGGAAATAATGCCGAATTTCCATCACCAATAATGTTATGTTGCGGTATATGTCGTTATTGTACAGAAGCAACCACAAGAGGGTATGATATACTGTTATTGGCCTTCCGCTTTTCAAGAATGAATGGTGTGCACTCTACATCATGATGGATAATAGGAATCTTACTAAATAACTAAAATTAAGATAGCTTTGTTATTGGGCGATACAATGTACTAAGTTATATCAAAAAGTCTATTAAACAAGAATTTCTTTTCCAAGGTAGAACAAATATATAAAATATAATATTCGAGCTACTTACCTACATCCATAACTTTTACTGGAGAATATAAAAGACACAACAAAAGACCTTCAACAAAAGTATAATTACCTTAACAAAGTTTAGCCTACACGGAGAATGTTATATTCAAACTTAAATGTTTTGCATAAATATGGACAAGGGAGTGATTACAGAACTTTCTATCTGCACCGATAATAACAAATCACAATACATTCGCGAATGCGTCGCTTGAAATCTTTATTAGAGCTTGCTTTCCATGCATGACTCCCAGGGCTCTCGTTCAGCTTATGAATTGTTCTCCCACAATTTTCTCACCAAATTTTGTGTACATAGACCAATGTCAATTACTGCCCCGGCCGTAAGATTCAATTAAGAATCCAATCCTCAATAATATATTATTTTTAATTATTTATTTAATTTAATTATTTATAAAGCGTTATTAAATATATTCATGATATTGTAGACTTAAACTACTTTTGTTTGTATGAGTTTGCTAAGCTTCAGTTCAGTGTTATTATCAAGTAACGTATATAATATTTTGTTACACGTAACACGGTAACCTACGTTAAGCTCTACGTTTTACCTAGTCTATACAAAGCTATGTTTATAGGTTAGCTTCACAAATTAATTAATGGTCCGCGAGGAACAATTACGTAGAATATACCTACGTACATATGCGATAAACCATACTATTACAGTTTTAGCTGAACTCTATTGGGTCGGGTTGTTTTCTTCAACCACATGTAAAACTATTTGGACCGGATAAACAATTTATATAGGCGATCCTTTTTAAGTAATCTTAACTATTTTGGATTCAATAAACGCATTTGGACATTTGTGTAGAATAAACACTCTAAACTGAAACAGATTTACATGAAATATAAATAATATATACATTTTATATAATTGCACACTTTGTTTTTAAGGAAACTTAAGTGAAAAATAAAATATCGAATAATTTTCTTAGAATTAGAAACAATTAATATTTTAAAAAATAATATAGCAAAAAAAAAAAGACTTGAAAATAGTAAAAAACTCAATGACCTAAATTATTTTCCAAATGTAATGGGTTCGTATAATAAAATACTATACCCCTTATAAAACCACTTAAACCACATAAATCTTCTCTTTTATCTATTTCGGTCCATACTGTCTCCATAATATGTCACAGTAATCAGTATTTAGTAGCGACGCTAATCCAGCCGTCGAATTATCTCTTATCAGTCCCCCTGATCCAAATAAGCTTTTGGGGCTTATTTGATATGTAATTGGTTCTTTGCTTTGATTTGATGTAGACTTTTTAATATTTTTCATAGCTTATATTATTGTATATGTATCATACATACAGCTGTAGACATATACATTTACGATATAAATATAATGTGGTATTTTACATTTTATTTATCGGGCTTATACAAAAAAGAATACTATTATTATTATTACTGTATCAAAACCATATCAAAATAAAGATAACAGTAAAATGCTTGTTTTAAATGATAATCATTATACAGAGTTTAGCGTGTCTATAATTTAAACATTTTACAAAACAGCGTTTGTCAGCGATGGAAAGCAGTGGGCAGGCTGTACAAGGGATGCCGAGCTATAAAAGTAAATATGCGGTATTATGTGACGCTCATCGTAAAACGCAATCGCATGCAGAACGCCTTTCTTTAAAGCGGCTACATGAAGCGGTAAATCGATACACTTTGTGCTTTGTGTTATGAACAAAGTTATGAATGAAATATTTTCTGATAGTGCAACTCGATAGTCGTTATGCATTCTATGCTTTTAAAGTATGTTAGATATCTGTAATCGAATCCTTGTTCGATTTGTATTTAAAAATGGCGTATATTTTTTCGCGTGAGCTTATTAAATGAACATTTTTGTTGATAAATACTTTTTGTCGTCAGAATTTGGCTTATGAACTTTGTTTTGTAATCTTTTTTTTGTCAATTTAACTCTCTTGTATTTGATTTCCTTTTCGAATAATGTATTTATAAAAATGTCGAAACTGGAGCTGCCCAGATTAGGGATTGTATTTTTAGGCAATAAATATATAATATTAAACTTTATTTTATTTGATGCCGAGGTTGGAGTGAATAATGTATTCGTGTGAGTATTTTGTTGTGTTAGCTAGTAATCCGTGCTCGGGCGGCACGTGTTTAGCGAACTATTTGCAGATTAGCAATCAATCGATCTGCCGATTCATGTGTATGCATCACAGAGGACGCAAGCATACGTGTACGTTGTACAAGCCGTTTTACATCCCGAAATATTCCATACATTATGACCGTTCTACCAAATTATTCTACCGTGACAGTTCAAACGATAGTCATCATTGTGTACCAAAGATTTGCAGTTATCAAGCTTATATATCTAAAGGAGTAATGAACAAGGATACAAACCTGATAAGGTAAACTATCTCTTCATTTTTATTTATAAAAAACATTATGAGAAGAGAAGAAAAAGGTATATAAATTTAAATATAAATGACGTGTTTAAAATGACGTAATCTCCAGTTGCTGTCAATTACCTGCCAATAAATAGTACTAACTTATATATTAAGATATAAGATAATATACTATTAGTCCTGTATTTTATCAAGGTATTACAGGTTTTGAGAGACGAGATCGAAACAGTTGAATGAATTTTAATTAATATAACAACAATAAAGCGACCGTGCTGCTGCTGACACAAAATAATTACCAGCAACTACTCAGCATCAGCAGCAGTTTGCTGTACCTACTCTAACTATTATAATGAACTATTGTTTGTCTTGATAAGTCATAGTTTACTTAGCATAAAGTAAACTTTACTCTATAATAATCGAGACGAGGAACAGCGAACTTGGATTTAGAAATGATTTATGTATAGATGATTATTGATAAGACTGCTTCTTCTATTGATCTGTAGCTCGTTTAAATAAAGTAGTATGTGATAGAAATTTTAAAAGGGAACCAATCACTTATGTTATACAAACAGCTTTGTATAATGTTGCCTAATTCTATTAACCTTCTGCGGTCACATTTGACAGCAACGTGACAATTTAATTAAAATTAATTAGGGAATTACTATCGGAAAACGATTTATTGTTTTTGAACAGTCTTTTATTATTGAATTTTCGATTGCGGTTTGAAATTAAATTACCAGCCAGCTGACCTGCCTACGCATAATTATTGAATTGGTTCATTTGGAGAAATTAACATAGTTATAAACTAAAGAATTTTTAATAATTCAATTAGACGATTGCTTTCATCTTTTTTTTGTAAATATAATTGCTTCAAAGTATTTATTATTGATTTAAAAATGGCGAATGTAACTTCGTTTTACTTGCTAAAAATTCATGAAAATTTTATCCTTTTATAAAAAATAAAAACAAACAAAGGGAATCATTATTTATGAAATCCTTTGAATATCTAATTAAGTTATTTTCTTTCAGAACCCTTACTGAGCTTTCAAACATCGGGTCCGCAGCTCCTCATTTCATTAAGCCGTCTCCTAACATCTGTTGCTTTGAAACTTGACGCTTTGTTTCGAATTTCTTCAATGAACACAGATTACTTACATGTAAGATGTAAAAGGAAACGTTTTATTTTATTTTTTGAATAGAAAACCGTTTGGTACTCGCTGCAAACGTTAAGGAGATATTTCAGTAGGAAAAATACGAAATACATGTTTCAAATACTTTGTTTTTTTAATAGACGTACATATATTGATTTTGGTTTCATATGTTCTATTATTTACATATTGTGCAAATAATAAAATTCCTCCAAATCTTAAAATTACGGGTTACTAACAAAAGCCCTTGTTCATACACAATACATATTTAGCATAGTCTATAACCAAGTTACTCTATGCAAATTATATTCTTACTCGCATCTCTTGTTATTATGATTTGGAAAACTTTACTTATTTCTTGTAATGTTGTTTAGTTTATACACACATACATGGTTCATTTGAATTAACTCAATGAAGCCTAGCTTTTGTTTTGAATAATTCCAAATTAACTTCTTTCGTAGCATTTTGTAGCAAAAATATTTTAAGTATATCATCTTAAAATATATTTATACGATTGTAAAAATATAATAAATAAAAGAGATATAAAAATGTCAGCATTGTTTGTTTTTAAACTTTTATTAGTTACAGCTTTAAAAATATATTGTAAAATAGTGAACTGTTTTTGAACATTTCTACGTATACTTAAATTATACTCAGTTAGGAGCTGAGCAACGATAAAATACGTTTGTTGAAACTAAACATTGCAAATTGAAGATATTGCCATAATAGTCTTTATACCTTACATAATATGAACTTTGTATTAGCAAACAAAAGTTGGTAGTTTTGTAAGTAAACATTTCAGTTTAAGACCAAATTGTTCCGGCTTGTGGCGTCCCGTCTGTATATTTGTTTGTATAACAGACATAACAAAGCTTTGATTTGTTTGCGTTTATCGATGTAGTATAGTCTGTGAACAACACACTGCGTCGGTGCTAGACGTACTGTAAAGATAGCAGACATCTAAGGCTCTCAAAGCGGTATCAGCAATCTCACGGTCATCTGCACCAGAATCGCAGGTGCAGTATGAAGGTTCTTGGACATTCCTGGTATGTGGAATGTCAGCTTTCTACGTACACGTGAAGTGACAAACTTAATAACTGTAACCTTTATAATAAACAAAAGAAAATTTTATTTATGTTACAGTATAAATATTTCTGATTTTTGTTTTAACATTGAATGTTGTAAATATTTGAAAAGAGTAAAATGAAAATCCTATTATTAATCTATACCAATGTTTTCACTGATTCCAACAAAAAGACTAAAAGTTTTTATAGACAAGACTGGAACACATAAAATTGGAAACTCTAAGTTTTTGTTTTATATCCGTGCCTTCGCATTGACATTTTATTAGCGTTGTAAAACTTTATCTCGTTTGGAAAACAGTTTTTTTGAATACATCGGTATTCGAAAGTAAACTTTTTAGTACTATTTTTTATACAATACATTTATTGAATGTGGCTTTGCAAAAGTCTAAACCAAGTTCTTAACAAAGGTTTTGATGATCTAAATTATCTTTTTCATAATAGATTTCACATTAATTATCAAGAATATCTAAGAAAAGATGTCAATAATTTGTTAGCGTCTAGACTCCAGTCGAGAGCTTATATACTGAAAGCTGAATATAGTAATTTGGAAAATCTCTCTAATGGCTGAAGAGGCGGTCCTATTGGTCGGATATATGATACCTACTCGACAGCAATTACCGTCTCTTCCGTTGCCCGAAGCTACTGACAAATCACTTTTCAGTCTCCCTTGATATCAATTAGCTTTATAAACCATATAGACATAGTCTATCAACACTTATATTGATGCCTATAGCCAAAATTCCGTATCCAAAGTAGTGTGTGCAAGTTACTAAGCGATATTTTTAGTCTGTGACAATCTACAAGGGGGGACGGAAATGGTTGTTGCGGGGTCCTAAACTGTGTAACATCCATAAAATTACTTATGAGAGGGTTCGGTGGGCAGTTATTGAATCACTATGAAATGCATAGGATATTTTACGCTTCATGAAAATTGTGTTTAAATCAATTCGGAGGTTATAGTGAGAATTACAAGCTATATGAAAGAATACAAACTTTGGTTCCATCAACAATTTTTTTTTATTTAATTAAAATATGAACATATATTATTATTCATCCAACGGTTTCACCTGCCAGAATCTCAAGCATCTTTCCGTTTTACTTAACCTATTCTTGAATATATCATTTTTAATAATAGATTTTATTTTATATTTAGTTAAAGTTGTTACAACATCGTAAGGTTTTTTTAAATATTATCTGTATAATTTTTTAAAATAGTAAATACTAAAGTTGCGAAATTAATAACATCGTCATGATGTTACAATAATAATACCATTTACCCAAGTGAATATTACCATTTAACTTAGATCTTCAATAATCTTTTTTGCAATGAAATGAAATGTATAGAACGATGGCAAGTTCTAATATGTTTTGAAAATTCGATGATTAAAAGAAAAAAACATATATAATTTAATTGTAAATTTCCCTTTTAAAATTTATTATTAGCATTATGAAACTATAGCATTATGATACTACTACTACTTTGTAAACTTTTAATAATTGTTTCTACCTTATATTGTAATTTATTTTGTGTTATTGTATATAATAAAAAGTTTGAACAAACTACAGGAAATAATATCTTGAAAAGAATTATTTACAATTACAAGTCTAACTGGAAATTTGATCTATCGATTATTTCACTTCAATAGGCTATTTTAGACGGAGAGCTTTCTAAAGCAATTGTGTACAGCAAAGCAACGAGTTGTAGGTGCGGTGACTAAAATTTGAAAGGAAGGGTCGTCCATTAATTATTTGATAAAACAAAAGCTTCACATGGGAGGAGATTGAACACAATCTATAGATTGAATCGTGAAGTCTTTTATATATTCTACACAACCCTTGTGTAAAGGGGATAGTTTCTAGTTGGGTATCCCCCGACCTGATATGCTATCCTTTCTATAACAACTTTTGCAACTTGCGCTTTAATTGATGATTTGATAATATTATTTTTATTGTAATGTGTATGTAATATATTTGTTTTATAAAAATGGAAATTTGATTGATATTAAATATTATTAGTTTTAAGAGTAATATTGTTTACTTTTCAAATAAATAAAGAAAATAAATAAGTAAGTAACAAACAAACAAACAAATAAATAAAAAAATTCGAAGTAGATTCAGGCTATTGAAAAATCATAACAGATGACGAATCTTCGATTTATCAATGTGAATCATAAATAATTCGCTAGCCAAGAGTATAGCTACGAAATTGAAGCTTGAAGCAATCGTGATGCTCTAGAAAATTTTTCATCTCCGGTTTATTTCCTCGACATGGTTACTATCAATTTCATTAAGAAGCCAAACATCAATGCAAAGTGATACTATTACTACAACTACTATCTACACTATTAAATTCTTGCCAGAAGTTTTTGCTCCATCACAACAAAGCGCCCGGGCTATCCATGATCAAGGGACTTCCTAAAAAGGTGATGATGTAAAGCTCTTTAAAAATATTTAATAAAAAAAATTAACTTTTAGAACATTTTTATTCCTTTTATCAAAACTTTCTAAGCATGCTAGTATTGCATCAATTAAACTATTAATTAAAACTTAACTAGATAATAAAAAAAACTCAACTTTTTATACATGAATAAATAAATAACGGCGTTCAAGTTCAATTTTTTAAAGTTTTTTTAACTTACAAATATTAAGTTAAAATATATTTTATCAAGTATTATGTCAAACTATCAAAGCGGGTATCGGGGATGGTCAGCGTAGAGCTGTTATGACTTCAATACTTCTAATAGCACAATCCAATCTCGGCCGATGGGTTCATCGTCATTCCAATTGCTATGTATTGTGGTACAAAGTTTTTTATATTTTGTTATACTGAATTTTCATTTACAACATCCATTTCGAAATTCTATTGCAACCCTTTCAAATTCCCGGTATTGAATTAAAAAACTACCTCTGATTTAAATTATTTCTTTTAGTTCTAAAAGCTTCCACTAAATTCTGTACAAAAATCGAAAATGTATTTTTTTTAATAAATATAATGAGAATACTTAATTGTGTAAAAGAATAAATAAAACAACAATATCTTATTCATCATAAAAATATAAGGTACTAAGAAGAATACCCAGATTGAATATATTTGAGCCACAACTTTTGTATTGCATTTCAAGAGATCAAAATGGACATCCCGCGTTTTGTCGGACGTAATGCATTTTGTATTATATTGTGGAATCTGAAAGTGTATTCGGTTGATGAGAACTTTTATATTTTTAACTTTACAAAACATTTTGTTGGATAAACTTTATAAAATAACTTGAATTATTAATAATATACTTGGTAAAAACGACATAATTTTGGTTAGACCAAAAAAGGGCCACAGTCAGTTTTATATATGTCAGAGATAACGGTATAGCGGCTTGTTCTTTATTGATAGTCATTTGGAACATTATCCATGGCGCGCAAGTCTCAGACAATAAACAGATTTTATTTGAATTAATCACAATAACTATAATCTACTGATACAGTAAACCAACGGTCCCACTTGGAAGGACTGAACTAGTGGTAAGTTTACTCAAGAATGTTCTTCACCATCATTTCACCCTTTTCTTATAACCAATTTCCCTCCAAATGATTCCGCTCACATGATTTATGACGTCACGGCGCTTACCCTACCATTTCTAAAATATCAATTGAGTGTCTCATTATTGTTTAATTACACTGGTCAACACTGAATTTGTCACATGAACTTAGTGGTCATTTCTGTTTAGGTTAGTAGCCTTTCATTAAAAAAAAAAGTAGTTTCGTTTTAGTCAGGTCCAGTTTTTTTGTGACAGCTATAAATACATTTCTAACCTCAAAACGCGTTTAGTAAAAAAACTTTATTTTGGCAACTGTATAACTGCTGTATTTAACTAACTTACATATTTTTATTTATGTTAATTATATCGTAAACATGCCACGAAAGTGTTTAACCCCGATAGTTTTTGTTATGTGTGTGGAGAGTTAACTTTTACATCTCAGCGTCGGAATTTTACGCCATTAATTGAACAGTGCTATGTTGATTACTTTGGATTTCCTGTTTCGCATCAAGATAAATCCTGGGTTCCACATATATGTTGTGTAACATGTGTGAGACTTTTATTAGGTTGGGCTAAACAGGAACCTAGACATTTGCCATTCGCTATACCAATGATTTGGGTAGAACCAAAAGACCATATAAGCGATTGTTATTTTTGTTTAACTCAAACAAAAGGCATTACAACCAAGTCTAAACACACTATTCAGTATCCAAACTTATCATCGGCCGTCAGACCTGTCCCACACAGTGCTGAACTGCCTGTTCCAAAGCCTCCTAATCAACCCGAAAGTCAGAATTCTGTTTCTAGTGCGGAATTTGTTCTCAGTCAACAGAGTAAGGCATCTCAACAAAGTTACTCAAGTTACGAATCGTCTACCTCAAAAGAGCCTCATTTATTGACACAAAGGGATTTAAATGATTTAGTACGTGATTTAAAACTATCAAAAAAACAGGCTGAACTTTTGGGATCCAGATTAAATGACTGGAATTTACTTTCTTCTGATACAAAAATAACTTATTTTCGACATCGTGACGAAGAAATGAAAGCTTATTTTTCTAAAGCAGATAATTTAGTCTATTTTACTAACGTTCCCGTTGTGATGAATTTATTAAATTTTGAATATGATCCAAGTCACTGGCGATTGTTCATTGATTCTTCAAAGACTAGCTTAAAAGCAGTGTTGTTGCATAATGGGAATAAGCTTCCTTCAGTACCGATTGGCCATGCTTGTGATATGAAAGAGACCTACGAAAATATGAGATTTCTTCTTGAAAAAATTAAATACAGTTAACACGCTTGGAAAATTTGTGGAGATTTTAAAGTCATTGCTCTTTTGCTCGGACTGCAACTAGGTTACACAAAATTTTGCTGTTTTCTTTGCGAATGGGACAGTAGAGATAGACAGAGTCACTACATAAAGAAAGTGTGGCCCACGCGCGAATCACTTACTCCAGGCCATAAAAATGTTAAAAATGATCCTCTGGTGAACCCTGATGACATTTTTTTACCACCGTTTCATATAAAACTCGGTTTAATGAAAAATTTTGTAAAGGCTATGCCTAAAGATGGCAGTGGATTTTTATATCTAAAACAAAAATTCCCCAAACTCAGCGAGGCAAAAATTAAAGAGGGTATATTTGTAGGTCCACAAATACGGAAACTAATAAAAGATAAAGATTTTGAAGATAAATTGAATGATCTAGAAATAGTTGCCTGGAAAAGTTTTGTGAATGTTGTCCAAAATTTTTTAGGAAACCATAGGGCAGAAAATTACAAAGATTTAATAAATGAACTTCTAATGTCATATAAAGCTTTGGGATGTAACATGTCCTTAAAAATACACATGCTGCACTCTCATTTGGATTTCTTTCCTGCAAACTTGGGAGCTGTGAGTGATGAACAAGGCGAGAGGTTTCATCAGGACATTTCCTCAATGGAGAAGCGTTACCAAGGGAAATGGAGTCCACGAATGCTAGCAGATTATTGTTGGAATCTAAAAAGAGACCTACCAGAAGCTAAATATTCCCGAAAATGAAATTTATCTATTGTACATGAAACAGTAACTTCTTTAAGTGTTGAGTTTTTTTTCTTTTCATACAAAAATAATAAATTTATGTTTCTATATCGCAAGGACGTGTCATTTTTTTTCTCTCGATATATTATTGCTTCAAAGCCCTAGTATATTAAAAATTTGACATAAGTTTTCGTGTGACATAAAAAAGTTAAAATTTTGTTGACCAGTTTTATCGTGATCTGCGACATGTTTATATTTATTTTTAGTATATTTTTTATTTATTCATCTTTAATCGTGTGTATAAGAAATGTGTCATCACGGCACAATGTATAATGTATTAATGTAAAAACATATTAATGAATACATTTATCACTGTGAATTTTAGAAAATTAATTATTTCAATTCCTATCTTTAGTGGATTACAAGTTTAACAGACAGATATCCTGATTATGTAACAAATTACTTACAATGTCGAAATAGTAAATCATGGAAATGTATAAATGTAAATTATTTAATATCTTGTTGTTGCCAGATTGCCCCCTCTGAATATTTAAACCAAACCAAATTTCATCAAAATCCGTCAAGTAGTTTTTACATAATGCCTCCACAGCAAACAGAAAACAGACACAAAATTAAAACCAATAACAAGAATTTTTTTGATGATTATAAGCAAGACTTGCAATTTTTCAAAAATATTTTTAATATTGATGTATATCAGCTTTACAATTTTATGACATGCATATTAATAAACATTTACAAAAATACTACAAATGAGATTTGCTGTTAACCTTAACAGAATTTTAAATACGGTTCGATAAGACCATCTTACCCATCACTCAATTAAGTAGTCACTGAAAGTAGTAATAAAAATCTCGTCGGTGTACAGATTCGTAAATAGAATATCAAAACATAATTGAGGAAATGTTATAAAAATGAAAAGTCGGAGTAATATAAAATATATCCTACAATATTAATATCCTCAGTATATTGTGCTCTTATACACGTGCTCCAACTTTATGTACTCCAATTTCAATTACGACACGGGAATCAAATGGTACAAATATGTCCGATACCGTCATATAAGATAAATAAACATGATATGTAATAAGTAAAATTTTATTGTATTATTTTAAATTATTAAAATATTTAAAAAACCATAAAAAGGTTTACAGACGGTACTTTTTGTACAATTCATGTATTTTTGACAACATATATATTTTTAAATATATGTGAAATGAAAAATAAACTCATACAGGCAGGGGTTCGAAACCGCGACCTCTGGGAAACCGTCGGGTCGCTTTACCAATTCATCTACCGTATCGCTACCGTACCGTAGTGAGACGGTTTCCCAGAGGTCAGAGGTCGCGGCTTCGAATTCCTATCCATATCGGTTTATGTTTCTTTCTATACATATTTAAAATTAATCAGCGTAAAAGAGCTATACATTATTATAGATATTTTCAAACAACATGAATAAGAGTTTGATTAAATTGAAAACTTATAATGTTGTCTGAACACGAATGTACAAGGATGCAACAGGGACGCATCAAAAAATATTAATATTTAGCAAATACAGTCACGCCGCTCAAATTGAAAACGTGACTGGCCGTTCCGGTGCCTGGGCCGGTTGTTTGCTGGCACCTCCTGTTGTAAACACTTCTTTCTAGATACGTATTGATTGAATTCGAGTTCATAAAGCAAACCGATTTCAATGGCCGCTGCAATTCAATGAATTTCTCTGAAACTACTGGTATTGTGTACCGGAGTGGCGGTCCGTTATTGTTTTCTTTTGTTTATCTTTTCAATAAGTTCTTGATTGCTTGAAGTTCAAATAATTTCAATCTAACTAAGCTATTATATTCTAGAATTTTAGAAATGTAATACTTTCTATATAAGTTTTAAAAACTAAAGAAACAAAAATGAAGAAGATAACAATCATAGGGTTCTAGCTTCTCTCAGCATTTTACTATCAAATAGCCTTAAAGTAATATTTATAGAGCATCCAAGATGCGAGGAAGATATCAAGAAAATCTAAATTCAAATCCGAGTAGAGGATAATGTTACAAGATGTGAAATGTATTCAAAGGCGATCTCAAAGTAAGAATTGAAATGATAACTCAGCATATTGGCCACGTATTCGTAGGTACGTCCCTTTGATCCCTCCACATTCGCTACTAATATTGAAAACGTGACGGTAATACTCGCGATATTTCTATGTAATGATTTTTTAGAATTTTATTAATATTATTATTTTTATTTCCCTGATATTATGAATAAATAATAACATGGCGGTTTTTGATTTTAAATATATTTTGAAATATTTTAAATATATACAAAACTTCAGACAAGTGACTACTTAGGTCTTGATTCAACTCTATTACACTCACACATACAAATATGTACGTTGGAGTGTGTATAAAAATTTAATATATTCACAAGGGAACGAATTAGGCCGCGGGCGTTATAGAATTTTCTCGAAAGTAATTGCTCTCGCATACAGCATCAGATATCTCCGTGATCCAGGGTTGAATATCATATTCTGTTCATGTAGTATATACATTTTTATTTGCTTATGTTTATGTTGAAAACTTCAGAGATTATTTTTATTATATTTCGGTATGTTAAACCTTATTTCATATTAATATATTACTAGATATTTATTAATGAAGGATTAAATGTTTTGTGATTATTCTGTTCAATAAATTATTTTCAATAAACTTTCTAAATATAACACTGTTAAAAAAATAAAAATATTTTTTAGACATGTATTTGTTTAGAAGAACTGTAGTAAAGAAGATAATACTGATATTTCGTAAATAAAACATAATGCATCAAGTCTTTAGGTATGTTTATTTGCCTTTAATAATTTTAAGTACCTAACAATGTTTTTATACTGAAAAATAGTTCAGTAGGCCTTAACACTTTTATTAATTACTGCATACAAGAAATGAATAAGGTTTATAAAGGAAAAAAATCATTATTTTAAACTAAGGAGTATAAATTATTTGTGAGCGTTGTTTAGCTAACTATATATTACGAGGCGTTTTCCCAGAGATCACGGGTTCGAATCCTAGCCTGTTTCAGTTTAGTTTTCATTGTTTATTTATTTAAAAGTTAAATAAGCCTAATATGCTAAATATGTTATGTAGATTTTATAAAACGTTATGTTTCTTGTCTACATAATAACGTTTTATCAGATTTAATATAAATCAGCTGTCTTTATTGATGATAGGTTCACGTTACACTAAACTTCATATCGTTTTGTAAGTTTTAATGTATTCCAGCACTGAAGCAGTCATAGTTATTGTATAGTCATTTCTACATAATGAAATAAAAAATATATATTATTAAAGTAGTCTTACATCGGACTCGCAGAGTGTACTGCTTGCAGCAGTTCACTAGGCGCGCTGCGACAGCTCAGTGGTGGTGGTGAATTAATTATTAAACATAAACACATCCGGTTAAAAGTCTATTTAATAGTCAACATAGCTTAAGAAAGTTTTTATACAAGAGAAAAATATATAGATACTAGCTGTGCCTGCGACGTGTGCGCATAGATTCCGATTTCGAAAAAGATACCTGTTTTAAGTTTCAACAAATTTCGGCAAGTAGTTTTTGCGTGTTTTGTGTGTAGTTGGAGTTTATTTATATATATATATATATAAAGTATAAATATATATATATTATATTTATATATATAGTAGTGAGTAGATCTGTTTAAGAACTGAGTACTGAGTCGTTCAATTATGTATTTTTTTTATTGAAAAGTATATTATTATTCCCTGACGGGAGGACTATGAATGTGGACTATTAATATGTACTATCAATACGTACTATCAATATGTACTATCAATATGTACTATCAATATGCACTATCAATATGTACTATCAATACGGACTATCAATATGTACTATCAATACGTACTATCAATATGTACTATCAATATTTACTATCAATACGTACTATCAATACGTACTATCAATATGTACTACGAATATTTACTATCAATACGTACTATCAATATTTACTATCAATACATACTATCAATACGTTCTATCAATATTTACTATCAATATTTACTATCAATACGTACTATCAATACTTACCATCAATATGTACTATTAATACGTACTATCAATATGTAACTTCTGTTCTTACCTGAAATATAAAAAAATAAAATGGTTTCAAAAAATGTCTTACCGCAATAGTAGGAAAATAAGTGATTATTAACTTTATTTGTTAAATGATTGGAATAAAATACAACACAAATTGTACAGTGGATCCCATATATTCCCGAAAACTGCATCCAAATCGATTAATCCGTTTCTGAGATTAGAGTGCATAAACATACAGACAAAATGAAAAACCATTGTTTTGAGTTTTTTTGTTCTTATAAAGGCTCCCCATCATTATTTTTTTTATATTTTACATGTATAGTTTTCGATCAGTAATCATTTTATTATATGTATATATTAAGTAATATTTGACTCTTAAGTGTTCAAAGTATACGTCAACAAAACATCCATGTAACAAAAAGCTTTTGAATTTGAAAGTTGCAAAAATTGAGGATGTTTCTCTGCATTTGAAGGTTTTTTATCCGTTAATAGACTTCAAAGTAGTTACTCTACAAGCGTACTCACTTGCCTTTATTTTAAACTACTTACGAAGTTATTTAATTTTAAACTTTTTACTACATGCTTACTGCCATAAGAAGCGCTATTACATTTCATGTAATACTCTATTTTAAGAAGTAAATTTTAATATTTTTTTAATCCATGCCTCTTTTCTAATTTCTGAAACTTCTATTATAAGTTTCAGATAAACCAACAAGCTTAGTAATTATATTAATTTTGTTAGATAAATTAAAATATTATTAAAGATGTTCATGTAAGTTAGACTATTTGTTTATTTTTAAACTATTGCATAGCTTCTATCGCAGGCCGTGAGCGTGGAGAACGAATCCAGAAATTCCGTAACGAAAAAAAACTAACACCCCCCCACTCCGCATACTACGAAGCTTGGCCGAGTATTGTGTACATATCATTTCAAAATAGCGTAAGCGCCAAGTTGTTAATATGTATTATGAACTTATTGCTTACTGGTTAAGGTTGAGTTTAGGATAAATGTTTTACTTGTACAGGGGTATTTTTTTCCACAAGCCTTTTCATTTCAAAGACTTTCTGTTATTTAGTTACAAAGACCCTAATTTACTTAACAATAGTAAATGAACCATATTTGTGAGGTATAAGGTTGAAAATATTTTTAGCTGTTGATATTATTAACCTTTATTTATATATATAACAAGCGGACCCGACAGACGTTGTCTTGTAAACGCGTCTTTAATTTAAAAGAATCAAACTTCACAATATCTAACGTCATTACATCTACATTTATCATAATTCAACCAATCGATACCGTATGAATACCGTATATAAAGATTTTTTTTTTGAATAAATGAATTTGATGTTCCAATATATTTCATTAAATTTCACTTTTTACGTAGCGAAATTAATAACGCAGATCGTAGACAAAAAACAACAAATAATGATAAAAAATTAAAAGAAATATACTTACTTCGATCCGTAATAAATTCGCAAAATGTATAGTTGTTTATGCACACTTCAAAGCTCTTTATAAACTCAGTACTCAGTACTTCTTGATTTAATATTTAATTCAGCACGTGGATGAAAATAACACAATAATAAAATATTTTTCTCAGTTCTATCGCAACGCAACTGTCAGGGCAGACTATAATTAAAATATAATATTATTTAATACAGTGGACGCCGCTTATTGTGATCACGGTTAATGTTATCAGCCGGCTATTGTTATCGAAAATGGTCGGCCCCAAATTTCTCCTTAGAAAAACAGTTGAAAAAAGTCTTATTGTGATCAAAAGTCGCTTATTGTTATCGATTTAGAAGACGATACGACGATTCGATACGACGCGACGTGGTGTTCAACACCGAGCAACAAACTTCAAAAAATTAAACTATTTTGAGAATTATATTCAAATGATTATGAATGAAAACAAGTGTCAAACAACAATAGATCGATATTTCAATTCAATTTAAATTATTACAATTCATATTTTATAATTATGATCATTTTTTATGTGCACTAAAATCCCCCAACAAGCATGAAAAAGTACCAACCGCATAATGTTATCATTCGGTTATTGTTATCAAAACCTGTATTTGACATTGCCATAGTAACGCAGTCCGTCGGAACCAATGTGAAACATTCCAAAATCACCATCTACTTATACATTAAAAATTAATGAAAAAACCATTTTCCAGTGGACCAAATTGTGAATCTAAACAATTCTCAAGTCCCCTTGAACACACACAAAGAATTTCATAAACATCGGTCCAGTCGTTTAGGAGGAGTTCAGTGACATACACACGCACACAAGAAATAAAGATATATTCTCCGGTTGCCATTGCATTGTATTCACCATTAGCGTATGTTATAAATGTACTCAAAAATATTTTATTTACAATAAAAAATAATAAAAAAATGTCATTCAAAAATGTTTTCATCAAAAAAATATGCATGTCATTTCTTTTTATCTGTACAGTGATCATACCTGCAAGTAGAATTAATAACTACAGTTCGAATGCTGACAAAAATCGTGCAAAGTAACTAAAGGTTCTGGTGCAAATAATAAAGTAGGGATGAAACTAAACTGTCCAAGTTTTATGGAGTCTAAATTTATAAAGGTATAAATACTTTAAAGGTCTATCTACGTCTAGGTTTTTAGAGAAATATGTTGCTACTAATATATAAAATAAAGAATCGAAATTAAAGTGTTTATATGTAGAATATTTTATTGGACTTTAAACATTAAAAACTCATATGCAGCACCTCCAACCAACCAACCCACTCAGTTTACTTATAGCAAAAATAACAATGTAGTTAATAATTTACGTTTCCTAGCCTTCGTTGTCGCAAAGCATTAATAAATTTGGTTAATTCTAAGCGGCTTTATATTCAATTATTATTAGTGATAAATTGCAGAATCAAGCTTGCCCCATAGTATTCCGTAAATAGTTCAGTTAATTTGCTAAGTGACCTTTCAGCTCCTGTAGAAGTGACAGGAATTGTTTAGAACCGTAACATTGGCGTACATACTTAAGTTAGATGGCATTTCAGCAATCATTATTTCTTTAGAGAATCAGTGAATAGTTCATGCCTTTGCCTTTGTTAATGTAGATAAAAGTTGGTAGTAAATATTAATAAAATAAAGAATAATAAAGAAAAATGTTGGAGCCTAGCGTATTTACTACTATTGTATTTACCAAGCGTATTCACAGAATATTTACTTTGGAATTTACACTCTTTTGTAAAGAAATATTCGACTGACTGCAATCATACTGATGTGTGTGTGATATGTGTATTTTATTGAACTATTATTATTTCTTACACATTATTAAAAATTTAAATATGTGTACCTTGTTTTGAATTCTATAATTGAAAACGAATTAATTAATGGTAGTTTTCATTTCTATCTCGCATTACCAGAGGAATGACAAGAGCTTTGTCGGCCTTTGAGGAAGAAGAAAGCATATTTGTAAAGGTCATATAAACTGAAAAAAAAAACACTAATGGAAGTTCATTCTATACCGCGTGGCACAAACAGTTCTAGAGAATCATACTGTAGAATGCCACTCATCCAGATGATGGCGATGGTATATAGTTTCCATGTACTGGAATACTGGATTGGAATTCTAAGCATTAATAGTTTTAGACGAACGTGAGAAGATAAATGGAGACTATAATTTTTTAGTAATTAGGCTCTCAAAATTATAAGTACCTCGCAAATTTTTAATTTGTTAACATTATCATGTTCTTACACAATTTTCATTTTTAATACTGGACAGAATTCCAATATTTGGAAATACTAGGCATTAACGAAGGGGATACGAGAAATGAGGGCCATATTTTTCAATGGTAAATTTGGGAACTTTTAACTTGTGATATAATTTTGTGTACAAATTTATAACAAAGGGACCTGTCGGTTTATTTGTACGTAGTCTTATTATTTAAATAAGATCACCTTGATCCTTAGATATAGTCTTACAAAGGAACAAAAGATCATAATACTGGTGTATTCCCCACATAATATATTCCGAGTCCAGATTATCCTAAAGTCCGGCTCTTTCATATTAAGGAACAGGATATAAAGGATAATGAAGAAAGGGTTTTTATAAACGATTTAGTGCTGCATTTTTACATCTTGTTGTGAATTTCAACGAATGAAACGGCATTAACGGTAACGAGATATCACCCGGTCAAGTTTTATGACGTGTCTTTGCAAATTTCGTTTGTTAAAAAAAATATTTGTCTTTACTGTACCGTGCCGTGACGTGCCGTGCCGTGCCGTGCCGTGCCGTGACGTGCCGTGACGTGCCGTGCCGTGACGTGCCGTGCCGTGACGTGCCGTGCCGTGACGTGCCGTGCCGTGACGTGCCGTGCCGTGTCCAGTCGAAGGGGTGTCAATAAATTGCAAAGTTCGTTTGTTAAAAAATCTTGTCTGTCTTTACCGTACCAAGGCTTTGTCGAAGGGGTGTCAATATTTTGTTTAGATTTACCAGATCAGTTCGATTCTAATTTCATCTCCGGACATACCAAAATATGGATGTGATGAGTGTTTGTACTGTAAATATTTTCTGGTGAGTATAAAAGTAATCTCGAGGAAATTAGTAAATAGAAGAAAAAAACCCTTTGCAATGGGGCACAGCGTAGTGAGTTAGGTTTTATAAGCAACGGGTCCCATAATCGGAAAGAAGATCATAAGAAGAACGACATGTTTTGACTCCGTTTAAATGAAGCCGAATGTTCTCTTCTTCGACACTCTTCTTGCAGTCTCTAACTGTGTACTCATAATCCACTTAATTCCTCTCTTTTCTTCAATAGATGACGGTTACAGATATTCATGTATAATGCAGATGTACATAAATGACGGTAACAGTTTTGCTCGTGCTTAACAAGGAGGTACATAAATTGTACAATTCAATTATGTATTATCATTACGTATTCATTCATAACTAGCTGTATCTGCGATTTCATAAGCGTAGTTTTTGATTTTAATTAAACGTACTCTTTGTACATAAACAATAACCCTTCAAAGTTTTATCAAACTCCGTCAAGCAGTTTTGTATGTGATAGGTAGGTGAATAGATAGTTTATTTTCGTATATTTTTTTATGTTTAATTACACATTCTTTTTACAGAGTACGTAGTCCGTTTTCGTTATTTTTTATTGGAAAGGGTTTCATTATACCCTGAGCAACCAGGACTAAGACTTCAATTTTGAAAAAATGTCTTACCGCAATAGTACGAAAATAAGATATTATTAACTTCTTTACTTGTTTATCGATTAAAAATTAATAACACACTAAATGTTAAATCAAGTCTATGTCAATATATTCCCAAGAACTGAACCAAATTACTTAGTCCGTCTCTGAAATTAGCGTGAACAAACATACAGAAATTGATACGCAAACACATAGACAAAATGAAAAATGATAGTTTCAGGTTCTCTTGCTTATATAAAGTGCCCCCATTATGAATTTTTGAAAATACTTTATGTATATATGTAGATACATTTCTTGAACACTTTAAATACTTATATCTTTTGATAAACTAATGTTACTCAGACTTACGTACAAATTTTTATGTATAAAACTTATTTACATTCACAGCTAAACGACAAAAAGATCAATAGATAAAAAAATCAAAAATGTTTAAAATGGATTCTGTTAGTTACTTCACCTTCACATACTGGATATATATATTATACTATTCTACAGATTTATTACATGTATAGACGAAGATTTGCTTGGTAGGTACCTATTACGTGATTTTTTTTTATTTTTTTTTTTTTTTTTTTATTTTTATTTTTTTTTTTTTTTGTCTGTCTGTCTATGCTGTTAGCCCTGTTGGCTATTACAGCGTCACCGGGGGAGCGGGTGGGTCAGGAGACCCACCCTTAAAAAGGGGGGGCCAGATGGGCCCCCATGGGGAACGACGTCCCGAGGGCGTCGTTAGTCAGGAGGGAAGCTAAGGCAATTTGGACACTAGCGTCCTCCGACGGCAGAACGCCGGAGCAACGGAGCACTTACTCAGTTGGGACCTCGTCTATACCGGTATAGACGGTGTGTGTCTGTATGTTGTGTGGTGTCACTTATGCCTACGCGTACACGTTATTACCTACTGTGAACGCGTCGTCGGGGTCAACGAGTACCGACTTGGGTCTTCTTTTTCTGACTAAAGAAGTCTTACGTGGTCTATACTCTGCGGCGTCAGCCACCAGTGGGTTCGGGTGTCGCTCAGCACGTTCAAAGTACTTTTGGGAAAGCCCCTTGAAGTACTGAGCGATGGTCGGAAGGTTCAAGTCTCTATGGAGATCGATGTTGCCGTACGAACCACGGCGCCCCGGTTGCAATCCGTGTAAACCTGTTCTGAATCACCTGAATTGGTTTCAGATTAGCGTGCGCAAAAGCGGGACTCGCATAGGACATGACGGAACGTATGCAAGCTTTGTAAAGTGTCACCTTATTGCGAAGGGACATTTTACTCCGCTTGCCTAACAGCGGATATAAACGACCTAATATGTAGGCCGCTCTGCTACGAACGGTCCTAATATGCGCAGTGAAAACTAACTTTCTATCTAACGTTACTCCTAGGTATTTTGCCTCGTCTTTCCAAGGTATCGGTTTATCAAAGAGTTTGATTCGCGGGAGGATCCTTGGGGAGCCCCGTTCGAAGAGCACTGAAACGCTCTTCTCAGGGTTTACCTCGATCCGCCATTTCCGCAGCCAACTCTCAAGGGAGTCGACTGCGGATTGGAGACGTTGGTATATCTCCCAGTGATCCTTAGAGGACGTGTAAAGCGCGGTATCGTCCGCGTACATGGCAAGGTGCACTTTAGATCGCGGCCTAGGAATATCGCTAGCGTAGATGGAGTAGAGGATGGGCGAGAGAACTGAACCCTGGGGGACACCCGCCCTGATGGGGCGGGGAGTTGACAGAACGCCTTCCACTCTGTAGCGAAAGGAGCGATTCGACAGGTAGTCCCGTATGATGAGTACGAGTCTGTCCGACACCTTGAACTGGTATAGCTTGTACACCAGTCCATTGTGCCAGACCCTGTCGAACGCCTTAGCTACATCGAGGAAGAGCGCTCCTGTCCTATGCTTCTTGGCCCTCACAGTGGCCCCTATCAGTATGTGCTCCGTGAGGCGTTGCACCTGATGGGAACATGAATGGTTGGCTCTAAAGCCGAACTGCTCATTTGGGATGATTTTGAGTCTCTCGACTTCCGATCTAAGTCTACAGAGGATGATTCTCTCATATACTTTCCCTAAGGAACTAAGAAGACTAATGGGACGGTAACTACTAGGCAGATGCCGGGGTTTGCCCGGCTTATGGAACCCTATCACTATGGCCTCTTTCCACTGGGCCGGAAACGAGCAACCGGCCAGTAGAGCTTTAAAAATGGTAACCAATAGGTAAATTAAAGGAGGCGGAAGAAGCTTTATCGCTTTGTTAGTAATCCTATCGGGACCTGGCGATTTCTTGGCGTGAAGCGCCCTAACTATAGACGTCACCTCGTCTAGGTTCGTTTCCTTGATTGGCGGACCGACCGGTGGCTGAGAACACATTATATTGACCGATTTGTCGACTATTTCGACATGATCGCGATCAACCGATTGAGCATACAGACGGCACTGGCACTCTAGACTGTCGGCTAAGCACTCAGCTTTGTCAGGGTCGTCAAACGCGATGGCGGAGTTAGGTCCAACCAAGGGAGGCATATCTGAGACAGTGTCCGCCTTCAACGCTCTCTGCAACCGCCAGAATGCCTGGTGTGTTGGAGAGAGCGTCGCAAGCGTCCTATCTCAGCCGCTATCTCTGAAGTCATCGAGAGCTTGTCTCGACTCCCTCTGGAGACGGCGCAGCCTCCGTCGGTTGTCATCTGTCGGGTATCGGTCATGGGCTCTAATCGCAACGTTTTTACGGGTGATTAGAAGTCTAATGTCCGGAGGGAGTGCTCGGTAACCCTCGAAGTTCACTCGGACCTCAATCGAGGACTTTCCTATGCTGTCTACCAAATGTTCTGTGAAGTTAGTCGCGGCTGAGACAGCGTCCTCGACCGATGTAAGCTGGTCAGGAATTTTGTCGAGGTGCGCTGGTACGGGGGAATGGAGTTGCTCTCGAAGCTTCGTCCAGTTAATAATTGTTTTGGTCGCGGGTTCCCTAAGGGGAGGAAGTCCTAGCTGAAATAGGACCGGTCGATGGTCAGAGTCTAGCTCGGATAGCGTCTCGATAGAACGTAACTGGAGTGTCACGCCCTTCAAGAGTACTATGTCGAGCACGTCGGGTCTGTCATGTCGGAAGTCTGTGTCGCAGTATCGCGTGGGACTCAAAGGCGCGGTGATCTCGAAGTCGAGACCAGCCTTGTAGCTTAGCCTATGAAGGAGATTTCCCCTACTGTTTGCGACAGTAGAGTTCCAGCGGGGATGTTTGCAATTTAGGTCGCCGGCCAGAGTGGTTGCGTTACCTAATTGGAGTAAGGACTTAAGGTCCCTCTCAACTAAGGCTTTATTGGGAGAAAGATAGACGGATGCTAGTACGATTGACTGATGGCCGGTCATACCCACCTGACATAATGACGCTTCTACGTTAACTAGTTGGGGCGGATCGAGCGGAGTGCAATGAAGAGACCTTCTGTAGTAGATGATGGTTCCCCCCTTCGCGGTTGCCCTATCGTTCCTAACGAGACGGTAATTCGCGATGCGCGGATCACGATTACACGGCTTTAGAAAGGTCTCTTGTACTAACAGGACGTCTATCTGGTACGTGACCACGAAGTCGCGTACTAGATCTATCTGCTTAAGTAGCCCGTTCGCGTTGAATGTAGCGACAGTCAGAGAGCGAGGTTTTACCCTTCCACGCGATGTCATCATGTTGACATCGTGTGTTCGTATATCGATTTGATTAG
This sequence comes from Napeogenes sylphis, assembly GCA_959347405.1. Classification (NCBI taxonomy): domain Eukaryota; kingdom Metazoa; phylum Arthropoda; class Insecta; order Lepidoptera; family Nymphalidae; genus Napeogenes; species Napeogenes sylphis. The sequence continues at coordinate 8,668,033 of OY365782.1, forward strand.
GACGGCGTGCTTGAGGAGCACTTCCATCCTCGCGGGAGGGTTCCGCGCGGAATCCCTCATTTCATTTGAAAAGACTAGGAGCTCTTCGATGTCTATTACACCGAAGAGGCTCGTGACGCACGCGAGCGAACTCGCAACTCCGTCGGTGGAGGTACGAACCGGCGGCGACGGTATCGACTGGGGGACGGGCTGTGGGATAATCCTCGGAGGCTTCACCCAAACGTTCGCGGGTGCCTGAGGGGCCTGGGATGCCTGATGGGCCGCGGGCCTCCTAAGGGCTAGAGGAGCCCATGGAGGCTGGGCGAACCGAGGAGGATGCCTTGCCGGCTGTGTCCTGCGCGGCGCTTTGGGGCACCCGCGATAATTAGCGGGATGGCCCTTCTGTCCGCACAGGACGCAGCTGGGAGGATCCTCAGGGACCGGTCCCTTCCGCGAGCAGTCGGCTGTCGCGTGGTCGTCCAGGCACTTGACGCACCTTGGATGCGCGTGACAAAAACGTTGGGAATGCCCATAGAGCTGGCAGCGATGACACTGACCAGGAAAACCGCGACCGCGTGGAGGTTCGACCCTAAGGCCGGTGAGTTGGCAGACTGCCTTGACGTTAAAAATTTGCTTTCCTTCCGGGGAAAGCTCGAGATGGACGAGAACGAGATCGAACGGGACCCTAGTGGTCGCTCGGTACATGCGGTGCACCGAGATGACGGGGAACGATTGGGACTTAAGGTCCTCGAAAATCCGCTCAGTAGTGAGCTCCACGGGGAGCCCTCGGATGACCACCGTTAAGCGGCGTTCATCCTCTAGCGCGTAGGTGTAGTATCCGTAACCACGTTCGCGGAGGAGACGAGTCAGACCACGGTGGTCCGACGAAGACGCGGTTTGAACGCGGATACCGTCGGCGGTATTTCGGGCGGACGTGAAATGGAGCTTGTGCTCCGTCATAAGTGCGGACAGAGTGTCCCACTTAGACTTGTCCCTTATGTAAAGCGGCGGCGGCGCGGGGGACTTCCGTGGCGCTGAAGGTGCTTCCGCGGGCGCTGAAGGCGCGGACGACGGCGACGCGGACGCGGGCGCTTCGGGCGCGATCGGCGCGCGTTCGCGAGTTGGGCCCGGGCCTGAAGAACGGTCGGGCGACGCGGGTTCGCTACTAGCGGGTTTTGAGGCCCGTTTTCGCGGGACGTTCGAGGAGAGCGCTTTCGTCGCCTTCCTCTTGGCCGATTTGGTCTGCACGGTCGTGAAACCGTCGTCCTCGTCAGCGTCCGAGGAAGGGGACGAACTCCCCGACTCGGAATCCGAGGCCGTCTGCTCCGTAGGAGTGGCTGCCTCGACCTCCATGTCGGAGGTGCTCTCGGTCGCGATCGCGGCGCGCGAGGTCGAGGGCGGAGACTCGATGCCTAACAAGACAGAGTAGCGCTGGCATAATTCAGGCGTAATTCCGTGGACCCAGCCAAAAAACTGCGACTTGGACAGATCTTCGTTCCGCCGCGGATTTGGGGTCCATGGTGGAGCCCGGAGATATGACCCGTCCTCCCTGCGTGAGCAGGGAGGCGAGTGCCTAACGTGAACCCTATCGAATCTCTGTCAGTAGGTGACAGAGGTGTGCCTAATACCCTAACGACTGTGTACTTACACGACGCAGGCTATTACGACGAAGTCTTTGAATTCCGTTTCGTACCCTAACTAGGGCGACGTCGGACTTGTTGGACCCCTATGCAGGCTCGCCGGCCCGCAGGTGTGCTTGCGGCGATGACTCACACACAAACACAATCACACCGCTGGCTTGCACACAATGGAGGTCGTTATCTTGACTGGCGCAGGTGTACGAACGGTCGGTGCAGGTGGCTGGGCGGTCAGCGTGACGGCCCAGGTAGGTGGCGCGAATAGGCGGAGCAGGTAAAAGGGACATGTGTCCCGGTCGACTGCTCAACGGTGAATGCTATTACGTGATTGACATAAATTGACATAACTTTTTTAGTTCTTAACCAATTTAAATAAACACTAAATATTAAGTGAAGACTATTACATTATATCCTCGTAACCAAAATGGTTAAGCCGATTCCGAGATTAGCGTGCACAAACATACATGTACATATAGAGAAAATGAAAAACCATTGTTTAGGGTTCTCTTGCTCTTATAAAGGACCCTCGTTATGGTTTTTTTTTTATATTTTCCATGTACAGATACCGATCAGTGACAGTTTTATTATGTCTATAGATGAAGACTGATCACGAACCGTAGTCTTTAAAAGCCTTTCGTTATATCCTTTACTAAACATAAGAATATACAAAAGATCCGAGAAAACAACTGTGGTAAGTTCTTTTAGTTCAACGGGTTATTTTTTAATTTATTCAATCATCTTAATATTTATTGTTATATATGTTTATTTTTGTATAATCTACAGAAGTACAAAAAAAAACACTACAGTGAAATTACTTTTATTACAGTTAAACACTACTTAAGGATCAACGGGCTGGTTTTTTAATATATCCAATCATTATAATATGTGTCATTGTTATCTTTTTTTGTTTAATCGAACAATATACAAGAATAAATGACTGCGGTTTAAAAATATTACTTCAATGTGTTATATTTCCTCTACTGCCTTTATCCCGTTATTGTTCGTGACTTTTTTGAAATTCTCTTGTATTTTTTCAATTAGTTTGCCATTTTTAAAGTTGGGTTAACTGTTAAAATTTCTACTAGGTAATTTGTAGTCTTAGTCAGGGTTTCTTTCAGAGTTTCTATCGCCAGCACTTTTTCTGGTCTTTCAATTAACCTTCTTAGCTAGCTAGGGTAACTTGGACAATATTTTTTTTTTTCAATAAAGACTCAATTGTTTAAATTTAGAAGTTTCTATTTTGGGTAGGAGGACACCTAAGCTAGAGTGCCCCAGTGCAGGGCACAGTGTGACCCTCCGGTGGCTACACCCTTGCCCGTACGCCTGATAATGGCCAGTTGTTTTCTAGGGGAATAAGACATCAAGTAATAAAAGTCTTATACTATCAAGCAATCATATTAAATTTTACCAAATCGTTTCTATGATTTTAGAAAGAACAGAAGAAACGTAACTATATTAAAAGAGTTTGTAATATATTTGTGTCTAGTAATAATAACCTTTTCCCATAATAGCAATGTACATACAGATTGAACCTCGTTATCAAATTATAATATGTACATTTCAATAAGCATTGATTAATATCGGATCTCTGGCATTTCAGTAACTACATCGAAGTCACTGATCCGAATCTCTCTGAGGTATCTCATTATCGTTAACAAATGTAATAATGCGGTAATCTTATTATTTCTTCATAATAATAGTTCCTCTACTAAATGTAAATGAGACCAATTTTTCGTCTTAAGTAATTTAACTGTAGTGTTTTATTTTTGTATAATCTACATAAATAACAATAATAAATATGATTGAATAAATTAAAAAATAACCTGTTGAATTAAAAGTACTTACCATAGTTATTTCGTTGTCCTATATATCCCTACAGGCAGAAATCAAAGATAACAGGAAACAGGAAGTTAATGAGGAACTAGGTTTTAATGGTTCTTTCTACATAAGTACTACACCGTAGAAGCTCATTTAAGTCTTCTATTTTTCTGTAAGAAGGTAGAAATTATAGGATCCTAGCTGGGTCCATATATTAAAACCAAATTAGAAGTAACCACACTTACAAATTTGTTCCAAAATCTCGTCTTTATTGCCTAAATTATTCTTGGAAAGTAACTACTTTGAATTAATAACCAAATCCGTAACTTCACCTAGTTTGATAGGTAAAATTGACCTGAATAATTTGTGTTTTTTTACTAGCACGAGCAAATTGGTAACCGTCATTTATGTATCTGCATCATATATGTCATCTGTAACCGTCATCTATTGAAGAACAGGGAGGGATGAACTGGAGTAAGAGTGCATAGCTAGAGAATGCAAGAAGACTTTCGAAGAAGAGAAGTATCGGCTTCTTTTAAACGCACTTCATGACGATCTACTTCTGGCCTTCTTTCCAATTATAAAACCCTGTGCTCTATTGTGAAGTTCTTTTATTTTATTGGATAATTTCCTTGCAATGTTCTTATACTGAACATTTAGTACAGCACTAATATTCATCACATAACTATTTTGCTATTGTCGGAGTTTAAATTTGAATTGAACGTATCTGGTATATCTAAACAAAATATTGGCACTGCTTCGACTAGGCATTGGTACGGTGAAGATTGCCAAGATTTTTTTAACTAACGAATGTTACAGAAAACGTCCTAAACTTTACCAGGTCACATCTCGTTACCACAAATGAGGTTCAATTCGTTGAAATTCACAACCGAAATGTAAAAATGCAGTAGTGAATCGTTTGTACAGACCCTTTCTTCATTATCCTATATATCCCGTTCGTTAGTATGAAAGAGGTATTACGTCGGACTGTGGGATAATCTGGACTTTAAAAATATATTATTTGGAAAATTTACCGGTATTATGACCTTTGTACTTTTGTAAGACAATAACTGCAGATCAAAGTGATTAAAATAAGAATGAACTGATGCTTTGATATCATTTTATTTACAAAATTATATCATAACAACATGTTAATATTAACAATGTCAGAGTTGTGAGAAAAATAATACATTTCAAGTAAAATAAAAGTTGTCTATAACTATGGAAGTAATTTCAACTGACTAACTTATTAATACCGAGCCAAAAGTATTAAAGTCAGAATGAGGCAATAAAAATAAAAATTAATGATGATTTTTTGACAGTTATGGCTGTAAGGGCGAAACAGTTTGTACCGGGATCCGTTTTTTTAATTATTCGCATTACTGGCAATTCAGAATAATATATTAAACTATTATATGTGTCTAAATAATTTATGTTATCTATATTTAGGTTCAAATCGGAAATCAACTCTTAGAAGATAGTTAGTAGATTTATTCTCCGGACATTACGTGCCTCCGTTGATAATAATTGTAGTAGTTTGAACTAAGAACACTGTAAGCGCAGTGTAAACATTCGTTCATCCTGTCTTAGCGTGAGCTTATAGGAATGGCATGCCTAAACTCTAGTTCAGAAATGATTATGGAGAAATTAAAAGAAATTGATTGACTAATATCATTTGGATGATTTTTATTGCCTTGTGTTATATATCAAGTTTTTAACTTAAGTATAATTTTTTAAACACTCAATCAATCTCTATTCTGATCTTAATTAAAGGTAATCGAAATCCTAATTCCTCTTCCGTTCTCAATAAAAATCCCAATCTTTATCTTAATTGTACATTTGTACAAAGCGCACGGTGTAGGTACAGGTAAAAAAAAATTGTCTTTTAATCTAAATGAAATTAGTTTTTAAAACAGTGTTAGTATTATAAATACAATATATTTATTCTTAGTTGTCAATATTGTTAAGCTAAAAAAGAATAACAACCAAGCCATACCAATAAAATTAATTTAAAATTACCATTCTACAACACAAGTAAACATTATTAACACAAGCAAATAATTTGCATACTTAGGGGTTAGATCAATGTGTGTAATTTGTCCTGATATTTATTTATTAATTATAAATATAATTATTAAACATATTTAAAATTAACTCTCACAATTAAAGGTATTAAATAATTAAAATGTAATGTGTTAATTGTTTAAAACTTAAAAGTGCTGAATTTATTTCATTATTAGGTATATGGGTTGCAGATGACAAATGATTTAATGATATTTTAATTACTTTTTGCATATTGGAAATGAATTTTAGTTATAACTTCTTAAGGTGTATGTCAATGAAGTAGTGAATAAACATTATTTTTCAAATGATTTCAACATTTGTGGAACACTAGTATGCGGAATAATATATATTTAATAATCTATTACTCTGATTGAGGTTGTCCTTCCTTCATATCAAAATAGAGCATCTTATTAGGCTGATTTAAATATCTTTTATCCATTCATTTAGCAATTTGATAGAGTATAATATAAACTTACTTGTAATTATAAAATGTAATATAATATAGTAGAATGAGAATAATATAGTCTTTAATCCTGAAGATTTATCTGCTCAGGATTCACCATAATGTTACAATTTCTTGCCAAAGAACGCTGCCAAAGTCTACTACTTTCCTTATCAGTTCTAAAATAAGACATAAGCCATTAAAGTAAGTAGTTTACTTTAATGGCTAAGTAGGTACTTATATACGTACCTACTTAGCTATTTAATTTACCTAACCAAAATATCTACCTACCTATACACCAAACTATTTTGAATAATAAAATACTTTTTAATATTTATTTATGCCTAAAAATATTCTAAATTAACATACTACTAAACTCTTCTAACATTGTCTACCTTATTGAAGCAAATATAATCACGATTTCCACGGCTTGAGATTGTAATAAGTTTCGTATGCATAAATGGACCTCTTTCGAATGTTACAACAATGGAGAATTCTCTCTCGACATCGGATTCTTTATTTTTTCGACTCCCGTCTCAAATTTTACTTGCAAATGTTTCGTTCTATATGAATTTGCCCGCGACTGAGAAAAAGGTTTAGCTAAATCAAACTTGGAAAAATATTTGAAAAGGACATTTTATACGACTTTATTATAGGAAGATCTTGGTAATGACGATTTAAGATAAATTATTCTTTAGTTTATTTAAATATGCTTGACGTGTTTAAAATATAACAATTCATTTGTTTTTATAATATTGTTTGAATTCATTAGCACGTCTGATTTTTTATACATTTACGTAATTTTATAAAATACAATAACACAAATAAAATTTATTTCATTGATACCAATCCTTTACAGCAGTGATATTAAAGTGAGATAATTATTTTGTTCCGCGTACTTCTGTCTCTCTATTCTTTTCATTATTACTATTGTTTCCATTTTCAGTTGCATCAGATTTATACGTTTCTTTATAAGAGTAATCAATTGAATTGTATTTAATGTATACATAAAAGTTTCTTCTAACTAGTGTAGATGGTATTTTATTTAGGAAGCTATTTATATGTGTCCTAAAACAGAGTAACAAATAAATACCCAGTTTAAAAATTTACTTATAGTATATATTTTTATTGTATATTTCATGACTCAATTCCTGTTCTCGGCCCATGATGACGATAATGTTCGATTTTAACTGCAATTAAATTGTACCTATGATTAAATTATATTGGTCGTTAAATTACAAACATTGATATATTTTCCATTAAATATTTTGGCTAAAACTGGACTTAAAAAATCCATTTGTATTAATGGTTTTCTTCTTTTCTAAGATAAGCATTAAACTTAATACGATTTTGTATCGGTGTCGTATGGCCGGTGCTGAATAACCCATCGAGTAGACAATGCTTTAGGAAATTAGATTCGCATTTCAGTCGGGGCACGTGTGCCTTTAGTAGCCGGTTTGTTATGAAACCGCGAACACTATGAATTTCCGAAGATAAAATTACAAATTATTGTATTACAGAAATTGTATTGATCGATTGGAAACAATTAATACAAACTTGTCTTTATCTATCTATATATATATGTGTGAAATTAATATATATATATCAATATTTGAAACAAGTATTTTAAAGATGTTTGTATTAAATGTAGGTATTTGTATAAATTTATAAGAATATATATGTAAAATTGTAACAAGTTCAAAGTTTACAAGGTAGGCGAGAACTTTACAAGTTGGCTATTTGCGCTCGAAGGCGAGATGCACCTTAACAAGTGAATCACGTCCACCTGCTAAATGCTCACGGCGCGACAAATCACACGTGCGAGGCCTTTTGAGAGTATTTTATATAAACATACAAAGGAAGAATTGTTTTTACATCTGTATCCTCACGGTTGGGGTTAAAGCTGTTGATTTAAAGACCTATTATTATAATTATTTCAAAACATTAAAGGGTCTTATATTTTCGTTTGAAAGCATCCCTCCACAGATGTAAAGATTGTAAGAGTTTTATGATCAGATAATATAATTTTAATATTTAAATCCGTTCAAGAATCCCTCCCGCGGATAATGTTCCGGTAATGGTGAGTTTCGTATTCATAAAACGTTACAAATTCTTTTATGACGAAACTTTAAAAAGCTCGCCACGTATAACTTTGCTGAGCTTTTTAACACTAAAAATAGCTAGAAATTTTTGTGGACATTTAGTTTATAGTGGAAATAGTCGTATTAAGAATATTACCCTGGAATGGAAGTATCAACATTCTTTTTCTCATTTCTTGATAATAATTTGAGGTTTATAACTTTTCTGTATTTTTAAAATGCTCTTCGAAAGAAATATAATTTTAGATTAAAGATGTCAGAGACATTTTTATTATTCTATATGTGTTAATTAGTTTAATTAAAATTGGAATTGCGAATCTGAAAATCCTAAATACATTCAATGTATGTATTATATGCCGGCGGCGTATTTGTCGTCATTATACAAAATGAGTTGTCTGTTTATAAACGCTCTTTAGTTTGTGAAGTGTCGAAAGCAAATTGGAGGCTCTATAATCGTATTAATTTCTGATAGGTTAGTTTTGACATAACATTTTGTGAATACTATTTTAATTGTCATTAGATTACCTATACAGTGGATTTTGTTTGTATAATGACGATATATAGGTATATTGCTTTGATTTTATATTTTATCTAAGCTCGAAAAGTTATTAGGAACTGTGTAATGCATTGCAAAGAGACACGTGGTTCACTAACATGTGATCATGGGTGAAGTCATAGCCATTTTTCAAGGGATCTGTTTAGTGCCTATAATAACATCATCATTCTAATTACTCTTTTATATACTCAAAGAGTTATCCAGTGATAGGAAACACTTACTGAAATTACGTAACATTTTTTCCAGCATTTTTTATTACCATGATAGTTGGAAGTCGTAATTTTTATCTCACCGATATTCAACTTTACACTTTTTGATGGCTTATGAAAGTTCGTATTCGACTTAGATCTTTCGCGTTGGGAACTTCGTGAGTTCATAAACGGTCAACCTATGCCCACTTTCAAAACTTTTTAAGTTCTCGCAGGTCGTCATTCATGAGGGGTTTCTGATAAATATGGGTCGAATGCAAAAAATTTAGTTGTCGAGAAAGCAGAGATTTATACCTCGCATATTATACGGATAATTATTTTAGTTCTTTATATGTACAAAGTTATTCTAGACAATAGAAAATAAAGCAGTTAATATTTGCATAAGCTTTCTTATACATTTATTCTAGATCACGTTAGCTTATTAATTTAACCAGATTTGGCTACGTTACAAGTTACTTCACGGAGCGGTGGCTGAGCCGTTACTGTTACAACCCTTACAGGATACTTATGGCCTGTAAGGGTTGTACCAAAAACTTTAGTTAGATTTAATTTATTAACATTATATATTGTATGATAATTAAAATTTTCTATATATGACTTTTATTTCATTATTCCATTAATAATAAAATATTTTCCCCAATTACAGTTTTAGCCTATATTATATTTAAAAAATTGGAATCAATGAATTCTATTGCATTATTCTAGTTCGATTGTACCTAAATAACAAAGCTTCTCGTTATTTTTTGATAAACCTATTATGTCAAAACGAGTGTATTTATTCGTTTCTGTCAATATAGACAACATAAAAATATTACATGAAATTTAAAATTCGTCATTGTATTATCTAAAAAATAAGTTTGAAATATACATTTAAAAAATATTAAGAAAGATTATACAATTTGAAATGATAATAAAAATCAAATATGCTGTAACTACTCTATAGAAGTTTTAATAAAATTGCAGAGAATTTTCCCAGGTCCTGACTCAACATATTTGTTATCTTACGAAACCAAACTTTCTATTTGATCCTCTTTTAAACCGAACGAAGTCGCAGAATAATGTATATAAAATTGTAAATACTGAATATATTACTTACGATCATTATGTAAATAACTATTTATTAAATAAAACACAATAACATTATTTGCAGAAATATTGTAGATTGAATAAAATATTATTGGCATGGGAACAGACTGTTCATTCGGTAACTATGATTTATTATATTTAAGTGGTTTGATCATATATCTTCAGTTTTGTTATTGATACACCAATAACCAATAACTAAACATTTTTTTTAATTCAAAATATTTAATAAGCTTTGACATCTTGAATTTGAGCTTTTACTAAATAACTTATCTAGTTAAAATCTACTTCGCATATTTTTTACGATACAAGAGCCGTTTTTATAACAGCAAAGTTAAATAATTTAACTTGAACAGCATTTTATTTACACTTACGGCATATGTCCTTTTAAATTGCTGCTTATGTTTTTATTTTAATGTTTTCTCTATAAGGCTATATCATTAATTTCTTTAAATAGCGTTTCATAGTAGTTTTCATAGTACCATTTTCTATTATAATTAATAAGGAATTGGGAACGCACTTTATAGCCAGGGGTTTTAAATACAGCTATTAATCGCTTCAATAATCCATCATAGAGATAACGTCAAAGTAATTTATCAAGAGTCGTTAGCAATTTCAACTTTTAAATTTACTTCCTGATCGCTGCCTGAAGCAATTACCTAATTATAAACAGTAATTTTAGTTGATTATACGATTTAGCACTTATCTTCATCAAGTACTTCCCTAATCAATTCTTAATTTGTAAAAAAATGAATATCTAAAGTAAAGTAAAGTAGAATCAACTGTGTCTGCGACTTGGTCTGCCCATTCTCTTCTCAATAATAAGTCATTTATCATTATTTTTCATTTTTATAAATCAATATATTTTAAGTTTTATTATTATTGTTAGAGTTCATCACACATTTTTGAGTATTCCCGTGAAAATGAAAGAATATCCTGTAGTGAAACGTATCCTATATGTTGAAAGAGTATCCTATAATTAAGTAATAAGCTAACACAACACAAAATAATAATAATTAGTCCATAGTTTTTTTATAATTATAGCAGAAAAAGTTTTATGTTTTTCCAATAAAATTTAAAATTTAAGTAAATAAAATAATATTTTCAACGAAATCAATCTTTATAATACCTTTAAATATCATATTTTATATTTATCCATAAATCCTCATAAATTAATTAAAACATACCAAATAATTAACTGTTCTTGAAATTAACGTAAGTCACGTTTCAAAATCTAAACATCCAATCAAGTAGGAAACTATTAAAGTGATGTTTACACTAAGGGTTCAGTTTTCCAATCAGTCTCGTAACACACTTCACCATGGTATGTAAATGGAGTAACAAATTGAATTCCGCGGGTGTCACCTGCACCCATAACTCCTTGCTACTGCACCCGAGTCTTAACGCACTGGAGTTGTACTGCTGAAAAATAATTATTAATATTAATTTGACATGATTTAACTATTTATAAAATATTTTTTTACGTGACAAAAACTGTGATTCATTGTTTAATGTCTAATAATAAACGTGGGCTTTTGAATTTCAAAGGATTTTAAACAAATAGATTTCAAATAAAAAGTGAACAACGATAGTGCGACTGCTATTTTAGACCCTTCGAATAAACGTAAAATAAATATATTATCAATACCTTGTCGCCAACGGTGCGCTCGAGGCCTACTCGATTTCCTGCAACAGATTTCTTGAAAGAAGATTGCCAAAGCAACTCTAAGGCAGTCGTTTGTATAAAACTTTGCTCGTATTATTTCTCGTTTACTTCGTGGTATATTCAACTTGAATGTGTATCTGACAGGTTATCTAGGAAGCCATTAGTGATATGTCTTTAATAAATATAGATATCTTTCTTTATTCCCTGTCTAAACTGTCATGATTATAAGTTAAATTATATGCTATTTATCTTGCAAGTACTGTTATGTTTAACGGGTTATTAATCAATATTCGCATTCACTCTGTGTTCATAGATTCTAAACGTTAGAACTTATATACGCGTTGTTTGATTTAGAAACTGTTCTATTCTTTTTAAATTAATTATTTCATGTTTGAAGTTGTCGATAAATAGAGTATTATTATAGTTTCTAACATTACCGTTCGCTATTAACAAAAGGGTAATTTCTTTTATCATAAAATGAATTATCATTATATCTTTATATTATTTACGTATTGTACGTAAATAATATAAAGATATAATATATATGTAATATATTGAAAAAGGTTGTTAACTCAAGTCATACATCTTGTAATACTAAATTGGTAATCTCAATTTTGTTATAGATTGTCAGTTTCTGTTCAAATGACACAAACAATGGTATATTGGAGTCTTTAACTGGCGTGTATTGGTGTTTACTGAGGACATCACATAAATTAATTACTAAATCTTGGCTTTCTCATCAATCAAGTCCGGTGCTCGATAAAAGCGGAGGCGATTTAACCATCCTTCGAAAATATTTTTTAATTTTACGCGTGCATATCATTTAATAACAGTATATTTTTATGTTGGTAAAGCACTGCTGTTGCAAATTCAAGACCTCATAGCCAAATATTTTACAAGAATAAAGATATATACTTTAAATACTTTATGTAATTTAAATTAAATTAAATCAGCCTATCTGAAATTAAACTAGAAACAAATATAAATTGATTCCTCATTCTTTTTTTAATAAATGCGGCCGTTTAAATAAAAAAAAAGTGCCAGTTTAATCCTACTTCACTCAACGAAAACACAAATAAACAGACAACGCTAGCTCGCTCGTGTGTTACTCCAAACAACAAATCTATACTCCAACATCAAAGCAATTGCGTAAGATAACTAAACTTTGGGACATTTGGCCCATTTCAAGTATAGGTTCAAATTAATTATAAGCACCACACTCTGGGACATTACAACGTCCTGGCTGGGAACTACTCAAAATAGATTCCTTTAATTAATTTCATCTGACATTAATTTATTGTTTTGTAAAGTTAATATAACTAGTGATCACCCAACAGCCGAAATTCGACCGTAATCTAAAGTGTTAATATTTATGAAAGTTAGGATTAAAACCTCTATGCATATTTATTTTTAATTTTTATTCTAATACGTCAAGTGACTATCAATTCTGTGCGACTATTTAACATCAGACAAATATACATTGAACATGTCAACGATTACGTTACCAACGAAGTAGTGTGTGTAATGTTTCGCATCGCAGTGTGTGTGATGTTTTTATAATTGATTTAATGTATTAAAAGTGCATTATTATTGAAAAATATTAGCATTCTGTACTTCTACACATAAACTATAGGTATGCCAAATTTCATACTCCTTCGTCCGCGCAATTTTCGTAAAAAGGGGATTCAAAGTTTTTGCTTCAGGTATTTTTAATATCCTTATAGATGACATCAAAATAGGCCATTGATATAGTAATAAGATACCAGATACTAAGATACCAGGATATATTTTAAATGTACGTTTTTTGAGTTTTAATAATTTTCATAACTTTAAATAATTAAACAGGAATAGAAAGTTCCAGTTGAATTCTAAAGCGTATAAAGGAGTCTCGAAAGAATAGTCTTATCATAATTTATGATTAACATTCACGGAAAGTTTCTCGGGATGAAGATAACACGCATCTCCCTATGCAAATGCAGTAGTTTGCATGCCGTCAGCCAAGATATGTAGCGCGGCCTCTTGATATCATGTTTTGGAATTATGATAGGCGAGCGCGCCGGGAATATTAATCCCCGGATACCGGGAATCCCGCGAAACTGGCGGGCGTGCTACGAATCCCGGCTTAGTCCCGCAATATAACAGGGCGAAAAGAACTAGTCGCGCTGATTTGAGTATGTACGTGCTATTTGGATAGTTGGAATTTAGTAGTATTACTTTTATATCCTTGTAAAATTATTGTTTCCATTCCGGTTATCGACTACTAAGTAGTAGCATCTGTAGTATTTCACACTGGAAGTGTCATACCATTAAGACGTTATTCATAAATGAAGAGATATGGCAGTTATCTCAAGTCATACGAGGTACATGTTGTAATTGACGTACTCTAACTTTTCCTACTATGATATAAATAATGTAAGCTACATTTACTTATGGTTGTAATATAATTTAATTAGAATTTAATAGAAAGCCTTTAAAAATACCATTGTTTTATAATAACTTAAATGTTTGAAAATATACATTTTGAAAATATGGTAATTCTATGATTATCTCAATATGTACTTGTATGTAATATATATATATATATGTATACATAGTTTTGTCTTATGTGTAACACCAAACTAGTATTTAATAATACAATTCATTTACCAAACTAATATCCGCAATGATTATCTAGCGTAACGCCAATCAAAAAGGGTTGTCACTTGGAGCGTGTCTCCATGCATCAACCTTTGACCTTTGTCCCTTAATGAAGTACGGTTTCTGTGGCCTGAGGCGTCTTTGTACAACATATTACCCCCAACTGTACTGTGGTGTAAGTGAAAATGGAAATAAAATTTAGCTGAAACAAGCTCATCACCTTATTAAAATGGACTGGTTTGGTAAATAGATAAGTTGCGACACTAGTCATATTGATTGTTTTTCAGCCCATAATTCAGTAAAAGACGTTATAAAAAAAAATATTTTTACCAATGTATATTCAAGGTTTTTTATTTTTTTTTATATAATACAAAATAAATATTTCCTAATGCACTTTTTTTTACACTTAACTTGGATTCTCAGTTGCGAAAGCTTTGTAACTTTCTAAGAGCTTTTGTTATTTGTTATCAAACGCTTTTAGCTATCTACTTGAGCTCAGACCCCAACCAAGTATCCTTATTACGGTGCTAATTATGAGGTTCTGTGAATAAAGAGCGCTGTGATTGAAGGTGATCACATCACTTTGTGGTTTATGAAGTGCGTGTCTTTTTTTCCTTTTTCCAGCATCAGGCTTGAATAATAAAACGCGTGATAGCTTTACTGAAAGGACCATTGTTTATTTTTTCCTGTGAATCAGGACAGTTACGCTGAGCTGAGTGCAATCAGATTTTTTTTACTTTGATTACGTCGATAGAAGCTGTGTTTTCATTATCTTTTGTGTGGTGACAATTGTACAACTGTTTTGATAACTTCTTTGATACACTTGTTTTATTTTTATTGAACAAATGAATTCGCTTTATGGAAATAGTTTTAATCATTTTTTTTTCGGATGCTGTTTTTAATTTGTCAATGATTACTTTTTATACTTATACTTTTTTATTGAATATCACAAGTAATAATTTAAATAAACTTTGTTTCAAAAGTAACTGAAATTCTTTCTAGGACGGAGTTTAAAGCTGAAATTTCCACTTGACCCACTGAATATTTGTGTCGCAATTTTAGATTCAAAATCTAATATAGTAGCTATAATCTAATATGGTATAGTAAATTGTTAGCTAGTTAGGTCTTAGCTTTTTGTCTAAATGTCATCGTAGAATGTCATCGTAGATAATACCTTTAATTTGATATTATTATATAATTTTAACGGTAAAACAAAAACTAATTTGTTCTATAATTAATTACCATAAACAAAACTTCATTAAGGATAGTATTTTCTAAGATTTTTACGAGTACTACACATTGAAATAGTAATTATTTATTAAAATTATAATTGTATTTAAATTTTAAATATACATATTTTTTTTACAAAATTTAGTTTTATATCAACGTTAAGGCTATTGGTACAGTTTGATGTAACAATAGCATATATTAATTCACTCAGCATATACGATACTTTTTACCATAGAAGTTATCTCATTATTACTGGAAGATACAAGAATGGGTTTTGGGCTATAATTAATTAATATTTTAGATTCGGATTGGAACAGCAAACTAGGTCGATCCTAACAGCTATTTCTACATAATTTAATACTTTACAACCCAAAAACCCTTAACATTTCAGTATATAAAATCGGAATATATATATAATTGATAATGATAGGCTTAATGCAGAATATGAATAATCGTACGAATTAATAATTAATCATATTTAAAATTTGGTAGACAAAATTAAAATACAAAAGTATCAAAATAGAAAGTAAAATAATAAAAAATACAAAGTTAAGTTGTCTGGTTCGCTTAAGAAACATTCCTTTGGTATTGTATTAAAACATTTTAGTTTAGTAACAAGTACTAATTCTGTAAACCTCAAGTTCGTGGTCTCACTCAACCGCAGCTAAATTACTTTCTTGGCTTTCAACAGTTCCAAATTGAAACGTCACATTCTAACGCATTTAATTCTAAAGGGCGCGCAACAAAACAAAATATAAGCGGTAACTTTGTCGTAGGCCGAGGAAGTTTCTTTAATTAAATCTCCGGCGACGATTTGAAAACATCTGGCCCGTTGCACGGACAAACTTAGAGGACTATTTTAGGTACTCTCGCACTACAGTTTTGTTGTATACATTTTAAATAAATATATCTTTGCCATCATAGAATTGCACGTTCAAACCTTTCTCATGTTAAGGAAGATTTTATTCTTAACTTTATAAAGTTTATATAGCCTGGTTATTTAAAATAGATTATTTAAAATAGTTTTGTTGCAACGCGGCAATTTGTTTCAAAAAAATATGTGTTAAAAGTCAACTGCAGGTTTAAATAAAACCAAATACGATTTTACGATTAATCCTATAATTAAATTCTTTAGCATTGTAGTAGTACAAAGGCTTCAGATTATTTATGTAAAATATATATCCTATTTTGAATATAAGCATGAATGTAAAATATATATAAATATATATATTAATAATACATTTTGTACAAAATATTTTTCTACTTCAACTATGCTATCAGAAATGTAGGTCACCGCAGTGGACATAAGACCTCCGAAAACGGACTAGCTTTGTAAACCTCGAAACGTTTCGAACCCCAATTAAATTAAATTTGTAAAATCCTATTTTGATTAGGCCTTTAAGTAATTCTTGTTTCTCTAGCATCGTGAGTCTGCGACTATGCATCATGAATAAGTAAGAGGAAGGAAAAGGAAAACTCAGTTGGGATTAATAAATACAGAAACAAATATGGAACAAATTAGCAAAATTCTTTTATTTCTGAAGAAAAAAATGAAACCAAACATGAATCACAAACACACAAATACACAATGCATATATTTATGTATTAACAAATTCGTGGTATTTGTTATAATAAAATATGTACGTCTGGTTTCAAACTATAATATATATTATATCGAAACATCAAAGGAAAACTGAATTATTCTATTTATTTTAAACCATTTATTCATTTGAAAAGTTATTACCATCTGAGAAATAATTATACGGAGTTTTATAACCAAAATATTTAATTCTTAGAGAACAAAGGCATCCAATGTAGAGGAATTTACAATTGAGTGTTTTCAATTTTGTTTTGTTTTTTTTATAGTTTCAGCTTAAACAGTTTGTAGCAATCATAATGACGGGAAAACGGTTTATACTTAACAATAGTTTGTTTTGAATTCATAACCAATGAAATAAAAAAGATAACTGATCTAAAACCCAACATTAAATATTTACCTCTCCATATTTTAGGCATTGAATACGTTACATACATGTACAGTGTAACAGGTCTTCTCTGAGAGACACCCTGGCTAATGTCAGAAACCACATTCTACGTAGAATCCGTTAAGTGGATTTTGAGGTCAAACTGGACAAAATGGCAGACAGTGCAGTTCTTGAATTACATTTAAAATTGCTTTTGAACACGATAGCAAATATGTAGTCTAATATAGATTATAGTGATGATGCCACGACTTTGTTATGTAAATTTACACGTATATAATACACATGATCCATATTTGTGGGCAAAACTTTAGTACTAACTTTATGAGCTGAGTAACACCATACTATTGAATCGTTGAATATATTCTAACATGGTAGTAAAGATCTAACTCAGCCGACCTTTATTTTAAGTTGAGGAAACTGTATTGCTAATGTGGTACTAACTACTTTGAAATTAGGTTTTAGCAAATGTTACGTAGAAATAAAGCTGTATTTATTTTAAAAGGGTCTTTGATTAATTGCTTTGAGTGTATATTTAATGAGGGTACACAATCAAAGTAATGTTATATTATGTTTGTTGTAATAATAGTTTAAGTATTTAATAATTAAAATATATTCTACCATAAAATGGTCTTACATATTATCTGTGTATCTATTTGATTGTAACTATCGCAAAATAACTTTAAAATACTTATTATTAAAAATGCATAGCAGAATTTTCTTCTACATTACCTACTTTAAGTAATTCTACCTCTTAATATTACCATCTTCATTTTAAAGCCAATAAAATATAGAAGGCAGCGTCTATTTTTATTATAATGGCAACTTTAGAGGAAACTAGACTCTGAAACTCGTTTCAGACTCCGTCGTATTACGGCAGTTGTCTAAAGTGCTGAAAGATGTTAGTGCTACAATTATGATCTTATTTTCGCATTCTTAGAAAGTGAGGATGCAACAAAGTCACGTATACGTTGAAATTATGCTAATAATATTAGAGTAGGTTCTTGTGCCTTATTTAGTTTTAGAGCACTATAACTTTAAGGCGCAGTACACTAATGTAACTAGAATATACAACATTTTCATGAACGCATTTGAATATAAATTAATATTATTCTTACTTTAACTGTAATGTATTGCTTGATAATTAATGATTATAAATACTTGATTTTAAATTAACAGGGTTTTGTAAGATCATCAAATGTATGTGTATCTCAAATCGTCTCTTAATATTTTGTTGGTGATGTAAGACATATAGAGTAAATGTATATCTTAGATGTTCTGTTGAAGCAGCGTGTTAAGTTAAACTCCAACTTAATTCTAAAGAGTATGTATACTAACCCGTGGAATATTTATAGATTGAAAATATTTTGTTAACCTCGGGAAGTTCGCAATAGTGTTACGTCTACAAAAATAGTGTTATAGATTTTATGTTACTTGGTTATTTGGTTATATTATTTGGTTAGTTGCATCACCAATGCAAGCATTATTTTGCTGCCCTACATTTACGGTTATTATGACAGCAATATACGACAGTATTCAATTACACGCCGTAGAACCGAACAGTGTTTGTGAAACCAACGGATGTTTCCAGACGTTGCACTTTGAATGTTTGTCAAAGATTAATGATATAACAGATTTTGTGATTTTGTAAAGTTTATTATTTAAAATATTCAAGATTTATAATAGAAATATTTTGCACAATATTTATTGCACAATATTTTTATTGCACAATATTTTTTGCACAATTTTAATTGTTGAATAATTTATTATAAAGAAAACTCCACTTTGTAAAATTGAATTGTTGTAGTTTGTATATAAATGTTACCTGATGCTACTGACATTATTCACTCTTTAGTCTTTGTCTTAAAGCATTTTACTACAGCAACGTCCTACGATATTTCTTAACTTAAGAATGCATATATCGTATTTTCCATGAAAACCATCTTTATTTCAATGCAATAAGACTTATATTAGTTTAGCCACTCAATTCCTTAATATGTCGGCTCTTGTTCCGGTATACTTTGACGTTTGCGAATAGATAACATCTTATCCAGGCACGCGATAAGTAAAGTGCCAGAACCTTTGAGTTATTTTCTTATTTATATATATGTGGTCATTGACCCATTACAGTAATAAATATTACTATAAAATGTTTTGTGTTCAGTGATTGAATTAAATAAATATGGACTATTTATTTGTAAATTAATTAATATTTCATTGAATCTTCAAAAAAAAATAATCAAAATGTAAATAAATCATTGTCGCCTCGATGACGTAATGTCTAAAATGTAATGTTATAATAAAAAAGTTCAGGGTTCGAATCCCTAAATGAACAATGTCTTTTTAAAATATTCAAAAATGACTTACCCTTATCACATCGAGGAACGAAACATCGTTGGTAGAAAGTAGGTAATTACAGTTAGCTCCTGCAACTCGGTTGGGGGAATTTTCCTAAGCGTTTATATATTTTATGGTTACTTTAGAATAATTTACTTTAAGCATTTTATTATTATAACTAAATTTATCAAGTATGAATATGGAACAATGATAGGAAATCAATCAGAAATACACAAATTAATCTTTTAAATAGTTTTAGGAAAATCAGTACTCATTGTAATAAGGGTCTATTTCGATCTTCATAAGAAATGGATAAGAAAGAATGTATCGCATGATCTGAATTTTTTACATTATCATTTTTGATGTTAAAAAAAATAGTTAAACTGGACGTTGGTTTACTATTTTGTTAAAGTGACAAAAAAAACATATGAACTTAAATTCTCTATAATAGTTATAACCTAACATATAATAATAACCCAAAAAACAGAGCTAATAAATTTAATATAATTATAATAGCCACTTAGTATTTACTTAGATCTAGAACTAGAAAGGAAATAGGGTAAGGACAACTACAAAAGGTTTTACTTTCTAAGCGTTTTGCGAATTGCTTAAATAATAATTTACTATATATATAATACTAACTTAGTTTTGTAATTTAATTAAAATCCCTATTCGAATACAACACATGGACGCAACTTTTCTCATTAGATTCTGGATTATATATTAATTCCGCTGGAAATATCGAGTTTTCACAATTTAATGTATAATTTATTGTTAAATAATGAGTGCAAATTAACTTTTGCTTAGTTATAATAATTATAATACCATATTTATTAAGTTACTAAAGTATAAGCTTGCACTAATTGATGTATTGTTATAATATTGATGAATTTGAAGTCTGAAGACGAGTAGGTAACTGATATGGATATATTAAAGTTTAATTTTCTTTAGCGAGAATAGTTAAATTATTGTGATATACATTTTATGGAATATGGAAACCTTTGGGGAGTCATGTTGGAAAAAGTGATATTGTATTCTATTATAAGGTAATATTTAAGTTTTTATTTATTTTCAAAAGTCGCACATAATCAGGGGACTAATTATTATTTCAATTTAAAAAAAGAAGCAAGTTACATATAGTAAGTCAGTTGCTTGTGTTTTTTATTTCTCAATTATAATGAGGTCCATTTAAATTTAATAAAGCCTGTCATCATTGGCTTTATTTGCGAAGTTACCATAATGACTGCGACGTTAACTATATCTGTAAGAGACAAACAGAATAAAACCCTATCCTCTTTCTGATAAAGTTTAAAATTGTTTATTTATGAATTAATTGTAATTTCAAAGTGTTGGCAAAATAGTAACGCTTGAAAAGTTGAACTTTTAGTAATTTGCTTAAACCAGTGAGAATTGATGAGATACTTGTTTTTTGGCTGGATTGATTACTTGAAATTACTAAAAAAAAATAATAAAAACATTTTAATATTGTTGTATGTAAAATGATCAGCATGATACTAACTTCACCACTATTAAATGATCTTTTGCACCTATTACACAGCACCTTATCTCTTTCAATGTGGGCGGAGTTGCAGATCAAGTTAGATTGGCGTTAAAAGCAAGATGTGGAATTCGAAAAATTCAATTTCCTAACTGTGAATTTAGTATAGAATGTAAGAAATAACGGTTGCCTGTCGGTACACTCCCTCGGGAAACGGTAAGAATGTAAAACATAGAGAACCGAGTAAAATACACGAACAGGAGTTGATATACGACTTTTTCTTATACGAGTAAGTAACAATTGAATTTTCTTTTTAACATTGTACTGTTTAAGCAGGTATATTTGTATTAAAATTATAATTGAATAGTAAAAGACCAGTGAAACTAAATATTAAATGGATAGTTATAACACACAGCATTAGCTACGATTCTTTCCATTATAAAATCTATGTTTTAATTACATATTTATAACAGAATCAATTAAATGATCAGACCTAAATTAAAATATAAAATAAATAGTGAGAGGTCTGGGTAATTTAGAACTAGTAGAGGATTATCGTAACGTAATCGTATCGCAATCGTTTCGTATAAATGTATAACTTCAACGAGTGAAAACAGAAGGGTGTCGATGGAGGGTAACCGATAGAGAACAAAAGATGCTGAGTGCAGCACTCGTGAAAACGGAAAAGAATGTATGGTAATTGATTTTTTTAACCCTTAACGCCTGTTCTGTGTCGTAATGAAATTTAATCTGGAATTAAGATTTTATATTAAGATTCTTTCAATTTGCTATATAACGACAATTGCAAGTATTGTAAGATCTAATACATATATTTATCAAAGTGTATACACGATCTTAATGTTCTGTTTTGCATAAATTTGCTCTTTATCATTCATATATATGTATAATATATCATCTAATTGATATAATACAATTTGTTAATTATGCAAATGTGTGATTAAGATGCACTATTAATACTACATTCTGTTTATTTGGAAACATCTGTAGTTAAACACGAATGTCAATTAAATTTGTAACAACGTTGAGATTACAACAACACATGTATAGAGGAATAATTAAACCCACATTTGTTATGAATATTATGCTTTAACATTACATCAAATGAGTTATTATTGATTGTAGAATTGGAATCTGATATTTTACGGAGAAATAAACTTAATAAATAGATGCTGAGTTAGTTGGTAATGCTTAGTAACTGTATTCTGCAGCACACGATGTCCTCCAAGTAACTCTACACGTAGAGACAACCTGATAGTAGCATTTCGCATACAATACCTTAAATACAAGTACAATGTTGGTTAATTATCATTATTCGTTTGAAACTTTAAGCTTCAATTCTTTATTTTAGTATCGAGATTAGAAAACGAATCTTAATATTTTCAAAAACGAACTAGCCACCAAACCAGAACAATACATAAAATAGGTACTCAATATTACTCATATAGTATACAAAAGTTTTAACAAATTCGAAACAATACAAGCAAAATAAAACCGTTTATTAGTTTTGAAATAACATAAAAATTAACGAACTATGAAATTGTCCACTACATCACAATAACAAAACCAATGAACATTATTTTTATTGTTTTACACGAGCGTATGTAATATAATTTAAAATTAAGTTGTCTCATTCTTTCCAGTGTAACATAGTGTTTGAATGGTACATAAAATATAATGGGTGATTAGGACGGCACTATCGGGCTACTTACTGTTATGCTCACATTAGCTAGCACCCTACATATACACTAAGAGCGCACTAAGTGCTAGAACTAAGACGATGGAATCGATTAAATTGATACTCACGTTCTTTGATGTTATAGTAAATCTCAAATGGATACTGTACTTGTATATTGTAATGGATGTTTTATAGTGAAATTACGAATTATACGTATGTTTGAAGATCTAATGGACTTTAAAAACAATTTCGTTTCTAAGCTGAGAAATTCGTTGGAATAAATCGAGGATAATCGGATTATGAATCTAAATCGATTATAAATTGTTTATCACAAGGACTTCCTCGTTAAAAAACAAGACACGAAATAATAAAGCTTTTATAATAATATGATTAATTCAAGTAAAACCAAACTAATAGAAAAATAACCAAACTAATCAACTGTTAACATTTACCAGAAGAATGTATAAAAGGCGGCATTTTATACTACTGCACTATTTTCCAATTGAATTCAATTATCGCCAAATCCACCATATTGACTTAAATATTTGTAGGTCTACAATAAATAATACTATAATAAGATTAATAAATAATGTGTCGAGGACGTGTAGTTTAATTATTTGTACAATATATAGATACATCTTTATTTATTTGAGTACTTATTTTTAGAATGTTCTGTAATAAATTTCTTGTAACATAAAAATTTCTTTGAATCACTAGAAGAGTATTGATTTCAGTGTTTCCTGATAGCCTAGAGTCTGTCTACAACCACGCCTTGCTGTGTATCATGCGTTGTTTTTTTAAACCTGCTTGGAAATATCTTGTTATTGAAAAGAATTCTGTACCTCATTAAAATGAAAAATTTACATACGGATATAGAGCGAAAGAATATAATCTTATAATATAATATGTTTGATCTTAGAGTTTCTTGGTTGTTTTATTCTTGATACTGATTATCAACTTTGAATTCTGGATTTCTTATGTTCTTGGTTGCATCTTACATAGGGGATATTATACCATGTCTATTTCTATAAAAAGATATTTGTACGTTTCATACAACGATGCTGAATAAATAAGATTTCCTTATTGTTCTCTTTGTTTCCACCTTTAACCAGAAAGTATGACGTCGGGAAGTAAAGAAAAGATGTATTCATATGTAAAAGAAACGCTACCGCATGAAAATATATTCTTTTTCTTTTTTTTTTTTTTTTTTGTTTGTTTGTCTATACTGTTAGCCCTGTTGGCTATTACAGCGTCACCGGGGGAGCGGGTGGGTCTGGAGACCCACCCTTAACAAGGGGGGGCCAGATGGGCCCCCATGGGGAACGACGTCCCGAGGGCGTCTCAGATTGAGACACGGACCTCGGCTCGGGGGGTCGTTAGTCAGGAGGGAAGCTAAGGACATTTGGACACTAGCGTCCTCCGACGGCAGAACGCCGGAGCAACGGAGCACTTACTCAGTTGGGACCTCGTCTATACCGGTATAGACGGTGTGTGTCTGTATGTTGTGTGGTGTCAATTATGCCTACGCGTACACGTTATTACCTACTGTGAACGCGTCGTCGGGGTCAACGAGTACCGACTTGGGTCTTCTTTTTCTGACTAAAGTAGTCTTACGTGGTCTATATTCTGCGGCGTCAGCCACCAGTGGGTTCGGGTGTCGCTCAGCACGTTCAAAGTACTTTTGGGAAAGCCCCTTGAAGTACTGAGCGATGGTCGGAAGGTCTAAATCTCTATGGAGATCGATGTTGCGTACGAACCACGGCGCCCCGGTTGCAATCCGTGTAAACCTGTTCTGAATCACCTGAAGGGGTTTCAGATTAGCGTGCGCAAAAGCGGGACTCGCATAGGACATGACGGAACGTATGCAAGCTTTGTAAAGTGTCACCTTATTGCGAAGGGACATTTTACTCCGCTTGCCTAACAGCGGATATAAACGACCTAATATGTAGGCAGCTCTGCTACGAACGGTCCTAATATGCGCAGTGAAAACTAACTTTCTATCTAACGTTACTCCTAGGTATTTTGCCTCGTCTTTCCAAGGTAACGGTTTATCAAAGAATTTGATTCGCGGGAGAATCCTTGGGGGGCCCCGTTCGAAGAGCACCGAAACGCTCTTCTCAGGGTTTACCTCAATCCGCCATTTCCGCAGCCAACTCTCGAGGGAGTCGACTGCGGATTGGAGACGTTGGTATATCTCCCAGTGATCCTTAGAGGACGTGTAAAGCGCGGTATCGTCCGCGTACATGGCAAGGTGCACTTTAGATCGCGGCCTAGGAATATCGCTAGCGTAGATGGAGTAGAGGATGGGCAAGAGAACTGAACCCTGGGGGACACCCGCCCTGATGGGGCGGGGGGTTGACAAAACGCCTTCCACTCTGTAGCGAAAGGAGCGATTCGACAGGTAGTCCCGTATGATGAGTACGAGTCTGTCCGACACCTTGAACTGGTATAGCTTGTACACCAGTCCATTGTGCCAGACCCTGTCGAACGCCTTAGCTACATCGAGGAAGAGCGCTCCTGTCCTATGCTTCTTGGCCCTCACAGTGGCCCCTATCAGTATGTGCTCCGTGAGGCGTTGCACCTGATGGGAACATGAATGGTTGGCTCTAAAGCCGAACTGCTCATTTGGGATGATTTTGAGTCTCTTGACTTCCGATCTAAGTCTACAGAGGATGATTCTCTCATATACTTTCCCTAGGGAACTAAGAAGACTAATGGGACGGTAGCTACTAGGCAAATGCCGGGGTTTGCCCGGCTTATGGAACCCTATCACTATGGCCTCTTTCCACTGGGCCGGAAACGAGCAACCGGCCAGTAGAGCGTTAAAAATGGTAACCAATAGGTAAATTAAAGGAGGCGGAAGAAGCTTTATCACTTTGTTAGTGATCCTATCGGGACCTGGCGATTTCGTGACGTGAAGCGCCCTAACTATGGACGTCACCTCGTCTAGGTTCGTTTCCTTGATTGGCGGACCGGCCGGTGGCTGAGAACACAATATATTGACCGATTTGTCGACTATTTCGACATGATCGCGATCAACCGATTGAGCAGACAGACGGCACTGGCTCTCTAGGCTGTCGGCTAAGCACTCAGCTTTGTCAGGGTCGTCAAACGCGATGGCGGAGTTAGGTCCAACCAAGGGAGGCATATCTGAGACAGTGTCCGCCTTCAACGCTCTCTGCAACCGCCAGAATGCCTGGTGTGTTGGAGAGAGCGTCGCAAGCGTCCTATCCCAGCCGCTATCTCTGAAGTCGTCGAGAGCTTGTCTCGACTCCCTCTGGAGACGGCGCAGCCTCCGTCGGTTGTCATCTGTCGGGTATCGGTCATGGGCTCTAATCGCGGCGTTTTTACGGGTGATGAGAAGTCTAATGTCCGGAGGGAGTGCTCGGTAACCCTCGAAGTTCACTCGGACCTCCCTCGAGGACTTTCCTATGCTGTCTACCAAATGTTCTGTGAAGTTAGTCGCGGCTGAGACAGCGTCCTCGACCGATGTAAGCTGGTCAGGAATTTTGTCGAGGTGCGCTGGTACGGGGGAATGAAGTTGCTCTCGAAGCTTCGTCCAGTTAATAATTGTTTTGGTCGCGGGTTCCCTAACGGGAGGAAGTCCTAGCTGAAATAGGACCGGTATGAAAAGATAACATTGAAAAGTAGAAGCGAAATATTGAGTTATTAACGTGACAGGTAAAAGACCAAAGTTCTAAATATTTAATTATACGTTTAAAATTAAACTTTCGTGAACCATGATGATTATTGATTATATATTTACATATATTCGAAATTTCGATCAAATAACGTGAATATAGCCTGTTTTATATTTAATATAAATTTATATACCATAGGCAACAATAACAATTTTTATTTAAAAGAAGCAAAGTTATATGTGTGTGTGTAAAAGAATAGTAGAATGAGACTAGTAATAGACACAGTGAAAGCTGCAGAAATTTATGAATATTTACAACATATATTATAATTTTTACAATATTTTTATAAATGTATAAATAAACCGATATGTTTAGGCATTCGAACCTACTACCTCTGGGAAACCGATCCCGTTTCGATCGAAATCGGTTTATTTTTCATTCTATATTTATTAAAATTTAAAAAAGCTATAAATGTTTATAGATATTTTGAAACATGTGCAAGACCAGTCGTTAGCTCCTCGTCTACATGGAACCCTGTTGCTCGAGAAATAGTAACGTTAACTATTCGTTCAGAAGACGATAAAACGGGCTCACTTATTTATTATGTCAACTTACACTACTACGAACAAGAAACCGTCTCTTTAATGATCGTGCAATTAAAAGCTGTTATTACACTCACCATAAAACAATACTTTGTTAAGTAATGTTTATTTAACATAGAGATATGTTACCGTTTACAAAGCAAATTCATATATGAAACCTATTAAAACACAAAACTCCTTACCGATTACTATTATTATACACGTTATGTAATGTCTTTAATAAGCAGCATTACCAAAATGAACTTATCAGACGTACTTCTGATAAGTTTATTTTTGTTATATTTTATAGAGTTTTCTTGATAATGAATGAATGAATAAGGCTTTACAGAAATCGTGGTTATAAAAGATCTTAATTATAAACCTACGTCAGAGCTTACAATTTGCCATTTTTATGGCATGCGAATGTCATTGATATAATATTATTTACACTTATTTAAAATCACTTAACATATTATCAAATAAATAAAATACAGCTATTTAAATTAATATTCGTAAAATGTGTCTAAAATAAAATACGATATAATTTGTATTAAGTCTTTCGTGTAAACCATTCATGTATTTTCTTAAATCCTTAGGTTAATTATTATACCGCCATGTTGGTCTAGTGGTTAGCGCAGACGCCTAACGTATAGCGGCACAATAGGGCTCGGATTCGATTCCCTACAGAGACAGGCATGTATATAATGAGCATAGATGTCTGTATTTCTGGGTTTGGTCGTTTATTAAATATATTTGTCGTATTCGTGTGTGTATTACTAAGTATTTGTATCGTTGTTTAACACCCTTATTACAAACAAATAATTTGCTTAACTGGGGGTTAGATCAATATGTCTAATTTGTCCAGTGATATCTATTTATTTAATTTATGTTAAAAATTTTTGGACTCGTCTTATAACAAGATCTGTATTCAATACAATTTTGATTTCATTTTTTAATTTTAATTTTCAATTTTGATTTGATACAAGATTTCAATACGGTATTATTTAGTAGTATAATTTGTTTCGATGTCTACTTCTGAAATTTAAGGATTTTTTTTTTAATAACTGTAAATGGCTTTAAAAAATATAGAGATAAATATTCCGGTTCTCAAACCAAAACCAAGAAGAAGATACAGTTAAGTCTGATTGAACGGATTCAATCCTATCTAATTTCTACATTGTGTATGATTGATTGCCATGAAGCTTTACCGCAAGTTCCATTCTTATCATATTTTCATAATAATATTTGTTATGTTTTTATACATAATAAATAAATAAATAAATAAATAAATACATTATGACTCATCTGCAGGGCTGATATAATATTGTAACATCAACTCTGCAGATATACATGATTTATAATTAAAACATTGTTAAAAATCATTTAAAAAGAGCAACTGTTGAGTTTCTGGCCAGCTCTTCTCAGCAGAACAACATTCCGAGCTGGTGGTAGCTTACTCACAGACTGACTATACTGACCAATTTAATGTAATTTACGAATCAAAAGTGCGTGTAAAATGCCTACTTGAATAAAGATATCTTGAATTATGAATTTTAAATTCATGATATACCTAACTTAAAGAAAATGATACTTATACTTGATACAAACGCAATTTGTATGAATTATTTATTTCTTGCCTATTTTAAACTCTTACTTAAAAATTCAATAATTCCATCAATCTTTTTATTGAATGTTGATCTTTTATAATATAGAAATTATTTTGTTTCACGTAAATTATATACACCGGGGACGGTTCCGTTAACAATCAATAATGAAGGAATAATTAATTTTAAAATGTACCTAATATATAAAACATTCTTTAATTGGTATAACGTGTTGATTTTACAATTTTTTTTCAGTCTAACTGCTTACTATGCATGAAATTAGTTGTTTTTATATTTTCAAATGATGGCTGTTTCTATTTGAACTCTGACCCCAGCTATTTGTGTTTCAAAAAGCCGTATAAGGTGAAATAAAATGAATTCTAACATCTTGTAACGTATAAGAACGTATTATGAGTGTATACGTTATCAATAAAGCCACTAATACTTATCATATTAATTTGTACTCACTTCTGAAAAATGGTACAAAATCATACTTTTCTGACAATTGACATTCATAAACGACGTGAATGTGTTATGTAACCGGTTAGTCCCAGTTTAATAAAACACGTCTTACAGAGTCATATGTCTGTCCAATATCGCCTCATAGGGGAATACGTAATGAATACACACATTTGTCACGCTAGGGATTATTCAAGTATTTACATACAATATTAAAGAGCCACGTTCGTCCTTAATATATTGTCCGATATAAAGTGATATTAGATGCTGAGCTCTCGGGTTTGTATATGATAAATATAAAAAAAACATGTACATTTTGTATTGTTATGCTTTCGCTTTGTTCAATCTACGCTATCATAATAAAGCTGAAAACTTTGTTTTTGTTTGACCGTGATAATTTCCGGAGCTATAAGTCAAATGAAAAGAATAAGATGAATTTGTTTTAAACTACTCTTGTTTTGGAAACAGTTTTATCTGGGAAGGATAATATGCTGTATAAAATGTATATGTATATGTATATGTATATAAAATGGTTTAGAAGATACCTTTAAAGAAATAGTAAAGAATTACTTAGCGTATGTTCTAAACATTAAAGCAATTGATACTTGCTTTCACACATCGGAAACGATCAGAAGTTCTGACCGAGTGTTCGGAACGTGTAAACGCTCTTTTATAGTCTACGTCAGACTCCGGGAAACAGCTAGTCTATATAATATACTATAAAGAGACTTGTGCTGATGGACTGCCGGAAATGTTTGGGTTAAGAACTTTTTATTTTAGCCTTATATTGATATGATCACTAAGATAAGATTTTTGGAAAAGTTACTCCTAAGGGTGTTAAATATCGTAATTTTTACGATAAAATACATATATTTGTCAGAAAAGGGGTCGTTAATTCAAACAATAAAACAGAGGTAACGTAATATATGAAGTCATCGAGTGATTTAATTGGAATGTAATTATACGAGGTAATAATTGTGGCGTGATTAAAGAACTTTCACCTTCAATGATTGATAATTGACTTCCCTGTTACATTATTGCACGTAATAGCGTTACAGCTCATTGTACAATACTAGTCTTTAATTAGTTTGAATATCCAGTTATATTTATGTATCATTCATTAAATATAGTCAAGCGAAAGTTACTATTACATTTCAGTGACGAATCAGTTTAAATTATTTTTAAGTAGCTAAGAATTTACAATTCAGTTATTTTACGATACAAAAAAACCTCTAAAAAGGATAAAATTAATATTATTATATACTTATAAAAGGAGTTGCGTCGGAGGATCGTTGTGGGTACGTTGATGATGATGTCTATTTTACGAAGTTTTCGGAGCTAATCAATGAAGAATTAGACCGTACGACTTAATTTTGTTATTTATATATTTCTTTATTTGCCCTGGCATTTCATTGCATTAAGTGGTCGCCCGACGCAAAGACTTCAATTAGTAAATAATAAAATTATTTTTATCCTTTTTAGAGGTTTTTTTGTAGCGAGGGTTTTTAAAATACTTTTATATCTGCTTTCTAAATGAATATTACTAGTTTTTATATTTGGTCGTTGGTCGAGTAGTTAGCACAGACGCCTAACGTGTCACGGCGCAACGGGGCTCGGGTTCGATTCCCGGCAGAGACAGGCATTTATGTGATGAGCATAGATGTCTGTGTTTCTAGGTTTGGTCGTTCGTTAAATATATTCTCAGTATTTATATGTGTATTTCTATGTATTAGTATCGTTGTCAAACACCCTTAACACAAGCAAATAATATGTTTACTTAGGGGTTATATCAATGTGTGTAATTTGTTCCGATATATTATTATTATTACTAAGTAAACACACGAATACACTAATTTTCATTTGTTTAAGTATTTAATATCAATATTGCATAAGAACCTTTCAACCGCACCAATAAAATCTTGGGACGACGGATTCTATTTCGACCAAACATAGCTAAGAACCACCGTAACGAACCAGGCTTTCGATTAAAAAAACTACAATCAAATCCGTCCACCCATTTGGCTGCTACGATTCCACAGACAAACACACAGATACACAGATATACAGATACACAAATACACAGGTCAAACTTATACACTCCTCTTTTTGGTTTGGAGTTAAAAAAATCACGAACACGAGCGTTACGTGAACTTGATTAAGGCTGTGGCGGTAATTGTAGAGTTAAAAAAAGAAAAAAATATTAAATTTTATACATCTTAAGTTTCTGTAAATATAAAAAAAACTTGTTTTATCAGCCTATAATAAGTGTAAGATAAATTATATGACACCATTTTCTATAGAATGTAATAAAATATAGATTTTTTTAATTGGACTCTATGAAATCGCAATCTAATTCGATGGCTCAGACAATCTGTTTAACCGGATGACAAACGGTAAAAATTATGAAACAGAATTTTAAATAAGAAGGAGTTATTATGTTAAAATTCTTGTACATTAAACACTTTTTAGTACAGTTATATAGTTGTAGTATTAAAAGAAAGTGAAGTTTCGTCACGGACCAATAACGTCTGAACCATTTTTAAGTTTTGCGAACTTTATACGTGATATGTTTTAAATCTTTGAGACTTATTCTAAGATTATACTCAATTTTTATAACGTGCACGATATGTTTAGATTCCACTCCTTCTAAGGCGGCGCGAGTTAAACCCGTAGTATTAATGTCGATCGTTTCTGTAATAGCTCCTTATCAGAGAGTCGTTCGATATCGTTAGCAACTATTAAACTGGGAAAATTAGCCGTCTAACAAACTTCCTCTACACCCTTATGCTCCATTATACAACATAAGAACATATATATAAAGTTATTGGAAATGGCAAGATTAGTACAATATTTTCTTAATCACCAGCGTCACAATTTCACTAAGAACACGTACTTAATTAATTCTTTTGTAACTTTATAATTCCATTTTATTTAAAGAAATTAAAAATGTTTTAATTCTTTTAATTATTAAAAACTAGCATTACATTATTAAGGATATTTTTACATCTTCCATGTATAGTTGGTAAATATTATAATAATATACGGATGTAAGAACGATACACTTTTGATCCTTCTAGTGTTACCAAAGTAGCCTTGAGTTGGTCAGTGTTGGTTTGTAGTTAGCACGAAGTCCGGACTTGTTATCTATAAGTTAGCTGGGATCGAAGACTAAATTCGAGGTGTGGTTGTTTGCAACCCGAACACCTAAGACGAAGTATATTTATTTGCAACCCGAAAACATGACCCGGGATGAGGTTACCAGCAACCCGAACACAGGATGTGGTTGTCTTCAACTCGACCATTATTTAATCATATTAATATAATAGGATCATATATACTCATATTATTTTCGCAAACCTAATAAAAAACAAAGTTTTTAAGTCCCGACTTAAAAAAGGGGTGTCGAGATGGTTGTTAGCTATATTCGAGATAAAAGCAGTTGTCGTCAAGATATTGATGATATCAAGATAGCTTTTATTGGTGCTGGTTAAAGGTTCTTATGGAATATTGATAGTAAATACTTAAATAAGTGAAAATTGTGCGTTTGTAGGTTCATTTAGTATAATATAAAAGTAGTAACATAATTTATAAAGCAGAAAAAAAAGACTAAAATACTTCTAAAAAGGATAAAAATCATATTTTTATGTACTTATCGTTGCGTCGGTAAACCGCTAAATAAAAGATGAAATCAAAATGCAAGCAAATTACCAATGTAAATACAGAAAAATATCTTATCTAAGAGCCTAAGTTCTAATGCATTAGCACCAAAAATTTCGTAAAATAGACACCATCGTCAACGTATTCACAACGGTTCCCCAATGCAACGGCTTCAATTTATAATATTATTTTTATCCTTTTAAAAGTATTTTTGTATCGGGGGTCTTATTCAATTAATATTAAATTTCAGTACATTATTTAATAAAAATGCGGTATAAAGTATGTTCTACATTGCCTAAAGTTAAGAAATTCTTTAACATTATCTTAGTATGCGACTAAAGTGATGAATTAAATCTTCGCCTTAACTAGCTAAGAGCTAACAGTAAATTCATAAGCCAGGCAGTAACAGTGTCAGCCGAAAGTGAAGTTACGCAACGAAGTCTAGATAGCTGTGCACTGCAGGGTACAAAAAGTATACACGGTAATGGTATTAAAGTTATACTATTAAGCTTATTTATTATAAGTTATGAACATTTTGTGTCTGGTAAGTTGTTTTTTTGTATAATTGAAATAATCTATGAATGTAAAGTAGTTTTCTATGAGATTTTCTTTATTACATTTTTTCATAAAACAATTCAATTTATGGTTCGGTCAATTTGGACAATTGAAATAACAAAAATTTCGACGGAGCGAAATTTTCTTGAGAGACCTTGGGTTTACCATTATAAATAAAGTGCCAAAAGTCTCCATCGATCATGGGATCGATGGATGTTGTGCTAAGATAGTTCTTAGGGTTCAAAGGTCAAAATTGTAGATTTTTTAATCTTTGTGAAAAACTATAAGTTTCATAGAAAAGGTACGTGGGAGTGAAGTGGTAGATCTCAAAATTTTCTATAAAAATAGCTCTTGTGATTTACCAACCAAACAGATATGGCGCTGGTAAGAGTCACGTTCTACATAATATGCACACATATTACGTACAATGATTTGTGACTCCTTTATGTATACACTATACTATTCAATTTGTAAAAACCAATAATCCTTTTTAGTGTACATTTAATATGACGTTAACTGTATGTACATGCGAGAACATGTTAACCGAAGGTCTGTTCCGAACTGTGTGGTAGTTTCACAATAAACTGGTCGGGCGAGTACATACAACAGTATTTGACACTACCATTCCCTTAGGTATCAAGTAAAACATGAAACCTAATACGGCACTTAAAATATGTTTACATTTTTTATAAAAATTCGAGATAAGGAGAAGCCATTTTGGTAATGAATTGAAAATAAAATAATATAAATATATTGTTAAAAATATTATGTTCATAATGTGATTTGTTTAAGTATATTTAATGTATGGCTTGAAACCTTAAATTATTGTTCTTTTCGAATTTGATTCTATCTATTCAAACAAGGACTTTGTGAAATCGTCTCGGAAACCTAATAACGGATACACTCGTACGTACTGAGTATCCGGACGGGTTGCTAACGAACCGTGAAAACTGAAAGCGTTTGATAATTAACTAGTTTCTAGAACATAATACTATAACTACTAACGAGGCTGTAACGTATGTAGCATTGTTCTGATCAAAGCGAATATTTGATTTTATTCGTTTATTCAGCTATGGATGAAGTGTGCTATTGAGAATGTTTTGAAATCATCGAGGATTTTTATGATTTTATTGCCTTGAAATTTTTAGTGAATAATTCGGGCTTTTTTTTAATGAAATATTGAAAATAAAATAAATAATAGAATTTTAAGGTAAGGTTGATTTCATTGTTATGCTTATTGCATTATTGAGGTAATGCTTTTAAGTTTTAATTTGGAGATCAATTCTACTTATAAAATACTCGTAGTCGCTTACAATGCCTGTTTGGTTATTTACTGAAAATGTATTCATTTTGAATGAATAAATTTCGTTGCAATTGAAATAAACTGTAAATTAAAACTTATTTAATACCTTGTATTTTTTTTACACTACTTAAAAATTCTTTAAAATTCATTGTATTTTTTTTATTTGCACTCCGTTTTTATTCTCTAATTGAATGCCATACATTTGTTTTTCATATATAACAATTTAATCAAAAGTCGAGGTTACTAGAATCACGCGTTTTAGAAAAACCTCGGTTTTGTTAAAAATAGTAAAATTTTATGGACTACACTTTTAATTTTGCACAGATTTGTATGTTTTTAAATGCTGGTAATAATATAACTGATATTTTATCGGTTGATTCTTGATGATCAAATCTACAACTCTAGTCCAGTGCTGGATGTCATTACATACTGAACCAACCGCAAGATAATTTAATATACGCTATAACGCTTTGAGCGCAAATTAATCTTGATTAGAAAATAAATTACGTGTTTAACTTAATGCATCGTTGTAGGAAATTAGGTAATATATAATTAATTTGTATTAAATCAGTGCTTACATTTTATAATAACGTTATTTTGAATTATGATTTTGTAACATTCATAAAATCTGCAAAATCCAAATCCTCTTTTTGCATCGGGAGTTTTTTTAATTTTTAATTTATTTTTTTATAACTAAGAATTGGAACCATACTGTTTGGCATGCTTCTAACGGTCAAATACTTAAAAAACTTATGTATACGCTATATATAGTATAATATGATATACGCTATATATAATATAATACGCTCGTATATAATGTAATATAACCGTGGTTGAAAGAACTTTTGCTCAAAATGATA
The DNA here is from genome assembly GCA_959347405.1 of Napeogenes sylphis. Lineage (NCBI taxonomy): Eukaryota > Metazoa > Arthropoda > Insecta > Lepidoptera > Nymphalidae > Napeogenes > Napeogenes sylphis. Next base: position 8,703,626 of record OY365782.1, read on the forward strand.
TTGTAACCATCATGATAGTTGAATTATCAACTTTACTTTAACTATCTATTAAAACATAATTATAATTTGTTTATTTTATAACGTGTAACTTCTATTCAGTGATATTAACAATACACTGCAGGTTGCGCAAACGCATCAATATGCAGACGAGATAACTTAGAATATAATATTTACTTTTAAGAATAACCTTGATTTCTTAAAAACATAGTTTAATTTTTCTGTTTTGTGTTTGTTTTTACTTCATAATACCTAGAGTCTAAATACACATTGAATTAAATATAATATGTTTTTTTTAAGTGAATTTTGCAAGTGGTTGGAAAATAATGATATATTATTTTGAATGATTTAAGCATAACGTACTATTTCAAATAAAGGTTGGTGGGATTAACCCTTCCACTTACATTTCACTTCACCCTACTTCAAGTGGGGGCTCTGGTTCACAGTCAGTCGAACTAAGTAACCAGTGCAGTGTACATATCATCGTAATTATAATAGTTCAGATATCAAAATGTGTGGGGAAATGGGAAAAGCTGTTTTGCGAGCTCTGACTGGAGCGTTACTCTGTGGTCTGGTCTCAGATGCTGCTTATCTGCAGGTTTGTATCATTATGCTTAGAGAGTAAAATAAAATTTACCAGTGATCATAATAACAGGGTTATTTTTAATATTTAAATGCATTATTTTAGTGTTCAATTATTTAAGAAGGCAAGGCATTTAATATTTTGTTTTCTCAGAAAGATTCATGTTTTATTGTGATTAATACAGTCTAAGCCTGTATGTGTTCTACAATAATATCCTACAAAAATAGTAAATAAAATATAACACATCTTAATTACGAAATACTTCCAACTATTCATAATTTTAAGTAAAATATAACAATCTATATAAAAATAATGTTTTGGTTATAAGATAGAGAAGACAAAGACATCAAATATAATTGTATAAACATCTTGCTAAATTATACAATGTATTTGAGGTCGGACGCTCAACTTCCTTGGTTTTTGTTTTCGGTCTGGCAACTTCGACAGTTTCTACAAATTGGACACGTTTTTCCGATTGACTTTTCGAATTGCGGCATGAGTTTGAAGGGAAAACATGTTTTTGAACTGTAATTTAATGTTATTGCTGATAGAATGTGATTACTTTTACACAAAAACATTCATATTTGACATTGTTATCAATAAAAGCAATAAATAAAATATCCTAATCCTATAATATTAGGTCTGACAATAGATGAACTACTCCGTAACTTAGATATTGAGAAAATAACAGAACAAGAAAAACAATAAGTTAAAGTGAAAAAAGTATTAAATCAAGCGATAAATTCGTAAATGATAAAAATCTCAATAATTTTTAAAGTTCGCGAAACCGAAATCTCGATGCGTATTTCAGGGGCCCAAGTTTTGATATAATTGGTGCTCGGACTAGAATTATGGCAATAAAAGGGGCGGGGGTTCGCCTTAAAATATCTAGTAGCAATAACTCGCGTTCTCATAAGGGAACACTAACTTTTGCAATTTTCCTTTGGATTTTCCTCCTAGCCCTTCAAAGGCGAATTACTGTCGGTTAAATTTGTTCTCATTTTCGTAAGGTCTGCTTTTTAGTTTCACTTCTTTGATCAAGCTTCTCAAAGTAGAAATTGTTTGAAACTCTGTTAGCATTAAATTTGTATTCAGAGGTGATCTCGCAAATTCGCACCTCTTAAACTTCTCGGGAGGTTTTTTCAGTTATGTTTCTTCTTTAGGTCCCTTTAATTGAACTTGTGATAATTAAGTTAAATTGATATACTTGGTTTTCTATGGTATTATAAAGTAAATATAAATATTATTAGATACTCTCAGTATATAAAGTTCTTTATGATGTTTTTTTTTCTGGATCTAACGGTAGAGAAGTTCGCCTATTGTACCTAATGTATTTTTAAACAATATAGATTAAATAAATAAATATTGTAATGTAATTATTTACAATTGTATAATACCCTATACACGATATAAACACCAACGAATTGTATTAAAAGAAGTGATTTGTATGATTGAGCGTTCAGTTTTCTCTACTAACAAGAGAAAATGAATTATCACAGCAAAAAATCGTCATATTAATAAGATATATAAAAACACAATTTTATATATAAAAACACATTATTTCAGTTTTATATCATATTCTTCATACATTGTTTATACTAATAATAACAAATTAGTGACTTAAAAGTATTCACATTTGTTGTTTACTTTAAAAGCTAAGTTTGCAGTTAAGGATATTCCGTGTACATATACTTAGTTTCTTAAATAGAACTTTTGTCCATTATTCTTGTAGATCTACATATATGTATAAATGTAGTATTTATACCTCAAAGGATTTTATTTACTTTGATTATTAAAATACCTCAAGGTTCCATGTGCAGAATTTGAAATTTTCAATATTTGGTGCTCATATAATTTGGAAACAAATAGGGAAACTAATAAGAGAGAAACAAGGAAAGTTGCAGGTAAAACTAATAAAATTGTGAAGTAAAAAGTTTCGCTCCGTTTGTTCAGTGTAACTACGAGATTGTGTGTTCACTGCCTGCGTACGATCTTCTTTGTTTGATTTTAATACGATCCTTTTTATGTTTCTATAAAGATTCTAATCTTAGTATTGATCTGAAGTAACTTGTATAAAATAATATTATCGTTTTTAATTCAACAAAATAGACAAATAGTACAATTTAAAAACAACATACAACTAAAAATAACTCTTGCAAAGAGTATCTGAACCAATCTGAGTAACAAAGATATTTTGATACTAAATCAGAACGATACTAAATTTGCAGATAATATCCGTTGTTTAGGGTTTTATTTTGGATATAAATATACTTGTAAATACATTTAACGACGACGTCAAAATTCAACCCCAAGTTCTCTCCATATAAGCAAGCATGAAGTTAATATTTTGAAAACTATATCTACCAAATGCGTAAATAGTACTTAAATATTACAGTGAAATTAAAGACTAACTAAATATTTGTTAATAAAGCCCGTTAAAATAAAGTATAGCCTAGATCTTGCGCATGCGTTTAAGGTAAATGTGGAATTAAGTGATAGTACGTTCCCTAGTCACGGCCGACGGGCGCTTGCGCAGTAGTATTGGGAAATATCCAGATTAGGTTCAAGAATGTTTCTGGACATTCGATAAAAACATTAATTTGTTTTGGTATTACTATAAATAATAAGATATATTATTTGTATCCCTTTTTCACATATTTCATAAGTTAATTAGAATTCATCAATATGTTCATACTATATTTAATTTTATTTGCTGTCAATTTATATTTGTAGTACAGTTATTATATATTAATAAAAACTCTAAGCACAAGGTTGAGCAAATATATATAAGGTTTTATTAAACCTATCATAACTCATGACTTGAGTCTTGTCTTTATTATATGTGTCAATTTGTAACTTATTAACAATTCCATGAAACTGACTGACATTCTTAAAATACGGTCAGAGTATAAATTAATAAGATTATGTATCTTTATGGTCGTAGCATAAAAAAATATAATTGTTGTGACAGGGACGCTTAAATTAATTTAGTATATCAGCGAAGGTCTAATTTTTAAGTATATGTACAATGACGTATTTTTCCTTTATTAGTTTACCAGTTGTTACCAGTGACTTTTTCGGAATCATAAGTATTATCTATGTAGACTTAGATAATAAGCAAACTTCACTTTAAATTCGTTCCGTAATTTGGATGTATTGTAAATCCTAACTAATTTATATATTTTCTTATAAAAAAATATATTGATTATAAATAAATTATATTTAATATAAAATTATATACATATTTACCATATAACAAACTTCAACAAATTTTGTAAAGTGATTTTTATTGTTGCGCAAAGAAAAAAATTGAAAAGTTGAAATCTATTGCTAATAGGTATGTGTGATGTAACTAAACAAGTAGTAATTATTTAAAATAAAAAATATATAATGTACAGATTTTACCTTCATACCCTTTTCATTTAATTTATTTAATTATATTTTCATTTAATTAAAACATAGATATTAAGTAAGACACATTTGCTATCCTATGCTTAAAGTTCAAGAAACATATACAAATAAAATTTAAGTGTCAATAGAACAGCTACTTGAATAGAAATATTGTTTCTCAAGATAATATTTTCAAAGAACAGATGAAATATAAATTCATAAGAAGGTGACGATTGAATGAAAGAACGTTATTAAGACAATATCAGTATTAGATCATCTTCTAATCTGTTAATTTAGACATTTAATAATATTCAACTTACTTTGATTATAAAGGGTTAAAATTTAAAAACAAATACAGTGTGAATATGCCAGCGTTACAAAAGCAACCTACAGAAATATTATCCTGTATCGATGGTTTATCAACGCGGAAAGATAATAAAAATATTTTTATTAAAATGGGAAGAATGTAATTCATTTTATTTGCAACGAATATAATTCTTTTTTTTCATTTTTAATATTAAATCTTTTATTTTTACAAATAGGCTATTCTTTTGAATAACTTTTATTATCATAGTGAATACGCCACAAGGCAAAATACAACATAAGTAAGTTGGGCCTAGCAGTTCTTTGTTATTGGAATAAATGGAGCAGACCTCAATAAAAAAAAAATAATAGAAATATTATTTAAAATGTAACCATTTGTTTGTTTTAACCATTTATTAATTTGTATGGATATATATATATCCATACAAATTAATGGATATATCGAATAGCATTTGAAATAAATAAAGACTAAAAATAAAATCAATAAGAACAGGACTCGATCGTACAATGTTTGGGATTTTTGTGAGGTTCCTCTACCACCTTGCTAACGTATCGGTAATTTGGAACTAAATATTAGCAAATCATATTGGTTAACTTAGAATTTTATACGTTATCGTCTTTCGATCGACCGGTCAGTTAAATTTAAACAATTTTAAAGCATCATTTAGATGTTGTTTTTTTAAAGAAATATTTGTTTGTTTTTATTTTTATTGGAAAAAGATGTCCTCTTACAATCAGAGTAGGGAAACAAAAAGAGTGAATAGAATTTCAGTAGAGATTTTTCCAAGCATTTGGAAGAATACAATTTCTGAGCAGCTTTTTACCGAGCTAACAACATTGTTTGTAAGCTTTTTATTTTCATACGATCTCGTAGGTCTGTACTTGAATCCAAGACTAAAGTGATTTCGTCAAACTATCTGTCAGCGCATATTATTTAATTAAAAAAATTAAAGTAATTCATTCTGTAGTTAGTAATCAAATAGAATGAGTATAGATAATACTTATCGTCTACCGTTGTCATAAAAAGTTAGTGTGTGTGTGTGTGTTAGTTTTTTCAACGTAACAAATCTCATGCACAATTTTTAACTAAAATTTAAGCTACAAAACAACACATAATACTTACAACATAAAAGTGTAAACAAGGCAACAAAACACACACACACACACACACACACACACTCACAAATAACTTATTTGCTTTGTGGACTTTCTATAGATAAAATTGTATATATATTTTTATTTAGCCTTTTTTATTGTTAAGTATATGTGTAAATAAAAGTTCTCAACTATGGGTTTTCATAAATATGTTTTAATTGAAAAGTAATAATGTTAAGGAATCTACAAATAAACATCTGCTAGGATTGTTGAAATGAAGTTGTCGACTTTCTAATTTCACTTTCATTTAGTTGAACGAGAACTCAGTCAAGGCTGGTAACATGTTATATAACATTTCTTGATTATCTTTCTTGGCCTTTCACTCAAGGTGGGTCAATTTGCTAACGTAATCATGACATTTCGCTGCCCCCGATCTTAGCTTGAGCAAATTTTGGATAAGGTTAATCAAAATTGGATCTTATTGTAATCACCATGAGCTTACTTTTCTTTTTCTGAACTTTTTACTTTGAAAATAAGATTGTAGAAGTTTTTCACGTCTCGAAGTATTTATCAAAAAGTGTACTCGTATTCTATTTATGTCTCGTTTATAGTCTAAATTTTTATGATGTTATAAAATTGAATTTTGCTAATGGAATAATTACGAATATAATAAATATATTTTTAAAGTTTAAGTATACATAAAAGTAACTATGTATAATTAAAAAAAATGTAATTATTTATCTTTTAATCTATATGGATATCTTATAATAAGATTGTTTTAATTTAATAAAACAACAACTCCATGTTATTTCAGAGGTACGAGGCATATCCATTCCAGTACGAGCAGGCGGTATACAAAAAACCGCTAAGGGAACACGAGAAGCCGCAAGACCTATCTAATGTTCCCGGTGTTCCCGGGGTTGACTTCCCTATATTCCACGCGGTGCCCGATACGAGCTTTTCCTGTGCCCACGTTCCAGTACATCCCGGGATGTATGCTAATGTAGAAACTGGATGTCAGGTTGGTTTTCGTGCTATTAATAATAATAATTTGTGTATATAGTAGGAATACAATAAATATATTTACCTTTAATAATTAAAATCTTTTAGAATCCATAACATTTTTTTACTCCACTTGTAAATACATTTAAAATATTTTAAAATAAATATGTGGTTAATATTACAAACCCGAGCAGGCTTCGAATCTGAAACTTCTGTGATTCCATTATCATCAATCTGCCAACTGGAAAATCATGTCAGTAGTCTCTTTCTATGCATATTATTTGAAAAATTACGTAAACATAACATGGCTGAGTTGTATAGACAATATCAAATATGTATTTTACTCTTGTGCGTGCGTCATTTTATCGCTAAATACACAAACATGTATGTTTTTTTAGAAAAAAAGGTGGTATCATTGGTTTGATTGTTACTTCAAGAGAATGCATATTAAAAACAAAATAACAAATTATTGATATATATATTGACACAAAGAGTTACAGTTTAAGTATATTTTTGAAACTGAAAACCAAACAGAACTAGTTTGATTTTTAAATTGCATACGAAAAAGTGCTACAAACGAAATGTTTGTTCAAACGCCTGGCTCCGGTAATGACCTGAGTCGGTACTTGGTTCTGCCGCCTTTGAACTCGCCTCTTTTAATTGGGATTGTCTTTGTTAATGTCAACTAAAAGAAAGCTCAAGTTTGGTGTTGATTTAAAAGAGTCTGATAGTATTTGCTGTGAAGTTGGATTCCAAAGTGATGGGAATTTATTAGTTTTACCCATTTATAAATGTAAATATAGGTACATTTATAAATGGGTAAATACCGTATATAGGTACGGTATTTAAATATAACAGCTCATTTTTAAAAACATATCATGTAACATGTATCTTATATTCTAATAAGTATATAATGCTTAGGTAATATGTATATGAAAATGTAATATGAAAGTTAATGTTGAGGCAGTTATTGTGCGGAAACATGTTATATGCAAATGCGCTACTGTTATCAGAAAGTATAAAGTAAAATGTGGTAAAAATAAACGTCGAGTAAAATTTTTGTCTACGTAACTTATTCCTGTATATCTAGAAAAAACATCTGCGTGCACGTAAATATTGCATATGCATTTTTCATTCTATATTTATATAAATATTGCATAATTGATCAAGAATAAAAAAGAAATTGAATTTTGTATATTAATTACAAATAATTTGTTTTACATATTTAATTCTTAATAAAAGATATATTATTGTTAACCCGCGTCATTTATAATTAACAGCAGCGAAGATTACTATAATATTCAATAAAAACGACTGTCCCGTTCTTTTGATCTCAGTTTAATCTAAAATTGCGATTAGATTTCCTTCTCAAACTTTTCGCTTATCGTAGTCATTGAACCCCGGTTCGAACTCTAAATAATCATGTTCTTAAAGCGAATTTCCACGTAGCGAAATTACTATGGCCGACCAATTTGCCCTAAATTGAATAAGTTTGAAGACATTGTTAGCGCGGCGTGACTAACCTAAAACTCTGGAGCCTGTAATCCGAAATTATAATTTCAATCGCATTATTTCTAGAAAATTAATTAAGTTGAATTTTCAAAAGAATCAATCCTTGAAAGCCAGTGAAATGGAAATTCACTTGTATAAAAGGATTTAACTGAATGCCTTTACATTAAAATTTGATAATACTCTAACGATTTGCATTGTTTGTAAATAAAAAGATCTGGTCCTATTCTCTGCTTCGGAACTTTGGAGACTCGGATAATTATTAGACGTCTTCTCAATCCTTACAAATGTTACATTTTATAATACTTGGAAGAATCTTATAAAGTCTTATAAATAGTATTATTATTATAAAAAATTCCAGGCTTATCACGTGTGTCATGACGGACGCGAGGGACATCAGGGCGCTTCGTTCCTATGCACCAATGGAACTCTCTTTGACCAAGCCAAATTCGCCTGTGATTGGTGGTACAACGTGGATTGTTCACAGGCCATCGAGCACTATAAGTAATTCTTAATTTTTATTTATAATTTTTAATTATTTCGTCGTAATAATATGACTGATGTTTTTTTTTTGTAATATAAACAATTGGTTTCATATACTAAGTAATTTTGTTTTTATTTTATTTTTAGGCTAAACGCAGATCCCTTAAAGAACCCGTACGTGCCAAAAAAGAAGCCGGAAGAGTTGCAAGCAGACCCACACGGAGTTTATTATAGAAAGTTACACGATTAAGTTAGTTATTATATCACGCGTACAAAAATATTTAAGTTTTGATAAATATGTCGATGTAATTTTAAAATATTTCGATATGAATCGGAATTGATTTTATATAAAAGTTATTTGCAGAAATATGTTGTTCGATGAGAAATGTTAAAATTCAAAATATTTTCGCATTCGCTATCACGCTTTTATCGTATTTATTTTACGGTCATATAAATGTCATCTCACACTCATCAGTTTCATCAAAGCACTTCATTATCTTATTAATATCAAATTATACATCAAATTAGCTACCTTTATTACTTTTCATGAACTTTGGGATATTGTCAATCATACTTATAATTACTGATAATGAGTTTTAAATTAACTTAACCTGGGAGCTTACTGTTTTAATCCATTTTTTTTTATTTTTACATTTTTAATATACAAACTCTTTAAAGATATATTTTATTTAGTCTCCTTGTTTTATTTATTTAAAAATACCTTAAAGTTTATCTGAAATAATATAAATATCTGTTATTAATATGACTTTCAATTAAAAATAAAACAAAAAGTCGTTTCACATTTCAGAATGTAAAATATAAAGTATTTTTTATTATTAGTTATGAGGCAATATTTTCCAATACAGCACAAACAAGCGATATTGCGAGCCGACTAATTGTCCCTTTTGAATATTAGCAACATGCCCCAATACATTGTGTCAGTGTCAATTATTGAGTCAGTGTTGCCAACACGAAAAATAGACAATGGCGAATTTTGCTGTTACAATTTTCGCGCGAACATCGGAGAGTAATTGAATTTCTGATTGTTGAAGAAAATGCTCGCGATGCGATCTGAAACGTGTTTACTATGAGTGAAAGCAAAGTGAAATAAGGTTTTTTGTTAACATATTTATTTGTTGTTGTTTTGATTTACACACATTCAATCTTGTAGAATACTTTGTAAATTAAAAATAATCTTAAATATCTTTCTTGAATCTCAATTATATTGTTTTTATATTAATGGATTACTTTTGAATAAATAAAACGATTTTTGGTTGGATTTCAATTATTTAAGTAAAAATATTATTTCTTAATGATATGAATGGAAATTTAGTTAATTACTTATGATTTTAATTATGAACTCGTGCTTATAAGAGGCAATTTATTCGCTATTCAATGACATTTGATTACAAATATGAAACTCAAAATGAAGGCTGGCATTCGGAGTTATTTAATTAACTTTGTATAACGTCTCGTACCAATAAAATAACAAATGAAACTTCAGAATGTTGTCAGTTACGCGTTTGATATTCATGCGTAGATTGCGTTCGACAGTTGTTTCCGTTCCGAGACATGAATTAAATAGCAGTAAGATATTTATATACTCAAGAGAAATGACAACAAAATAAATAATAAAAATACAAGACTGTGACCATTTTTTTAACAAATATTTTTTAAATTAAATATAGAATGAAAACCGACACGGGCAGGGATTCAAAACCTTGACCTTGTCCGTAATAATATATTTATTAGTCTATAAAAATGCTTACAACGGATATTCATATTCATGATATTTTCAAACACATAATAGATATTTGTTGTGAGGAAGAATCTTGAAACCGGATTTACGACTCGCACATTGAAAACTAAGTTTTAAAGTTTCTTTATAAATCTATCGGAGTTTGTAACCTTAAGAGTTTGACAACAAGTAAAAAAAATATGATTTATATTTATTTTCATGGCAATGCTGAACAAACTAAAAACATGTATATGATGTTTTTATTGAGGAGAAGAATTCTGACAGTCACATACCGTTAAGATTCTATGAGAGAGACAGCCAAGGAAAGCGATGGTATGGGTTTTGAAGATGGATCTTAACAGTATTAGCTACGGAGAAGCTGATGAGATCAAATTATTTTAGATAACCGTCATTAAAGGTCAAAAGAAGTAACATGAAGAGTACCCAATAATTATTAATATTTGCAAAGAAACAGATGTCAGATGTTTTCTTAATGCAAACATATATGCAATGTGCTTATAAAATAATAATAATAATAATGCTCGCAAATAAATATGTAGCTTATTAAGTATTCAAATTTATATTTTTAGTTTAATGCTTTTTATGGCAACATTATTAAAACTGCCCCAAAGTGAGACGAAACATCTGGACAATACAGCTATTAACAATTATTCAAAAACATTTCCTTAATCTACATAATGCCGAATAACAGACGGACGAGGTCTCGTTTCCATATTTTTTTATTAGTGATGTTAATATACTCATCATTGTTGTTTGTTTCAATAAAATATATAAAATAAAAGAAGTAAATAAAAACATCTATTTGATATTACCATCACGAAACGTTGAATACATTAGGTAATAGACGAAATAATTGAAATCTTTTCAAAGGTATCAAATTGAAAAACGAATATACTTTACATTTATTAAAATGAAAATAAAGATATTCTTAATTACTTTTACACGGGAAAATGTTCCTCGGAACCAATTAACTCAAATTAAACAGGTACTCATATTTCCTGCTTACGATAACGCGCCAAATTAATTATGTAGAGAGAACAGAGAAATATACTCGCACCTTTGCAGTATATTTTTAGTTGATTGCTTGCTCCTAATTCAAAAGAAAGCGCTTTAAGCGATGTTTTTGTTTATTTAATATAAAAGACACTAAAAACAATCGAAATGGTTCTCAGAAAATTACTACAAAATATAATATACAATAAAATATAATATTCAAAATAATAAATTGCTTGAAATAAGTTATCTTTACATTATTCCAAAGATTGTTAGAAGTAGTTTTGCTAAAGTTTTCAACTTTATAATAATTGATATAACCATTTATTATATTATGAAGAATTGAAACTTATTGAAATTCACTTTTTCAAATGAAACCTTTTTTGATTTAAATAAAATCTATTTTATTATAATACTTTTTACTAATAAATATATCATCATTATAGTCGTTAATTACAAATGATATTATAATGCGTCTGTAATCAGATAACTTCAGCGTCAGCGTCAGCATATAACTTTTGTTATTTATTGTAATATCAAATATGAATATAAAAACATGGATTCAGATTAGAATAAGAAACTACTTTAAGTTTAATCAAATCAGCAGGTAGTTGTGAAAAAAAAAAATGTTTTTACAACATTAGTCAGGATTTGTTCTATAAAATGTTATTGTTGGTATGATATAGACTTTTCGTTGTATTTGTAGACAAAATATAAAACATTATTATGTTAGTAACGTTGTCAAAATAAAAATGGTTTTCTTAGGGCAATATTATTAATGTATAACATTATTCTGTGTTTTATTGTACTAAAAAGGCAAATGTACTTATTTAGTTGAGATGAGATGTGCGATAATATCAAAAGGAACCTATATATCTTTTTTCATGACTAGACACTTATAAATAATTACAGTAAACTTAATAAGCTCCAACACTAAGTATAAATTTAATTTAAAATATTGATTGAACAGTAAAGACCTGAAAGGAATTAATCCCCTTTAAAGCATTACAAGACCAAAGGCAAGATATTTTATAAATACAAATTCTGAAAAGTAAAATATTATATTAACTTGATGAATATTTCAGAGCTTTATTCAGATTTATTTTTATGAAACTGACATCAGCGGAAACGAGTCGAATTGAACTGCAAAAAATGCTCTAACCATTACTATCTAACTGCGTTATTAGAGGAGACTGCAGCAGCCGAATTGAATTGTTAATACGATTTTCAAAACTCTGATTTTTATATAATCGGCTATTTATATTATTAAACAACGTATATACATATACCTATATACAAAATTTTGTTCCTGCTTTATATATTTCTTGAAAAAAGATGACTGAAAACCGTTTTGATTGATTGTTGTTTTACAGAGCAAGAAACGTCAAATAAAAATTAAATTTATTTACTCAAATAGTAAGAATATATCATGTGATTTCATCCTTATTTTGTTATGTCGCAATAAGATGTTCTAAGATTGAATCCTCATTACTACTTCGTCTCGCCTACGCTGATGTCTGCTATTTAGACGCTACTGACAACTGCTAGATAAATTAGATTGCCTTCAGAATTTATGTATTCGTTTTATATATGGCCTCCGTAAATTCGATCATACATCCGTTTTTCAACGTCAAATAAAATGGCTTCTTATTACCTTCCGACGGAACACGCATTTACTAAATATACTCTTTTTAACGTCTTGGGTAAAATCCTCCAATTCATCAGTTTTTAAACTGTCATTACCTAACAACAGAACACCTCGTGTATAATTTTGTAAAGTCCTTGATGTTCCCTATTTTAATTGAATATAATGATAAATATTTTACACTGCGAGCAGAATTCTTGGGTAATTTATTTTGATGTTTTTTTCTAATTGTTTTTTATACCAATTCCATGCAACCGGTAGCTCATTGTTTATAAAATATTTAATTTATTTTAATTTTGTCGCTAGTAATTACCTTTGGAGATTTGTATATTTTACATATTATAAGTTTCAAAATAAAGATACATAAATAAATAAATTTAAGTATTTTAATAATATGAGTGTTGAAAAACGCCCCTTAATTATTTAAAAGGAGTGACGTACCGCTATCTACGTAATTTATGTTCGTGCATGATAGCAATCAGATATATCTGGAATACTTTATTCAACGAAGTGTCTCTGTCCGTTTAATTAAAATAATTGCGAATCTTTTAAATTAAGCACTGTAACATAAAAAAATCCATATCGACTCTACCGGTAAAGTGCTCTTCGGCGTGACGGAGTATTTCAATTAATTTAATTAAATTTTTGCAATACGTCGTCGGACGCTTTGGTGAAGAGTAGAATATTTTAATATACTTTACTCAAGTACATAAAATTTGCGATAGCTTTCATCAAGTTCTTTTTATATTTTCAGGTATTTATTGAATAAGTTTTAATCTCTCATGCTAATACCTTTTAGGTATTTTACTTCTAAGTACAATGGTATGGTTGGAGTTCTTACATATTTATTTAGGACAGTTCATCCACTAATCGTTTACTAAAAATATAATAAAATAAGTTATTAAGTAACTCATTAAAATTATATATTATGAAGATTAAACGTTTTTTTGAACGCACTAATAATCATCATAAGCAGTCTAATTTTAAACAGTTTTTTGGATTGGATTACCTATTTATTCACAAATTAAACATATAAAAAAAATAATAATAAATAATAATAATAAAGTGTATATAAAAATAATTATTGATACGGGCAACATTCGAACCTCTGGAAAACCATGCCGTTCTTTTGACAACTGATAGATTAATAGTGTAGACAGACAGTTCGCTGCCCAGTACAATCGAGACATGTAATATCCGCATTAAAACGTAACAAGTTTTAATGATATTTGATTTTTCCTGTTTTTCTTTATTTTATAAAATGTAATGTATTTGAATTGGGACTCTTACAAAATTGTTATCAGTAATATATATTGGCTATTGCTAATACTCGTTAAATGTATTATTTTATTATATTGTTAATAAATATATTAAAAATATAACAAATAAAACTTAAAATAGTTCAAGTTAATTTAATTTCCATTCGTTTGTTGAATTTTAGACAACTTTTCCATTTGCCTAACAAGTTTTACGTGATAGATTAAAATGGGCTTTGATCTGAATTTTAGCGGAAGTATCGCTACTCTTTTAAAATATTTTCAATCTTTCATCTAGCCATTGCAGTAATTTATTTAAAACCAAAACTAACTAAGGCAAAAGCAATCAGAGAAAGCTTTTAAAATAAATATTGAAAATTTCATCGATGTGCTATTCTGGAAATGTACCTCAAAGAATATCTAATCAATCAGTAAATATTTATCAGATAGTTTATTTATATTTTAGTGTTTACAATTATTTTAAATTTATATTTGGTGCATTCATTTTATAATGCATCATGAAAATTAGTCACATATAGAATAATTATGTTGGAAGATTCAACGGCTCCACGGGGTGTTGTAAAACCGACATTATGACTCTTAAATCCGAACCTAAATTACGCGCGTAAATTAAATATGAAACTCTCTCATAACCCAGCATTAGTTTTGCGATTTAAATACATACTGTATCCGTGTTATTAATTCATTAATTTGCATTTGACTGTTCTAATTTACTGAAACCTATTATGGAATAAATGGACCTAAGTTGCTTTTATTTGGTTTTAGTCGGTTTCGGTTTATTGCAACGGTTGGTTTACAAATATTATATTTATGTAAAGAAAAAATTAAGTAAAATATGTTACAGTTGTTATTAGAAAGATATTAAAACTATTTTCAGGTCCATCCATACGTATTCAGTCATAGTTTCTCGTTATAAAAACAGAGTTGCCATACTAAAATACTCTCGGTACACCGTACAATAAGTATTTGACTTATAAAATGTGATTCGAAGCCGACATCTCTTATTTATACAATGTCTATGATTCATCTTATTATACACATTTGCACACATAAACAATATAATATAATATATGAATAATTAAAATATATATTTTTGCGAAGAAACTTTGCATGAATTGTTGTTGACATGTTTTAGTACAACCATTTAAAAGTTGACATATTTTGTTCGTAGTTTAGTTTTGTGTTGTTTTGTTATACAATGCATTTTCACTGCTATGAATTGTAGAGACAGTCACATTTCGATAGAGAATATTAATATTATAATTGTCTTTCATTAGCATTAATTGTAATGCTTCTTAAGGAAAGGCAATTATAATATTAATACTGTGTATTGAGTATTGACTCAGGAACAGTCGGTTTTTAATAAATATTTAAAATTTGCCACTTGACTAATGTGGTCCTTGAAATAGAGTATTAATTACAATATTAATACTCTGTATTGACTCAGGAACAGCTAGTTTTTAATAAATATATAGAATCGCTTAGGAGCGCAGTTTGTCTAGCATTTACAATTTGCTACTTGACTAATGTGGTCCTTGAAACCATGTGTTGCTCGTGCGCCAAGGTAATTGGAATTCTGCGTAAATATGAAATTTTTACGCGCCTTCCGACTGTGCCTCGAGTAAAATGTAAATATGACGGTACATAAGACGTTATGCAAATAAAAGAAATGTTCCGCCCGAGAGTCGTAAATTGCCCGTTATTCCCGCAGGTTTTTGAGAATTTCCTTAGAAAAATATTTATTTTACTTTTTATAAATAAATCTCAGACACGTGAAAGAGATATTATATTGCGATTTAGGTGGCACTTTCATAAAATAGAATGTAAATTTTATGGTGTGTATTTTTTGAAATTTTCATTTTTTATATTATACAACTAACATTAGGTATTAAAAAACCATAAATCATTAAGAAAAACAAGAAAATGTAATAAATAGATTTATTATATTCATTCATTGACAAACATAGAAAAACATAGATTTAATCTATTAGATACCTATTTGATATTTTAATTCAGACGAAACATATAAGAACAATTGATGGTTTTAAGAGGAGAGTCTTCAACTCAGAAGCCTGAGTCCTGCAAGTTGTAAACTCTCTTTAGCAAATTGCTTCTGTGTATTCATGAACCTGCGACAGTATTATTTAGTATCTCTTTGTTAGCTGTAGTAATTTGTATGTGGCAAAGTGTATTAAAGTAAACAAGGAATGATCACTAGTTTCTGAACTGAGATCATTCGTCTGTTCGAAAATTAAAACAATTAACTTCTTCATAAAATATAACTTTTTAAACCACACTGAAAAGGAATAGATCAGAAGAGTTATTAAGATTTGATTTGATTATAATTTTTCGATTTAATTGTAATTATGATTTATTTGTTATTTGATTGATTTAATTTATTTGATTTAGTTGTCATTTTAATTTATTTGATTTAATACCTGTTGTTTTTATTGTAATTTAATTCTGATTGTTTTGATTAATTGTGTATGATTTATCTATTCGAATTGTTATTTATATTTTTATTATACTGGTGTATTTTTACTGCACATACTATTTCAGTTTGTGTTTAGTCAATATCAGCATGACGGTAAAAAAGTCATTATTATTATGCATCTCTTTTCTAAATTTTATTATGTGTGATATAGTACTTATAATTTTAGAAACTGTTTTATAATTTTAATTTAATTTTATTCAATGTTGTAATACCGTTTGTTTCCATAATAACTCTATTTGGTTGTTATTATAATTCTCTATTTATTTTAGAAAATAGAAAAAAAATATATGTTAAAATTTCTATTTTATCATATTTTGAACTTTATAACACATTAAAAGAAAATACAATCAATTACGAGTCTCAAACTTCTTTATTTTTTATAATAAAAAGAAAAGTTAAGAAATAAAAAAAAAAGTCATGCACCATTTACCCCTAACCACTAATGCATCAAAACGTTAATTGGTTATTATATTAAAAACAGAACTTAACCAATATAATAAAATAGAGAACAGTACACCCCTTAACGTACAAAGGAGAGTAATAAATAAGGTCCTACAACACTACCGGTAGATAAGCTTGAATCTATAGCACTTATAAAGTAAGGAGTGGTATCCTTATAGCAAGATTTATTGTACACCTGTGGAAGCTTACACCGGTTAGGTTCTACGATGAAGGTCACTTAGTGATTGAAGGCGTACCCTATGTTATCATTATGTAAAGTAAATTTTGATTAATTTGGTATTTATTTATTATATACTAAAGCCGTAGAGATCACTAAGTCCCATTGGTACTGAACAAATCCGATGAAACATATTTTAGATAGCCATAAACGCCAAACGTTAAGAACTCTATTACAGTTTGGAGATTATATATTTATTACATTACATTATATATTTTTTTTTTAATAAAAAAAATAACCACAGATAATAAATACTTTCTCAACTAATATTTTAATACGAGAACCTACTATAAGAATATTTATTTAAATTTAAAACTACTGAAAGCATTGTTGTTATATTATGTATACATTTTTAAAGGTATTTTGTAAATCCTTAAAGATTTACCTTTAGGTACCTAAATTCAGGTAATTGCTTTTGTTATACTCATTATAGGAAGATTAGACGCCTATGAAGTAATAGCATTACCTATAAGACTCAAGAATGTTATTAAAACACGAGAGAATAAAGTGAAATTGACGTTTGAAAGTTAAATTGTTTGTATCTATACGAGAATGTTTTTAACAAATAATTTTGCGTTTATGTTTGGTTGTTCTTTATATGTTTTATATTTTAAGTGTATTAAATAAAACATTAAAAAAGTATTATTTTTTTGCCCATTTCCATAATAAAAAATTTTAGTAATAAATCCAGTGTTTTCAATAATTTTACGGCTACCGTCGAACAAAAGATTGCTAATCGCTAGCGTCTATCATTTACACCGACCGCGTCAAGCGAAAAGCGTATTAATGTAACCTGATGCCACTAAGAGAATGATTAGTGGTAATTAAAGTAGAGAGCCTCGGTTTCCAAATCTAGTGGTGATTTAGTAGCGTAATGTAAATGTATTTAACTAGTTCCTTATTTCGTTGTCCTAATTCATGTTTATGGTACCCTCGAGAAATACAGGTTATTTGGAATGGGATGCTTTATCACCTATTTAATTACTGAATGCGACACTTAAAAATTAGGAAGTATTTCTTGTATGATAAAGATAATAACGTTTTTAGTTATATTATCTCTGTATTATATACTACTAATAGTTTATACGCCTTTAATCAACACTTATATATTTATACAATTACGTATATTTGCTGCGAACACCGCAACGTGTGTCTTGAGGTTAATTAGTTAAAGCAAACAAACACATTGATTGAGTTATTTATGCATTGACTTCGTTTAACTGAATAACTGAATTGCTAATGTGTCGTGTTGCTTTACTAATGTATCGTTCCATTGTACTGTTTAGCTTTAATTGTGTTTGTTTTACGCTGAAAGGAAAATATATAATATATTTTGTTTACTTATCGGATAAAAGTATAAATTAAATGTCTAAATAGGGAGGAAAGTGTATTTAAGTGCTATATTCAATTGTAGGTACTACCATTAGTAAGAATGGCAAGTTTAGAAAAACAAAGCCAATAAAAGTAAAACGTAAAAAGTACGTAACTGTATGTTAACAACCAATTCTACAAAGACAAGCAAAACTTTGAAATACCTGTCTACAAACTTTCCTTTAGCACTAACAAGAAAACTATCAGCAATTATCAGAGGTCGGCGTTTCAATCAATTTACAACTTGAAAACAAGGTGCTTCGGCAAACACGATTACCAACTTATTAAGACACTAAGTACAGACTTTATGTCAGGTGAATAAAAGCTAAATTTATTCAAATTGCATGTCGTTCTTGCGGTTTAAGAAGACGGTTTTCTAATTATAATGCAATGTTCTTTTCAGAAGTTTAGTTAAGAATGCTATGTACCCACCGTTATTAAAAGAGAAAATGCAATTACAATATTTTTAAAATATAATCTATTCAATCATATTTTCATTTTAAAAAGTATGCTCATGTCATAACACAAGTCTTGATGTTTAAATTTTGAAATGATTTTTTTTTAATATATGTAAAATTTTAAAATGTTAGTCTACATCGCATTTATCTCGGTCATAGTCATTAAAGTGATATTTAAAATGTAATACAAACATAAACAAAGACCGTTTAAAATGTAACGTTATTGTTTTTATTAATTTCGGCAGCGATTATTTTGCTTTTAAAGAGTCTTCAACTTTAAAAGCCTGGAGCAACGAGTTAACTCCATTATGGGGCCATTAAATATGCGAAAATGTTCAGTTGGAGCAGTTTCTGAGTTTCAGGTCAATCGGCGTCCAATAAAAAGTCATTGCGCTTTATATACGGCAGATAAAAATATAAACGCTTAGTACCTATCGTTATTTTTATTGGTTGGGTTATTAAAGTAACTAGTTCAAGTGAATTTGTATCTACGATCGGTTTAACTGTAAGAGTTAAATGAACTTTATTTGAGAGGCGTCTGTACAAGATTATTTTTAAAGAGATGGAGGTGGGTAGATTATATTGTATAAGAAAAATAGTATTAAAAATATTACTATTCGAAAAAAATATTAGTTCATGAAGAAAGCACAGGTAAGTGTGTGATTTAAATTAATACACTTAAAACTAAGGTTATTTTTATTACACCTATCGAACTTTTAGTAATAATATGAATCAAATTCGTTTCTCCAATTTTTTCGAGTGACCACTGTCATCTCCGAAAATCATATTTATTGCACAAAACACTTTAAGGACCGGAAAAAACGATAACAATTTTTTATGATGGTAAAGTGTCATCCCCAGATATCTGGGATATTTATCTACAAATACCGCTGCGAAACTACCGGCAAACTTTGTAAATATTCTATTTTATTGAATACTTTATCATGCGATCTATTTTTAGTAACCTTGTAAGATTGTAAACTACCTTGTATTATCCGTACTAACTAACACCAGCTAAAACAATTATGTTGTCCCAACGAATGTGAACTGATGTAGACATCATTCAAAGCCCTCAAAATAGCAGCAATACACATTCCCCTGTCAGATCGACCTGTGATTGGTCTGTCAAGAAGAAAATCGCTGCCGAATCGATTACAAACCCCGATGGCTGAACGATATAGGTTGTGTTTCCATTATATAAGAATTATTTTTCTAAAAAGACACAAATTCAAAGAAAGGTTTAAATAAAAATATGTAAGTACAATAGAGTTTTGTTTTGAATACAAGTACCTATAAAGAGAATTTCACATTGGATTTTTATTTTTGTAAATTATTGATTTATTTATCTTATTATATCAAAGTGTAAACTTAAGAAACTTTAAAAATATAAATGTTGTATGATTAATGTCCATTGTCCGTCAAAATACCGTTACACAATGTGCATGATTTCTCGCAAGCCGCGATGGATGAGCGATGGAATTTTAGGGTGTCACGCGAGGGTTAGAAAACATGTTAGAACATCGATTTGCTGTGTTTTACTAGATTAGCCGTCCCGTTATTGCATTTGGGAGAGACAAATCATATTTTACCAGGCAATAAACCTAAAATGTGATTTCGGTTTGATTTTCTTGTTTGTTGGAATGTAAATCCACTATCATGTTTTAAAAAATTTTTCAGCACTTTTAAAAATGAAATAATATTATTTTAAAATATAATTTTATTTAAATGACTACTCATGAAATTTTAAGTAAATACTTTTTAATTTTTTTAATGAAAATGTAATTTTATTTAGTGCATGATGTATACAGTCCAAGTTTCTGAAGTAAATTATAATTTTACGGTTTGTCCTCTTTCTTAACTTTAAAAAGGATTTTTCAAAAACAAATAAACAATTTCGTGCTTAAACATACCTTTTCACTTTTTTATAACTGTAACCTTCTAGCGTTATTATGGTTCCAAAATATTAAAATGCATACGTAATGTTTCATCCTAGTTACTCAACGTTACCAACATTGAAATGAAAAGGTACGATTTGATTCACGACCGGATATGAAGGCGTGAGGCTTTTAAGGAGAGAAACATGAGTGATACGCGAAGCAAGTGACTTACCAAAGAGGATATAACTCGGAAATGACAGTTAAGTTTGAATATTACAGAAGAATTTTGTATTTGTTTTACATTTCATGTTTGTAACACCAAAAAGAAAAGTATGAATTTAGGTTTCAGAATAAGTCATATTTGTTTGTGATGAAAAAACATAACACTATTAAAAATCTATTATAATGTATATACATTTAACACTCTAACAAAGTATATAAAATTCTATTATAAAAAATATTAATATTATAAAATTAGAACAGAAATTTGAATTGAATTTGAAAATACATTCAATAATTAAAGCTATTAAACTTCTAGCAAAGCCTTTACACCGTAATCCTTGACTTCCCAACTTTGGAATGGGCTTCCAAAGCCACGCACCGCTATTGAAACTCAAGGCAAACATTGGCACCCGATTGTTTCATGTCACGACATACATATTAATTTCAGCTTCATTTCAATATCAACAGCTGAATAGCTTGCTTACGGAGAGGTGCGAGCGTGTGACTTTGGCTCGGGTATAAGTTATCAACTGTTGGCTTCAATTAAACCTTAATAAATTAAAGTTTATGGTTCTTATCTATGGTATAACCTTACATTGTTTCGTACTTCAATACTAGAAAAGAATACTTGATACTTGAACAGAATTGATAACGAACTTTTATCTACTTTGTTAATTGTTTACATTTGACGTATAAGATTATGGGTAGGTATAAAAAACCTGTCGTTTTTTATTTAAAATAATATGTTAGATCTATTTTCGCTTCAACTCACATATTATCCCCTTTCGTTCGACAGGTAGCCCCGTCTCACACAGGCGTCTATAATTTTATGCATGAATTTTGCCTCGAACATAATATATGTTATAGTTTAAACACGCGAAACCCGCATTTCACTTACTTTGCTTGTACGAGTTAAGACGGAGTTAAGTAATACATTGTTTACGTCATTAAAATTGTTTATTCTTTAAAGTTAATTGTTATTTGAGTCTCTGAAGCTTTAAGGTTTATTTAATTTAAGTGTTTAATTAGCACTTGTTTATATTTGTACTAGTTCGAACATGAAATATCTAAGATGTACGCTTTTGTACCCAGTCAATAATATTGTATTTTCTTACATTTTCACGAGTAAACATTTAAATAAATAAAACATTTTTCACATTATTAACTAAAATTTAATCCAACTTCGAATGCTTTACAGCAATATAGGTGTCATCTCGTCTTCCCGTGAGCAGGAATATATAAACCTAATTATACGTGAGTTAGATCCGTAAAATGTAATTTTATTTATCAAAGTAATTATGTTGTTATATCCATCCCTTTTACTAGTGATCTATGATTCTCCTATTGATTATGTATCGTTTCGCAACTTGCGTATATGCATACAGGTTGTCAATTTGACATGTCCATTAATCGATTAATTTCGAATTAACCAAGTTCTTGACAAGCTACATAATAGTAATATTATACGGCATCTTCGGCACAAATAACTTGCCTGATCTCTTGCCAGCTATCCGGCTAATGCTTGCTACATGCAAATCCAATCCACTCATTTGCATGGTCTACCCGCAGCTTTCAATAGTACAGCAGGTAACTAGTAAAGACTGTTGTTCTATTAACACCACTATGTCAATGGCAATAAACATGAAAATACAATAAGGTTTCATGAGTCATTTAATTGGATTCGTTCTAAATGTTCACGGAATTTTAAGCTTTATAAACAACACAATAGATACTCAAATGAGAATCGTAGACCTATAATTTTAACAAGGTGTTTGGTTCCCTGTACTTTGCGTAACAAATACTTGGTAATTTAGCAATATGTAGATAGTTATAGTGTAGAGTGAACATTATAGCTGCGTTTTATTCATGGATGTGGTTTTAGTTTTTTAAAGTATGAAATTATTTTCTTATATGCTTTTTCTTCTTTGTCTGTGGATATATAATAGATTTCTGAAATAAATTACGGTTTAAAGAGAAACTACATATAATAAATAGGTGTCTATAGATTTAATAGATAGAAACATACCCACAAAGTGCCAATTTTAAGTTAAAAACATATATAAATAGTAATACTCATTTCAACGCAAACTATGTTATTAGACTTAATCCGTATTCGCTATACTGTTAGCAGTTGCGGCTTGAATCAAAAGTTTTAAGTAGAAACCAGCCTCGTAAAGTTGTTATCTAGTTGTAAGTGTACTACAATATTCATTCCATTGTAATGAAACTTCTGTCGCCATCTTTTAAATTGATTTACTGTTTCTCGTGACTGCAACTGATAGTAATAATTTAGCTTCAAAAAGAAAAAAAAATAGACAAGGAGATATACCTTCCTAATCACAATATTAGTCCAACATTTTCCCCACAAATTTGTATTATATTCCCAACGATTACAAAGTAAATATTTACTAATTCTAGTTGTTTATCGCAATATTACAAGTTGCCTGGGGACGCATTTGTGAATCTGGTGCAATATAGTAAGCATTTATACAACCTGTTTGGAATAAAACAAACTGAACGTAATTAACTGTATATATTCAATTCAAATAAATTATCGTGTTTACATAATTATATTACGCAATAGAGTTGCTCGTAACTTCGCTTATGAGGAATATTTATAAATATAAAAGAAACTAATAACTAAAACAAAAGAACGTTGAGAGCGTCTTTATAAGAAATAAGGAAATGTAGTAGCGTGTATTTTCAAAAGCAGGCTCTTATTTTGCTGAGATTTTATGTAGCTTAGATCTAATCTAGATCTTGGCCTTTGGCCTAAATATGAAAAAAAAAACATACAAAGCCAGATATATATATATATATATATATATATATATATATATATATATATATATATATATATAATACTTTAAGTGATCTGCGAACAAAGATACTAACATAAAATATATGCCTTTATAATATTGGTAGGATTAGTAGAAATTACTTTGTCTGTGTATTGACATATATCGCAATATAAAAGAAGAGATAACCTTTTACTTTTATTATGATTTATTATTTCGGAAAACCCAATATCTTAAGTAAACTTAAATTTTCGTCTGCCGTCTTTGAAATTGCCGAAGCTTATTTAAAAAGATTACTATTTACGTCAGGCCGTTCTATTATCTTTTTATATTTAATTTTATTTCTGTATTCTGTACTTAATTATAAATTTTATTTAATAATACTTATTGGGAAAAAATCTTTTTTAATTTGGGAAAAAATATTTCTATTGATATTTTCAGGGTAAGTTAAGGTTAATCATATTATACTTTTAATAAAACAAGCATAATATTGAATATTTTATGTATTTAATATTTTAGTAGAAATTCCACCATCGACTCTGTCTAGCTGTCAGTCTAAAAAAGGGCATATTTTTTTGGGTTTACCCAAGCTATTGATTTAAGAGGACTGTTAAGATGTTTATTTGATTAAGGTTTTGCATAAATCTGTTTATGGTCGTAATTGTCTAGTAACACTAATTTATAAGAAAATATTAATGGTATCTCATGTTAAGCTTCTCGCCAAATGATGTCTAATCATTTTTATATTATAGGAGATCAAACGGGTGTAAGGGTCATCTGATGGCAAGGGGGTCACCGCCGCCCACAATCTCTGGCTATACCAGGGCGCTTATTCGCTATATACGTAACGTACCATGTAACGATAAGGGTCCTTATACGTACGTTTTGGTACGTTTCTATTAACACCATTTATTGGATTTTGAATTTGAAAAATATTATTAAAGTTTAACAATTACTTTATATCCTTAATAATAATAATTCATTGTTATTCGATATTCGATATTCAAAAATACGATTTATGTATGTATTTATAATCTAATTAAAACAATTTGAAATACAATTAATAACACAAATCACTCAAAACTTGGAACTTAAAATAAAGTTCTTTAAATTATCGTCTATGACGTATAAATGATATTTCAATTGTCTTTCAAGCCGACTAGACTATGTGAAAAAACATTCATAACACTTTTGTCTAACAGCATTGTAAGTCAAAATTTGGTAAGACTTTTTTATAAATCTATTTAAAACAAGTATTGCAAACCTTTTTAAAATCGGTACCTTCCATTCCAAATAGAATTTAGATTTATGAATGTATCATGACAAATCAAAAACTGCACTTAAGCAACAAGGTTTGCATACAAAATACAAGTTCCCCATTACTGCTCGATTATGAATAGAGTTTAAGTTTATGGTGTGTTTTGACGTAACGCGTTATCGGCAAGAAATCGTGTGTCATAGCTAATAAGGGCCCAGGGCCCAGCTCGTTACATGCTAGTTTGGAAGTGTCAAAATAACGTAAATCGTTTAAAGAATCGTTAGTGAGTTATTCTCAAAAACAAATTATTATAGTGAATACGACTACTACAAAAGCTTAAAGTTTTGATGTAAACTTTTGGAAATATAACGATGCTAATTTTTATTGGGATTTTCTGTTTCGACTTACATATATCTGTTACAATTCTCATATTTCCTTTTTAGTTAATATGAATCGAACGATGATGTCGGTTGCTTAGGTCACATATTTCAGAAAGCATTCAAAACTAATACTTAGCCACATTACTTTCTTACTCTTCGATCGATGGATTCAAATCCATAAGGGGTTCCTACCTTACCATGAAAGCCAAGTCAAGCTATTTATGTATGTAATGGCTTTAGGCATTAAGTTAGCAATTAGTAAAATGAAATATCTGTTACAATTCTCATATTTCCTTTTTAGTTAATATGAATCGAACGATGATGTCGGTTGCTTAGGTCACATATTTCAGAAAGCATTCAAAACTAATACTTAGCCACATTACTTTCTTACTCTTCGATCGATGGATTCAAATCCATAAGGGGTTCCTACCTTACCATGAAAGCCAAGTCAAGCTATTTATGTATGTAATGGCTTTAGGCATTAAGTTAGCAATTAGTAAAATGAAAACAATAAATAGTAAATAAATAAAAATACATACAATATAGCAGAAGCATTTCTATTTTGTTACATTTTGTGGGCTCGTAACTCGATGACGCAATAGTCATCGCCATCGAGATTTTGAGCTCTACGCACCGCTCAATATATACTTGTGCACGAAATAGCAGGTTAGTGTCGTGACGGTGACGGTGACGTCACGATGAGTGCGAAAGCGATCCCGTGGCGTCCCACTAAGGCGATGAGGTCAACCATTGGTTTTTTAGTGGGTAGCCTTAAAAATGGCAGCGTCTTCTATGCTGCCGGGTAGTCCCACATACCCCCACGGCCATCACCTTCCTGGCCGATGGGATGCTGCGTAACGCATTTTTCCAACGACAAAAAAAAGGTTAGTGTCGTGAGTAGGGTTGCCAAAATTATTTTTTAGTTATAGTTAATTTGTTATCATGCGTAGGAAAAAGAAGTATAAAAATAAAGTACCATTTGTTTTTATTTATTATCATATCATACCATATTTTTAATGACTTTTTGCAGTTTGCATCCAATCAAATTAGTATCTCCACTATGCAATTGCACAGCATCTTTACAATTTTCTTTTAAATTAAACTAATTGTAACTCATTGTAATAGACTAAATAAGTAATAGAATTCAAAATTCAGTCTAAATTTTAAAAGTAGGTGACCAATTTGATAATAATGTGTGCATGTAAAAAGATAGGACCATTTTGTTCTTACATGGCGTTTAAATTCATGAAAGTCTCCATCCACGGATGGTGCAATTTTTTTCGGCCCCTTTTTCACAAAACCAATCATTTAAAAAAAAAAAAAACGAAAAAAAAACTTACGAGTATGCTTTTTAAAAACACAAAGAAATGAAATCATACAAAACAATTACATTAAAAATAAGACACGCTTAAAAAAAAGATTATTTTTGACAAATAAACAATTACAAACATTAAAAAATGTACTTGTCAAAATTAAAAAAAAAAACAATTATACATACAAATTTTCAAACATATCTTTGTTTGAAAAACTGTATTTATTTAGAGGGGTTTATATAAAAATGTGTCCATGATATACTCTTAAGTTAAAAAAATATTTAAAAAACGCTTCGTACGACGATAATTCATAGCATTATCAAGCGAAGTAAGAAGCACTGTTTTGTAAATTTGTATTAATTTTTTAGTATTTTAGGGATATAGTTTTCATTGCTGTGGGATTGTAACTAGGATATAACTTGTGACACTACCACAAAAAAGTGGAACAGAAAAAAAGTAAAAACTGTTCTTAAAAAAATATTTAGTAATATTTAGAAGCTTACTTCTGTTTTATGCAAAATAACGTATTTTCGTGTAATTTACTGTTGTCATAAAGTATAAATTACAATTATCTGAAATAGCGTACAATACTCCATTAAAAAGTACGGGTAGCAACCCTAGCCGCTAGATGATGGGGTATTTTAAGTTGTATGAGCCATAGGAGTCATTCATGTAGGTAACTTAAATTTATGTCCTAAGATTTGTATCGTTGTAAAAACTTTAAGCACAAATAATAATAAAACCATCATTATATCTTTGATTTATTATATTCTTTTCTTATTCTGTGAAAGCAAATTTAAAGTGTGGTCTTAAGGAGTAAATAGATTTTAAGGAGTCTATAGAGCGATTTGACTGACAAGTGCTAACTAGGATGACTGATTGGTGCCAACCAGTTTTATACGATTTCTAAACCTTCCTGTAGCCAGGGAATTTGTCCTTGTAAGGATCCAAACAAAATGAGATATAATAAATAAAATTAAATTCATATTTTAAATAGTCACAATTAACATTTAACTTATATTCTCTATTAACCATCTGGTAAAATTTGTTCTTGACTCCCATGGATCTGCTTTAAATTCCTTTGAATTATCAAAAAATCACATGTAGGCTGCTATGTATAAAATGAAAGTTATCACGGTTTTCTCCAAGACATGTGAAGCCTGCAAAATCAATACCAATTCCCAATTGATCGACTTTCTCAGGAAGGTTTGATAACCATTTCTATACTAGCACAATGATTTATAAGAATTTGGTACAAACAACAATACAATTCCCGTATAACTTTGGTTACGAACATTTTTATCTTTTATTAACACGTTCACTGCGACATCATAATTAAAAAACTTTCAGCTTGTGCGTTAGGGATCTAAAAGATCTCGAAACTAATTTAGCCCCGGGTGCGTTGGGGACCTAATCAGTCCCCTAAAAGTACAATTCTGAAAATAATTTATATCTTCAACAAAAACAATGACATATACTTAAAAATTTTGTGGGTCAAAGATAGTCTACTGTTCTATATTTTGCTAGGTTCGCACGCAGTTATGACATAAGAATAAGCCACAAATCCAAATCAAAAATTAGACATCGATTGTATCTCGTTCCGCAACCAGAGATAGAGCAATATGTGAAGTGACTAGTGATGGGAATTAAGTAAAATGTCATTTGTCGATAGAAAAAGTTTTTTTATGAATTAATTATTTATTGTAAACTATAAAAAATGTTTATCATTAAAACATCGTAAGCACATTGACTTTTTACATTGTGCGCAAATCGTAATGATTTGCGCACAATAAAAATTTGATCATAAAAATCGATTGACTTTTTACACTTTTTCGTTTTAAGGTAACTCATTGTTTATCAAAACAAAACAATTAGAAAATATAAACACGTTGATTTATTTACGCGAAGTTATTTTCAAAGCGTGCACGCGTCCCCTCACATCGATACTTGAACAACACTAAAACGAGACACGCAGCGCCCGCGCCGCCCCCCCACCCGCTCTTGCGTCTACGAGGCCTATAATTCCACGAGTATTAAAATATCCCCTAACGCAAGTAATGAAAAAATTATAGTACTGTGCGTTAGGGACCTAATCCATCCCTAATTTTTTTTATGATGTCTATGAACTCACCTTCAAGTAGGATACAAATGTGTATATTTGTCTTGTTCATACATAAAGAACTTTACAAGTTAGAGCCCCCCGCAAGGAGTGAAACAACAGCATTTCAGTCCCCGCACAATACGAAAGTCCCGCAAGACATCTTATAGACCTCGTAACGCAGTGAACGTGTTAACAACCTTAGGCTGGCCGCCAACGGTTTACAAACCGACCCTGTAGTACAAAATTAGTTATATTAAATAAAATTAATAGGTACATAGCTAATAGTAGGTAGCTACTAGTACTATCTACCTATACATAGCTTTCTAATTTTTTATATTATTTTTTTCTATTTAGATAATTGAAAGACTAATGTTTACATCAACGATATGATATTTAATGTTTTTTTTTTATATGATCTAGATTCTAGGGCAATGCTTGACTACATTCCACCTGATAGTAAGTGGAATGTAGTCTTAGGTGGTAAGGCGCATTGCCCTAGCAACTTATTCACTCTTCTCGTGAAGACACTTACATTATATTGGGCCGGAAATACCGACGCCGGCAAATTGTTCCAGTCCTTCGCTGAGTATTTGAGTATTTTGTTCTTAAACTAATCGGTATTGAGAAAGATTTGGATTTTTCTACTGCCTATAGTCACATTTTATCCAAAATAAGTCTACTTTAATCAAATATTGTCAACATATAATAAGAGTCCATTAAATACCAGTACTTTCCATTGAATCTATAGCTACATGACACAGAGTGTAGATAAATGAACGTTTAATGATAAATCAACTCAATCAATCAATCAACTCTCTTTCTTTACATTGGCGATTTTCTGTTTTGAAAAATTACTATTTTCCTCTTTCTGGATCCTCAGATCCAGGATTGATATGGCTTACAAGCTGTTTTTCTAGACGTATCTAAAAAAGGCCGAGTTGCTAATGGCAATTGAAATTACAGTGCTTTGTATAAATTCTGTCTATTATCTGTATCTATATCCTGTAATATCCACCAACATAGGTATCAGGATCGTCAAAAGGGTCACAAATCTGCTTTCAAGGGTATGATCTAAAAGAGAATGCATCTGTGGCCAATCCGCTGATTGTAGTGCAGAAGATATTTTACACGCGGGCATTGAATGGGCACTACCAAGTACCAAGCTTAAGTCAGATTAGCGTTGAAGGTGGCCTGGTTTTTATAATTGAACATTGGGATGAAAAGTTAAATATAGAACTAACGCGTAGTCAGGCCAGAGCTAGTCAGTTTTTTTGCATTAAATTCACCAAAGACTTCTAGTCTTTCTAGACTTCTTTCTAGACTTCCGCGGATGGAATCTGCAAGAGTCCATCTGTTATCAATAGCTGTTTGAATGTTGCCTTCGTTCAAAATTGCCAAGCCGGCTGCTCCATCTCAAGGTAGTAGCAGACGGTTGTTATGCTAACATTATGATTAACTTAATAGAACATGGTTTCTTTAAGTAAATACCACTTATGCTCTTAGGAGTTCATTCATTGAAAAGACAACATTGAATAGGAACAGGGTTCCGTAAAGTAAATGCCACTATTGCCCTCAGAAACAAGGGATTCATTGTCCCTAGAATACGAGGGATCGCTCTAGCTTCAGTGAAGCCAATACCCCTCTCGAGTAATATATAATTTAGGATCGTAGTCGTAGTCAAGGGGGAGAATTGGGCGCCATCACTCTACACTTACCAATGCATAACCCAGTGGCCACTGCTTCAATCTTCTCTTTTACGCTACTGTCTTAGACAACCGTCAATAGATAGAAATGTCAATTACACTTTGAACCATTAGTTGCCTCTTACGACAATTGCAAGAACTAGGGATGGCCGTGTTACCCAGGATCATCTGTATGTTTCTTAAATCCTTGATTAAGTCCATATTTTAATAAAATATGATTAAGAAACCATCCGTAAGTCTGTCGTCTATTGTCTGATACCTTAAGATTATTCTTTCAAATAGCTTTACTTTCATTAGACCTCTTATTATATATAAAAAATATATGCATTTTAAATAAACTATACATATTATAATTTCATATTGGTTATAGTATTACATGAATTATATTAATGCTCGAGATGTTCCTTTATGAAGTTCTCTGCCGATGAATACTAATTACTAAGCCTGGCGCCGCATGTGTGCTCTATTAGATATTATTGTGGTTCAAGATATGAGCGCATAGAAAAAATTATCTGCTTATTTCATAAAATTGCGGAGATTATAGGTAAAATAACAAGAGATTATTAACCTTCTAATTGAAGACACGAATCTAGCTTCTATTATTTAGTTTTTATTTCTTTTCAAGATTCATGCGAAAGGTAGACAGATAGAGAAATAGGCAGAAAAGAGAAGTAAGAAAAGGAGGGAGTAGAGTCCGAGAGGAAAGAGGGAGAGAGGGAGAGAGGGAGAGAGGGAGAGAGGGAGAGAGGGAGAGAGGGAGAGAGGGAGAGAGGGAGAGAGGGAGAGAGGGAGAGAGGGAGAGAGGGAAAAGAAACATAAAAACCTTAATTTTCACATAGTAAAAGAATCGTTTATTTTACTTATTTATTTATATAAATATTAACATGTGGTCTAGAGAAGTGTTACTAATTAATATTAATAATGGTACATATATTCTCTTATATGCATCGCTATGTGTAATATTTTGTACACAATAATATCGCGGTTTGATGCATATTCACATCAAATATATATTTTTAATAAACTAACCATAATCATTACTTAATAATAAAATATAATATGCATTAACAGTATATTTCGTTACAATATGTAAAATTTATAAATAGCAATTATGGAACCGATCGTATGTTGTGTGTGACCGCAAAAACCAAAAAGTGTAAAATGTTCACACTCGTAGCAATCGATTTAAAATATATATTTTTTATTATGCGGTTAATATTATAATAGGTTGTCTGTTTTATTTTAAGCATTTACAAATACCTAATAATTTACTAATTACTATGCTAACAGCGCGGTTGCGGTTGCCAATAAATATTTCCACAGATGTGCAATTTACTTTGTAATTTTGTTTAATTTAATTGTAATATATTCTAAATTTATAGATATAATAATTTTATCTATATCCTGTTATCGAATGTTATTTGTGTTTAATGACTCATGAGAAACTATTAATGTATTCTTCTGTACCCGATAAAAATCATTATGTGCACACAATAGGTGCTCATAGAGTCCACATCGCCATTCTAACTATTATCGAATTTTGGTTCATTTATTTTAATGAGCGCTTTAGCTTTGTGTTCAGAATCAAATGATAGAATTGAAAAGTTTTAGTAACTTCAAATTTACTGACGGACTCTTTCAAATACACTGAAACTTAACTGTCTATATAGATGGATATAGAGAATTTACTGAATTGGATCAACCAAATACGTATAATTAAGCATGCACATAATTAGTAGAATTAAAACAATTTCGTTAATTGTTTTAAATGTCCTAAAACTACATTACGTAAATGTTAATTATTTCAATTTAATTGTCACGGGTCTTTCATGAATTGTACCACAAAGTATAGTGATATTGTATTAGCATGATTGCTGTGGTTATTAGCATTTATTTAGGAAAGTGTCGTTAAGCCACATGGCTGTGTATGAATATTTTATTTATATTATCTTAAGGTCTGGGATTACTAAAGGTCCAAAATATTAGCCTTTGAAATTTAAAAAGTGAAACTTAATAAAAGATAGATTATTAAAAATTAGGGTACTTTAATTTTTATACTAATAGGAAATTAGTGATAATGATAGCAAGAGTTACTACAAAATAAATAATATTTTATTGTGATGGTCATTCAGATTTTATTATTTGTATTTTATAATGATTGTTTTATTGTAAAATTCAAAACATCGTTTCCATTCCCAACCTGATAATCGGTTAACTTTGATTAATTTATTATTTAAGAAGATGAATATACAGTCTCAAATTTTTAACGCTTTTCTTTAAGAATATATGCCTTACACTTGAATTATTTAGACACATTTATACGAAAAGATCATACGGATAACCTGGTCCGGAAGAAATACCTCTAATTCCGATCGAGTTACTTTTCAATATTCCCCCGGTGATATTTTTTCTTTATTTTCTCCTCTTATTTGTTGGTCTGGGTACCTTGTCTAAAATAATATATATTTTTTTCTGGAATAGAAATATAATCTTAATATTATAAACCTTATTTATAGGCTTGACAAAACATTGAAATGATAAATTTTGTTCACGAGTTTTCTTCATTCTAAATACCTACAAAAAAGAGTTAATAGATTATCTAAAGTATTAATTTTGTTAGTGCCGTCTTCATAATATTAATTTGAGCTGTATGTAACTAAAAAAATAATTTTAAAGAAACCAAGTAGACGTTACTTCTTTCTCAACTAAGATGATAATATATCATAAGATAATGGGCGAATACCTCATTACAACGTCATTATAAATCATTTTTCATTACAACGGAGACGGTAACCCAGAAGTCATAGGTCATAGGTCGAGTCTTAGTTCTGTTTATTGTTCACAATACCTGAACTAGAAATATTATATTTAATATTAAATATAATTAACCTTTAAATTATATTTAATATTTAAAAGGTTAATCTTTCCTCATTTATTCTTCTACTATTTGCATATTAAAACAGTAAGTGGGGCATTCAATATGACAAATTGCAAATATTTTATTTAATATAGCATTTCTTATTAGCTGGTGATCAAAATTAAATGTAATTTTAATTAGTTATAATTTTTTTATCCATGACTCTTGAAAGCTTTTTGATAAAATTCGGTAGCAAGTTAAAAATAAAATTATTTAAATGTACTGCTAAGTACTGAGATAATGCCGGAATATTTCACACCAGTAATGGACGTTTCATGTTTTGGTTAGATGCGGTATAAATTGTCCGTATCGGATTTTTTCTGGACATTCTCGGATTAGACATATTGGAAAAAATCTTGAACTCAAATAGAAATTCCACATAAGTATAGTGATTTGAAATTTGGTAAAATATTGTCGTAATATAATCTATAACAAAAAACTTTATTTCCTTTAGATCTTACAATTTAAATTAAAATTACAAATGTAATATGAATGAGTGATGTGTTAGGGATATAAGAGCTGCTAAAAGTGAGTCACGTCGTTAATGGAACCATTTTGGAGAATGATAATCTCAAATCGTATGATTTGTTCGTAATATGGGAATCTTTAATCGTTATATGGAATGAAATTTGTTTTCACATATAATATTTCTAATTCAAAGAATATTAAATGGAAAAAAATAAAAACTCTTCCCTTTCGGAAATTGAAAAGAACTCAAAACACATGAGTAATAATACATTAATAGCCGACAGCAATCGAAATTTTAATAACCGACAGTAAACATCACATGATTATATGCTCATGAAATCCTAAGATAAGCATTAAAGGATTGAAGCTGATGGGGATAACAGATGATCTATGTTCCTAACTACTTCGTTTCATATTCACAATTCCCGAGAGTCTTAAACTTGAGTAGCTCAATGGCTTCATCTGCCTAGAGAATTACGATTTGTGAATCTTAAAGACACGCTAGTTAAGTGAGTATAAAATATATATTTTTTATGTACTCTGTGATACCTTAAATACTGTAATTTTTGTGTTATCAGAATATTGACGAGAGTTTAAGATATCAATGTACTTACGATATAACTTTAGTATAAGCTAATATTTCTTAACAATATTCTGATCGTAAATGATTCGAATAAGTTTTAATAGTCACAGCAAGCACAAAATTATGGTTTGGTACGTCGTGTAGTATTTACATTATATAATTATATTTATAATATAATATTCGGGGTCAGGTTAAGCGGTTAACTTTCCTGTAATTTTTATGTAAATTGTGATATTTTGCTCCCAATATAGCCTATTA
The DNA here is from genome assembly GCA_959347405.1 of Napeogenes sylphis. Lineage (NCBI taxonomy): Eukaryota > Metazoa > Arthropoda > Insecta > Lepidoptera > Nymphalidae > Napeogenes > Napeogenes sylphis. The sequence continues at coordinate 8,738,563 of OY365782.1, forward strand.
AAGACGTCAACTTATAAAGTAGTCTGGTGTGAAGAGGATAAAATAATAGTTGTGAATAAAACTAAGAAACTGTGAAATAATCTGTCAAGCGTTACTTTATGAATGAATAAGAGTTAAAAAAATTGTGTTATTTTTAATTAAACATTGTCTAAAATACGTTGGTTGTGTGTATAAAAATGAATTATAAAATTGTTATTATTAAATTGTAAATTTACGTTACTGACACAACATATAATATTGTATTTTATATCTATGACACACAATTATTAAAGCGCCACCCGCGGGCCTAGATATTGTAATATTGTTCTTGGCCCATAACCAACATATTATATTATAAATATGAGTCATGTGTTTTCATTAATTCAGAATGATTTAATAACTTGACCACATGTCTTGATATAAGGTTTTAACAAAATTAATAAACAGTGTATAATATCTTCATCGTCAAAAGTGACATGAACTATAACAATGTATGTACAAGGACTGTTATCGTATATTTAACATCTAAATCGCTTTAATTTATTTTTACACATGTTGCAGAAGTCTTGAAAAATCTTACCCGTATAAGAAAACTAGAAGCACTTAATAATTAGCAAAGCTCAGCAAAGCGGCTTGGTCACCTGTGGTAAATTAATCACAGCTGAGTCAACTGAGGGTTAATTGGTGTACGTCCCTTGACAATCGCCTCATCAAAGTGGTCTAACAGAGTTTGTATTTGCTGAGAATAGTAACGGAAACTAACTGAATTGCTAATGTAGATTTATTGATCTCTTAAGTTCTATCTTTGTTTTATATGTAGTAGTAGTAACTAAGTAACTAGTATTCGAAGACGCAGGTCTTAGAATAATATTTTATTACTTAATATATACATTTTGTTAAATAGGAAACAACATTTAAATTTGAAAGAGTTGTCATTTATGGCTTCATTCGAGTGAAAAATAAAAATATATTTCCTTTAAACCTACGAAGTTCAGTATGTAATTGAAAAAATATAAAATAATTAAAAACCCCACTTAGTATTTTCAAAAACTTTCACGAGTATCTATCTACAATCTTCAAAATAAAGTGAGTCAGTTCTTGAGACCTATCAAAAGTAATATTCCTTTACAATGGTGCTAGAGTATGTAAACTTGACTGCGATTGTGGCTTGTCTTACATAGGTTAAACAAAGAGGAGCATCAGTAAAAGAGATAGGAAACACATCTGGGATATCAAGCATAGGCGTACATCAGTAGTGTGTGAACATACCATAGACAAGCCCAATTATTATATAAGATTTGATAAACCTAATATCCGCGTTAGGAACAACGTTACATTCCAAGAATGGCTCGTGAGGCTATTATAACTAGAAAAATATCCTATTTTTAATAAAGATGGTTGGGGATTATCTAACACTCTTGAAAAATATAAAATCCCATGTCTGTGACCACACTGTGAGACCTCAAGATACTGTTAGTGCGTTTTGTGTGAATCCTGAATTGAACCCCCGGAGACTACTACGGAATAATTAACTGACTTACTGATAGACACCTTCATCTCCTCTTACCGTGAACACGAGTGCTGCAAAACATTCGAAACGTCGGGTTACATTTAAAATATAAAAATTTAAAATTTTATTATTTATACGCGACTTAAATCCATAAATACCTATAGTTTTATTTCAACCCCCCCACTTTAGTCGTCTATGTGACATAGATATTCATCTCCTTTTGCACTTAAAAGAAACGAAAGAAATTTCGACGCGACTGTTATTAAATATGGTTTTGTAGTTTTATATTAACGGGAATAACTTGTAGATACTTTATTACTATGCTTATTTATATTTATGTTGAAATTAAAAATATGGATGGCAGTCCTCGACGGATTTTCTGGCGTTACTTATTAAGTTCATAGGGAGTTAAACACCCATGTTATACCTATGTCACATTAATTATTTTAATCGGCGGTTTTTATTATTTAATGCTTTACCATTTACATTCTAACCGTGGAGGGTTTTTTTAATTATTTATTTTGTTTTTATATTTAAAACCTTTAAAGAGCATAGTAACATATATTATACATAAAAAAATAATCAAATATTACAGTTATATTTTTTTTTTGGGACAAAATTGTACTATTGTTTGGAAGATATTCCATTGGTTTGTCCAAACAAATATTTACTGCTGCGCCTGCTGGTCGTTTGTTACTGTAACACCTATCTAAGAACACGAACCAATCAAATCAAAACCAATCATCACCATCATCAGAAAACCGCATTAAAATCGGACTAGTGAGTTTAGAGAAAATGGTCAAAATAGTTGGCACAGACAGCCTCTCACCCCAAATGCATAATATACCGTCTTCGTTAGAAACAAGTATAGTAAGTATAGTAAGTTATAAATTATTATAAAAAAATATATATTTATAATGTTTTTGATTCCTATATTGAAATGCATTCTGATGCAAACCTCGGTACCAATTCTATTGTCATAATATTATTTTCATTTGCTTGCAGTTTTGTCGTTAAATATGTTTTGTTATAAGCTTTCTCTATTTTCAATTTAATTGAAATACGAAGCACAGTAAATACGAGGAAATGTTTTTATATTTTATTTGCTCTACTTTGATACTTAATATAATGTTTCTTAAGACCGGTACAAAGAAATACTTTTTTATTATGTGTTCCTGTTTATATTTTTGAATCGATCATTATATTATTATTATGGTCTGAAAAAAAAAATATCCTAAATTAGTTACCGTCGTAACTTTAAAAAAGACAAAGGCATGTCGAACATGTTAGGAGAACCTTTTCGAGTGCTCTCTTTTCGAGGCATCTCTCATTTTCGAGTCATCTTTCTAGTCAGTTCAAACTAGTGGGTTGGTAGTATCTGTTATTACTGGTTGTGTTTCCATAAAAGATATTAGCGAGGTCGAGAAGATAATGAAGAGGGAAAGAAACCGATCATGAGGCACTGGATACATAAAAATGTAAAGGGAGATGCTTATATATATTTTCATTAAAATGTTGTTTTTAATGATATGACCCAGTAGATGACCTGGGGCGTGGTGGTAAGTAGCCCTGACTGCTAAACCAAAGATTGTGGGTACGATTCCCATGCAGGAGAATTGTACCTTGTTTTAGTTTGTATATTTGTGATACAGAACTAATAATCTCTAATACAAGCATTATTTTTTCAAAAAAGGAAAAAAAGAAAAAAAGTGAGTAATACTAATATGGGTTATAAATAATTTTGTTTCTAACACGATTTCATATATTTATTTATACCTATTTTTACTATGCTTTCATGCCTTCACTCAACATACCATCATAAAATATAAAACATTGTCATCCCAAAAAAGTGCTATTCCCGAGGGATAGAAAAATGCGACGGCCATCCTGTCAGAAGGATATAAAAAAATGTCTTGTTAGATATAACAGTACATTTTTTTTTCTTATATACCACATGCGCAACCGTTGGGGTAGTAATATAGGAGGGTAAAGTTATTTTGTTTGTTAACTTTTCTGTATTTTGGAGAACCTATAAAATTCTATTTATGTTTTAAGCTTTTAATTAAGTTTATAAAACCTTTAATCAATGATTACGAAAAAATATAAACATTTTAGTTCGCTTTTCCGCACCAACTTATGCACAAGAAAAAATAAAGGTTACGGATATACATATATTTCGATAGACATGGTAACGCAATAGGTGGAACAAAAGCCGAAGGTTCACTTTCGGTAAAATCAATGGGAGCATTAGTGAAGATCTCAACCATTTCCTTTGAAGCCGGTCACGAGGCTAATGTGGGAGTCGGCCTTTGTAACGTAATCCGAGAGCCACTTTCATGGAGAATATACTTTTTCATAAATCTAATAAGATTTCAAAATAATATATTTATGGAAATCTTTTTATGTAGTTCCTTAATTTATATAAAAATAGTATTATTTGATGGTCGGAACTACTAGAAAATTTTACTAAACTGTAGTTACGGGTTTTACGTGCAGACCAAAGATTGTAAATGCAGATTTAAAAAAAAGGCCTAACGTGTAACAAGGAACAGATGAATAGGGCTCTCAGCAAAGATCTTGAGCTTTCCAAAGAGCGGTCGAGGCTAATGTGGGACGGAAGTCATAAGATTGACCTTTGCAACGTGATCCGGATAGTTCTTGGTTGGCTTCCGAAATTCGGATTGAATCATGCTACTGCTGTATATGTCTTGTATATTTGTTTTAATATTGATTAAAACGAAAATGTTCTTTGTAAAATAAATTGAGAAGAATCTACAAAAGATATACAAATATTGATGGCGAGAATGATTCACGCTAGTTAATAATGGTAAGAAAGGCTTTTTTTTGTAAGAGATATTTACAGCTTTTTTTTTTGGAGATCCAAATTTTATTAATTATTTTAAAAACATAAATGTATTCCTTTCATTTTGCAAGATTGGAGATAGATCAGACACAGTGGCTACTTTTGACCTTATTTTATTTATCTATAGACCTTATAAGGGGGATTTAGGGTTTGAGTACCCTAAGAATACATTTTTTAAATATTTCTCGAAGACAAAACTAGAGAAGGTAAAAAATCTGGTGAAAATATTTAAATATATCAGATGAAGTCGTTAGTTATCTTCGTACTTTCTTGTTTCATTTTAGAGTTATATTACTACTTTATTGTAATAAAGTTTATTCGCGTAATGTAAACGCGTAAGTAACAATCTACAATGCTTCTAATAGTGAAACGAAGAATCGGGGCGAGAGTGGTAGTTGGAAGAGAGGTAGTGGTCCGCTCGAACGCCAGAACGATTTCGTTTGCTATTCACACCCTTTTCATTGTCTGTTAAACCCATGTATAGTGTACCCCATACAGATATACAGTCAACTTTTTTAATTTAACTAGCATCAGGGTACTTTTTTCCTACCACATAGGCCCAGGACACCGGTCCTAACTAAAGTTTTATATAAAATATAAAGTTTCAATCATGTAAGTTGTTTTCGTTTGGTATTCATTCATAGCTTTATTTAATTAAAGATTACATTTTGGCTTTGGTAAGGGTGCAAAATGAATTCGAAAAATAAAAAAAATATATACAATTAGTTTTTATTTAAGAAAAGTGATGCAGTGTGAATATAAGATTTGTTAATGTGTGCCTCTGAAACTCTTTACGGGGTGAACGTAAGAACTTGATGTCAATTGACTTTTCTAGTGACGTGTCGTGACGTATCATTATGTGAAAATGGTTCTTTTAAGTTGAAAAAACCGTATACATTTTCAGCAGTTTTAAGACAAAGAGGTTATACAAAAGATATTGTGCAAAAATACTAAAAAATAAATAATAAAGACAAAACTATCAAATGTTTATTATTCATGTACTGAATTAAATAATTACAAATGGTAGTAAGAGATCATTTATAATATTTTTATTTAAATATTTAAAAACCAATTACTAAAACAGTTAGTTACTGCCGTCTCCCTCAGAAAGCCTTAGAACGTGAAGTCCTAGAAGTGTTTTAATTTTACTTAATATAATAAATAATAATGCGTTTTTACAAACTACAAAAAATATAGCGTAGCCTAGTTTAAAAAAAAAATATAGCGTTTTTACAAACTATAAAGAGAGGAAGAAAAGGAGTTTTTAGACCCGTCTAATAGTAGTTTTACGTAATAAATATTAATTACTTTACGTCTATCTTCAGTGAGACGGTGGTAATCAATACATATTAGGTGCACTCTAGTGATTAGTAACTCTACCATCTAATAAGAATTGGCGAATTTGTATAATTAATATTAAGATAATTTACTATCTGTAATAATTAATGTTGTTTATTTTTTCTAAAACAAAAGTAAACAGAAAAGCCTAGTTCGTATGTGAAACTTATCCTAGTGGCATATATTTTTAGGTTATAAATAAAAAAAGATACGACCTATTGTGATGCTCGCATCAATTACATAATCGGATTCGGTGATTGGCAGACGTACAAATCTGCTTGTCCATCTGTCGTTTATCAATCCGTCTATTTCTGTGTGGCATATGATGGATGAGTCAATTATGAGTTATTTCTGCCTTATTTTATTCGAATATTGAACTTATGAGGTAAATGTTAGAGCTTAAACTGCTTTATGATGTGTTTAAATAAAATACTAGACAATTTTTTCTTTAAAAAAATACTGTATTGATAGAATTAAAATGTAGGTGCAAAAAATACAAGATATTACTTTATTTATTCAAATGATTTTTAGAGTCTATTTTTTTTCTACCTTTTTATTTTTGTTTGTTTTTATTCATCAAATAAAGAGTTCTTTTACTTGTAGTTCTATTTATATGTAAGTACTTTCTTGTACTATTTATAATTATATGTTAAATACACATTCGTCTTTTAACCTAAACTACAATACTAATGTTGCCAATTTATAAAATATTTTTTTAAAATTATTAAAAGATATGTAACTTATAAAAAGTTGTCTCTATTTAGATGTTACGGACAATTTAAACTTAGGCTAAGTACATTTTATCTTTTATTAAACTTACTTTGTTAACGACGTTTCAATGTACAAATACCTTTACTGTGACTCATCACGCGGTAAAAATTCAGTCGAGATCGACGATAAAAAAGAATAAGTTGAAATGAGAAAAGTTCTATTCGTTTATGAAAACGTTAAGATCACGCTTATCTTACTACTTTTGAGTTATCGCTCGTTTACACGGGAGTTCAACGTGGGAGATGAAGTGGGTTTTCAGGAATTAAAAGATGATTTTTATTTTTTGCCTTCATTTGAATGGTCTAGCTTATAATTAAAATGTAATTAAGATCTCGGAATCGTATCTCGGATTTAGTATTATAGTGTATTCAGATGCTATTAATCTAAAACTAACGGAAATAATAATGTGCTTCAAATATTCCACTTTTGCAAATGTGCGATGACATTGCATTTATGCGAAGCACTTCAAAATAAATTCATATGTTTCATAGGAACAATATACCTTTATTGTTATCTTTGATTCTTCGATCTTCGATCTTTTTTCTTCATAGGCTTAAGTACATGGTATAAAATTATCATTTTTTTAAACATTATGATTTGGTTTTCGATAACGAAGTCAGTATCGGTAAAATGCAAGAAGAAAAAGTGACTATATATCAGCGGTACTACAAACCGAACGAACCTATTTATTCGCTCGACTTGTTTCTTTTTCGGTTGGCAGGAAACTTGGACTAGATTCCTAATGTTCGTACAGTAAAGGTAGCTTTGCAGGGAATGTATCTAACATTACCTTTAAATAAAGAATCATTATTTCTTTTAAAGCAATTAAATAAAGCCCTAATAAAGAAATATTATTATTTTTTTTTAATATACAGCTTTTGAAAAGTTTGTTAAGGATTATTCAACGATTATGTAAAATTTATTAAATGCTTTTTGTTTATTTGAATTAACTTTGGTTATTACACAGTTCCTATAGCATTCACGTTATTCATTAGGAAGCTGCTTTAAGCTAATCTTGAATGTAAAATTAAATTGGATACGAATACAAATGGCCGAACCTTCCAAAGTGTATTGGAAATTTGCCTTTGAATACATTAAGGAATGTTTATATTTTGGGGACTTGAATGAATAAGAGAATTAGGTCAAGTTAGATGTAATTGAATACCAAAATCCGTATAATATAAGGGTTTAAATGTATAATATAGAAAAAAAAACATTCACCTGGAAGAGACTTGAACTGAACGAACCTGTATACTGTGCTGCTTTTACAAGTTGAATGGTTTTTTATTTTCTTAAAAATTTGTTTAAATCATTCAGTTTTCAGCGTCCATCCTCCTTCAGCTATTTAATGTAGTATTAAATACAATAAAACTAAGGTGTAATTTAAAGTTTCAAATTAATACAATGATGATGAATAAGATAATTTAAACTATAATTAACTAATTAACCTTCAGCAATAGCAATATATTGTGCAACAATGCATTGTGTAATAAAACAAGTCTAAAATTAATTTAATAATTATATAATATAATAAGTAAAATTTTTATTTATAAATCTATACCTACAATATTTTTATTTCTTCTCTTTTTCTTTGTACCACTATCAACTGAATTAAATCATGATGACTCATTTCATAACTATCAAATCGTGAAATCATCATGATTCACTTAATATTTATCAACTCAATTAAATCATCACGACTCACTTAATAACTATCAACTCAATTAAATCATGATGACTCATTTCATAACTATCAAATCATGAAATCATGATTCACTTAATATCTATCAACTCAATTAAATCATCATGACTCACGTAATAACTATCAACTCAATTAAATCATCACGACTCACTTAGAACTATCAACATGTTTAATCCATAAATCTGTTCTTTTTTCTGTTGAAAATTAATGTAAGCTTATAAAATATTAGTGTTTCTAACAAGAAGTTTTTAAAATTAAGCATTTTATTAAGTTTGGCCGTGCTACTCGAACTCGTAAAAGACTTAAAAAAACATTTTGTGTCCTGAAAATTTTATTTATTATTATTGTTGACGTTAGATGTAGTCTTGGCCAGAATGTAGATCAAAAATAAGTTATTTAAAATAAGTAAGTGAATTATTATAATAATATAAATAATATTATTACCAGACTGTTGGACGTTGGTAATTTTTTTATAAATTTTCAACATAATTTTTAATTCGGTGTTTAGAGTATAAACTTAAAAAAAAATATTTAAAAATAATATATATATAAGTAAACAAACTCGAATAAATAAACTATAGGTAAACTCTATAATAGATAGAAGTAAAATACAGCACTTGGTTTTTTTTTATTTAGATCTAATTAGATTTCAGATTTACCAAGCTTTACAAGATTTCAGATTATAGTATTATTTAATTAAAATAGTAGTTATCTACGTGGTATTTTTTATAACCAACGCAACTACCAACTAATCTTTATATATATATTTCTTGTGTGCGTGTGTATGTCACTGAACTCCTCCTAAACGACTGGACCGATTTTTATGAAATTCTTTGTGTGTGTTCAAGGGGACTTGAGAATTGTTTAGATTCACAATTTGGTCCACTGGAAAATGTTTTTTTGATTAATTTTTAATGTGTAAGTAGCTGGTGATTTTGGAATGTTTTACATTGGCTCCGACGGACTGCGTTACCATGGCAATGTCAAATATTAAACAATATTATTATATTTTAATTATAGTCTGCCCTGACAGTTGGCGTTGCGATAGAAATAAGAAAAATATTTTAGTACTAGCGGCCCGTTACGTGTCTCGCTACATAAAAAGTGAAATTTAAAAAAAATATATTGGAACAAATTCATTTATTCAAACAAAAAATCTTTATTTACATATTCATACGGTATCGATTGCTCGAATTATGATAAATGTACATTTAATGGCGTTAGACATTGTGATAACTTTTTAATGTTTCATTTTTTAAATTAAAGACGCGTGTACAAGACAACGTCTGTCGGGTCCGCTAGTATTATGTAAAAAGATGCGAATTTATAAAAATTTCAAACTCTTTTACTAATCATTTCTGATCGATAGAAAATATATTTTAGACGGTGTTCATAACAAGACTATTTTTATTTACTTAAACAGCGTGGACGGAGCCGCTGCTAAAAGATATAAATTATAATATCAATGATAATGGAATTTTGTTGAAGGTAAAGTTGAAGGAAAATGAGGTGAAGTTCACATTGAAAATTTTTGTCGGTATTTATTAGCTATAGCCATTGATTTTTATATTAATAAATCTAGGTCATGTTGTAGATTTCGGCAATCGAGGAGTCAGTATAAGTGTCCATTCAGACATCTTCTCTCCAAATTACATAATGGGTCACAGAGGTTAACCCAATAAGCCTTTTCACTGCAGTCTGATATTACCGTAGTATTGTATTGTACCTACATGTAGGTATAAGAAGTCATAAATCCTAAAATCAACATCCCAATGGTAACTCAACACTCAACACAAATCCGTCAATAATGTCATTAATATACTGAACCAAAAGTAACATAACTCCGATACAAATATCCTTTTATGGTTAATATCCAAGAATCCGTGAACACATTATTGTTATTTAAATATTTTAAGCGTACATCTCGAGATACCTACATTTACCTTCGTTTAGCGTCGGCCTCCCGGGACTCGTCGAATTATCTTCCATATCACACCCGCTTTGAATACATATGGCGTTTAGCCGGGCCTTTACGAGATCAGAATCTTGCTATTGTTTCTATTAAACTCCGATCCAACTATTTCGGCGATATTGGAATAATATAACATATTGAGCAGAAACGGTTATCCAATGTTCTTACAGTTTTCATGTGATTGGGGTTTGTTTCAACATACTTTTAAAGCTTTTTGTACTCAACGTTAAGTGTTACTTATGTAATATTTATTAACAATGAAAATTTGTTTTAATTTCTTAAAAAAAATGAAATAAAATACATATTTTTATTACATTTTATTTATTCATTTAATTTGTTTTAATACAAATATTTATATATAATTTGTAAGGAGAAAAAAGGTGGTGTTTGTTGCAGAAAAAACTAGATATTCACTGACGTTACCACAAAATGTTTACGCTTTCAATGATGATGTTGGCACTTAAAGTAACTTGGTCTCTATGGTGCTATGCATAAGAACTACAAGAGTATTCCAGAAAATGTGACATATAACTTTGAATTTTTAACATAACGATGCAGTATCTCTCCTACGGGCGAAATTTTTAAAACCGCGTCCCGTTTGAATACGTGACTCCATCACGGACTGTGTTCACAATGCCGTACAATATTTATGACGAGGTTTGTTTATAAAGATTTTTCGAAAGCTAATAAATATAATTTTATTTTATTTATAATTCCTGAACCCTACACAAGAATAGGGTTTCAAATAACTATTATAATTTGTTATATGAACCTAAATATTAATCTTAAATAATATTATTTTATGAAACCTTTGCTGAGGCAAGTAATTTGAATGTAAAGGTTTCTTGATCCTAATTGAGATGAAATAGACAGAATAATGGTATTACCTTTCAAATGTTTAAGGATTAAGTTGATGCCGTTTTAACTGCTCGTTCTGTTTATTAAATTACTGTTTCATTCATTTATTTTAAATTATATATAAAACCTATAACTCAAAACCTTTTGATGAGAATTTGTACGTTGCATCATTTTTTTATAATTTATTATTTATCTGTCATTAAAACTCGGAACTGGTTTTATAATTCGTGTAACAAGAAAAAAAAAAGGTCTATTTTCATTGCTGTAAAAATGTGATAGTTTCAATTTAAAATACTAATCTTTCTGTGACATAGGTCATCGTATCTCACTCCTATCAATATTTAAGAGGTTCCCTTAATTGAGTTAAGAAACTAAAAATATAATTCAGGTCAAATACTGATATATAATATTTTTATTGTTTGAGTCTAAGTTAAGTAACGAGAATAAAATAAAACATTTTCTTACGAGACATTTTGAAACTATTTGAATAATATTATTAAATTGAATATTTGTGTGTGAAGATATTATTCAATTAATATACTAAACTTTGGTAATATTTTTGTCCGACCTAAAATATAAAAATAGTAAGAACTTAAAAATGTATAAAATCCAGTGTGAACCAAACTTTATTCTAGTTACTCTAAGCTACCTTCCAACGACGTTCAAGCGACCAAATTCCTTACAAATCGTAAGTTACAATCAGACACTATTCACATCTAGACGTGGGATGACAGATTGAATACTTCGGATTTTAACCTTAATGTAGTAGTTACTTCGTAAGGTTATGTTTATGTAGGTTTAAAATGCGGAATGGACTGAACAGTTGAGTGAGTTGAGTGATATGTACTATGTTAATATTCTTTCCTTCTCAAGTCTTTTTTGCTTCTTCTCTTCCTGGTGTCTATAGAGAAGGTATTAGATTACTTATATTCTTGCCTTTTTAACCAGTCTAATATAAAAAAACACGAATAAAAGTTAGTTATGTATGATATATTCCAATACATCGTGGAATATAAAACCTTTGTCTGTGTAACTGGCTTTTTTATTCTTTCGATTATGATATAATATATTAAATTCACTCTTATCACTAAATTTGAGCATAAGCTTGTAAGTTAATAATAATTAGTTATTAATAAATCATAAGTCCATAATATTAATTGACCCGGATCCTCGGGCCGTGACTGTCGTAATTGGTGCAGTCGGTAGGATAGTTGAAAATTAAAATTATTGAATGGATGAAGGAACTCGAAGTTGCTGCAAGAGAAGTATCAAATTATATATAACAAATAAACGTTTTTTTATATTTGTTATAAATCTTTGATAGAGTTGCTAAAATTGAAACCTGAAATAATGGTTTATAATTATCAAAGTTTTCTATGTACAGCAATCTGGGACCCTTAATTTAAATAATTATAAGAGAAAGCATATTTCAGATTTTATCACAGATTTAAATTAGAATAGGTTTTATCTATATAGAATAAAAATAGAATATTTAAATTAGAATTAGAATAAGCTAACCTATAAGGCATATTATCATAATAAGCCTAATTTCCAGAATATATTAGGAGTTTGACGAGAAACAACTGATTTAGTAGAATTTATGATCAACTAGGCAATGACTCTACGATTAATAAGGCAGATTAAATATTAAAAAACGTAGTGATAAGAAATTATATTTTAAACAGTTACCGAGCACATCGACCAAATGATTACGTCTTATAATATGCCAGAAAATAGGCCAGATTTTAATTAGTATACTTAAACAAATACATTTGTGGACGAAAGCCATGAAACTTCATCATATAATGATTTAGCTCCGTTAGTTCAACTCATCGAGATTAATACAATACATTTCAAAACTCATTCCGAACTATTATGACGTATGCTAACTGGTAGCATGAAACCTTTCCTAGCAATGCTAAATTCATCAAAGCCTGTAGAGATACGGTAGCTTAATTGGTAGATCGTCAAGACTGTTTCTCAGAGGTCGCGGGTTCGAATCGTATCTGAATCTTACCGTAGCGATTTATTTTTAAATCTATATTTATTTAAAACCTATCTTTCTATTAAGGTTTAATTATTAATACCATCAAGGTAAGACATCAAAAACAGAAACTTTGCTATCGTGGAAACCTTGCTCGTGATGAGTGAAAAAAATAAAAATAACAGTAGGTCACCACAAAAGTGTTTTCGTAGGAAGACGTTAATGAGAAAATATAAGAAATTTATGCATAGTAATTTTAATAGTTTTTTTTTATTATATATCAAGTACTTATACTATACTTCATATTATAACATTGTATAATAATAAAAAAAAAAGAAAAGAAAAAATAAATGTATATATTATATTTATTTTACAAAGGACTTACTAATATAGTTTTTTTCAAGATACCTGTAGTAATAGACTCCTTTTTGAGTATGTTATCTTAAAATTCAACAATTATTCTGCCAAGTACAAACTAAATGCGAAAATCCGTGCGAGTGAGTGAGTTAATCCGGGCGACGTGTCCGTGGATAAAAGTAGAAATTATAAAAAAAAAATACCATCAAGGTCAATATACTTTAAAAATAATCGTTTTTGAAATATAAGAGAACGATGCGACTAGGTTAGTTCGTTCTTTAAGTTTTATTGTTCTCGCGTCAGTTGGAATAAAGAAGTCATATAATCTATACTAATATTATAAAGCTGAAAAGTTTGTTTGTTTGAACGCTCTAATCTCTGGGACTACATGCCCGAATTGAAAATTGAATACAGTCTAAACCGCAGGTCGTAGAGATAGTAAAATTGGAGATACATTTGTTTTTCTACTTAGTGGTGTACTAAGAAAAGATTTTTAAATTCCACCCTTAAGGGTTTAAATATCAATTTTTTATGGAATTCGGCGGCAACACTAAAAACCAACTAGAGGACGAATTCAACAACCACCACCACATTGGAAACCACGGGAGTTAAATCCGTAAAAATAGTTATTTCAATATGATTATTAATTGATTACTACTTCTATGTATAAATATCTATTATACATTCATAGTTTTGAGAGTACCGATCGCTGTTTTTTTATATCTGTACTTCACTGGTTATCAATTATCCCTAATAACTTGAATCAAGTTTGTAAAGACCATTTAATCAAGTCATTTCCTAGTAAGAATTCTATACATGGTGACTATTCAGTCATTCGTCTGAAGTCAAATTCTCTGCAGCTTGGTAAAGGGACCACTAACCATATAACTCTAGATAAACCTGACTGTATACACTACCTTGTCTAATAACAATAATGGGATTCAAACTGCAACCTGATATTCGATATCCTGAATGAAGCATTGCGGCAATTGGACCAAAACGAGAACTAGTAGTAACCACTTTCTAAATTCTTAGATAAAGATATCTTGTAGCCAAGAACCATCCAAGTACTTAACGGTAATTAGTTGTATGAAACCTGATTAACTTATATGCCAAAACACCTTCATTAATCTGCGTTTTAATTTTCTCTAAAAATGGTTATATTTTACTTGTTTTATTACAATTTTAAAATAGTAAAAAAATATTTTTAGACATTAACCGTATAAAACATACATTTATATTTCCATAATCCTAAATTATTTACTAAAATATTATTTCATACGGTCTAAAATAAAAAAAATCTCATAGCAGTTTATTTAAAACTGGCATAGAAAAAGTCCAACAGTAAATAACTCTAAATTAAGCTGAATTTACAAAGAAATCGTAGACCGAAAGTCAACATCCCTTTCTCTAATAGGGTAGCGGCTTACATTAACTGAGTGGGTCAAGCGGTTCAACACACAAGTATCCTGGAAAAGGAGAAACTACTCAACATGAAATTTGTATCCAACTTACTCTATTATCAGAATAACAAATATCAAAATGTAAGAAAATTTCTTAAACATTATTGTCAACACGTAAACTAAAATGCAACAGATCCGGAAAAAACATTTGTGCTCTTCATCGTCTTTGTGTGGTATTCATTATTATGTGGTATTCATATTCCGTCCATTAAATATTTTAATCTAGAAATGGTGAGGTTAAATATTTAAGTTTGGTTTCCCTCTTACCGATAAGATTGGTAATATCTGTGGCTCCATTAGTTAACAAAATTGCTGAAAAACTGAGTATTGACTAGCTTATATAATTTCTTAGTCTCCATGTTAGTTAGTTATAAGTTACAACGATTTTATATCTCTAAAAAAATATTAAAAAAAAAACCTAGATACAAGAAAAGGTCGATTTTATATGTACTTGGTACATATATTATTGACAACAAATGTTCATTTATGATTATTTATTAGATTACCAGACAACCGGGTCACAACACGCACAGCGACCATTTAGCTACATTGCAAAATTTAAAAAAACTTAGCTTTGAACACTATTATTGAAAGCTCGCATTTATTAAAGTTTCGCTAACTTGAAAGTTTGAGTGGTGTCGATTGGATTTTAAGATTAATTGTTACATTATTTTTTACATTTATATAATATAATTAACCAAATTATTATAGCAAATGTTGTGCTCTAAGAATTATTTGACTTAAATTACTTTGATGGTATTATGTTCTAACAACTCTAATTTATTGTTGTCGGCATTAAGCTGAACTTCGCTCATTGAAAGATGATCTCACCAAGAGTTCGTAGCATCTCCAGATAAACTTATAAAGTGAACTTAGAAGTGCAAAGACGCTTAACTTGAGATTTTGAAGTTGAAGTAAAGACAGTTGAATGCTTAGAATACTCATATCACAAAAAGGGCACATCAACAATCAAATCAATAAAGTTGAATGATTTATATCAATTACATAATATACTCATTGCATACATAAATAAATATACCCATAAATATATCCAATAAGCGTATATTACGTTGTGAGTATAATAGATGTTATTGAAAGAACTCTGACTTAATTCATTTCTGTATTAAAGTAAAAGTATGTAATAAAAAGGAGTAAAGACGGTAGGTATCGGTTTTATAGCCGTGTTTGCGAGGAAGCTCAATGGAAACCATAAAAAGATAGCGAACTGAAGAAAAAGTGCTCAGAATCAATAAACTGATTAAGTTTGTACAGCGGCTTCTTTACGTAGTTTTTTCTCTCTTTTAAAAGCATTGAATAGTATTCTGTACTGGCAGGAATTCTAAGTAATAAATGTAATCAATACCATGTGTGTACTACTCTATATAAGCCACACAAAGACCACGTTGTTATATTGAATTCACTGGTTGAGTTTTCTTTACAATATTGAATAGAACGTAAGAATGTGAAAGGAATATTAATTGAATAGTTTTTACTTTAAGGTGTTTAGAAAAAAAAAACACACTTTAAATGTTGTTATTTCTTTGCAGATCGCTATACGATACTATCTTCCTATGTATATCCACTTGACTTTTTTTCGGTTTGATTACAATCTGTATTTCCTGAACCAAGACTCGAAATATAAGCCTCATCTTGGACGCGTTGAAGGGGCATGTGAAGGTTTTCAGAGTTCTCAAGCATTGCGGTGTCATTCGACTATGTTGATTTGCGTATGTCAGTTTATAATTATAGATTTTTTTATATCTGATCGGCATATACCTTGGTATTTAAGAAATATTCTGACCATTAAAAACATACATAGTCCGAACTTTTGTGACATAGATACATAATTATGTTTAATATATACAATGAGGTTCATAATGCCTATAATTTTTTACTGTAAAGTAACCTCATTTTATTACAATCATTAGACAGTAAGAGTTCCGAGCAGAAGTCGTAAACCCTGTTATTTAGGAAACCCGAGTAAAGGCTTTGTCTCGAGTATATACGCCATCACGTTTGAAGTTGTTAGATATATCTAGTATAAATCATTTGGATTTTCTTAATACTTTTTGCGGTAACAAAAGTTTTTATTACTATAATATTGCTCGCTTCCAAGCTCAGAAAATATAAATGTTAAGCTTATTTTAATTAAATAAAAAAATCGTTCCTTTATTTTACGGTTTGCCAGATATTTTTTTTATTACTTATTTTTATTATCTTGGTATTTAAATTAAAAAACCTGACAATAACTTATAGTTCTATTCATATTTTTTTTACTTGAGAGTAAAATTATTAAATGACCGTAATAATTTAATCACTTCATTATTACTAGTTTCTATCAAAACATGTAGTTTATGGTGTTTTTTACAAAATTATTATTGAAATAAAAATTTCAGCGATATAGACTCAAACGTAATAAAAAACCCCAACTCATTTCCTTCTGAGAAGAAGGAACTCAAGAATGGACAATTTTGTAATATAAAATATTAAGTCTTTCTATGATTTAGATGGGGAAATGTGTTAAAAAAAATCTGTTTTAAGCAAGTTACTTTGTAGGGTTTATTAAGTTATGGACAGTATAAAAATGTATAAATAGTATTATTAACATTTTAACACAAAGTACTATGTGAGGAGGCACAAAACTACATTTAACATTTTAAAATACTTCTGAAGGTGTTTCTGTCCCTATACAGACTGCAGATATTATATAAATATATCTAGATTTTTAAGAATAATTAAAAAGCTAAAAAGAAATTGATCTGTGTAGGTTACATCAATATTTTTATTTAAAAGTTTTATAAAAGGTTTTTTTTTACTTTTTACTTTATATACCTTTTAATCTAAGCCGTCCTTGAATTGCAATTTCGATACAGATTTAATCTTCAGATAACTAGCAAAACCATTTTTAATACATCGTTTTCAAAGCAATATTGAGCTTAAGAATGAACAATGAAAACTGGAGTACCGATAAGGACCTGTCAACAACTGTCAACTACATCTCTAACAGACAATACGATAGTAAGCTATTTTCAAAGCTCCAAAAAAGAATTCTAATAAAAGCATACGTACTTATAAAGAGAGTGAATGTGTAATATGTTGTGATTTATATTTATATTTTCAATAACATTTTGGGGACTATAAGGTCGTTAAGCTGGCAATATTCAATATCTTAAACAAAAAGAAATGTCACAGACTAATTAAGATTTTGTAGTTAGTTGTCAACAGATAAATAATTTACCTTGTCTACGAATTTGACAGATAATAAGAATTCGATAATATTAAAATTATAAATATTTAATTATTTACAGAAATTAAATTTCTATGTAACAATTTAAACAATATAAAAAATATGGATCAATAATAACTTTCCAACAAAGGGGTTTCAGGAGTTTTAGTAACCTCAAAATAGATCTAAAAATAAATACGTCAAGTCATAAAGCTTGCAAAGAGTCATACTAATAACATACTAACTGAACGAGTAATTACCAGGCTTGTAAATGAAATTTCGTATGCTAATTGACTAAATACAATTAAGGGAGCAAAGCTAAGATTGCGAGAGCCCCGTGTGCTGCTATATAGATATAAATATTATGGAAGAGGTTTTCAATTATTAGTTTTATATTTGAAATGTGCTGGAATATTATTGTATTACAATATTAAAGTTATTTGTAAAGTAATGGATATTATAGTCAACTAAATGAATTATCGAATTTGTATAGTGATACAATAACATTTTTTACTTAAAAAATTCGGTTTTAAGCGAATTCTTCAAAATAATTTGCTTTTTTCAGTCTGTTATGGTTACAACCACAAGAGATTGAACCATTTAGAGAGTAATAGTTTGTCCTTATAGAATGTTTAATATAAATCTTAAGAAATTAAAGTTTCTCATATTTGTTATGGTTTCACTCTCATTAATATAAAACAATAAAAGTTACTGAGAACAAAATATATTCTTAGTGTTAACGATTCGACAAGTTTTCAACTGTTCCGATATATAGCGATAGTGATATTACTTCTATAAATGTAACATAACAAAAACGTATAATTTCTAATAAAATATTGTTTTCCTTAACAAATCGTTTCCAGCGTCGCAAATCCGTTGTTAATTAAATAGCAAGCTAGGTTGGCGCAGGTGGCGAGAAGGCTTGCGATAACGTGTGGCTGCTGTATTTCAGCTCTGGTTTTTGAGGTAAACCTTATTAATGTGACTAGGTATTATTTTTATAATGCACAATTTATAACGGATTAACTAATTGTGAGGTTTTCCTCGTATAGTGCAACTAGAACTAATGAATTTCATTTGTGCTCCGTTCTGTTTTCCTCATAGTTAAACACGATTAGTATGCTAGTTACTAAATATAAAATTGTTTATAAGTAAGGGGGTGAGTTTTGTATCTACGATTATGAAAAATATCATTAAAAAAGCTGCGAATATTACTTTTATGATCACGGTTTTATTGTTTAAATTATTAGCAAAAAAAAATGTTTATGTAAATAAAATAGACATATTTTGTATATTAATTAGACGTTAGTCAATTTAAAGTTGCGTTTACTGTGGTTGTGTTATTTTAGTTGCAGTAATTGTCCATTATACAGATATTTATAAAAGGCTAACCTAAGTTATCTAACTGCATCATAATTCATCTAAGCATACTATAACCTCATGATTAATTCTATTAGGTCTAGTTCATTAGGTCTAAGCCTAGAATAAATATGGTCTACCATTTTCTCTCTCTCTACCCTTTATGTTTAACTCTCTAGAGTTTCCACAAAGGACGTATTCTATAAGCTATAAGTAACGAAACGAATCTGCCATCGTGGCTAGGCCATGTCAGTCTAGGTTATAACATAGATATAATACTAGTAGTTAACACTGTAAAAATGATCGGTTCTAGCAAATTTTGCAATTGATCATTAATTTGCTAGATGGCTCGATCACTATCTATCACTATAGAATTTGTCTGGCTTCAATAACGCAAACCACTATGTTTGATTGTTTTCAGCATTTTATTTGCCATACTTATATTACGCGCCCGATTTAAATATAGAATTTGTTAAAATAAAAAGTAAAGAGTTTAAACAAAACTTAACTCTAATACTAGTGAAGTGATAGAAAGAAATATTACTTTGATTGTTTTCCTAATAGAGACATTCCTATAACAGCTACGAATATATTTGAAAGAAATCTTATTGCACTGGTACGATGTGATTTGAAAGATTTTTAACAATTTGAGCGATTAAAAACTAAATTCAAACCTATCGAATATCGAAGTCAATCTGGTTTGTTTAGCTAATATTCGATATTGATGTAAGTTTGGTAATTTCTATAGTCATAATATAAGATAGAGTATAAAAATAAGATGTATATTAAATACCTTTACTGTTATTACTGTTTAATTAAAGTATATTAAATTTATCATACATCCCACATGTGTATACAAAAAAACATATTCCGTAATGTATAAAGAAAATTTATTAGAAATATCAACGGCGAGGAAAGCTTTAACAAGTTTTAAACAACGCAAGGCTTATTTTGTAGTTTGCAATAAACACAGTGACATCGGTTTTATACGTTTATTATAAAACACGCTCTCACCATTCTTTTATTACTTTCATAATGTTACTTATAAAAATGTTTCTATAAAAGTTGCGGTATTGCGGAAACATACATTGTGTCTGTTGATACTTTTAAAATGTTTATTATTTTTGTTGGCGTATAATATATCTTTCTGTTTTTTTGCACGGAAAGAATCTTAAATTACCTTTGTTAAGCTCTTGATTCCAGTGTTTATTAGGAAAAGTATTTTGTGTTAATTATTAGTTAATAAGTGGATTTTTATTCTATTTTAGTATGACTTATTAATTATTTATTAGAATAACCTAGAAATCATCACAAATAATTAACCAAAAATTTGGTAAAAAATATGTTAAGCAACCGTTTTTTCAATGTTTTATAGAAATGTATATACAGATAAAATACTCGAACTATTTATATAAAATAAAGTAAAGTGAAGGTCAGGTTTAGATCGTCTCACTCTCCGGTCACTAATCGTAAATAAATCTTGTTTAAGTGAAGCTGTAAATTGAACACGTGATCTGAACTTTGAGGAGGAATGAACACGTTAAAAATTAACAGTTTCCAGTACCCAAGAGTTTTATGTACTTTTAGCTTTTAGCAAAAGAAACATAAGCAACTAAAACATGTCTTTATAATGTGATTTAAATTGCTGATACAATTACTTTTTCTTACCGTGGTTCTTATAAAAGCTGACTTTACTCAAAAGTAAATTAAGTAAGATGTGTATTTTTTGTACATGCTTTTTCTTAACAACGTCTAAGATATTGGTGAATGAAAGTATTAGATCCCCAAGTCACGTGCCAAGCGTTTGCCAGCCTTGATGACTTCATGCCCGTGCCATGACTATGTAACATTATGTGGGAGGGCTTTTGAAATATGTGAGGACTATAGCATACATCGCGTTTTATAAATGGCTCGTAACTCGGGAAATATAAAGCTAAGGAGCAATGTAGGCTATTATGTAACTCTAATAAAGATTTACTTCCTTTAGTTAATTTGTGTGATCTTTCCGGTTCCTAATGACAAGTCTCCCTGAAATATAAGAAATAAATAAATCCCAAAATAGATGTTATGTATGTTATATATTTTAATACTTTAAATTAGTATTTTATGAGTGATCAATGATCAATATACATTTGAAATATATGAAAATAAAAAAAAATCTATTCTCCCTATACAATGTACATAGACAGAAGCTTAAAATGACTTTATTAAGCTTTAATACAAAAAGAATAAATTATGAACAGAGATGCAATCCTCATCTTTCTGGTTCTACGTAAATTATGCCGTCCAAAAATAATATATTTGAGAAAAAAACGTGACGGAAGAGGATTAGTTCGGTGAAATGATGAATCTAATTTTCTTTCCACAGCTGAGCTACAAAGGAAACTTGCAATTTAAAATTTTCGATGTTTCCAACGCTATAAGCATCCAGGAGATGAAAAAGTTGATTAATCCGTTGAAATCTACGGTTCATTTTAAAATCAAAAGCAAAACATGAAATAAAGCATAATATAACAATTCAATTTTCATTCATTTCAAATTGATATTTCTTTTTCGACATTTTTATAGTCTTTATTAAAACAATCCATTATCTATCTGACCTGTTTTTTGTTTGATTTTAATCTGCTATTATTATTTCATATCCTCTCTGGGTAACTTTTTCGACAATCCCAACTGCCATGATTATCTTAAACTTGAAAACATGTGACTCCAGCTGGTACCTGCTCTAAAGCTTTTATAATTTAGACGACTTTTCTTTTTAGATTCCACCAAAGATACCTTACTTGGTAGTTGTAATTCTCTCTCTATATCTACATTACATCTTATTATTATTTATTGTAGTTAAAGATAAACTACTCTTGTTATTAGCATACGTTCATTCCATATATTTATTTGATTAAATTAATAGGCATTTTACAATTATATATTATGTCTTTTAGAAGCAAGATTTGTTAACTGCAAAAGACTAATTATAAACTATCCATTTATCTGATATTTAAATGTGATTTATTGTTATAGAATCACCATAAAGAATTTTATTAAGATGATCGAAGTATTCAAATTATTTTGGCATGAGGGTGTATTGTGGAACTTAAAACACAACCTGGTGATTATTATTTAATTACTATATACCTTGTTGTATTTATTCGTCTAATTATTTAATAGTGTGGTACTAGTGTGGACTGTGGAAGTAATTCTCCTCAGTGGTGTCGTCTAAGATACATTTGTAATAACTTTAATATTGGCAAATCGAGCTACGAAAAGTGCGATAAGTAATATATTAACTTTATCCCAGGTTTGTTTTTTTATTGCTAAATTAAAGTAATCATAGACAGAACTTCAATCATAATTGTGAATTATCTCAATACCGGTGACATTCTGTGTTTCTTTTATGTCATTATTATATTGTTCTCGTATTAAATACTGGGAACTCTAAATCATGTGTGTATGTAGATAAGGATCAAAATAATTTCGCCCAAAAAACTTCATATCTCTCGTAAAACAAACAGCAAATGGTTTAACACCCATATGTTTAAATTTCTACTAATTTTTAAGGGCTATAAATTTAAAGTTTTGTAAAGTTTTTTCGTTTGTAACTACTTTAAGTTTTAACTATGCCATTAAAAAAAAATAGATTAATAAATACTATATTGAATAAATAAAACTACTCCTTTAGATTTAATAAATACTATTTCCAAGAAATGGAAAAATAACTTAAAGAGAGTCATCCAATTCAAAAAACTATTTTAGTTATTATATAATTTAATTTTATGGTGTATAGGGCTGTCCAAATGATATATTATTTTATATATTTTTAAAATAAAAAATAAGTATTCTGAATTTATTTCAAAAGAGATGTGTGTTACCACAGATTTTACTTGGGACATTTTTAAGATTTACAATTCTCTAGTACCTACATCATTTTGATGTATGATGTTTAGCCAGTATAAGCCATCTAAACGCCAGAAAGCGCCGACTTGACAGACATCAAATTTTCTCTACAATTTAAACAGAGTATTTTATTAATTTAAAACTTTCGGAGGAAATTCTATAATTAAATATTAATGAGAAAGTTGCAACAAAAACCGTTGCGTATTCTAAATTAAAAAAAAAACACAAATTAAACACTGACAAAAGCACTGAAATTGTGATATTGTTTTATATTATTTATAATAATTTGAAAACTTATATAAAATATTAATATTCATAAAAGTATAACAAAATTCAACAATGTTCATATTTTCAGCCTATAACCATTTGGGATGGCTGGTTTTATCGTTTTGGTTTGCTGACGAATAGTCTTATTTATCACCTTGTCTTTGTGCCATACATTTCATGCTTGATACTCTTTCTGTGACTGAGCCGGTTACCTAATACGCTGACAGAGACTACTTTTTTAGATGAGGTTCGACTTTTTATTTATTTTTTTCTGTGTGTTAAAATGACTGTCATAATTTATCTTGGTTATGAATGTAAATAATATTGGTTTCATATTACCTAAAAAAAAATTTTTAGAGGTCTTTTTGTATCGGGGGTTTTTTTTATTTTTTTTTTCTGTTTTTTAAAGTTATGTCAGTGATTTCTGAATTGTACTAAATGAACCTACAGACACACAAAATTTTCAATTGTTTAAGTATTTCTATTAATCTATTTTAATATTATAAAGAGAATTTGTTTGTTTGTTTGGATTGAATACGCTCTGAAACTAAAGGACCGATTTAAAAAATCTTTTAACATTGGAATTCTACATTATCCCTGATGAACATTGGCTATATTTTATAATCATCATCATCATCACTAATATTATAAAGAGGAAAGATTTTATCTTTAGAATCTTACATTATCCCTCTGATGTAAAAAGGTTATATTTAATACGAGAAATAATTATATTATATTAATTAAAATAAGAATCCGCGTGAAAGTTTCGACAGTGTAATAAATTATAAATGTATTAAGTAACATGATTCAAGACTTTTTCATATGGGTAAGTAGATAGGTAGGTTTTGTATATACGAATATTAATAAATATAAACTTTAAAGTTAAAATGGTTTACAATTACTAATAACACTATTACAGTCTACGTGGACGTAGTCACGGGCAACAGCTATCCCTAATAAAGTACCTTACCTGAGTAAGTAAGTGTAAAAACCTTTTGGCCTACATAACAAGGCTTTTTTTCCTGTATAGCACGGGCGAAGCCGCTGGGAACAGCTAATTATTTCATAAGAACCTCTCCCCCGCACGAATAAAACGTAATATCTTGGAGACGACTATTTCTATTTCAATCAAACACAGATAAGAACTATCTCGACAAGCATAGCTTTCGATTAAAAGAACCACATTCAAGTCCGTCTACGCGTTTGGCCACAAATTTGCCACAGACAGATGCACAGATCGACAGGTCAAACTTATAACACCCCTTTTTTTAGTCGGAGGTTAAAAATACTATTTTATAATCCATAACAATAACGAACTCTATTTGTAAAATATATACACAATCCGGTAAACATTATATTTTCCAGAACACAGAGGTCTGTAAAAAATACAATGAAATCTTTAGAGAATAATTATTATTTGAAACATATGACACAACAAATAAAACCCCTTTTATATGAAAATTAGAACCACTTAATTCATCTGTACTATTTTAAATGCGAAAGTTTGGATATTTGTTACTCAATCATGCCAAAACTACATAACGGATTTTGATTAAACTTGGAAATTTAGTAGCTTATACAGGGTTATTTTTAATTAGTTGAGCACCTTTTGCAGGCAGCCTCTCTACATCAATCCCAACAACATTTGTTCTACGACTTTTAAAAAATCTTGATAAATAACTCAGAATAAACGAACAAAAAAAATTTTTGCTCCCTCGATTATTTATTACTCTGTACTTTGTAAGCAGTCTAAAGTATAGGTCGCGGCAGGCTAGCGAAAGTCAGAAACTATTAAATGCGCGCGCCAGCTTTTTTCGTATAGCTTCATCTCTTTTACACCATGTTGCTATGGAAATACAAAATAATCAAAATGACAAGTATGTGGATTACAAAACACAATTTACATTTAGTTTTATAATTAAATAATGAATTGTAATTACATACTGGACAATACGATTTTATGGACTTGCTATTAAAACTAATAAATAAATTCAAGATTATAACATGAAGAAGAAATTATGTAATATAAATTATAATATTTTTAAAATACATTGATTGTCTGAAATAGAAGAAGTAAGAATGAAAAGAAATACGAGTTTTGGCTGAGAAATGGAGCATTGGGGTCCTGTTCTTTACAAGGTCTGTTTTGCTATACCTAGAACGAACAACAACTCGAAACAGCAGAAACCATGATGAAGAATAATTTTATTTGTGATATAGTGACGATCCAACATGTTAAGAAGCCTAAAGTTATTATTTTTAAA
Organism: Napeogenes sylphis; assembly: GCA_959347405.1. NCBI lineage: Eukaryota > Metazoa > Arthropoda > Insecta > Lepidoptera > Nymphalidae > Napeogenes > Napeogenes sylphis. Next base: position 8,764,367 of record OY365782.1, read on the forward strand.
GTGGATTGTGTACATTTGTCTGTTTTTATGGTACTTATGTGTTTCTTCTATGAGTATATTATACGTCAGAAACATTCGATTCACTTCTTACGTTTTAATTAAATAATATTAATGAAAATTATGACGTTTTTCTGTTACGCGCCATCTTAAAGAAATTCGTAAGTAACTTATTGTTTTATTTAAGTTCTAACGTGCATAGCCGCCGCTGCGTCACCCCGCCCCCCGCGCCCCGAGGCACATGGCCTTGGCACATATTTTGACAAGTTGCGTGGCCTCTCTTTGCGCAAGTTTAATGCACGTTTAGAGGCAATAAATAAATTTTGTATGAGAAAAACTAAATTTTTAAAACTATTAATTTTAAAAAGTCGTAGAACAAATGTTGTTAGGATTGATGTAGAGGGGCTGCCTGCAAAAGGTGCTCAACTAATTACAAATAACCCTGTATAAGAGAATAACACATAGGCTACATAAATACTAACTGTGTCAGTTTGTGGTATCGTAGCAGCCAAACGAATGGATCGATTTGATTGAGGGTTTTTAAATCACAAGTCTTGTTCTTCGAGATCGTTTTCAGCTGTATTTGGTCGAAATAAAAGAAATTCGAAATAAGTGAAAAGTTTTTATGCAATATTGATAGTATAAACCTAAACAAGTGAAAAATTGCTTGTTTGTAGATCCATTTAGTAGAATATAGGAACCAGTAACATTACTTTAAAAAGCTGATTTTTTTAAACTAAAACATTAAAAAAACTCTGATACAAATAGACTTCTAAAAAGGAAAAAAAACATTATTATGTACTTATTGAACGACTTCAATAAGTACATAATAATGTTTTTTTAACACAACCCCCCCCCCCCCGACACAACGACTTGTGTCGGGGGACATTTTAACTTTTTTTTTATATTTTTTGGTTTACTGAATTTTACATAACTATGTGTGAAAATCCTTTTAATTATCCGAGTGTCTTAGTAGTAGCTGTATGTTTTTCAAAGATATGTATGTAGATAGAAATATAACAATTTAAATTATTTGTATGTTCCATGTTACAGCCTAAACGGCTTAAAGGATTTCAATTTATGCTAAATACGTTGCTATAGAGCAAGTGGCAAGTACATTAAGAAACGGAAGATGGTGGATTTTAAAGGAAAGGAAAGAGGAAAAATAATATTTACAACCAAAACCTACCGAAGAGCGTATCGAAATGAAGGGCGTTAAATAGCGATGTCATAAAATATAATAAAAATTTTATCAACATTTAATTACAGCTACTTAAAGCAGATAAAGTAATAAGAATTCCAAAATATGTACTCATTAGTCGAAAATTTATTCACGTGAGGTGTAAAACAATATGTTTGGGAAGAGCATTCATATTTTTATTTTTTGACAAATACATAGGTATAGAAATATATTTTATAATGAAGGTTTTAAATTTAAAACCAATATTTAATGTAAAAAATTGTATTTGGCAGAAAAATAGACTAAACGACGAATAGGTTGTTTAAACCGTGACGTTTCTTTATTTAGAGATATTTTATACTCGTCATAAATTTAACTAGAAAAATATGAGTAGGTATATACCGATCTGAAGTGGAATTAAAGTTAAAGTGGAATATCAAACAGCATACAGAGCAGCATATAGGTTGACCTTAAAACTCGCTTTTAAAAAGACGATCAACAAATCCCGGGGTCTAACTTTAAAAATGGCAGGGATTAATTGGGGCGCTCCATGCGTTTCACATCGTCAATAATGTGGTGGTCGTTCAAGTGGTTACCTAAATTTGCATGTATTTTCAGAAAAAAAAAAATATTATTTTAATATTGTATACAGGACGGTATTGGTGTAAAAGAATAAAAAAATTTGAATAATTTAATCACCAACTAAAATTCTTGTAGGTCTGTAGAAACTAAGAAAAATGTTTAAAAGTTCCGAGTGGCGCGGGCAACAGCTAGTATTTCATAATTTATTCCAATTCGAGGTATTGGATATCTTAAAACAAAGCATTTCTCACAATAATTGGCAATTGGCGATGGCACACACGTAGATAATAGAATCAATCTGAAATGCATAGAATTATTTAGGCTAGTAGCCTTAGGGCAATCCATTGATAAGGGCTTCTGGCATTAATAACATTAGGTAAGCATGCTCTATAAGGATAAAGGAGGAAATACTAAAATTAAATTTTAGTAATTATTAATTATCATATACTCATTTTATTATACAGACAAATACAAAATATGCAATATATTTAAAATAAAAATATCATCACAATTCTTAATTGTAAGTTTTAAAGATATATCAAAAATAAAAAAAATGTTTTGTATATCTGAAATTTATTTCAGTCAGTTCTTCCACTTTATTTAAGTAAGTTATACCAATGAAGCTGAAGTTAATACACAGACTCCATCCTACGACCTCATATATTTTACTGACTGAGATCCAATTAGAGCGACAGTAATTTAACTTTGGTCGGGTCACGAAATTTATCGCTAATTGTTATTCGATATGATAAGGTTTCGCTTCGAAGTTATTTTGCTGACTCTCATATATGTAAGTGTAATATATTTCATGTAACCAAAAGCTGATATATTAACATAATTAATCCACATCCACATTTTACACTGTGTACCTATTGCTATTAAATGCATTTTTTTAATCACTGGGTCTTATATCTGAGACTGAATGAGAGGTTGCAAGTTCACGTAACGCTCGTGTTGGTGATTCTTTTTAACTCCGAACCACAAAGAGGGGTGTTATAAGTTTGACCTGTGTATTTGTATAACTGTGTGATTGTCTGTGGCACCCTAGTAGCCAAACGGGTGGACGGATTTGATTGCGGTTGTTTTTAATCGAAAGCCTCATTATTCGAGATGGTTCTTAGCTATGTTGGGTCAAAATAAAAGCAGTCGTCTCCAAGATATTAAGCTTTTATTGGTGCGTATGAAAGGTTCTTATACCATATTGATGTTAAATACTTAAATTAGTGAAAATAAGGTTGTTCGTAGATTCATTTAGTACAGTAAAGAAACCAGTAATATAATTTTAAATGGCAGAAAATAATTGAATTAAATACTGTGGCTGTGCACACACACAGCAAGCCTATGAAGGATTTGTTAACTTTTAAGGACGAAATTTAGGGGATACCAGTTTCTTTTTATTTCTTGTATTGACTGTATGTATGTAACAATTTTTTTAAAAAGTATTAAAATTTCGACGTATATGTAAAATGTTATTAAAAATGTATTGAGAAGCTACTGTAAGAATACCTATTTCTTTAAAATCACTTTTCAGGGAATCTCTAGCTTTTATAATAGTCCGTATAATTCTTTGCTGTAAAATAAATATATAATTAATTTCAGCTGCTTCGCACCTTAGTAAAATAGGGTAATACAAAATACTATGAAAATAACTAAAATAAAAAAGTGGAGCTGTATTACCGTCTGTTGTCTTATTTTTTTTAATACAAAGACGGCCGAGCTAAGTTTATTGACACATGGGGGTTCCACTATAAGCTAGCTAAAGCTAAAAAAAGCATTAGACTAGTAGTTGCCAGTCTGTAAGTAAGTAAGCGTAGTAGTAGGATTTTGTAGTTATAAGGCTAATTGGTTATAATGATGAAATAGAAGTCTATAGCAGGTATCAGATCCGAAATCTTTTCGGAAAACTCAAAAATGTGAATGACTATTTAAGGTGAAACTTGTTTTCTTAACTGTAATTACTCATTGCTTATAATAAATGATATTTGTACAATTCAGTCCTGTAGGACGAACTAATTTGACTCATTGTATGTAAGTGTTGCAAATCACACTTCAACAAGGTAAATCACGCACGGGTACGCAACACATCCCTCGCGAGTCTTCCTAATCCTAAATATTCCAGAGTAGGTATTTCTACGGAAGATTTTCTTCAAAATTCCGAGCGAGAATTGTCTCGCAAATAGCACATCACGAATTAGGGGATTTAGTGAACACAGCCGAGGTATTATTAGGGGTATGTATTCGAATGCGTAATGCTTAAAGCCTATGCGCGCAGGTGATTTTATTTGAAATACAATATCGTTTTGAATAAAGAATAAATCTGTTATCTGTTATTTATTTCAATTATATAAAGTGCTTGGATATTGAGATATATTGTATTGTATATTATAAAGTATAACTAAACTTATATTTTAATACATTGTCTATTCAAATAAACAATATACTATAGAAATAAATATATACATTTATAAATATACATATATGTTTGTGGCAGCTTTTATATTATTCTATGTGAAGAGCAGTGATCTCAATTTCCTTAAAAAAATCATATACTCAACGTTAAGTGAATATCAAGAAGTCTAGTAAGTATGTTTGAATAATTTAATGCACCTCAGTAACTGGCTATTCAGAGATAACATAATCTTGGGGTGAATACTAAAATTATATTTTCGTTTTTTTATTTTGTTATTTAACGGGGATGTCATATCCTATATAAAAGAATACTTCATAAAAAAGCATATTCAATGTCTGTTCTTAACGTATATGATTTTTTTTACGAAAGTAATATCACTGCCCTTCACATAAAATAACATAAACTCTCGAACAAATAATAACGTTGTTTATAAAATTTTAAATACCTATGTTACAAAAAATATGTTAATTTGACCCATAATAGAGTTTCAGAACTTTGCAGACACTACATATACAGAAACGTAAGGTACTTTTTATTTAATTAGAGCCACATTTTTTGTAATATAAAAGTGCAATAAAATTACCATATGATTCTATTTCTGGCTCGACTAATATAGCGAGTTATAGCGTAGAGTGAAAAGAATAATATAATTAAGTCTTATTAAAGTTACATAACAGAGCATACAGAGGAATATGGTAATAAGTTATTAAATATATTTCAAACTTCGCTACATATTACTTATAAGACGCCTCACGTATTAGAACAATTTGTTCCAACATTTTACCATATATTTGTTGCTTTTACATATAAAAGTTGATTTATACAACTTTATATCATAGAAGAATACGATAGAATGATAAAAATTCAATCTTCTAAGGAATAACAATACGACTGCTCAACTCGCCAATCAGCTTTCGTTTACCAAAATATGTAAAGAGCTGAAAACCTTTGGTGCTCATCTAAAACAATCTTTATAGGTGAATTTCAAAAACAAAAGACGACGTTTAACATGAAAGCGCATGATGCGATGTTTGCAACTCAAAGACCTAGTATCGGGCAACTGGTATATTGGAATAAGCAAATAGCGGCGAATCTCCCTACATGCATGTAAATCTGCCCGAAGCAGCGATACTCAATACAGATTGAAACGAACAGCAGCTTAACATTTTTATTGGATACAATGCACTTGTACCGGCGAGGATTTAAAGAGGATTAGCGAAGAAAAATGTTGCAGCACGTAATGAAAGGAGCTATTAGTTTTGAATAAATTTGCTTTTATAATACTACTGTCATCAAATTCCTATTTATATACTGTACATTAAAATATGGGGTCATTCGAAAATTCTAACTAAGATATCACTTAATCATATTTGTCATAAGTTTTAATCTAGGTATATTTTTTATGATTTAAATCCTCAAACTACATGTAGTTTGGATTAAAAAGTTTTAATTATAAATTTCCAAAAAGGGAATCTTTTCAAGATCCCAATCATTTTATTATTATTATTGTTACAATACAGATGATAATATAATATATAACATAATGTTTACTTCTTAGATGTTGACAAAGAAATATAAAAGTAAATTGTGTGCGAAATCATTACCTAGGAAACTGAAGTGCTCTGGCCGTAAACTCTGTGTGTCCAACCGTTACTAATTTCAATCGGATTTATCTCGAAGGATTGCGCTATGAAGCCGTTCTCCTTCATCATCTATCAAATCTGGGCTATTGTTGATTTAAGCGATTAGATTAACTCCTGGCTCATCCTCGACCAGAATGAAGGTAGGTACTGATCCCAGGTCCCAAACAATCGATTGTTAGCCCGAAGCAACGTCTTAGTATTGAGAAAATCAATTTTGCAATCTTTATTATTTTATAATGTCTGATTCCTTCAACAGAAATTTAATGAATGTGTCAGTAAGCCTTCGTTAAAGTCTTTTGATCTGCAAGCTCTGAAAGCATAAGCATAAGTAAATCATAAGTAATTTAAATATCGAGCTTTTTTAAAATGTATCGCTTTGATCACACGCACATCTACAAGCAGTTATGTTCAGTAGTGACTGTGAATAAAGAACCAATCATGACGTCATCCTGCATATTTACCCAAACTTTAAAATCTTAGAGTATCTATTTTAGAGACAGTGTTTACAAAAAAATATTTTATACTCTATGCAACAAAAGAAAGAAACATTTTAAATTTAATTTTTAGACTTTAACGCCTTTGTTCAGTATTAGTATTACACCTACCTAATTAAACTGGTGACACGTCCTTATATATGTTTAGATTTAAACATTTACATATGTATTATTAACTTATTTTTTAAAATGGATTTCAATTTTTTTTTAATATTTTAAGCCTACTTACACAACGTACCCATCTGTTTATGTTTGTACTGTGTCTGTGTGTTTGTACTGTGAACGGTTCAGCTTTAATTAACCAACCAATACAACCAAATCAATGTAGTTACTAAGTCATAATGTATAAACGAAAAAAAACATTTATTGGGCTTTAATAACATAATTTGCTTTGAGGTGATATATCTCCGAATATTTTCGTATATTCAGTGCAATCTATATCATTACTATTAAAATTTATTTACTTGTTTCATAATTTACGAGCCAACACAAACTGGAATATTTATATTTGCTCACAACTGGTTAGTTTAAAGTGAAATACGAGCAAACAAAATACATTAAAACTTTGCTTCGCATTATTACTCTATTAACATTAATTTGGGCTTGGCTATTAGTCGACCTTGCTACATAATAAATTTCAATTCAAATATCGTGAAACTAAACTGCCTATTGCGTAATGGGTTCCAAACTAAAAACATTTTAGTGCGAAATATCCAAATACTCTTTAAACCTTATCAGAGGGTCGTTCTAATAAAGTAACGCTCAGCGAACACTGAATGTTTTATAACGATTGAATTACATTATATATGTTGTTGTTTTTTTATTAAAAGTGTTTAAAAAATTATGTATTTTTTTTACTAACCAGAGGAGTGATTAACATGGATATTATAATCATAAGAATTTGAATTTATAAGATACAATTTTTGAAATTCAATCTAAGATACTAAGTCTTATCTAATACTAATTTCAAATATTAAGATAAAAATCAAGTTTTTTTTTACAAAAAGCCGTATACAGTAATACAGTCGTATACAGAAATTTTGTATTTTGTCGTTTATTTAAATCATAATCCTTAATGGACGAGTAGCATTAAAGTTGAACCAAGAATAACACAGTTATCAAAGTTAGGAGTGTACTAAGAGGAAGTCGTATATCTCAATTTCCTCTAATTTAGGAGTACATTGCTTGCTTATAAATGATAAATGCTCAGGCAATGTGCCAGAAAATAAACAAAAATATAACCTTAACTTACTTAAGTATAATTATTAAAATTTAATTACGATTCAGTTGATGTTTTCCTGAGAAAATTTTTGTATAAACTGTTTGTCGTATATTTATTACAGTACATGATCTACCGAAGTATCAACTCATATGAATTTATAACTCTTTGTGTTTTTAATATATTTATCTTTGTAATATTTCATAATAAAATTGTGGAAAATTCTAGTTCCTACAATATTTCAGATCATATGGCATCTTGGCTGTCCCAGCTGATGTAAAATACGCGTCCTCTGGGAAATTTATTCGCGGTAGACGATCCTAAGCCTCTATAATGTGCCTTCGATGTCCCATTTCTACCATGGAATTAGTATGAAAATATATTTTTCTAAGCCCCAAGCCTCAGGGATGAGATTGCTTGCTTACAATTATTTCTTTTGAGGATATTTAAAAGATAAATCTGTTTAAGCGTTATCTTGGTTTTTCTATTAATATTTTACAAAATTGCGTTATTACAACAACGTAATCTGTTTTATTTTCAAATAGGTTATTCATACTATTTACAAAAACGATTTTCATTCACAATATGAACAAATATACAATATTGATTTCCACTTTAATTAGATTAGCTTTTGAAAAAATCTCAATATGCGTTTTCAAAATTGAACTGCACCTATCACCGGGAGTAGCAGGTGCAGTCTAGTTTCCAATTCACACGAGTGTATTGAGACCGAAAGGATTGGATTGAATGTTGTTTGAAAAAATAGCACTCATTGTAATGCGTGGGAACTGGGCGCCAAGTGTTACTAGCCATGGTGATTTTGGAGTAACATGTATTGACATGAAAAGCTCTAGAATAATGTGAAGTTTTGTTTTATTTTTAAACAATATACGGTAGCCAAATTTATATGTATGTCATTTTACAATATAGTGATTTTTTGTCAATGGATTAAAGATATTTGTCTAAGGCCTTTAACGTCTAAGACTATTCTCTTGATTGATTGAATCAAACTTTTGCAACTCAAAAAAATACTAACAGATTCATTTATAATAGGTTTAACTTAGCTCCACAAACAAAATATTCGTTAAAAAAGCTAGGTAAACAAACAATTCAATCTTTTTCGATGGTTTTAGCAACGTACTCCGTATTTTTTATACGCTAGCGTATTCAATAAATATTTTTTGTTGAGTAAAATGTTTCGTTGTGAAACAAATGTTTTGGTTTGTACAATTTCAAGGCAAATATTAAAAAAAAACTAAAATTGAATCAATAACTGTTATTGTATTATTTGTACAAAAAGCTCAGTTTATTTTTCAATAACGTGGCCGGAATTTCAAAGCAAAACAATAAAGACACTCCAGCTTCCTCTTTCTCTTTTCTCAATTTAAAAATGCTCCTCCGTTTAATGAAAATCTTATATTAATATGTTGGAGTTATAGAGCTTGTAATATAAACTCATTGGATTATGAATATTAATCAGGTTTATACAAAACATGTAATTTTTATTTAAAAAAAAAAAAAAAATATACAAAAACATTTTTTTTATTTAGTTAACGGACGAAAATATTTTTGGAAAGCATAAAGTTATTTTGGATTTTCTTATCGTATCTTATCATATCTTAATCACACTGCGTTGAGATGATTATGCAAACATAGCAAAATATGTAATAATATATATACTACCAATATTCTTATGACCTGTAATTTTTGCGTATCTGAAACTTTCAATTAAAATTTTGTTAGTTGTCGAAATATGCCGAAATGATCTTAAATTATGTTATATGATAGCGATAAAACATAAAACGATTTTATGTTTTTTCATCAAGTTATGTCAAGCGGAGAAGTAATTAATGCTACGAAATTCGGATATTTATTTATTTATTTAAAATTTTTGCACATATCCTGCAAAGGCAAGCATAATGCCACAAGCATTCTCATCCAGCGAGTCCTCAAATAAACAGAAAATACATCAAGGTGCATAACAAACCCATAATAAAATAGTAGTTATATATAAAAATAAAAAAAAGAGAAATAAATAAAAAAAAAAAAAATAATACTACTAATCTAATAACGAAATTTTCTAAGAAATAATAAGATAAAACATAATGTTAAATACGATTTTTTTACAGAGGAATAGCTTGAGATATCAAATGGTTTTTGACAAGGCATTTGAAAATATACGGATAGTGTGCTTTCGACAAAAATAAATCTATGAATACCTGTAAATACCATCATCTGTCTAGAAAGTCTATTAGGTAAGTGTTATTCGTCATTATTAAGTATTATTAAGTGACAGCTCTCTGAAAATGCCCAGGAATCAAGAAACAAAGAAAATGCTCTGGAGTAACCAACCACATATGAAAATTTTCTACATAGACCTTTGTACACTTTGGATATTAAAATAATAAGTTTTAGAACATTTGTTGTGTGATCTATGACATACTATATGTATATCTTCTATCCACCCGTTGGTCGAGTGGTTAGCGCAGTCGCCTAACGTATACACGCAGTGGGGCTCGGGTTCGATTTCCAAGCATGTATGTGATGAAGAAAGATATCAGTATTTATAATGTGTATTTCTATGTATTTGTATCGTTGTCTAAAACCCTTAACACAAGCAAATAATTTGCTTACTTAGGGGTTAGATCAATTTGTATAATTTGTCCTGTAATATTATTATTATATGTATATGCTGTTGGTTAAAAAAAAAGGAGTCAAATATAGGTGGATAAGATGATATATAGACTAAATAGATATATAGACTATATACTATACAGACACTGCCTATTTAGTAGTATCCTAAAAAGAATGATTATAAGACTTATTTCTTATTAATATAATTAATTTTATTTAACAAACATGAAATTAAAGTCATGATATACTTTTAATTTTATTTTCGACTAGAGGTAAACAATTCTTTGGAAATACATTACAAAATTTACAAAATAATGTTACGGTTAACTTGTTTACACAAAGACGAGAAGAAAGCGTTTAATTCATAGTTATATTTTTTTATTTAAATATTGTGTATATATCTTTGGCTTTTCAAAAACGTTGAACAAAAATATGATTCACTTTAATCCATTCTTAATTTAATTAAGAAGAAATTACATTAAATCTTATTATATTAGATCTTTATTTACACATTACAAATAATTATATTTAACCTAATACATTGTTTCTGAACTTAATACTACGTAATTTTAAAACAATAATGTAATGTTAAACATAAAATTATCAGCAAAGGCGCTATTTCCTTCATTTGACCTGCAATCATTACAATTTAAATGAGATAATATTTTAATAAATTAAAAATATATTATAAAATTTTATTGAAAATGAAAAGTTTTGAGGATAAAATTTCACTGTTTGTTTGTTAATCGATTTGATAAACAATGAGGTTAAAACAGTGTGAATAATCTGCCCTTTAGTTACCGCGGTACTTCATGATTCTTCCCACATACGCATGCGAGTCATGTATGGGCTAGCGTTTGTCAAGATTAATATGTAACACAAATTATTATTTAAAAAATATACACGTAATATATTAAAATTACCTTTATCTCGAGCTGAATGTGGGGTTAATGAGTTACTTGATTCAGAATTAATGGAGGGATCTGTAAGAAAACATAGGAATAAAAATAAAATCAAATAAATATTTTACACCCTATTTCCTTTGCGTATATAAGTCGCAAAATAATACTATTGTATAATTATAGAACCTACTAAATTTAGTAGGTTCTATAAGTCATTAATGGGAGAAACAGGATGAATGGCTAACTTGTAAAACATTAATTTTTAAAAGTATTTTTTATTATTAATTAAAAATTTAAAATTATTTATAAATTTAACACTGTAGGTACTAATCAAAGGTTTTCCAATTTTAAGTATTTGTTGCTTATGACTTGATGTTTAATAAACCTTTTACTACCGAGAAATTACAATATATATATATATAATATATATATATATATATATATATATATATATATATATATATATATATATATATATATATATATATATACATGTATCATGTACATTAAGTGATCCATTTATAACAGTACATTTTATTTTGCTACAAATAAAAAGCTAGCATTTGGTGCTGTTCTAATATTTTTGTTTCGCAAAAGTTTTATGCCGAGTGAGCACATATACAGTACGGTATGAGACAAGTTGCGGGACAAAACCGGACTGAGTTGTTTTCACTAAAATTACTATGTTGAAATTAGAGAAATGTTTTTACGTAGTATATTTTCTGCATCTTATTTTTATAAATATATTATAAAATCCTTCCTTTCTTCAAAACAAGTTATAAAACATTTACAAATATGTTAATATTTTTAACTAAATTTGTTTTATTTTATTCATAAGGCAATGGCTTAACATTAATTTAAAAACTTTAAAATAACAAATCAAATCCAAAATAAACTTGATTACAAAGACTTTTAATCGTTTTTAAGTCTTATTATTATTACATTACATTAATTTGTGTACTAAAATATCTATTATTTTACCTCTATAAAATATATCCCTCTTTCTACTGAAGTAGTTAGCAAGTGGAACTTGCATGTCACATAGAATTTCGACTGTAGGCGGCAAAGAGTCTATTCTGACAACTGCACTTGTCAGCGCTGTGTAGCGTCCCTCGATGATTTTGATAGAGGACTTTGAATTTAATAGCCTGAAAAAATAAAAAAAATGATAAAGTTGTACAGTTCGTTAGTGAGACTTTAGCATAATATCTAGTATACTCTATATTTGCATCTAACAATATGATATTCAACACACCTGTCAAACATGATGAACAATAATCTTTATTGTAACACAGATAATAATAACTTACGTTTCTTTAACACAGATAATACTATATAAACCGAATTCAGAACCGTGAATGCAGTCGCGTGCAGATAGTTGGGTTGTTAGCAAACTCGCGAGTAACATCCGAATTATTTAGTTCAGAACTTCAAGGTATTGGAAACACAGATACTGGTAAAAGCTACGGTACGGCCCTATGAGTACGTGATTCATACAGATTGTATATTTTTAATTACATTAAAACAACATATCATTAGGAAAGTAAACATATGTTAAATTCATAGCCATCGGAATTTATAGATAAGTGTATAGACACTATAACTTTATTACAAGTTACAATGGTTGTAAGATGCTTAATTTAGCGGGCATTGCTGGTATAAGTATTCGTATATTTCGTATAGATGAGAAGTATTCAAGAATATGTATGTATGTATTATTCAAGTGCCGATTTGGGACAAAAAGTTTTGTACTACGAGTTGATCGTAAGTATCGTTATCGATACATTTATATGTAAGAGGACACAACGGAACTTTACTTATTATTGTACTATATGTGTTGATTTAGTTTTCATTAAATTTACAAGTTTCATTATTTGTATTTTGTTCCAGTGGAATATATTAATTAATAATGTGACACATATTGTAGTAAATTATGTTCATGTTTATTCGTTCAAAAATGTGTTCTAATAAATAATATACGAATATATCATTATTGTCTCCGGGGTTCATGTCATGTTATTAGTAACCCGGGAGTAATAAATGTCCAATAAAACATACATTTGTACATATTTTGTATAAATTAATAATTTGTTATGATGGCTGTGTAATTATATACATGGAATATGAGTACATTTGTTTGAATTATATATTTGTTCAACATGTTCAGTAAAGAGTCGTTGTTTCAGTTTACTTTAGCAGGCACTGATATATAATGTGCTATGATAATAAATTTGGTAAATTACAAACCAACATTTATTTTTGCTTATAATTATCTAATACAGTAGAACCTCAACAAGTGAAATCTCGATAACTTAAAAACTTCTGAAACAACAAAAATAATGTTTCCTTCGCCCTCAGATCCGAAAATCTCTAAAACTTAAAATATGCATCCCTTATAGTTAAATTAACAATTTAACTTTAGGGATTCAAGCTCTATAACTTAAAGTAAGTATTTTTTTTACTTAAAAAAATGTTTGGACGCAGTCTATAATTTAATCTACCAATTCCATTCCATTCAAAAATTTTGAATAGAAGTACAGATTTAAAGGAATTATAGGAAACAATAGGTGCCATGATGCAAGCAATAAATTCCGAGATTTTTTATTTATAACATAAAAAAAAAAGAACCGGAAGAAAGTCCTTTAGTAAAAAGACGGTCCAAATCTATTAGTGTTAATTTGATTTTTGAAAATTATATTATTATATATTTATATTTTAACGCTTTTATGGTTTAAGAATCCTTTATCTAGAAATGTATCAACATAAAGGCTGGTTTTTTCCTCTCTAGTTACTTTTGAAAATAGAATCGATATAGAAACTGTAAAATCTTTTAAACAAAACAAAATATCGGACTTTTTCTGTAGACTTCACCTTCCGTTAATTTCAATTTGGTATATAACATGTGTGTATGTTATTTAATACCTCTTTTTCTGGCACATTCCGGTACTAATAGCTAAGTATTAACCCAGGACAAGCTATCACTCTAATAAAAACCCTTGAAAAGTGAAACACTCGATAACTTAAAATATTTTGTGCTTCCCTTGGTTTTTAACTTCGAGGTTCTACTGTATATATAATTGAGAAATGTACCTATAGAAAATTAAATGGAATACTACACACACCCGTCATTAAAGAGGATTTAATGCATAAAGGAACCACCTCGCACTCATTTATAATAACTTACTCTAAACTTATTTACAAATACATACTGTAATCTATACTAATATTATAAAGCTGAAGAGTTTGTTAGTTTGAACGCATTAATCTCTGGGACTACTGGCCCGAATTGAACAATTCTTTTTGTGTTGAATAGTCCGTTTATTGAGGAAGGCTATAGGGTATATATCATCTCGCTGTGACTAATAGAAGTAAAGCAGCAATGAAAAATGCTGCTAATTTAATATAATCTAATAGGTTCTGACTGACTTAGTTATAGCATACAGTCTAAACCGCAGGTCGTATAGATAGTAAAATTGGAGGATACATTTGTTTTTCTACGTAGTGGTGTACTAAGAAAAGATTTTTAAATTCCACCCTTAAGGGTTTTAAATATCAATTTTGTATGGAACTCGGCGGCAACACTAAAAACCACGCGGACGAAGTCGCGAGCGACCCCTAGTATCGTATAATACAATAACTATTAATTTTAATAATTAAACGAATACAATATGAACTAAACATTAATTTTTGTTTGGTTATTTATCCCTCAGGCATTCTAAACTATTCTTCCATTGACATGAACCTTCAGTGAGTTGTTGTTCACACGTCAAAATATTTGATACAGTTAATTCCTACTAACATTTCTAAATAGGTGGCCGGCGAGTTTATACTAGTTCGTATGTGTTCTGAATTTATTTAAAATTTCATATAGTACAATTTAATTTTAAGATAATTTTATATATCATATTATTATATATCATATTTTAAAAGGAATTATGTACGTGTATAAAATTCTAATTAAATAATTCGATATTATCAATTTAACGAGAAAATAAGTAGCATTAAACAAGGAACCAATTACCAAACCATCAAAAATAAATATTGATATACATTCAAATAAAAGTTAAATTTAAAATTCGAAAACCTTGAATTTATTTGACAAAATATATGAACTTAAATATGTAGACATAAAACAATAATGAACACTCAAGCCTCGCTACTAGTATGTGCTGTATTCCTATATTCGTTATTATCGAATGTTAATTACGTAGTAAGTGTGGGTAGGTTTTAATTACAACTCATAACAATTGATTAAATTTGCTTACGGGATATTAATTTTTCGATGTTTACCTACAACGGCGTCTGGTTTGTTTTTAATAAGGTAGTTCAGTGATCGTGAGTTTGCGATCTTCAAAATATATTAATATTGTGAACATTTTATAAAGTATTATATACGTTCAACTGTAAATTTAGTTTTACGTTCTGACCTAATATGAATCATACTTTCATTTATGAAATATGTTTACTAAGTGGCTGAAGTCAAAGTTAAATCGAGCGCCACTTTAATGAAAGGACATCTAAGTTAGACTTGAAATCTAAGGCGGAAAATTTACTTACAAATCAACAATTTCCAACGGGTGGCGTTTCCGCTTTTTCATTAAAAGTTATCTTTATTAGGACAATTTTCAGTCGGTATAATAAAAATATGATTAAATAAGTGAATAGTTTTATTTCAGCAATTTATAATTGGGATTGCTTACCTATTTCCCGCCAAAATGACAAGCTCCGGCCGTGGGAAGACTCCTTCAACTGTACAAATTATGTTTAAGTAGCCATCGTTCAGACGATCTTGGATCATATCGAATTTGGTCTCTGGAACTAAGAATAAAAATAATAATAAGTATTTAGACTATAAAGGAAAATATTCTATTTAATTATACACGCTTAAAATTTTAGTACAAAACTGAAAATACTTGGATAAATTATACTGTAATCAATGAGTCGGTTAATTATGCATGCACCGCTACGTAATGAGGAAGCTAACCGAAAACCGGAAAATTTTATTTGCCTCGCAAATAAACCCAAGCTTAATATAGAATCAGACATCGTTCATAATAATTCGAGTGATAATAAAAGCAAATGGTTGATTTACATGTCAAGTATCTATTGTGGATTATGATTACAATAAAGAAATCCAATTTTACCCAAACCATAAATTGAAACATGTAGTCTTTGTTTCTTAAATGTCATTTTGTCATGGTTGTCATTTTAAATGAATGCATTTGTAATAAATAATTTGAGGTATGGTATTTATAAGATATTTAATAAATAAATGAGTATATATGTATTTATAAATAAATGCAATTAATTTTAATGGTCAAATTTATCGAAAGTTTATATCAAAATAGCCAATTTTACCTTTAAATGTTCATGTCATCGAATTGCAGTATCGGAACGAGGCATGTTATAGAACCAGCGTACAAGGATTTAGAATCACACAAACAGTAATGGATGCCCGCAGGTGGAACATAGATATTTATATACTAGATATATAACATTGCTACAATATATTCCGGTCAATTGCGTCCGCTCTTTTCGAATTTATAATAATTGTATTTTATTTTTTTAAAGTGCCTACCTATTTATTTAGTAATATCCAAATACTATATGCATTTCGGTTTTTTTGAGATTTTAGTATATATTCAATCTATACATTTAAGTTTAATTAAAAGTATGTTTTTTTCTGCCGTGTCTAGAGTTATAGGTTATTGGTCTGCTCGCATTAAATGTTGATGGATTTGATCGTATAAGTAAAACTGTCATTTGTATTCCATTAGCCAGCGTTCGTATACTTTGTTTTAGATTGGTTTCGTACATAAAACAAACAAAAAATCCAAAGTTAAAGTGTGCTGTTTTCGTGGTTTTACTGTAAAGAATGACGCTTGAATTCGTTATTTCATTATTGATCCATTTTAATTCATGTTTTATGGAATAAATCGCATATTCAGCTTATAAAAAAACATAAGAGAGGAGACAGAAAAGGAAGTTATTTGAATGCATACCGCTAGCTTTTGATTTTATATATAAGTATTGAGGTTATTTTTAAGATTTTTTATTAGCAGCCAGACAAATCCCATGTGTCACAATAAAAGCACATAGCATTATTCATGCGCATGAGTTAGAACCACTGATTGGTGTGTTTGCTTACTGCTTTTTGGCTACTGGCTGGCTTAAAAGCTACGTATTTTTATGAGGTACTATCCCCTGTTGTGACTCACGTAATATATATGCCAATAATAAATGTCGGTTTTAACATAATTTTGTATATAAAATACGGCTATTACAAGTTAACATAAAACTGTTTACGTAAATTTATTGCCTGCTAAATCTGCTACTCGTAAAAGATCCCTATTTTCAAGCTTCAAGTTTCTTCTTAAGTATGCTTATTTTATTAAGTACATATTATATTATTTATTTTTAAATTATTATACTTGCGAAAATGAATAAATGTATATTAGGTTTGTAGATGAATTCAGATTAAATGATCTAAAACATCCTACTTACTACTACTGTACTATCAAAGAGCGCAACATACATTTAAGGTACACATGCTCAAAATACTTAACAACGTCAATACTAAAAGAGCTTTTAAAAATCTCTTCTCCAATATTCCCCATTATTTTCCAAGAGTTTTCAAAAGCGTTAGTATAATTAAATATTAAAAATATACGTAGCTATAACACTATTTATTATATAAGGTTTAAATTTTAACTATTTAGTATAATTATCTAATTATTAATCAATACATATATATTGATATACTTTAACATTATTTATTTATAGTGCTATTATATATAATAGCATTATAAATAGATTGATAATAATTAGTAAATTGTGGACAAAAACAAAACTTGTAAATTGCTACCGAAGTACAATCAACAAAGGTATATTATAGAAGTTTAATAAACTGGATATTTTATTACCAGAAAAACAAAGAGATATCATTTCGACAAATAATAGAGCATTAAAAATGCTGGCACAGTACAAAAACTATGCAAGCTTTGTAAAATAAATAAATAAAATATATAATTTTAAAACATCTTCACGTTTCAGCCAACATATGGTACAATATATTTATATATGTTAATACTTTTGACTCTTAACTAATATATATTTTTTGTAAACGATTCCTCAATTTATTTCTGAAAATAATTTTACCTAATAGATTAAATTAATTTAATTAATTTAGCTCAGTAGCATTATTTTCGTTTTTTTAGGGCAATAAAAGGCTGTAAAGAAATCTTGTGACAAGAATTTGGAAATAAAATTTAATAATTCTTTCAAAATAAGTATTGAATATCCGCTTCATTTATCGTTCAACTTGTTAATGTGTTGCAGTCAAATGTAGTGTACTGGCAAAGTTGCACCAAGTAATTTCCGTTATGTCTAAGCTTACAGAGCGTATTGAACATACAGCTACAGCATTAACGATACATAAAGTTGTATTGTAAGACTCAATTGTGTAGCACTCGATTGTAATAATGTCTCGTTAATATATTATATATCTATTCGTTAGTCCATAGTGAGGAAAGGCGTTTATATTTACAATGAACAAAAAATACTTCTTCACAGAAAATTTTATATACTCTATTGTCTATATATATTGTTTGTACAAATTGTTTATCACCTTTTTATTATGTTTAATATGAGTTAAGAAAATAATAAAACTTACCAAATATAGTCATAGGTCTAGTCCGTTCATCTTCAGAAAGGAAAGTAGATATGACGCAAGTGTAATTTCCCGTAAGCTCTGTGCTAGGAGACCTGATACGTAGCGCCCGGTGCTGTGTGTATGGATTGTTTGATATCTTGTATGACAGATCAAGCTGAAAATTTAATAAGAAATATATATTAAGAGACTTAAATTTTATTTGCTTATTAATCTATAATATATTAAAAATAAATAAACATATATACAAACATAAATTATTTGGTGCTAGAATGCAATGAGATTTTTAAGATATTATGAGAATACCTTATTTTTTAGTAATCCCAAAGCTTGAGGTTTTTGGGGTGGTATCCACTGGTATACAGGCTGGGAGCGGTCCATGTAAAACCACTTCACTACTAGTCCCGTGACATTGTTCGTGATGTAGTCGCAGTCTAATGTAACAGCGTCTTTGGTTCCGTATTGGAGGACTTCTGGTACGCGTATGTTCATTATACGCACTGATTGTACACCTATTAATAAATATTAAATATATTTTATTAAACGTAAAAAGGAATTCCTTTACAAAATAAATATTGCACGATAACCAATTATTAAATTTGAAAACGATCAAAGTCGTTCTAGATAAATTATAATTAATAAGTCCTTTGATAAAAACTGAATATTGAAAACCACGAAACCGTTACATAATCTCATCTTTTTAACTGAAATTGAAAGCGCTCAAGAAGAAAAAGTAAATTCTCAACGGATAAAAAATTATTAGAGAAAGGGAAAACATAAAAATGTATCCAGAGTAAAACGCGACAAATCAACAGACTGTAATAGATTATCGGTCCACGGAGTATTTGCCTAGCCCCGAGTTGAAGGTTTTAATAAATGTCAAGGTATTTTTTCCATTATAATGCTCAGTAACATTGCTAATTTTAAATTTTCTTTAGGGAATTTTGTTCTTTTACATAGAAAATCATATCAAATGTAAAATAAAAAAATACATTATGAAGGGATGATTAAATTTTTAAGTGGTAGATATATAGTAACCGAGGTTACAACTACTCCCATAATATATATTCTTACAATATCATTTCCAAATTATTAAGTAGATAAAAGTACGAATAATAAAGTTAACATACATAACAGACATAAACTCTGGAATCTCGTAGGCCACGAAAGTTTTCAATTTCAAGTTGATAAATGTTTCTTTCTAATTTTATCACAAAATATTTGTTTTGTGAAATGGCAACATTTTAAAAATAAAGACAATAAACGTTACCCACTTTGTAATATCATTTTTTTTTAAGTTGCATGTTAACACTTTATTCAGGCTTCATTCGGTTCTTTTTAACCTCATTGAAAAAAATGTTAACAGCATTTTAAAATATTCAAAACGAAATGATTTTTATTAGTAAAATAATTTATATTATATATTTTCTTAGGGCTGTTTAAATTATTAATACTCCAAGATTCAAACAAGGGAAGAACTCCCTCGTTAATAAACCACATCCTAATATAAACAAGAGTGTGTAATTACTTAAATATTCACATATAAGTTCAAATACTAAACCATAATAAAATAACAAATATGTAGTACCTACCGTACACATCATCCAAAATATATTACCTAAAAACAAACAATAAACAATAATAGAAAATCTCTTTATTCCTAAAAGTATTTTCAATCATTCACACCTGTCTATGTAAATCGGGTGCTAACCCTAAACCGATTCTTATAATAATCTGACAGGGAATTGAATGTAGCAGTGTATCCTGAAGGGCACATTAGGCGCGCTTTCTTCCGGAAACATTATTATCGAGGCGTGGATTGTTTCGAGGTGCTATCAGTTCGGAACTGACTTTTGTGTTCCTGTTATTCTTAACACCGATTTCCATTGTCTTTCTGAACCGCGAATTTATGTATGGATTTTTTTTGTTGGAAAATAACAACTATTTAATATTTGAAAATATTTATAAACATATGTAGTCATGTTAAGCTTACTTAAATTTATATAAATATAGAATGAAAAATAAACCGATACGGGCAGGAAGTTACCGTATCGCTGTCCGTCTCGGAAAATCCTAACCACTAGCATTGGTGAGAATTTTCGAAAGAAACCTAATAGATGTCACCACCGTCCCGATAAAGACGATCACATATAGAATGCTTAATGCACCGAGACGGACAGCGATATATATATATATGTATATATATATATATATATATATATATATATATATATATATATATATATATATATATATATATATATATATATATATATATATATATATATAGAATATACATATAATAACAATACTGTTGCTAGGTTTATAAATCTTAGTTCTGAATGTTTCCAAGGAGTTTAAAATTAGCATATTCCGGTAACTTTAGATATCATAGTCATGGTTAGTAAGTTAGATAATATACACGATGTGAGAGAGCCGTTCTGAGTCAGTCCCGCGTTTAGTTCCGCTGATTTAAGTACATACTCTTTTGTATACTTTCCCGTAGTTTTGTTTGATCGTTTTTAACATTTTAGTTAGGTGACAGGGTTGAGTTTCGTTAATGCAGTAATATAATATTGGGTACTGAATACCTAAGTTACGACAATTATTTTTATTTCGCGTGTATCGTTGTTTTATATAAATTTAAATAACTAACTTTAAGTTAGTTACAATTTTATTTGTTACTGACCTCCGAAAAAATATAACTTCAAAGGGATTGATATATCTTATTGTGGTTTAATTAAAATAACACTTATAATAAAATATTAGTTATGTCAGTAAAAAGTCAAATTTTAAGTAGTCTGTCAAAAACCGTATTATATAGCCAGGCTTTAAATATAATAAGTAAAGAAAAAAAGATATAATAAATAAAAGAAAGATTGCTGAACACACAAAAACAGCGTATATTTTAGCTATAAAAGATCCTTGAATAC
Organism: Napeogenes sylphis; assembly: GCA_959347405.1. Classification (NCBI taxonomy): domain Eukaryota; kingdom Metazoa; phylum Arthropoda; class Insecta; order Lepidoptera; family Nymphalidae; genus Napeogenes; species Napeogenes sylphis. Next base: position 8,786,030 of record OY365782.1, read on the forward strand.
CGAAAACGTAGATATGGTATATTCTAAGATAAACGATGCAAATAAATCATAATTGTCTACTCCACATAGAGTACACATACAAAGAAATTTATTGTTTTAGGAATCGGAGTATTGCACGGCACCTGCCTGACGGTTCGCTGGCCACCCTCAACAACAGAATAAATAATAATACGCCTCGTCTCACAATTCTAGACATTGCTTGCATACCTTATATATAACAAAATATTTTAGTTAAAATAGATTCAAGTAAGGTTTGAAATAATTTTTGGATATTTTTTTTTTATAATTATAAACAATCTTAGCAATAATTATATTTAAATTTTAAACACATTATCAGTTATTTTTACAGTTTTAATTCAAAATGTTGAATTCAATCATTTGAAAATTAGTTTAAAATAGGATAATACATTGTAGAAAAGATTTGTATAAAATCGAAGGTATCAAGCGATATCTTTATTCATATTTGGAAGCGGCATTTATTAACACTTTTTCTGCGCGTTTTGAGCGAGGTTTAAAATTCTTAGGTTTTTTTTTCGCACTTAGAACCCTCAATAATTTCGCTCTATTTTTGAGTTTTATTTTTGTAACTGCCATAAAATTTTACTATTTGATGTATCAAGTAACTTAAACCGACCATTTAAAGATTTTTCTAATATAAAGGTTAAATCGCACTACCTCGTACAATTTTTAATGTTGCTTTTTATTTTATATTATATGTACATTAAGAGGTTTAGTCGCATGAAATATTCAAACTTCTTTACACTATATTTGCCTTTAAAACATTTTGTTTCAAAAAATATTAGTTTATATTTAAATATCTCTAATTCAACTTTTGAAAAACGTGGCTTAGACCATGTAGCCCTGGATCCGTCAATATGTAGTGCATATATACATATTTAGCAATATGGCTACATATTAACAAAAAAATAATATTATAAAAAACAATAGGGTACGGGTTTTTTTAGTGTCGAAAAAAACTAAATGTACTATCTACTAAAAGAATCCACACTTGTTATAAAAAGAGATGCAATTAAGTTAATCGTAGTAAGTGTGAGTGAGACAAAATCTTAAGACATGTGTGGAATCGTAAGCGGAACGCCGGCGCGTGCGCAACGTTCCGCATCGGTAAAAAACCGTTACCTATGTGCAATATGTGAAGACGCCATATTACCTTACGTCTGGTGTTATACTGCAGCTGTTTAGTTTTTTATTTTAAAAATATAATTTATAAGCTTTTTATGCATTGTAATATTTCGAAAAGTGCAACAATGACTATAAATATTTGTATTAAAAGTCAAATTATTACCAATAGCGATTCTGTCTTTCTTTAATGATATCATACTTTTTTTTCAATAAAAATGAATTATTGTTAAATTATTATGGAAAAACTTGAATTTGATTTAAATGAAAATAATATATTATATTACGTTATTGCAAACGTAGGTATACGTTTTTCTCTTATGATAGCCCCGAAAAAACGTATTAAAAACAGAGCGTGCTAGAGCGCGCATCCTGTTCATTACAAGAACTTTGTGCAAGTCATCAGACCGTGAACACATGTCTTACTGTCGTCGCGTGCTGGTTTAGCGTAACACTAAAACAAAGGAATTGAGATGCGCATTTTTCAGCCTTTGTGTTAGCATCGGGTTAAGGACTGAAAATCATATGACCACGAAATAAACGACTGAATAGTTTAAACGGATTCTCGTTATTTTTATTTTGTTCATTAATATGATTTAAGACAGAGGAGTTTTAAAAAAACATGAAATATACAGCATTGACAGTGTTTGGTAGCAGCATTTTTTTGGAAAACTTTTTACATAATTCAACAGTGGCGCCGTCCATTATATTTCCAAAAACTTCAAAGTAACAAAAGTAGGCGATCAAAGTGACTTGACGTTAATAAGTCAGCACTCTGAATTTTTTAAATGACTGCGTCGAGTGGAAACTTTTCTTTAGGAGGCCATGATCTGCTTGAATATTTATATCATTTTAACTACTTTCATATAACTTCAGTTCAAAGTTATAGACCGAATAATTTGGGTTTTGATTTTAACTTTAAAAATATTTCAAAAACCATATTTAAAAAATATATATATAATGAAAAACGTATTAACTCTATTGATGGGAAACCATCCTGTTGCTCTACAAATTGAGCTACCATTGTTCTACCTACCTACCTACATGAACTTTAAATAAACTGAACATAGATAATATAAGAACTGAACTGAACTGAACATAGATAATAGAAGTTTACAGTTATTTTAAAACATTATTTCGGTTATAGCATCTTTTCAATGTTATGTTTATACTGGAAAGTTAGAATTTTCCAAGCAGCGTATTAGATGTCACCTTCGTCCCGATAAAAAGACGATTTTATAGAAAATAATAAATTAATCGAGGCTGGCTCAATATATCAATATGTTAGTGATTTGCAACATTAATAAAGCATATTTTCAGATCAATTTATGTACCTAAGCGTTGTACGTAATATAGGCATGTAATAAGAATTAAAAAGAAGTTGAATATACGAGTAGATAAAAACATGTCATATGTTTATATGATTGAAATGATATCCAATGATTTCGGAGTAAACTATTCAAACCAGTACATTTGATCTGTAGTCTAAGTGCAACGGTATGGAGTATTATAGCGTACTCTTGAAATCGAGTATCCTCACAGTATTTGCAGCACGTTCTGAGTTCTCGGTACAATGCGAGTGCAACGATGCGAAGCGGTAGATCTTATGCCACCCTGAATGATTTACTCGATTATCCTTTCTAAGGGCCGATTTTTACTACCTCAGTAAAGATTTGGTCAGGTTATAAATTTGATGTTTTGATAGTTTTCTATAGAAATTTTGTTAAATATATTCCGTAGTGAAGTGGTATTTTAGAATTAAGAATCCGGTCTTAAGCATATTTAGGTTATTTGTATGGTAAGAGGTACTAAATAATTGTTTTTTACACTTAACTTTTAATAAGTTATACGTAAAAGTTTTTAAATTATTGTTTTAAAATAAAAATAAAAAATTTGAAGACCCTTGTTTAATAGCGTGAACAAAAAACTAAGTTTTTCAGTCAGCTTGCCTTCGTTCAACATAAGTTTCTTCATTTCCTATTTAAATTCAGTTTATGCATAGACTTAACGGCCATGATGGAAGTTTTAAACAAGAATATAAGGAAGGCCTTATAATCTCGAGCGCCCGGGTCAGAATAGTTTAATTTAAAGACTGTCATGCGTAATGTTTTCATTAAAATGTAGTTTCAGCCAAAGCATCATAAAATGTAATTAGATTTTCCATATTTTCGAGATAGCTTTTCCGTTTTAATTTTTGTCTTGATAGTTATTTTTTTTTTACCATGCCTTGTATTGAAAGTAATTTAATATAATAAACCTTTATTATACGCAGACAAGTATCAATATTATTTTAATGTACGAAGCTACAGTTATTAAAAAGGCGACTTTATCTACATACTACATAGCCGTCTAGTTCCTTTCACAATATTTACTTTCCTTAAAATATTATTTTATGTAAGACGAAAATACGTCATTCTATCATGTTAACTAAAATGGTGAAATTCTTCTGGAATATCCATCTTAGGCATAGATTCGTGGGTGACAATGATTTATCATTTATGAAGATATTACGCACACTTGAACGGTTCGGCGGTTAAACGCGTCTGGAATCTGAAATTCAATTATTTTCTCAAACGCTATACTTACCTCTGAATTTTTGGGAAAACGAATTTAAGGTGATTTACCCTAATGTCTCGCTGTATACAAATGTAACATGATAATTAAATGTCACTCACACAAGAAAATCGAAATAACATTTTTGTTTCAAAATTATTAGTAATTGTGAATTTGTTTTTATTTTATTATTTGTAAAATATGTAATACTTTATAAAAAGCGGGTTATATTATTATATATTGTTGAAATGTATAATTTTTATTTTGTTTTTTACTCCGTGATCAAATGAGATCCCTCTTCCGATGTAACCGGTGTTGGTTATTGTGAGGCTTCGTTACCAATATCCGCAATTCAAAAGAATTTTTGATCCATCTTAGTTCATAATTTTATTCATATTAATACGTGTCTATTTAAAAAAAAATATTAGTCTCAAAAATTTCGTAAGAATTTTTTTTGACGTTAAATGGGCAATTTGAATATTTTTTTCAAATATATTTTTAGTGAGTTTATTTTGCATTCATTTGCAAAGCTCGCGGTAATCCCATAAAAGGCAATGATTGGTGCGTCAATTAACAGAGATCGCTAAGCGATTTTACACACAACCTATGTACATTTCGACCAATTTCACGATCGATAAAATTTTATTTTCTGTTAAAATGAGTTTTATTTCCAGAGCATTAATTTTTAAATACAAAAATAAGTTATATATTTTGTGGATTTCGTAATTATATATTTATTGAAATAATTATAAATATATTAAAATGGAAATGAAAATTTACTTAATTTCCATTACAATCTCTTTTGTGTTTATTTTTAAATGATATTACAGAAATAAAAGACACCCAGAGTCTGAATATTTGTCTTGTTTATTTCGGTATTCAATCTAATAAAGCTTGTAAGATAAGATAAAAAGTGTTTTGAGTAATTTCATATTGTGTTAGAATGCGTTCTAAAACAACTATAAATATACACCAAAAATAACATGTTAATACGTAGTGATAAAAAATTAATTTACACTCGTATCTCAGTAGATAGCCCAGTGTCAATGCTCTATTTATTGTATTACAGATTCCAATGATGATCGTCACAAACAATCTAGCTATCATCATTTAACTGTCAAACCGTTGTGAGGTTCGAATATTTTAATGTCAAAGTGACATTTGACTTCATCTTATTTATAGGTTACGATACGATACGCGAATTGTTATTCAGAATGTCTTTGTGTATAATCATAAGTCTAATAATTTAACGTATTAATTAGGTTTGAGTATATTACATTTACATCGCTAAATGTGTATATTTTTTCTTTGTGTTTAAAAACAATAATAAAATGGTGAGCTATATAATTAATATATGTAATTTTCAATAGCATTATCAAAACATGTGTTTTCATAATAAAATACGAAAATAAAAAGATTACTACATCATTAAAACAAATTATAGTTTAACAAAATAAAAAAAAATTATAAACAAATTAACATAAAAGTTTTGTGCTACTTACAGTGTAAAAGAATCGTCAACTGTATAAACCACCACATAGTAACTTAACACATTACAACAAGTCGCACAAACAAACTGACAAAAGACTGGCGCGTTTTAAACAAACCCAACGTGTGTGGGGTCTGGACCCGGGGTACTAACTAACCGCTACCGTACAACCAGCGTGTACCGGAGCGTAGCGGAAAGTTCTTTTTAATATTTACTTCACCTGTTAGCTTTGGTTCTGAATTTAAATCTACCTAAATAATAGGACCAATGTTATACAAACCTCGACATAAATTGGGGTACTTGTATGTAACCGCATCTGTTTTATGATATAAAAAAAATAAATAGGCTTAGCTTTAAAATTAATTTAATTAGAAGGAATACGCAATAGAATATTAAAAATATATAAATTAAAATATTAGTTACTAAAAAAATACAAATTTGGCTGCCGTATCGCTAAAGAGCCATGTTTTCCAGGCAACCAATTAGTTAGAGGAATAGAGATATAGGATACGTAGTGTACACCCACACTTTAAAGAGTAAAAAAGATAAAAACAAAAAAAAGCATTGTATACAATACATACTACTACATACATATACATATTTACATATATAGATATACTACTATTACTATTTAATAACTTCAATCATTTGAAGGATTTATATTCTAATTATTTAAATACATACACACGTATGACGTACCATACCATGCAAGTACAAACACTAAAGCACTAATAACTGATAACCTATGTCTATACAAATCGTCGAATCAAACGGGATGTGCCCCGTCAATGACCACAATAAATAACATTACTGCGCTTAATTAATATTTATCGGTGAGGCTTCCGGTTCCTTTTATTGAATCTGGTTCCGACGAACAAGGCAACAAAAGAATCATAATCATAACTTTTAATATAATGGAAGTTTGAATCTATCATTAATATCATTATTTAGAATAAAAATATTAAAAGAACAAATATTTTTTATTTATTTAGAATGAATATTAAATAGGAATGCTATTCAAATTTTTTAGGAGTAATAATTGACTTTGAAACTAGTTGTTTTCCGCAACTCCGTTTGCAACAAGAGGACTACAAAAACAGCAAATGTATAAGGGAATTCGCTTTGTTTTTTATTTACTTACTCTGCAAAATTGGTCTCCACGGAAAGCCGTTTTATTTTACCGTAATATTATACAGCCTATGTCCATTTTGTAGGTACATTTATGATTTAGGTTAAAAAATATTTGAAATCACTTAAATAATATCGAAGACATTACAAATAACAAAGTTATTAGCTTTACGTATAATATAAATATAGATACAATATACTGTTGAAAGAAAGTCAAGGTTATATGAACACAATCAAGAATCTTTGTTTTTATTCAATTCTATTAACGGCTCTGAAATTGGGGCAATATTTTTTAACACGAAATTTTGGCAAGGCAAATTCCATTCGCGTATATGATCCGTAAGCTACTCAAAGCCAATTCAGCCTCCAATTTGTTACTGTTTATCGAGTTATGATTGATTGCGTTTTAATTTTAAACTCTGTTTATTTTATTGACTACTTTATATTACGCAAATATTTTTTTATATTATTATTACTAATAATTTAAATCACTGTATATTTTTTATGACACGTAACTTGTAAGAATCTTTCAGAACCTTAGTTGTAACGTTGTGAGATAGGAAATGAGACAAACAGAGGCTATGATAATAAATTAGACAAGCTGACAGTGCTCCGTGAAGGGTTTTTGCGAAGACCTAGTTAAATTACGGTCATCCATATAAAGCGTTGAACTTTTTGTTTAAAGATATTAAGCAGAACGCGTTAGGTAAGTCCTTCATGGTTAGCTTGTTTCTCATAGGAGCTTTAAAGTGTATGATTTCAAGTTTGATAAAATAAAATTTTAATAAACGTTAAAAATTTCGGAAGTGGTAAAAAAATCCTAAGGTTAGGTTAACAAAACAGTATAACGAAGTTGAAAAGAGAACAGTTATCATAATATGGTAATATAACAAGTTATCTATGCATAGTACTATAATCTTATATATATTAAAATGATCGACCCTTATAAAGCGCTTGGCTGCTCGGAGGGGTGTTGGTCATCCGTGACGCGACGGAAACGATACGTCGCCGGACATCCGTGAGTTCCGTATGCCGAGAATACCTCCGTTGTTATTAGAACTTAATTTGATAAAATCTATAATAATGACAATTTGTAAAAGTTAAATATTATATTTATATAAATATAGAATGAAAAATAAACCGATACGGGCAGGGATTCGAACTTGCAACTACTGGGAAACCGTCCCGTCGCTCTACCAACTGAGCTACCGTACCGCTGTCCGCCTCGGTGAATTAAGCATTCTATATGTGAATCATTTTCGGGATAAACACTGAAAAGATGCCACTACCAAAATTTATGTTTGAAAATATTTATAAACATGTTTTGCCATGTCCATGTTAGGCTTATCTAATTATAATATTATCTAATTTCTGTAGTCATCCCAAAAAATACACTAACAGGGTAATAGTAATTATAAAATTGTAATTAAAGTATTATTTGTAAGTGCTCTCAGAATCCTTGTATCAAATCTACGAAATGGTTTCTGTGTTCCAGACAGCAGATTAACGTTTAATTTAGCCTCCCTCAAGCTACGTGAGAAACGATTGCTATTAGTCTATATAAGTCTGGTAATTTGACTTCTGTTTCCCAACCAAATTTGAAATATCAGTATCAATCTATATATAATAACATTTGTTCCATTAACAACTTGTATATGTGCTTTGCGAGTAATAGATATATTTTCGTAAATGTGTTTAATGTATGAATTAAATTCCAAGGTATCAGAAATACAAAATAAAAAGTCTGATACAACAGTATATTTTACCAGTATAAAAGATTTGCTGGCTTTGTGCATTGTATTTCACGTACATACGATAAAGAACTCGGATTGTTTAGCACCATAAACTCGTTCAGTTACGCTTTCTTAATCTACACATATGCGGTTGCGGCACCGGCCATAGATTTGCTTAGTAGTACATTCTTGACCAAATTAATGGGCAAGTATTCAAATATAGTACTTTTATTTTAGTTTTTATTTTTTTTTAATAAAAGTACTGATATTTATAATAGGTACTATAAAAATGATTCTTCCTACTTATTGCATGTTAGTTAATTTATATTATGAAGCTGTAGATATAAATGTATTTGTAGTGTACCTATTAATATATAGTGGTCCATTTTTAAACTTAAACCGATTATCACAATAAAATTATGTAAGTCTAGTCACACCTTTGCTCGCTAGTGTACGCTGTCTACTACAAGGCTTATTTATGTTAGATACCGTGACTAACTGTTATGGCCTGATTCTGTATTTTAGTATTTCGTAGTCAAATACAAAAATGTATAATTTATAATTTGGTCTCAGACGATAATATTCACATTTGTTTCAAATGTGTGTTATACAAGATTATGTTAGTGGAGTTTGACTTCTTTATTAATATTTGTTTTAGTATATATACTATACTTTATTTACAATACAAATCGGTACAATTATTTAAAAAAAAAAAAAAAATTTATAATATAATTTAAAACATTTGCGGCCACATTTTGTTGGGCAACCTGATATATTTATATTCTACTAATCATAAATATAGGTACAAATTTTGTTTTTGCTACAAAACCGATGGGTCCACGAATTGGCAGTGGGATCTCGTACTATCACATATTGTGTTAGACTGGTTTTGTTCCTTCATATAAGATTGTTTCTTTTAAAATTAAAGAAAATAGGACTGCACAGCGAGTTTTATTATCATAAACATTTACTATTCTTCGGTTTATGGTATAAATAGATTTGGTTGCACAACAAAATGAGACTGAAAAAAATTACGTTAAAATTTTTTTATGCGCAACAAATTCTATTGGACTTCGTAAAATATTTTAAAGATGGGAAATATTTATAAATAATTGTAAATGTAGCTTTGGAGTATACCTTACATTGTATCGTTATCAGTAAACAGTTTTAACTTTTTTCAATTTGAAATGCCTAGCCGGTGAATGTACCGATGACATTGTTTGCGAGTGAGATACGGGCCTTATCGAAATTGAATTCGTTAAAATGCATGCCGTGCCCGAATTTTCTTTTTATTTCAGAATGTTTTATTTCTAACATTTTCTTGTCTTGAAGGTATTATACATTTTCTTTAAATAATAGAAATTTTTATACTATCTAATATCATGTCTGTTTTTAATTTAAGAATCCCATTTTTTGTATGCTATGAATAAGTTATAGTTATGAAGATCAGATAATATAGATATTTGAGGAACATAACAATCTGAAGGATATTTGTTATTATATATATTTCGTAGAAAAGACCTCCATAATTTTTTTTATAAACGTCAGCATTGCAGCCGTCACTGTCGAAGTCCTCGTGATGGTGGTTCATTATTTCTTCTTCAAAATAAAACTTACAACTAATTATTCTTAATTTATTGTTAATTAAAGCCTAGTTTATTAAACGTGAAGCGTTACAACGTATCAGAGACATTTTTACTGTTGACTCGAGCAAGAATTATATTTAGTTAGTAAACATGACAATAATTTGAAGTAATACTAAAACAATTACATTAGCCAATCATAATCGCATAGTAAAAAGTAAATATTTTAATAATTACATATTAAAATTGAAGGATATTTAATGTAACAATAATAATTTTAAATAATAAAATTCATTAATTGATTATGTATTGAATGATCTTCGACTTTATGCCGATATATATAATAGTTTCTTAGTTATTTTTACACTGTCATCTATTCTTTTAACTTGTACTAGACCTGATATAAGTAATCTTACTAATATTATAAATGCAAATGTAAGTTTGTTTGTTCCGCTTTCACGTGAAAACTACTCAACCGATGATTATGAAACTTGGTACACTTTTAGAAGTAGCACAGGATACTTTTTATTAAAAAAAAAAATTTTTAGCGGGAGTTTATAAAAAAATTTGAAAGATAAATAAAACATTGTTTATCAATAAACACGCAGACGGAGTCGCGGGCAACATCTAGTAAAGTAATATAGTAAACTATCATATTTCAGGTAATTATCTGTAAACTATACCGTTTATTTATATTATTTTATTTATATGTACTGTATAATTTAATTTAAAAATATCGCCTTATTTTAAAGATGTTTTGATATTGGTGTACATATTACTTTTATTATTGACTATTCTTAACTTGTAGGATAACAATCTGCCATTTCATTCGCGTTGGCTACAGAACTACATTCACGTTACACATTCCAAATATGAATTCAGCTTTACTGATCCACCCCGTACACACAATATAAGCATTGAAAATGTTTGTGATGTTTTGAGATCTGTATTATTTTATAGGTTCAGCATCTGCGGGTGGTTTAAGAAGCAAGAACCGTATCTTGTACAAGCAGAATAACATTTATCATACTAACTATTATAGTTTTCAAAACTGAAAAAAAAAGTACTTATTTAATAATTAAATAATTTAATAAATATTAACAAAACAAAATCTTGAAGGTTTTTATTACTCTTTTTATTGTTGTTCTTATTATTTAAATAGCTTTAGGTTTAATAATTGTCACTGCGGTCACTAAAAATCAGCGCTGGAGTCATATAGGTGTTCCAGCGACAGCTGAGTCATTCGTTTTGGATGTCGCAGTAACTTATTGTTCTTACTATTTGTTTTTTTATTTTCTTCATTTTATTTTCTTTTTTCATTGCTTTGTTCTTTGTTTTATTGTATCATAATGTATGTGATATCCAAATAAAGTTTATTTAATTTTATTTTATTTTTACATACAAAAAATATTTCAAATTGTTCAGTCTAAATATTGTTTCTTGATATGCTTTTGCAATGTTTGTAGTTTAAATGAAAGCATTAGCATATAAGTAAATCAGTCTCTGAATACTGTGATATCCTTTTTCTGTTTATGTTTAAATCTGAACCTGATAATGATCTCGCAGTAACACGAATCTCAATGACTGATGCCTTTAATTGCTAATTAGGAAGTCTCATTAAAATCTACACTCGTCTGAAGTTGATCACAGGATTTCTATTTTGAGTACAAAAGAAACAACATTTTTAGAAGCAATTGTAAATTATTTTTGTCATAAGATTGAAACAGCTATATGAAACTATGTGATTTGATTAAGAGAATAAAAGTTTTAAAAATATATTTTCATTATAATGTTAAAAAGTTATGATCAATGTATAAATATATTAAACATTAACGTAATATATAAAAGTTTATTTTAATTTTATTGATTTTTTAATAGCAAAACAGATCTATTTAATTATAATTTTAACATATAAATCAGTCAGATTATCCTATGAAAATATTTCAAAACGGCTGGATATTAGGAAGAGAGAAATTATATTTATATTTTTACGATATTATATTATTAGCATTTTTAATTTGGCTATGCATGTTTTATTAGTTCAATATGCGTAAAGTGATAAGATTGAAGAATAATTACTATAGGTAAATTTGTAACTGGCTTATAGTTGTTAATGTTATTGTTATATTGTGAGGTGATAAAGTAGGTATGAAGCTTAATAAAATGTTTTAAATTCTCCATATGCTTTTTTTTGTCGAATGTTTGTGTACCGAGTTATTATGAACCTGACGCCTAGGACAGAAAAAGATATCGTCCACGCAGTATTCGTAACAAAAAAATCAAAACATTTTCTTAAATGGTAACCCAGAAACACGCACACAAAAAAATATTTATTCACGTGAAAAAGTTTACTATTGAGTTGTGCTTTAAAAAGCCGAATGACCGAGTTTACATTCAAAGTTCTATAGATGGTTCCCAGTTCGTCACCAGAGGCCAATGTGGACATCATCTGTTATCAATTATGGTTTGATAAGGTGTTAGCATACTATTTTTGTTTTATGACAGGTGTCAAGACTTCAGTATAGGTATATCAAGGCACCATTTCGGACTTCATAAGAGCTGTCCGACGCGACGTCTAGTCTCAATTTTAATCCGATGGAATAGTTTGCTCATTGAGTGACGTTTAGGGACTGTATTTTAACTATTCAGATAACTTCGTATGAGCTTCATTTATTTCTGATATAATTATGTTAATGTTTATACATTAATATTACTGTTAAAAAATACTATTACAAGTTTATACTTGTAACAGTATCTAGCAGAAAAAAACTATGGACAGTATTTATGGCAAGACTAGGATTATGCTTTTATTTAACCAATTCCCTTTAAACGATCAAATTATTTGACAATTTTATTCTACTAATGTAACACATAAATAAATTCGAAAGAATATTAGATTATACAATTATAAATCCATTGCAATCAAAACTCATTTTTGCTCGTAAAGGAACCTATTTTATTTTAATTAAGAAAATGTAATTTCTTTCAAATATTAATAAGTCATGACCTGAGTTAAGTCTACGTCTAATTATTTCCTCAGATTCTTTCCTAAATTGAGCGTTAACAAATAAACCAAAGATTTCTTTTATATAAATTAAGACTTTACTTTAATCACCAATGAAAATATTTTTATAACGAAATAATAAGAAAAGATAAATTCATGTTTACCGGTAAAAGGCTATTATAGACTGCTAATTTGCATTGCCGTTTTTTATCCTTTCATAATAACTCTGTTGAGGGATTTTATTGCTTAGTAGATTAAGCAACGGGGTTTATACAGTAAAACAAAAAATAAATATAATACATAGTAGCAAAAAATAAAACTTTTACTTCTTATACGAGTTGTTAGTAGTGCTGCAAGTGATATAAGTGCTGAACATATAAATATATGTTATAAGCATACTCATTCAATGTGATTTACTTGACCCCTTTGGAAATGAATTCTACATAATTTTGTCAGACATTTATTATCATTAGGTTTTTTTAAAGTGAAACTTTTATTACATCGTCTCAAACTTTTTCGTCTGTGTGTTGCATGTCGCGTGACGGTCGGCCGTGGAGTAGGGATAAAGTGAAAGGCGCTCGTCAGAGCAGCCGAGGCCAATATGGCGGCGCCTATAGTTCGCATCAGCTGACCGTGTAGTGTATAGACTATTACTCATTTGTGCCAGTGCTCCACGCTATTTTGTTTGTTTTTGTCAGTGTTTAATGTAAATGTTGTTATTTATTCATTATTATGATTAAGATATAATTAATTTTAATTAAATTCATGATGAAGATGGAATTGATAATAGAATGATTGAAAATAATGGAAAAACGGATCAAAATGACTCAACGATTATAAAATATTGTTTTCAGTGTTTTAATATGTGTATATCATCTAAATAATTGTTAAGTATTATGTATGTCGTACTCTAAGACACAGAGTTCAATAAAAATATTAGTTGGAGACCTAGTCTACTTTTATCATTTCCCATTATCATTCCCATTTTCTAAGTATAAAATTAAGATTGATGAAGCAATTTTTATACCCTTAATGGAATATTATTCCGAAAATTTTTAGTTAAATGTCTATAATGTGAAAAAAAGTTTCACTTTTACGGTGGTTTCATAAAACCACACAATAATTTTTAGATTTGCGGAAAAGTCATTTATTAAAATAAATCACCATTTTTAAAATATAAACGAGTAATGTTACCATCGAAACCTATATCACTGCACTTTATATTATTATTTCTGGAATCTTGCTAGGAAGTCATCCTTTGTATAACGGTTTATTTAAACCATTCTGCTTTGGAGTGACTCGGGTGATGAAGTTAACGTCAGTTTCGGCAAAGTTATTAATATTGGCTGCTTGGGAAATGTTACTAATAATATTTATTAAATTATCATTCTTTGCTTCTGGAGTTTATTTCTATATTCGAATGCCTTGCCTATTGTTCTTTTTATTTATATTAGGTTTAGGTAAATAGACTGCCCCTTGCAAATTAAATATATCTGATTTAACGACTTCTTATAACTTAATTTTTGACTCAGCTACTTCTATTTTTTTAGTTACATTGTCATATTTATCGCTTAGAAAATGAATAGAGTTCCATATTGTAGATATTTTTGTCCTTTTCTTTTTTATGTAATTGCGATAAAGCTTCCTTAATTTCGATTTAATTATGGACCGTTTTTTAACTACAGAAACGTGTGCAAGCTTCTAGTTCAAATTTGGATATGTCAACGTAAAACTAGTTGTACCCTTCTCTGACTTCTGTTTAGAGCGTTTAGTACCTAACATGGCGGCAATATGTTTGAGAGCTAATATAATAAACCCTAAACCGCGAGGACAACCTCGTATTAACATCGGTTTCCCAATCCGCTGACTTTGATGACAGCACAAAATTATTATATGGTGGTAACGTTCACATAAAAAACAAATAAGCGGATCGTGAGCCGCACTAATAGATTTTATACAGCAAGCATATAGTTAAGCATAAAGTTTTTTTATATATTTATGATCGATGTCGTGTCTGCTCGTAGAACTGTTAAAAACTTTGTTACAATTATCTTAAACATAGTAATTTAGGACCATCTATTAGATATTCAAAGCTTCCTAATATATAACTTTAGTGTTACAGGCATACCGGAAGAAATCACTTTTGTAAATAAATAAAGTTTGACTACATAAAAACAAACTAAAAATCTACTACGACGATATTTGAATTTAGAAAATCAAACATCAATCTATTATTGACTAACCAAGTGACAACTGACAGCTTAACGGCTATCACCTGTCAACTAGATCGACTATTACTTTAAATGTTGCCTAAACATTAAAACTATTCATATCAAATTTCATAAAGCGTTCCCTTTTACGTACTTGCAAACAAGATAGGGATGGACAATTTCAAATATTATTTGACAAAATAAAAGTATAAATGAAAAAGCAGACATCTGACCTAACAAAATGTTGCACACGAACCATAATGGACGAAAAATAAAATAAATCGCTTCTTCAGATCAAGTAGGTACGGTTCAGAGTTAAATCTAAAATTAATCGGAAATTAATTTCGAAAATATAAAGACAGAAATATCTACACTGCAAAACTCTATTCAGTATTTAGCGATAAATATGAAAATGTAACAAAAGAAATAGAAGTGACTGAGTCAAAAATCAAGTCTTTAGAAGTCGTTAAATCAGATATATTTAAGCAATTTACCTCAAGTTGATAATAATAAAAAGAAACAATGAGCAAGGCATTCGAATATAGAGATAATAAGAACTCCAGAAGCAAATGAGAATTTAATAAATATTATTAGTAACGTTTTATAAGCAGCAAATATTGATAACTTTACCGAAACTGACGTTAACTTCATCACCCAAGTCACTCCAAATCAGAATGGTCTAAATAAAC
Source organism: Napeogenes sylphis (assembly GCA_959347405.1). Lineage (NCBI taxonomy): Eukaryota > Metazoa > Arthropoda > Insecta > Lepidoptera > Nymphalidae > Napeogenes > Napeogenes sylphis. Next base: position 8,801,559 of record OY365782.1, read on the forward strand.
CGTTATACAAAAGATGACTTCCTAGCAAGATTGCAAAAAAAGGAATTGAAAGTGCAGTGATATAGGTTTCGAACGTAACATTAATCGCTTATATTTTAAAAATCACCTTTTTAATAAATGGCTTCTCCGCGAATCTAAATATAATTTCTAGTAAATCTGTAAATAAATAAATTCTGTTACTATTGTAAACTAAAGGATTTTTTTAAAAACCCTAGAAATCACTAATGGATTTCCTTTATAAATCAAAGAGTATATTATTTTGAACCAAAGCTAAAAAGGAGTTTTCGTTTGAACTCAATCTTGTGAATTAGTTTAAAAAAGCAGTAAATACCAAGCTCGGAATATAAAGGATAATATGACATTTTCCGGGGGCGTGGCTTGACTCTGCTGGGGACAATTTTAATGCGATTTTACTTAGCATATAAATCATTAGCTTTAAAATGTAAGCGTTTGATAGTAATTCTTTTATCACATATATTCAAATTCTGATGTTAGATGTACATAAATATATTTATAAGATCTTAGAAACTTGTAATATAATTTGCATAATAGAAATTCAAGTTATAGAAAATAATAATGAGAAAGTTTATGTAATAACTTATAAGAATACTTCAAAAAATGTTTCAATTTCTTTTTATTTTAACAAAGTTGGGGTGTTTCTGGTATTTCTGTTGTTTCTTATAACTTGTCCCATAGCAGGCTACGTATGCGCCTCGCGTGCTCCAACCGTTATTTTAGTTCTTAATAAGCGCACGAATAAAGAGATTTTCAATTTAAAGCACTCAATTAAATTCTTGAGGGCACTAATTGGCTTAAACAATGTCTAGATATTTAATTATTTTAAGATATAATAATCAATAAATAACAAAGAACAAAAAGAAACTAAATAAAAAATTAAATATGACACATAAAAAAATACAATTAAAACATAACATTAAAACATAATCTATTTTATGAAATATTCATATTTCGAAATAAAATTATTTTTACGGATTTAACTCGCGTATATTTTTAACAATCGACCTGGAAAGTATATGACCAAAATATAGCGGCCCTGTTAGAGCACCCGGGCTCAAATCAGGTACTCGATGCGCAAGTAGAGACTATTTTAATGAGCATTATCCACCTACGAATCGTTATGCTCATAAAAATAAAGAAAACGGTTTTAAATTGAAAATGAGAAGGAAAAAAAGAGACCTTATAAAGAAACTTCGTATAGCCAAAGCCTTAGGCGATAATCAACTTAGTTACCAACTGTCTAGGGCATTGCGATCAATTCTTAAACTTATCCAAGGTATAACAAATCAAATAACGAAAAATCGTGATAGCTTTGATCGGGCAAAACATGAAGTAGACTTTGATTAAAAATCCTTTTAAATACTCAAAAAACATTTTCAAAGATCAAAAAGGTAAGCTTCTCTTGACCAACGAGCAAATTTTCGACCATTATAAAAGCACATACGAAGTGCCAGAAAACCAAAGACTATATGGGGATCCAAACGAACACAAACCTGAGTCTCCAACTGAAGATTTTCAAGCCAACCCACCAACTTTGGAGGAAATCAATAAAATAATTAAAATGAAACCATCTAAGTCAGCACCAGGTCCGGATGGTATCCCTTATATAGTTTACAAAAAATGTCCATCGCTCCATAAACATCTTTTAAATAAATTCGGTAAAATCTGGTCAAGAAAGCAAATACCGGTATAATTCGGAAAAGCCCTCTTTGTCCTCATTCCGAAAAACGATAATGTCAATAATTCTAAGGACACTAGACCGATAGCCCTAACAAATACAATTTCCAAAGTATTTTTCTGTTTTTTACAAACAAAAATGACGCAATTCATGATTAACAATAGATATTTCAGGGTTTGTTGGATAGACTTAGAGAACGCCTTTGGGTCGGTACGACATGAACTGATGATGTTCGCGCTTAAATGGTATAATTTTCTTAAGGTAGTTCGCGACAGTATTGCATCATATTATTCAAAATTAAAATTCTCTATAATTTTAATGAAAACCATTCAAAACCACTTAATTATATCGTTGGTTTATTTCAGGGCTGTTGTATTTCTGCTATTATATTTAATATAGTTATTAATATTTTTATAGACAAATTAATTAGAAATGAAAAAAAGTGGGGTTATCGGTTTAAGTTCAACAACAAATACACAGAATCCATACTAGCTTTTGCAGATGATCTCGCGATACTGACACGTAATCCAAAACAATCTCAGGTACTTTTAAATGAAGTTGAGGAAATCTGTACGTGGACAGGCGGATTGAGGACAAAACCAAGTAAATGCTTTTGTCTGTGTCTGGGTAGACGGAATACCAAATATACCTCTTACGATCAGGGTCTTATTATTGGCGGGCAGTGCGTTAGTACGGTTATGGAAGCAGCTTTGTTTAAATTTTTAGGTAAAAAATCGATTACCAAGGCCGTACCCCATCGTTGGATGTAATAGTCGATAGCTTTTTTAATGATCTTAAAAAGGTAGACAACCAGCCATAAGTAATGTCAAAAAAGCTTGGATTTACGATATTTTTTTAACATCACGTCTAAATTGGCCTTTCCTCGTTTATGATATTAATAAAACCCTTTTGTCAAAGTTAGATGCAAGCGTCATAAAGACATTGAAGTTATGGCTCGGGTTAGCGCACTCAGCGGACTCTTCAACCTTATTTAGAGACCGAAACAATTTTGGATTAAAATTAAAGAAACCATCGGAGCTCTACAAACATCTAAGAGTTACCAAAAGACATATCATCGGAAAATCTAAAGATGATACTGTAACTTTTCTCCCAAAAGACAAAGTTGCCTCAGAGCTCGAGTTACGACTTCAATTCCATAAAAAAATTATGATAGGTGCTCAAACGAATAAAGTAGGGCTAGGATCAAGTAGGAAAGTTCAAGACATAGACATAACAAAATCTTTTATTCGACAAGACGAAAACGATAATTACCGACTCCACGCGATGAGCCTAGAAATTCAAAACGAATGGGTGACCATAGGAGATTTTTGTATTCCACTAGCTTTGAAGTGGTGCACCTTAATTTATGATTGGTCCCCAGAATTATTAAAATTCTATCTTAATGCATTCCAAATGACTCTCCCAGATCAAAGTAATGATATGATGATGATGTTATGTCTTTTGGTAACTCTTAGATGTTTGTAGAGCTCCGATGGTCTCTTTAATTTTAATCCAAAATTGTTTCGGTCTCTAAATAAGGTTGAAGAGTCCGCTGAGTGCGCTAACCCGAGCCATAACTTCAATGTCTTTATGACGCTTTCATCTAACTTTGACAAAAGGGTTTTATTAATATCATAAACGAGGAAAGGCCAATTTAGACGTGATGTTAAAAAAATTTCGTAAATCCAAGCTTTTTTGACGTTACTTAGTGGTTCGTTGTCTACCTTTTTTAGATCATTTAAAAGCTATCGATAATTACATCCAACGATGGAGTACGGCCTTGGTAATCGTTTTTTTTACCTAAAAATTTAAATCAAGCTCAATAAGTATTACAAACTGACCAACGAACAGAACAGGAATAAATTTATAGTTAGTTTGTACGCGGTAGAAGTGGGAGCGAGAGGTATAACAGCAAAATCTCTCTATAGCCTACTTAAAGCCCTTGGGCTTTCTAGAACAAGCATCGCTTCATTTCTACAACGTATTTCAAAGGCGGCAATAGTAGGGTCTTTCCAAATTTGGTAAGGTAGGGAGAGGAGTGTGGAGGGTGAAGGTGAGAGTTTTTGCGCATAATGAAGGGGGCCCTTAAACCTACTCCTGGGTTGCAAGTCTCAGGCACTGCTTGCACTCCTCTCCTTGTAACGCGATGGGCCCAACACCCGCACGGTGAATCCATGGAATGCTAAGAAGCTTCGTCTGTCTAAATTTTAAATTTACATTTAAATCTAACCCGACCTTTCGAATGCTTTGCAGCAATCGTGTTTACGGTAAGACCAGATGGAGATGTCTTTCAGTTAGTCATTTAATTAGTCATCCACCTCCAACGGTTTCTAGGCTTACGGGCGTACAGTTCAGGATTCACACAAAACGCACTAACAGTATCTTGAGGTCTTACAGGGCAGTCACAGACATGGGATTTTATATTTTTCAAGAGATTTTATATTTTTCATGTCTAGCATGTCAACCATGCCTTCATCAACAACCACCTGCCCGTACCTCGCCAACGTCGCAGAGACCACATCAAGCCACCCACAGTTGAGCGTCAACCAGCCCTACTACCATATGTGAAAGGAGTTACTGACAGAATCGGCAACATCTTGAAAAAGTTTCTATAAGAACTATCTACAAACCTTAAAGGAAAGTGAGCCAATTCTTGAGTTATCAAAAATAATAATTCTTTACAATGTGCTGGAGTATATAAATTTGACTTGATTTTAAGTTGTAACCCGATGTTTCGAATGCTTTGCAGCAATCGCGTTCACGGTAAGACAAGATGGAGGTGTCTGTCAGTAAATCAGTTATTAGATTAGACTAATTAACTAAACTAAACTTCGGGTTAGATTTAAAATGTAAATTTAAAATTTAGTTTAATATACGCGAGTTAAATCCTTAAAAATTATTTTATTTCAATTTGTATTATTCGTGAAAATCTTAAAAAAACTATAACCATATTTCGCTAAATTTAATAAATAACAAATACATTTAAAACTATTAAATCAACAGTAAATGTAAAGGAACTGTAATATTATGACTAAATTTATGGTAAATCACGCTTGAAATGGATTATGCATAACCCATCAACAAAAAGCCATGAGGGATCAGAACCCTTTTCTAAGAGCGGCCTATGTTGCTATTATATAAACATTGTATAATTTTAGTGGAGCAGTTGAATAAACTAGTATGCATTTAAATGAAAAACCGTTTACTTGTCACCTCATTATTTGTGAAGTCTAATTATTATATAATATTTCATATTAATATTGTGAGACAACATAGTAGTAGTATTTAGCAATAAGTATTTTGTCCACAAGAAATGTTAAAAGGAACTACAAAGAAGTAATTTAAATACACAATTTATGATTAATTTCCTTGTCTTTATTGTGCAACAATAATATAACGTCTTATTTTATTAGGTGAAGTTAAACAAATAAACTTGAGTTATGGCAAGCAATTTAGTTATCAAAAGCGCTGAATGTAGCTAAAAAAATTTCAGACTCCAAATGTGGCTACTTCGCGAACTTTAAGTGGCCATTAGCGAAGTTGTTTACAGCTGCCCTGGGCGTGTTCACTTCCCGTCTTAGTCATATTTTATTTTCAGCCACTAAAATGAATAGAATATTGAAAGGGTGTTCTGATTTTTATGATTCTCTTTGTAAACGTATGTCAGACACGTTTCGGACTAGTGACAGAGTGCCTTTAGATTATCAAAAGGACGGTTTAATATGACATGTTCACGTCTATATTATGACATTGGATTCGGTACTCTGAATTATAATCCATATAAACTTTTATGTCTATATTTTTAATAAATTTTCCGTGAAATGATTTTCATTTAAGTCATCACTTAAGTGATTATGTAAACGAGAAAGTTATGATAGACGTCCATTGGCCTTTGCCACAGTTTACAGATGGTTTAGTGAGTTTAAACGTGGTCGTACTAATCTCACCGATGACCATCTACGGCGACGACTGAAGAATAATATCAGTTTTATGCGGTGTTTGACACTGACAATAGAGTGAAATATCAGCAGATTTGTAAAGCTTAAGTATCGGCATGAAGCACAAAATCCCTATTGAAATGTCGGGATATCTCATATATGACCGAAGCCAGAAAATCGAAGAGAAGCGAAGGGTGACGGGAAGGGAAGCAAAGGGTGACGAAAGCTGGATTTACTATTATGATCTGGAAACCAAAAAATAATCAGCACAATAAATGTTTCCTTCCTAGGAGTTACCAAAACCAAAGATAAAAAAGATTGATATGTGGGAGAAAAGATGGCGCTTGTTGTTAGGAAGGATAGGTCATTAATCGACAAATGTTTTAAGGATCAAAGAGCAATTATTGTTTAGTGGTATACTAAGTAGTTGCTATTGCTATTGTTTGCTACTTGTCTTTGAAAAAATACGGGAAAAACGACCGCGCAGTAGAATACTTCGTCACCACGACAATCCGTCGTCACACACTACCGGGCGAACAATCGCCTATTTGGACAAGCCAAACGTGGAATTACTGGGTCCCCCACAGTATAGCCCTGATCTCGCACTTTGCGATATATATTATATTTATATATTCATTCTCGAATAGACAAAACTTTGAGAAAAAATGCTGTCGAAAAGATCCCTAAGAACGAGTTGGCTAACTGCTTTTTCTTAGCCTTTCCATCGGATGCAGCGATGTATTGATGTAAAAGAACACCATTTTGAAATCATATAATGAAACAAATAATAGTTAAGATTTTCTAAGACCGTTTAGTGTGATCCTAGTAGAATATTAAAGGTTTTTTCAGCTACGTAATTTATTGGAAATGTTATTAAAAATGAATAATAACGTAGACTTTTGGAATTATTAATATTACAATGTAAAACAAGTAAAATAATGGTATTAAAAATCCCATACTTGAAAAACAGTTGTTTTAGGTACGATGTTTTCCATAGAAATAAATCAAAAGAAATTCGTTGTGAGAACTATGTTTTATCAATCAAAGTGTTGGCTTTGCTATCGCTGCATTTTATTTTAAAGGACGAACGCTAAAAAGTGTGCTGTACAAATTTTGAGGATGAGACTCTAAAATCTAGTTGGATATTGAATTCCAGGACGAACATTTAGAATGGCTAGTATACTCTAGTTTAAATTAGATAACTTCTATTGTGCTATGTATTGTTGTTATAAATAATGACAAGACTAGTTCACCATACAATTAAAAGATCTTTTTACTCAATTTGTCCCAAAAATAGATTGCATTGCAATAGATTGCAGTTTATGCGGAAACTGGCGAACTTAGCTTTTCATATTAAATATGTTTGAAGTGGCTATCTAAACTGCCTTTCACATTTCACACCAACAAAATTTCGAAGTTTATATTAGAAAATGCCTAATGTCAACGGCACCCCTTATTACTAGACGGACCGACTGCTTGTTTGTCTTTATTACCATAAATATAAGGGAGTCGTTTTTTCCTTTCGAGGTACGGAACCTTAAAAAGGACGTAATATAGCTCCCTCCTTCAAATCAAACCACTGCAAACTAACACAAACATACACTTACACAGACACAACACAAACATTATGAAAGGTTTTTTTTTTACTTAATTACAGTCTTCATGTAGTTAATTTGAATGCAGGGTGATGCACTTTGAACTATATATAATGAATGTCGACGGTACTGTGGATTTAATAAACCAGAAGTTTTTATTGTAGTATACCGACAAGCCATATCATGTAGCATGTCATAAGAACAATACGTTAGCCTAAATATCTTGTACTGATGTGTATTAATGTAAAGTGTCATTTCGATTAAGCTTAACATTAGCTTGATAGCTTATTCCGATTACCCTAATGGGCTTACCGCTGCCATATGTCTATCGCAGTAATCTTAGAATTATATTTAGTATTATGGTATTATTTAGCTTTATTGTTTTCTTTTAAATAAATAAATAAATAAATAAATAAATGAAATTGTACGTATAAAATAGTAAAGTTGCAAGACGTTCAAAACTTTAAACGGAATTTCGTTTTTATTTTATGCCTCTTTTTGTGCATATTACCATATATTTTTTATTTAATACTTAAATTAAAATATTTTTATTACAACAATTACAGATACTTTTATTTGTAAAAAATGTGATAAAAAACCATTCTACATTTGTTTCAAACTGGTGTGTAAAATCACATAATCACCGTCCTTAAGTTATGACAGATTACAGAGTCAATTAAATTGCTTGCATATTTTATAATATGGTCATTTTAATTTATTTTGTAATTCAGCTACGAATACTTTACATACTTTATTATAATACTGTTGTATGTAATATGCATGCATATACGTATTCGTTAAGGTTTAATTTAAATAGTAATAAAAAAACATACATACATCTGGGATTCATCGAAAATTCTAATGGGTTAAAGCATAACACACCTAACTGTCCGCAGTTGGAAATCCAATTGACGTAATGCTAGCTTAACATTGTCATTATCTGAGCTAGTATAAGAAATATTGGTATTTATTTATTGGTTATTATAGGCTCAGTTATCTATCCATTTTGAACTTAAATACTAGCTTAATATATTCTGAACAACTATTAAACGTGATAACTTGTAACAATTATAACAGTATAGTATATATACAATACCTATCTACAATCACTTAAGATTTCAAAAAATATTTTCAGAATTGCTTTTATTAACTTGTATTACAAATATCTATATATCAAGTTTTAAAAAATATTTGGAAAACTCTACAAAATGTAAGGTTTCAAAGTAATCGGTGTCGATTATAAGAACGTGATATCGGAAATCTGTCACAGGAGTGTCATATCCGCGACATGTGTTTAAAATCACGATAACGGGAAAATATAAAATATAAAGAACCCTTCACAACATAGTAAAATAATATACGTACAAGTTTTACATGTATAAAAACCAATATTATAAATTATGTGGCAATTTTTTTTTTGATTAATTTTTACTTCTATCCACGGACACGTCGCCCGTGCACTTTCCGCATTTAGTCTGTATTTGGCAGATTAATCGTTGAATTTTGAGATAACATGCTCAAAAAGGAGTCTATAGTCTACAGTACCTATAAGTATCTTAAAAAACTATAATAGTGAGTCCTTTGCACAGTAATTACATATACATATATAAATATATATACATTTATTACACATTTATTATGTGGCATATTGTTATATACTATTTGTGTTATTATTCCTACTTTTTTCTGTTGGATAATTGAATTTCACAGAATTCTTCCTAATATTTGATTTTATTACTTTGCCTCATAGTTTAGTTTTGTAATTTATGTATTAAATATCTCAAAATATTTTGTTTAAGAGCTCCCCGTGTTATAACAAGCCAAGCCAAATCAAAGACAAGGATAGAAATACTACTTGACAGGGTTCTTTCCTTCCTTTTCTTCGTAGTAATTCGGTCGAGATGTCATGGTAGAATGCGAAAACGATCTCATGACAACCCGACCGTCAGCAATCATCAGGTTTTATGTGTTTCTTAAAAATGTCATCATTTTCTATACCACTGGAAGAAAAACAACCCACCCCAATCGCCCTTGGCGGGGCCGGGTATCTGGGTATATAAAAATTACCAGAAGAATAAAATAAAATATTGATAATAAGATTGTTGCCGTCAAAGTAAATAATAATATTCGCATATTTGTTTTTACACATTTACGACATTTTACTATGGTTTTATTATATATAGCATTGCTATTAGAAATCATACCTAAACAATAGCTACAAGTTTTTTACTACAATAAAAATATAAGTTTTCAAACATTTTATAACAAGATTTATAAGCGAAACGTCTTTTGTAAGGCGCGCTTAATGTTTCCGATTATTATATCCGGCTGTTACAAATGTGCTATTTGTCTATTCGAATGTTTCATGGAAATTATAAATATAAGCTGTTTTATTAATAACCAGACATTAACAGCTTATACAAAATCCACCAACAATTGTTGAAATATTTAATAAAAATACCTCATGTATAGTCTCCGTTATAAAGGCACACGCCTTCCGCCGGCTCCTGATTAAATTTGAAACCGTAAAAAATCATGGGTTAAACGATACTTGATACACTCAGCTCCCTTATTAAAACCCTTGTTACAGCATAATATGGAGTCATCATCTTTTAGAATGAACAACATTTTGTTTCCCTAAAAGTTAGACTTATAAATCTCTATTATTAAGTAGGAATAATTAAAATAATCCACTTCCCGCTATTTTAAAGGAATTCGCAATATCTTTACCTAATATAATCTACTCCTTCAGATGTTTTACCGCGATCTTTTTACTGACGTAATCAAATATTAAAACCATTTAAAAGTTTTTTTTATAATTTCATAACTTGATCGTACATTGCTGCAGGGTGACGTTAGTTAAAAAACAAACCAGCTTTTACGCGTGACATGAACTTCTCGGCTGGAAATAATTTATCGCGCACACTCGACACTGACGTCGCATTTATTGCTCTCAGCCTCGCGAAATCTGTTCAACAAAATTTGTGTTTCACCCACAAATATATTTATGTTGTTATTAACGCTCTATCATATCATTATTTGTTCACTGGATCGGAAAAAGCGTAATAAACTATCGATTTGTAACACAAATAGTGTTCTGTTATTAGTTGTATGTGTAATTTATATCAAACTTATTGAAATGGAAAAACCACGTTTATCGTATATTAAATTATAAAAGTAATGTAGAAAAAATGTATTTGGATTTTTTTAAAACTCTTTAGAACAATGTATATAAAGTTATTTCATAAACTATTTGGTCTGTTTTTATTGAAGGTTGTTATATTTATAAGTATTAAAATTTCACGTCAAGTGTTAAGAAGTTTAAATTGAAATGCCAATGAAATGTTTTCCATCTAATAAAACATATTATCTTAACATTACAAACCACACTAGAATGCTCTTTGTGTGCGACCTGACAACATCACTATTAACAAAGATACAAAGCCAAAATCGAATCAAATATTTACCTTGTGTGGGATCAATCGACTGAAACTAAGCGAGAGAATTTAGTGCGGCTAAACGGCTAAATTAGATCATTGAACTGAAAATACGTTAATTATACGGTATATTATTCATGTCCTTATCCATTCAGCAGTCCATTTTAACACCCAAAAAGCTGAAAAACGAATATATATTTTTTTAATTTCGAGTGCATATTACATTCTATATTTTGCATGGTGTGGCTGGAAAATTAAGTTCAATTAACGAAAACATATTTAGTTAAAATTCATTGCTTTTTTAACCACTGAATATTTTTGCTTAAAAATATCTATAAATATGTTAAGCTTATTAAATTCGAAATAAATAAAGAATATAAACTAAACCGATTCGGGTAGGGAATCGAACCCCCTACTTCTAGGAAACCGTCACGTTGCTCAACCAATTGAGATACAGTAGCTCAAAGCTATTTTACATTCTATACGTATTTAAAAAATAATTGAATATTTTACTACGTTATAAATTATAGGCAATGATTGTAACTCACAGAAAATATAACTGTTATTTCACAATGAATATTAATTATTATAGATTGATTGGAATAGCGGTTTTTGCAATTGGCGGATCCAGTGATGAACAATCGATATTTGGCTTAATTGTGTCCAGGTTTTAAATAAGCTGTAGTTCCATAAAGAATAGGTGGCTACCGTGATACCAGTGGTAAGTATATATTTTGTATACAAATTTATTACTTGCAAAAATAAAACGTCTCTAAGTGTTGCTGAATCCCGTGAATATATCTATCATGCGTTATTTTGGTGTAAGAAAACAAATTGATCCTGACACAAGGTTAATGAGATAATGAGATTTATTAACGCTAATAGCTGTCAGCCCAAATGGACTGAGACGTACTTAATGCCTATTCCCATTACTACTAGCCGTCAAATTGAATGGGGTGTTGAGGTGAGAGGGCACTTATACCGGAGAATTCAATTAGACTTACCATACTATAGTTAGACCAATCAAATGATTAGTTGAATTATTGTATCTAGTTACTTTATGTTAATATATATCTGTTATAAATTGGTTTTATGTCTGCATATCCTGTGTAGATAACAATATATGTTTCCGATAATTTGTCGGATGTGATCTATTCGTGAAAACAAGCTTGCAGATAATCACTTTTGTATTGGTCGACTGGCTATGGATTGGGTCCTGGTACTTGGAATAACTATCTTCTATGAGATGAATATAATAGGAGTAGTATTTTCTTATTATATTGTAACAAGTCTAAAGCCTCAAAGTAATATATTTTTTATAATATGTATAAAATAAGTATGTATGTAAGTATGTACACTGTATAAATTAAATTATCAATGATTTAATAGCATTATTTTAAGAAGTGAAACTTAACATAAAATCAAAAGTGTAAGATAAAAGATGGAATGGAATGGAAATTCGTTAAAATAGTTTTCCCGACAAAGCTAAGAATATCATCAGTAGAAATAAAAGACTATTTACAAATAGCAATTAGTGTCGAGTGTCCTTTGAGATGAGCCCAAGATCCAAGTAAATGCCATTACGAATGCAGCCGACGCTATCTACAAATAGACTAAAGCCTGCTTTATAGATACTGGAGAACTGGTAAATGTTTTATTTACAACAATTACATCTTTCATACTCTTTTTAATTAAATTAAACAGAGAGTTTATTAATAATAATATCCTTAGTATAATCAAAAACACTAATAAATTTAACCATATTAGAGTTTCAAATATTTTATTAATAACAAATTATAAATATATGGATTATTATCATGTTAGTATCTAGCGTTACTTAAATAATAGTGGTAAATTTATCAACTCTTTGAGTAGATTCTATTTACAAATGAATGACCCTTCGATCGATCTTGTCATGTTATAACAGAGTAACTGCCTTTGATCAGGCTATACTCAGCATTGTAATTTGCAAATCCGTTCCTATTCAAAGCTGTTCCACCCTTCCCTAGATAATAGATTAAAATTTTATATCTGTAACTTGCTGCATAACAACTTACCTATTATCGTAGCAACTATACTTTAATAAACTTATAATATATATTTTATTTACTTAAGGAAGAACAGGTGTGCTATAATTATGTCGGTTTGTATAAAATTATGCGCGAGCTTAAGGAGTTGTACAGTATATGTCGTAAATAGGCACTATGACGTCACTATCACGTTGTCACAAAAGTTTATTTGACAGCGCCTTAATTAAACCGCGCTGGAACGCTAGAATGTAATTAAAAACTAATTAGATATGCAAATTTAACTCAATTATAGCTAAACATAATAATTTTCATACCTTTATGCTACTGGAAGTAAATTAATCTGTGTTTGCTAAATATATTGTATTTTAATACTTTAGTGTGTAAACTAATCTGTAATAGTATTACGTTTATATACTTTGCAATATAGGATAGTTATTTGTTTAAATAAGCTTTAACATACGAATTAAGAATTGTTTTATTTAAACTTTTTATAGCGTAATATTACTTTTATAGATATGAAATGTACTCCAAGATGAAATTTATGTTATCGATAAAACGTAATAGCTCTTTTAAAAACTTTCACTAAAAGTAAGATGGAGGGGATTTCTTTAATCATATTTATCTAAAACATGGTTTTTAACTTAAATTAAATTTTAAACCGCAAGTATTTCTAGAACAACAACAGGAAAATTGGTCGGGCGGCTATACAATGTAATCCTTTCCAACGATTTAGAAATTTAAATGAAGGGACCGGTCCGTAATTTTAATATTTCACCGTAGCAGTGTGTGTGAGTGAATTAATTATGTAAATTAGTTTGTGGGACATAGAAAATTAGCGAAAATTACAAGGGTAATTATACAAATGCATCTGGCTCAAATTTTCCTACATATGTATTATGATCAAAACAGTAAAAAAAGAGTTAATCCAATTTGTTCTTTGCGATCTGAAACAAGCCAATAATCATGAATTTGTGTGAAATTCGTTAAATATGTTAATAGTTAAATAAAACAATATACACATTTATATAGTGATATATATTATATAAATAAACTATGTATATATAAAAACAAGGAACCATTTTGTCATGTTTTGATATAGCGTGGATATCTCTTCAACATAATTGTGTATTGGGTAACAAATTATTAAATTATATCCATTGTAGATAGAAATTTCGTTGTACCAGATTACACTGGAGCCAAGTTTCATAAGCCCCGCGCTATCTGAGCACGTTTCTAAGTTCGAATTCTACAAACGGTTCACAATAAATATTCCTTTGGGCAGAGTCGATTTGCATCTGTATTACAGACAAGAGCAGTTACTCCGGACTGTTAGCGGTGACGCAGAAATAGATCACTGGAATGATCATGACAAATCTATTTCCTGGATTATAAAAGATTTAATGAACGTTACAATTTTTCTGAACCACATCTTACATATTCAATATAAAAATATAAATGATATACATATTTGAATATGGTAAAAAATAAAGATTTTAATATTTAAGTAAAAAATCTAGGTATCTTTAACAATTTTATCCAATAAATTCCCTTATTCCCCAGACACAACTTTTGTTTATTATAGTCATAAGCATTTATCTGTCCTAAGAGGTCCTTTAAACATTAAATTGGCATACAACTCCCGAGTCGAATATAAAAGGCAGTCAAAATTAGTCTCATTGAGGACATTAACATTTTTATTTTCATATACCATTTCCAGGTGAAGAAATTCCTTTCATAAACTTTCTCGCGAACAGAGACTATACTGAAATTCTTTGAGACTTGACTCAGTATACTAAGACTTTAGCTTTAAGTGCATTTACTTAAGATAAATATAGTTCTTGTAACTCGTAGCCTTATCTTATGGGATATGTTAAAGTAAAATAAAACAAAATTCTCGTAACGAAATCGAAATTAAGTATAAAATCTTGTGTTAAATAAGTTTTATAAAAAAATAATAACATTTAATTCGTTTAATAAAGAACGAATACCTAATGCAATTTATTGTTTACAACGCTAACGAGATATCCGTAACAGTTAGACAAAAGCCTCGTCAAAAAGTTTTAATGACTGTTCCATTTTTTGTAAAATAAAGGTAAAAGCGATTGAAAACAACTCGCAAAGTGCTCATACCTGCCCTTGCTACCATTTTGCTGAACAGCTTCCAACCTACAACTTGGGGTTTGTAATTATTGTGGCTTATATTTTGTAGGTCGTGCTAATGTGGTCTTTTGTTTGTCTTGCGTAAAAACATTTTTCTTTTTGTGAACATTAAAACACAGCCATTTAAAAAGAAACACAATACAAGCTGGTATTGTAATTTAACTTTGTGGGCACTAAGCAAGAAAATATTTTCTCACTTTCTCACTTAAGCATATATTTTTAAACATAATATATAATTTAATTTAAACATCTTTACCGGTCAACATATAAATATTATACATACAAGTGCTATAGAATATTTTAAAACGTTTGTTGATTGTAGTAGAATTCGATAGGTGACAATGTAGCCAGGCTTATATTCTTTATTTCTGGACCAGAATCATCACAATATATGTCGGTTATGTGGCAAAATAGGGAAATAAAAAAAAATCTTTCCAATACGTGAAGTTGTAGTCAAGTGAGCGAGTCATTAAAAAATGAAGAAGTAAAACATAATTATAGCTAAACATAATAATTTTCATACCTTTATGCTACTGGAAGTAAATTAATCTGTGTTTGCTAAATATATTGTATTTTAATACTTTAGTGTGTAAACTAATCTGTAATAGTATTACGTTTATATACTTTGCAATATAGGATAGTTATTTGTTTAAATAAGCTTTAACATACGAATTAAGAATTGTTTTATTTAAACTTTTTATAGCGTAATATTACTTTTATAGATATGAAATGTACTCCAAGATGAAATTTATGTTATCGATAAAACGTAATAGCTCTTTTAAAAACTTTCACTAAAAGTAAGATGGAGGGGATTTCTTTAATCATATTTATCTAAAACATGGTTTTTAACTTAAATTAAATTTTAAACCGCAAGTATTTCTAGAACAACAACAGGAAAATTGGTCGGGCGGCTATACAATGTAATCCTTTCCAACGATTTAGAAATTTAAATGAAGGGACCGGTCCGTAATTTTAATATTTCACCGTAGCAGTGTGTGTGAGTGAATTAATTATGTAAATTAGTTTGTGGGACATAGAAAATTAGCGAAAATTACAAGGGTAATTATACAAATGCATCTGGCTCAAATTTTCCTACATATGTATTATGATCAAAACAGTAAAAAAAGAGTTAATCCAATTTGTTCTTTGCGATCTGAAACAAGCCAATAATCATGAATTTGTGTGAAATTCGTTAAATATGTTAATAGTTAAATAAAACAATATACACATTTATATAGTGATATATATTATATAAATAAACTATGTATATATAAAAACAAGGAACCATTTTGTCATGTTTTGATATAGCGTGGATATCTCTTCAACATAATTGTGTATTGGGTAACAAATTATTAAATTATATCCATTGTAGATAGAAATTTCGTTGTACCAGATTACACTGGAGCCAAGTTTCATAAGCCCCGCGCTATCTGAGCACGTTTCTAAGTTCGAATTCTACAAACGGTTCACAATAAATATTCCTTTGGGCAGAGTCGATTTGCATCTGTATTACAGACAAGAGCAGTTACTCCGGACTGTTAGCGGTGACGCAGAAATAGATCACTGGAATGATCATGACAAATCTATTTCCTGGATTATAAAAGATTTAATGAACGTTACAATTTTTCTGAACCACATCTTACATATTCAATATAAAAATATAAATGATATACATATTTGAATATGGTAAAAAATAAAGATTTTAATATTTAAGTAAAAAATCTAGGTATCTTTAACAATTTTATCCAATAAATTCCCTTATTCCCCAGACACAACTTTTGTTTATTATAGTCATAAGCATTTATCTGTCCTAAGAGGTCCTTTAAACATTAAATTGGCATACAACTCCCGAGTCGAATATAAAAGGCAGTCAAAATTAGTCTCATTGAGGACATTAACATTTTTATTTTCATATACCATTTCCAGGTGAAGAAATTCCTTTCATAAACTTTCTCGCGAACAGAGACTATACTGAAATTCTTTGAGACTTGACTCAGTATACTAAGACTTTAGCTTTAAGTGCATTTACTTAAGATAAATATAGTTCTTGTAACTCGTAGCCTTATCTTATGGGATATGTAAAAATAAAGTAATACAAAATTCTCATAACGGAATCGAAATTAAGTATAAAATCTTGTGTTTTATAAAAAAATAATAACATTTAATTCGTTTAATAAAGAACGAATACCTAATGCAATTTATTGTTTACAACGCTAACGAGATATCCGTAACAGTTAGACAAAAGCCTCGTCAAAAAGTTTTAATGACTGTTCCATTTTTTGTAAAATAAAGGTAAAAGCGATTGAAAACAACTCGCAAAGTGCTCATACCTGCCCTTGCTACCATTTTGCTGAACAGCTTCCAACCTACAACTTGGGGTTTGTAATTATTGTGGCTTATATTTTGTAGGTCGTGCTAATGTGGTCTTTTGTTTGTCTTGCGTAAAAACATTTTTCTTTTTGTGAACATTAAAACACAGCCATTTAAAAAGAAACACAATACAAGCTGGTATTGTAATTTAACTTTGTGGGCACTAAGCAAGAAAATATTTTCTCACTTTCTCACTTATGCATATATTTTTAAACATAATATATATAATTACTTTTAAACATCTTTACCGGTCAACATATAAATATGATACAAACAAGTGCTATAGAATATTTTAAAACGTTTGTTGATTGTAGTAGACTTCGATAGGTGACAATGTAGCCAGGCTATAAGGATATTCTTTATTTCTGGACCAGAATCATCGCAATATATATCGGTTATGTGGCAAAATAGGGAAATAAAAAAAAATCTTTCCAATACGTGAAGTTGTAGTCAAGTGAGCGAAAAGTCGCTTTTTTCTGTAGCTTCGGTTGCATTAAAAAATGAAGAAGTAAAAAACTAATTCCTATGTGTCCTTGCTTTTGATCGTTATTTTCTCGTATACCTTACATTACGACGGAGTTGGCCATAGGATATAAGGGATAGGGCATGCAGTTAGGATGGACATTGCGGAAGCCTTCGAACGTGTATGGCACTAGGCGCTCCGTTCAAAGATACCTTGTTATGGGCTTTCCAGGTTCTATTATAAAATAATAATATAGGTGGATTACCAGATTTTTTACTGGGCAGACCGTAAAAATCATCCTTGATGATGTTAGTTCAGACTCTAGTGTTCCCCAATGCTAGTTGTTATTTTTAACATTTTTCTTTCTAATATCAAAGGTATATTGGATATCCATCCAGTGGTATTTACATTTACATACATCCAGGTACACAAACGCTTACCCATATATTATCTGTAGGATTGTTTGTCCGAGCGGTTTCGCTAGCAAAATTTAGTGTAATAAATATTTTTAACGTTTATACATAAGTTTTATTTTATACCAGTCTATGGAAGTTAAGAAGATTAATTTTAATTGTAGTTTTGGAAAAGATTTAATGTAGATTTGTATGCAATTCGCTTTCGGAATTTCGTAAACGTCTAACTTCTATAAGATGTAGTGTACAACTACTACCTGTATATTGCGAGGAAACTGAGATATATTGCAAATTGTTTTATCTTACTGTATTAGAGTTAGGCTAAATTGTATTTATTTATGTTCTATACCATGCAGTAGCAGTGTGATAATATTGCGGTAATAAAAAAAATCATGCATATAATATTAAACATATTCTAATGTTTTATTGAAGAACAAGTGTTATGTAAAATACATTTTCTATAACTACAACTTAGTTATGATAATTTGTTGGAAAATGAAGTATTTCATTTTTCCTTGTCCGCTTCAATTGCTGGGAGAGTGAAAAGTTGTAGATAAACGGTAATTCAATGTGAATCTTCGAAAATGGTTTTCTGGAAGAGGTTTCTTGAAAAATTGTTTAGTTAAAATTATAATAATCATCTCCTTACCAAAATGTATGCAATGGCAGATACAAATTTTCCAATATTAACTCCATAAATACAAAATATATTTTATAAAGCAATGGCAATGACAAAGATATTGTAACAACGTTTATTATACAAGATAACTTTAGTTCTTTTTTAAACATTTTTATTCATTTACCTACTTTCATGACGCTTCCAAAAACTTTTCATTTCGCAACGATAAGCTATCACTCCATAGCGTACTGAATTTTTAAAGAACTTAGCTCACGATGCTTTCAACAAGTTTGGCGGAACCCTTCTTACCTCGATTTACATAACACGCGTAATACGGAGTAACTTTGGTTTTCCCGACTGACTTCGTGGTATCACAGAGGAATTCCAAATTTATTCGTTTGAATTTAAATTTTTGTTCTTTTGCAAGTTATTTTCTTTGAAAGTATATTAAACGTTAAAAATATTTCTGTTGATCAATGTCAATGAACGTAAATATACAATTTTATTCTAAAGAACCCTTATTGAGATAGTGCTAGCAATTTACTTTTAATTTATATTCTCATTTAAATTAAACATTTTCATTTAAGTACTTTCTTTAAAGCCCACATGTGATACAAAATATAAAAAAAACGTATACAAAATTGTATTTCTGACTCCTGATAGAACAATATTCTTGTCCAATATAAAGAAATCATTAATATTTATAAAGCGTCTCTAGTATCAGAACGTTGAAACTCAATGGTTTGTAACAAACGAGTTCGGTCAAGCGTAAACTGCACCCACCACAAGTCCGGAGATAGCAAATGACAGACCAATTTCATCTTAAGTACACCAAGATTTATTACAACTTATTACTTAATTTGATTTTGTTTGTTTAGTATTTTGTTAGGTACGTTTTATGTTTACAATTCTATTCAAAGACGAAGAATAATTTAGTTTATCTTAAACAAAGCATCACGCTTCTGATACACTAATAAACTCGGAGTAAAGGTTCAACTTAATTTGGAAAATAGGACATCAAAAGCTAGAATTGTACGGATTATTACTCTGAAACCATCATGAATAGACCCAATCGACATTCAAAGATACACTTGCATCTGATATAATCTGAATAGTGAATAGAAATCGCCTTCAGTATCTCCTGCCGGAGTGGATTGGACGTATTATCAATGCAAATGATTGTTTTGTAGTTCGCATTCATTTGTATTGGAACAATTTTATTCTAATTATTCAGTGGATTAGTTTCTTTTTGGCTATGCTAATGAACAAATAATTCTGTGATTTATGCATTGAATTTAGTTATTCAAACATTTATGCACAATATACATAATGTATTACGAAGAAATATAAGATATTTCCAGTCATAATACATTCATCATATTATATATTATTACGATAATTAAAAATCCACATGTATTAAATAATTATATAACGTGCTTCAAAAACAGACAGTTTTATTTTGGAATTTTGAATTCTTTTCAAATGAAAAATAAAATGGCCTATAAAACGAATACTTCGAGTATCCGTTTTATAAAAATATCATCAATAAGTCAACATATAAAAGCTGATCTGGCATTCATATTAGTTGTAATGTATCGAAAATTATATAAATAATACTACGATATCCTCGTAGGACCCGAGTTCATGGTCGCCTCTGTTTGATTATAGTCTGAAAAGGAAAAGTAAAATATAAAGAGTTCATTAGTTTGACGGTACTTATGCCATCAAATACATTTTAGAATGAGAGTGAATCGCGCGAAAAAATACTATTTTTAACTCTTAATATTACAATGATAGGTAGGTAGCCAACATTTTTACATATTAATAATCATAATGTGTTTTACTTATATTGTGTAATATTAAAAATAACTTCATTAAAATTCGATATTAATTTATTTAATAACGGAACTTTACCTACATGCAAATGCTTACTATTTGTACAGGTTACTATTATATACTATATTGTGTTTTTTGAGTGTATTTATAACAGATAATTTACGATCTTTCTAATCAGATTTCGAAAACAATTTCACATATACTTATTGTGGACGTTTGGAACTGAGATAAATTACATATATAATGATAATGTACATATTATCCTGATAAAATTAAAGTGCTTTTCATTGAGACCAAATTTGCAAGTTAAAGCTACAAAAAACGGTTGAGTGAAAGCGTTTCTTATAAACTCTACCCTCGGTCCTGTCTAATTCAGGCATAAGGAGTCGTAGGCATTAGCTAATTCTGTAAGACGGAATACATGTCATACAATTAAAATGTATATGAATACTTGATATTCTAATTATATAATAAATTCCTGTATCCATGTTTTGCTACGTATTCTATTGTAACTGGCGTGAGAATTTAAACATTTGTTCAAAGGCATGAAGAAATGACGGGACGACTTTCTAACTACCTTTATATCAATATTAAATATGAAATATCTATGAATAGTAGAAGTAATTGACACTAAGTATCGAAACGGTGTCGCTGTGTATCTATGGGTTTAATAATTGATGGTCTTTGTATTATTGATCGAGGTATTTCCTCTTACATCGAAGACTGATGACTATTGTTGGAATGCTTCTGTATTAGCTTCGAATGATGATGAAACGTTGTTCTCAGTTGTAGTTTAATATTAGATATCCGTTGTTTGTAATCTATTATTATTATAGTTTGACCCTCGCTTTATTATTTATTAATTATTATATCATTCAGAAAAATAATTGAACATTCTCAGAATGTATTTTTATCTCATATATAATCATAAAATGTATGTTTATATCATATCACTATTTAATTCTTCTTCTCTCAAAGGTTGATGAAGTTATGATAGCATGTTATCATTTTGTGTACAATCGTGTAGACACGATTTAGACGTGACCGACGTGTGTATCAGTTTAGTGGATGGAACCTTTAGTTAGGTATTATTCTTAACTAATTCACGAAAAGCATTTTATAAACGGATAAATACCTAAGTATTTGTAAAATAATATTATAATAATATTAATTCTCATCTGTAGTTCTATAAATAAAAACTCTTAAAATGCTTTTGATGTTTGCTCAGGACAATTTAAATATGACATTAGTTAAAAAGTTTTGTGAAAGCCATTAAAGATATATTTATAATACTATTCCCGAGTAGTTCAAGTATTTTATTGTTTTCATAAAATCTTTATTCTATATTGAATAGGTTGTTACCCTTGATTTTTCAAAAATACTTTTATCGCTTGGCAACGACAATAGATATATAAAATAAATTTAAATGTTGTAGAAAATTGAACCTGCAAGTAAAATAGCTCACTAATTAGAAGGAACAGTGGAGTCCTGCGATTCAATTTAGCTAAATGCACTCGACGGACGCACGCCCGGACGTGTTGAGTGCAAAATGGATCCTAATGAAGACGTGTTATGGCGGAAATGTGAAAATTTTAAATATAACCATTTATGCACTAACATTGCTTTTAGAAGATGTGAATGTGATAGGTAATTTTAAGTTTTATGGTTTTTACAAAACTAATATGTACTAACTTTGTAACAAGTATAATAAAAACTGAAGTAGTATACCAATGTGATCCACTTGATAATGTCAATGATTATTTTCTCATTAAAACACGGTAAACGCATACGACAAAGTATATTTACAAAAACGATTACGTTAAATAAAAGTGCCTCGAAACGCAATTCCTGTTTTGCAATTGTACGGATTTAATGGTACATTTTCGAATGTCCAAACGCACTCTTTTACCGTAAATGCCGTATGTAAATTACAATGAATGTTTCGTGGAATTAACTGATTTGTTGTGGATTTATTCGCACCACATTTCGTATTCCGAAATATACTAGAACGCGTCTTTTTCGTCCCGTTCAAATCTAAACTGAGCTTAGCAAATTTTTAACGACCGTTTATAAGCTTCGTTTAGTTGTTTCGTGTTTAGTTCGTTGTTTTCAAATTTTTAAACTATTGAATCAGTTAGGATGCTGTAGTCTTGTAAGTGACCTAAAAATTTATATAGGTAATAATTTATTTCTACATATAACAAAAAGTAAATTCATTCTATTTTAAAATGTGTAAAGGCATGATTTGAAATAAAAATAAAAAGTCATTTTAAGAACAATAGCTACATGATAAAGGGCAAATTTAGACTCATTTCTAGAAACATGAAATTCTCAATAAAATATTTTACATGAAAAAACAAATCTTTATTGTCCATCAAACAAAAGCCTATACATAATAAAAAAATAATGTATTTCGTGAGGACGACTACCTTTTATTTTCAAATTTCAACATTTTGTAAAAGCAATTAGGAAAAGCCATAAAAATACCGTCGTAGGCAGCAGTAAATTCAAGAAATTGTTTCTTCATATTGAGTAATTAAAGAGATCTCCAAAATAACAATGAAATAGTTTGTGAATATTTTGAATTGTTTTATTTAATTTGGTATTCAAATATGCTAAAGAACCCTTTATTATTTTTTATAATTGCCTGATATCTAGAAAGTCATAGGATCACAATTATAAATAGATTGTCATTAGATTATATTTAAATCATCATAATGTATGACATAAACATAATATATGTGCGAAAATTTGAATGTTTGTTACTCAATCACGCCGAAACAATTGAACAGATTTTGATGAAACCAGGATAACACATAAGCTAAGACACCTAAACTTTTCCTCGACGTGGTTTTATCTGTGACATAATACTTAAGCGCGATTACATATATATTAAATGGCTCCTAGTCTCCGGCAGCTCTACTAGTACGATTTAGCGAAATCGGTATTATTTGGTAGCTAAATTAAATTGTCTAGGTAGCGAAACCGGTAGAGCGGTGTGAAGAACCACCGGCAGAGATCCAGCTACCAGAAACGATGACTGGATCTGGCAACTTATTACACTGGGATACTGGAAACCGACAAAAAAATACTAGCGTTTGAAGAAATAGTAAACAAGTTATGTTGGGACATTATTTGACTGTCCAAGTCTGTAGAACAGGAAAAGCCACTATTATCTAGAAGGCCGGTAACTTGTTTTACTACCAAGGGGGTGATAAAAGTAGTGGGTAGCCGTTGGATGCAGAACGCTAAAAATCAGATATTGAGAAGTCCTTGGGAGAAACATCGGGCGTCTTTAGGCTGATGATCATAATGGTATATATATATTTTGTAAGGTATCAAACACACCTTATTAAAAAAATCTAGTATCCAGATACTTTGTACTGGGCTGTGGGGACATAGAAATGAGTCTTTTGCCTTTTTAATATTTGTAGATTAACTATGTTATACAAGTGTTATGATATCATTCATGTATAAAAAATAAAAAAATAAAGTGGTCTGGTTTTTAAAAGTAAAACGTATTTTTACAGATTTTATCTGTTTATTTTGTTGTCTATGTAGGAATTAATATAAAACTATTATAAGGATTCTGATGAAAATTGATGTGGTGTCAGCCTATTATCTGAAGCAAGATATAGATTGGATAAGATTATCACGATGATATTTTTTTTACTTGACAAGTAATCTCAAAAAAAAAAATTGGGGCTATAATAATAATAACAATAAAATAAAAAATGATTTTTTTCTGTAGTAAAAGATGGCTTATAATTCGAGAAGATGTAGTGGCTGGGAGCGGATAAAATATGATACATAGAAATAGAAAAAAATACTCACTCGCCTAACACAGTTACAGATACTAAAAGAATTTGAATGGTCTTTATTTATAAAGCGGTGGTGGTGTAATTAACAATTATGGACAATCATTTCGATCTACAAAATTATTGGTTATAGTGCAGTGTGCAATTGGGCGGTAACCTCATCGAAGGACTGATAGTGGGCAACCAACACGCGATCCTTACATATGTCGACATAGTTTTCCACCTGCAAACACTGTCTTGCTATAATAATAATTGTGTGAGGTCAAATGTAGTGCATTTGACACACACAATTACAATTACAATATACACATAGACATTGTTTTATGTTCTACGTATACTGTAACATGTTGAGTTAAATGGTAGATGAGAATTAATTTTAAATTATGTTATATTTTAAATAAAAGAATGTTTTGAATTGTCTTTTGAATGATCTATGAATTAATTTTAAATTATTTTAAATTTTAAGTTATCTTTGTCATTGTATTGACATGTATGTGTTATTATATATTTAATGCTTTTATTATTTTATTGAAACTGTATGGCGAAGCAATACTGCTTGCCTTCGAGATTAATAACATTTTTATCTTGAAAAAGTTGGATCATAAAAAGGAACAGAGTGGTGAATTTAGCTCTATAATTAGAAATCAGGCTTCCAATGTTTTCGTTCTTTATTAATATTTTTTATTTGTCATTAAAAAACATTATTTTAAATTTGCTAAATAAAAAGCCACTTAAAAAGTCCTAGTGACGTTCCTCTGAATTTGTTGCTATTCGGTTTTTAATCAAAACCCTTATATATAAATTACATTTTGTACAGATTAGATTTGATGTTGTAAAAAGGAAAACAAATTTTAAAGCTTTACCTTTTATGTATTTATTTCTTGTCAAAGGATTTAATTACTACCATCTATTAATTGAAATTAAAATGCCACGTTATTCTTCAATAATCAGTTTTCCATAGTTGTGTAAAGATAACATGTGAATCTTCTATTTCAATGTACATATAGTGTATATACAGGAAAATAATATAAAACAAGCAACAATAAGTTTATGAGCGTCTGTCTGTTTAGTTTTTATAAACTACACAATGGATTTTAATCCGGTTTTCAATTTCATTCGAAGAAACTCGTCCAGAATGCTTATAGGTTTTTAATAAAATAACACAGAAAGTTAATATTTGATTATTGGATTTTCAGCGGCTTATATGTCAAAAGTCATATGTTGATGTAATGTATAAGAAAATTAATGTTTGAAAATATCTATAAACATATATAGCCATGTTTAGCTTATTTTAAATATAGAATGAAAAAGAAACCGATACGGGCAGAGACTCGAACCCGGGACTACTGGGAAACCGTCCCGTCGCTCTACCAACTGAGCTACCGTATCGCTGTCCGTCTCGGTGAATTAAGTGCCTAAAATATGTGATCGTCTTTATCGGGACGGTGGTGACATCTATTAGGTTTCTTCTTTCTTCTATATTTATATAAATTTTAAATAAGCTTAACATGGCTATACATGTTTATAGATATTTTCAAACATTAATTTCGGTAGTGGCATCTATCCAATGTTTATCTATATATTATCTGCAAAGTTAGAAACATTGGTTAGGATTTTAGAAAGAAACTATAGATATAAGAAATTATACATTCTATATTTATGTATAAGAAAATTGTGGGACTATCGTCTAGTAACTACTCGTACACACTGTAACTACAGGAAAGCCTGTAATGGTATATTATGTCTATCGCCTAAGATCGACTTACAATAACCATTTTCTTCTTTTACAACATCATAAAAAACCATAGGTTGTTTGCGAGCAATTTTTAAGAATACTGTATTGTTCTTTATTCAGTTAAGTAAATTGTATGGCTACCTTAAGCATTAAATGTATTAGAAAATTTGGAAGTCAGAAAATAGGTGTTATTCTAACTAAATATACCACAGCTGATATTAAAAACATTGTATAAAATATTATTAAAATAATCGAAAACATTATTTAATTTTATTTAGTTTTCTTGCACCCTTCACAGAAAAGACGTTGATAAGATCAAGAAATAAATATTAAATATGGAAAAAAAATAAACAATAAAACAATTTTGATTTTAACATCCGACTAAGAGAAGTTAAATATTTCGTAAGCACTCCCAGAAAATGAATACAAAGCGTATAAAGAACCCAATTGCGCTTTTTAAAGTTAAATAAAACTGCCGATCAGCTGAACTATAAAATATTTTTAACAATAATGTACACAATGTAACCAACAGTCTGCACAATAAAACGATGAGTATCACTTTAAACAGTAATGCCGTATTAAGTCAATTAAGGCTTGAAGCTTGCTTACTGCCTACATATTGATTTTATTGTCGATTTAATGGAGCAATGTGACCTCGTTCCCGGTCGTTTCGGACGTTATTTTAAACGAAGTTTTTTGTTAATCTCAATGCAAATTATTTATTTTTCAGGTTAAGAATAGGTGCATAAATAAATATGTTATTTTTATATGAGTAATAATGCATACAATGCATTGAACAAGTACAAAGTTTCTATGTCGGGACAAACATCTGCTCTAATATTCTCATTGCTGACATCTTTTGAATATTTTGCTTCTAGATCTCTGTTCACAAAGCATGGATTTATATAGTAGGGTATTATTATATAGTCTGAGATTTTTACAATATAATAATAATAATAATAATATCAGGACAAATTACACACATTGCTCTAACCCCTAAGTAAGCAAATTATTTGCTTGTGTTAAGGGTGTTAGACAACGATACAAAGACATAGAAATACACATATAAATACTGAGAATATATTTAATAAACGACCAAACCTAGAAACACAGACATCTATGCTTATCACATAAATGCCTCCGCCGGGAATCGAACCCGAGCCCCATTGCGCCGTGCGCAGACGCCTAACTTGACACGTTAGGCGTCTGCGCTAACCACTCGACCAACGGGGCGGCCAATATATTGTAAATATATAAATAACAAAATTGAAACACAGTAAGAACTTCTAATTAATCATCATTCAGAATGCAGATAAATCTTTTGAAAATTTTAAAAACAATTTGAGAATATATTACATAAAAGCATTTGGCAAACCAAAACAGATGTCTTTTAAATTATTAGTTTTTTAATTATACTTTTCAACGATAAATATATAACTCATATAACAAGTATTTATTAAAATAAATAGTATTGGATTCATTAAAAAGCTTTTAGAGACAATCATAATAGAAAACATTATATTGTAGGATCTTCTAAGTGACCACTTACAAGTCTAAGTACTATAAAGCTTGAATGATATATCATTTGTTTAGAAAGTTAAATAGGTTTTAGCAAATATTATATCGAAATATATTCAATGCAATTAACTTGAAAATATTTGTAAATGGTCAAAGTATTTAATTTACTCTAAATAAATATGAGATTTTGCCAAACGTTTTGTACACATTTTCATTCTTGACATCATAATATTTGCAAAGTTTTATAAGAATTAGCTTGGTATTTATTATAGGTGGGCGTAAGAAATATAAATAAATATACAAAACTAATATTATTTATACATAATGTATAGAAAATGTGCCTGTGTTGCTCGAAATAAAGTCTTATTATTATTATTAGAATATATATATATTCTTATAATTATTCAAAATTTATGCATTTATCACTTTGATAAATGGAACGACACAAGATCTTACAAGTTTTTAAAGTTTCTCTAACAATTTTTAACCTCTTTTAGCAACAGATTTTTTGGGCCATCAACCGAATCGTCTATTGTTGCACCCTTCAAATTAAGAAAGTAAAATTTTATTATAATCGAAGGGTTTATTTACACTTTATTATATATATGGTAAAATGATATTCATGGTAAAAAAAAAACAGTAATATAGAAAAGAAGCGAAAATTTAGACTATAATAGTAATATATATAACAAAATATTATACATATATCTCCCCACTACACTTATACATTACAATACAATAATTACATAACATACAAAATACAATACAATACAATACAAATATATATAACATATTGCTGATTGAAAATTGTCAATTGATAATAACAAAAATAATGAGTTAACATGTTAACAAGCAAACCAATTTAACATATAATTCCCAGAATATATTGAACAATACTTGTATGGATTTTATATTTTGATCATTGTGGCCTAAAATTATACCTACATTAAAATTGTGGTTTAATATCACAAAAATCTTTAATTACTTTAGACAGAATAAATTTAACCACACATGTGGCTGTGGAGCCACAAAAGTACACCAACCATTTTTATTTTGTTATAACAAGAAATAAAAATCTGAGTTGAAAATACAGGTTAGTAGAAATAGAAGTTGCAGCATTCGATAACGGAATATAACAAACTGAAGAAACTGTTTTTACTGATGCATGATATGTAGTGAAACTCAGTCAAAAGGCTCAAAAGAGGTAAGACAGCAAAGTGAAATCCAAAATAGACCGGTCTTTGATCAGTCAAAGTACAGCAACCTTAAAATAAATAAAACATTGCAGACCAATTAGACAAAATACTTTTGGACGCATGCAAAATTCGTTCTTATGTACAAACGAGTTTCCTGTAAAAATCCTTACAAATTCGCTTGCTCGATTCACTTCTCCTAATTTAGCGTGAATCGCATTTCAGTCCGTCAGAGAGTTAAATAGAGGAAATTACAGGGTGGATAGGGTGCAGCAGTAATTAAGAAACTATTAAATAAGCTACCTTGCCTCTGCATAAAGGAGTTGAAATGGAATTGCAGTTGCTATCTGCAGCTTCATGTACAAAGATAGTGCACTTGATTATATTTTGTGGTCTCGATATTGTAACCATTTCTACCTGCGACTTAATTAATTCAGGTTGTATTATAACTAATGAAGATTAGAGCAAAATCTCACCTAAACTCTTATTTACTTCAAAGTATCATTCTCTAAATTTTAGAACTTAAGATGTTGCCTAAACATATAATAATATAAAATTAACAATTCCAAAATATTAGCTCATTATTATTAATTGAACTTAGACATTAAAAAACTAAAAGAAAATATGTTATTAAATCATAATACGATTATAAATATAAGTTTCTTTAATCTTTAAGTTAATAATAAAATAAGGAATCTTGAACTTACCATTTGATGAAATCTAACTGCACAATATTAAATATTTTTAATATTGTCAGTCAGTGAATGTAAAAGATAATTTTCAATAAAAAATATATATTTGCAATGTTATCATTTTACACTGGTGATAAACAAAGATAAAAATATATAAAATAAAAAAATATGATCACATATCCACGAACATATAAATGAACTAACATTTACAAATCTTAATCAGTGTTTGCGGAGGTCTGAACTGTCACCGTCTGTATTTGTGTTTGCTACGTCCATCAATATTGCCTGAGAAATGTCAGCATTGCAAATTGCCTTAACCCACTAACATCGACTAACCGTAACCACTGGACCTGTACTTCATATGAGTGTACAGACTACCTTGTGGTTTATAACTTTCATTAATCTTAATAATAAATATCTACATGCGCTTCCTAATCTTCTATGTTTTACTCATTTTCTTTCATATTATCAGTTTATGAATGTGTGTTTTTTTTCATTTAGTTATAAAAAATGTCAGCATTTTCAATTGTGTTCTTATACATTTATAAATACTTTACATAATGTCTGAATTATGCATAGACTGTCATTTAGCATTCATGATCTCATTATTTTGGTCTCAATGCATAAAACAATATCTACTATTTTGATTTTTCTTATGTACTTACTGCAAAATGGCAATGTATCATTTTTCCATTATAACAATGAAGTTATATTTTGCTATTTAAACCGTTCGGATAAAGTGTACTTTACTTTGAAACCATAAATTTATATCATATAAACATATCGTTATCATCACAATCACGAAGAATAACTGCACTCGTGCTAGTTACAGAAAATGGTGTAAATACGTGAAAATCTAATTATAGTTTTAAACTACGTCTTGATAGTTAAATTTTACACGGATGTATTCGTATTAGTTTAATTTCCAATAAATTTATGATATTTTTACATTTTTTTAATATGATAGTTTTTTTTGTAGATGTTTGTCCATCAGTCACCTAAAAAAACTGGATAGATTCGCATAAATTTTACACACAGATAAACCATGGCCTGAAAAAGGACATAGGTTACTTTTTATCTCGAAAAAAATACAAAGTTCCCGTGGGAAAAACGCGCAGCAACCATTCGTCACAGGAGCGCTTTCACTGTCTAGTAATCTAGTCATTATTATTTTTTCGAGTGGAATACTTGAAAAAATACCTCTACAACCAAGTCTCCTTTTTTTCTAACGAAGCTACGTGTAAAAGCCTGTACTTCATAGACTTAATTATTTATTAATAAAAAGTTTCTAACTTTATGGCTCAATGATAAAGTATAGGTCATGCTAAAAGGTAAATTCATAACATACAATATAAATATTTTTTTGTACATTTTATATACACTTATATGTAATATTTTAATTTTATACTTTTTTAAATTGTTCATGCAACATGAAATGCAAATCGTTCTAAAATACTTATAGTAGCTCATAAACAATTGGTAAGAAGAAACTAACGAGTCAGGTCGCATGTATAGAAATGCTAAATTGGCACATTATTTGGCATTTTGATTTTATCGCGATGTTAAAAGAAGTTATGGCTTTATGCACCGGTACTAAAAGAACTATTATAATTTATGTAGTAGTAGCGAGTCACAAAACCAGGTAAGAGAAATCAAGTTTTTATTATTAAAATCTTTCTTTATATATTTTGTGGCAAATGGTTTTAAACTTTTAATATTATTATTATTATATAATATCCAGTATGTATGGTTAGTATGTATTGAAATAGAACATCTTATCCTCGATCTTATTTTTAATGTTACGATATTCATCTGTTATTCTGGGGTTCTGTATCTATAAAAATAGCTTAGCTAATGTTTATTATATTTATAAAAAAAAAATTGTGATGTTAGGCACAGTATCTGTAACTTTTTTTTGTAATAAGTTGTGTATGTTTTTTGTAATAAGTTGTCATTGGTTGTTATTTGTTTTCATTAAAGATAAAGAAAGATGCAATGGCTAAATCTGTCAAATTAATTAACTTAAAGTTACAGCGTAAAATTATAATAAATTATATATTGAGCTTAATAATCTCAAAGTTACAGTTGCCGTTACAACTATAATAAAATTTGGAAGGTCGAGATTTATCATTTTCCTAAGATTTTCTCTTAGATACCAACTAAATTTCATTACATGCGCAATCTAAACCCGCGGCTTCAGAATTAAATTTCAAAGTGGCACTCTCAAACGGATTACAGATGCGATTGAATTAGTTTCGAGATACTACCCTTTGTCAATAGGATATTTAAGCTGAGAGATGGTTTTGTATTAACTGTAAACAAAGTACTGCGTTCATTGTATTTTATCGATGTAGGTGATAGTTTTTTCTGTCAATTTGATGCAAAAAACATTAAAGCGAAATTCTTATTCATTTTATTTAAGTGATAGAATTTTTTTTATACATCTGTTCGCCTACAAAGAAGAAAATAAATTGTAAAGCTTCCAGCGTCCGGTTAAAATAGGGATCTCTAAAACCATTAGCCAAAACTTATACAGGTGAGGTACGTCAGCAGGGAACCTAAGGGCCGAAAGCCAATAAAACACACGCGCACTCTGTGACATGCTGATACTGTGCCATATATAACCTACGGGAATCCATAATGTGCGGTTCCCTTGCGACCTTACAACGTTCTGAAACACTGGAAGTGATATAATGAATATAAATTATTTATCTATCTAATTATGTTTTTAAAACAGTTTTAATATTGGTTGAAAGGTTGGAATATTATAATTCAGTAATGTAAATGTAAATTAGATTAATAATTTTGTTTCTTGAATTTAGATATTCATTTGCTTTACTTCTTTCACGTTAGTAATCAATTTCATAAAATTGTTTAGTGAAGTTTTGATGTTTTTTTACCAGAATATATATATTTATATATATATATATATATTTATTTATTATAACTATTGATCTATTATATGGTTATAAATATGCATATCCTAACATATGACTAAAGGTTCGATCTGAAGCCGTATCCAGAAAATTTAAGCCATATTCTCATTTGATCGGAAAAATTAATAAAATCGAAACGGTGTTCGCTATCAAATTAAGCTAATGTGCCTCCGTGCCATGCGTTAACCGTGTAATTAATATGCGTGGAAAAAATACCGTAATTCAATGTTACAGTTCATCCAAGTGGCTGCGTATTAATTTATGGAATTAATCTCTGATGTAAGTATATTTCAGATTTTTGATTACATTATGTTATGCTACAATATTTATAAATATATTAAAGCTGGAGGTGTTAAGTTTGACCATAAAGCAAATCTTAGGTAACCTGAAAAAGAATTTAATTACCCAATGACCAAGTCCTTGCTATTACTGCCTTATCGAACCAACAGTCTCTCATTTATACGATTAATTAACATCTGTTATCGACGTTTTTCTTCACTTACCCCTTAATGGACCCATGTTACGGGATGCTGGTTCAAGCGTTAAATTGAATTTGCTTGCCCATTTTCCTCGTTACTCGATAAGCTATTTTTATTTTGGTACATATTTAGAATTATTGGTAAGTTCAATCAGCTTTAGAATCATTTTAAAAGTGCTTTAATTAGCCGTGGAGGATAAATGCCAAAAAAAATCCATTGTTAACATTTTAAGGTTTTAAATATGTAGTAGATAAACATGGAAAGAAATAAGTCCTTGAGATACCTACACATATTTTGTATTTAGGCTTGTAATTATTTCTAATGGTGACTTCCAAAAATTAACTATAACTAAATATTAAACGACATTTAGCTTTGGAATTGTAGTTGTTTTTGTCCTGTTTATTCGGTGGCGGTGATGTCATAAAAGCATACTCGTCAAAGACTTTTGAGAAATTCAAATCAAGGTTTAGAAAAGTTTAACCTAAAAAATTAAGATACAATGATACTGTTTTGATATGAAACTATTTTCATTACAAACGCCTAAATCATTATTTCTTAAAAATATAGCGACTATTATGTCAAATGGATCAAAAGCCCCGGATGCTTTTAAAACTTTGTTCGCAATGGTTCATACAAAAAGTGTTTGTGTAATTTTCACACAACGTTAGTTAAGTGATTATGACGTAGTAATAATAGCTGCAAATACCCAATTTTCCAGGAACTACAATTTTCTTGGACCACCCACTTACGTGCAGTGATTCACGTTGATTGTACAGCTTTTAGCGTCACGCCATTTATTACACTTGTGAGCTAATATAAAACCATATAATATACATATACTACTATCTATCTTTTCTACTACTTGTTACGCCTTCATGAGCTATCTCTTTTATTCAAATAATAAACTGTCACTTAAAATCTATACATATTCATACGTTTTTACTATTATTATCGATTTTTTGAAATTCCCTCAAAAGATTGAGAGTTTTACGTGGTGGAAAACATCTAGAAGTTGATTCAGATAGTAAGTTGATATTATACCACATTTCATAAAAAAAATCCCCTAGCATTGCTGTATTGGCAATTGACAATTATGAAACAGTTCTTCTGTTTTCAAAGTACAATACAAAGTACCCAATATGTTGATGGAGACAGTACATCACTATATCGAATTTCATCTAGGTCCTTTCAGTAGTTTGCTCGTTATGTATGTAGAGACCAATGGATTTAGAAATATATATGAATGTAGATATTCTATTTTGCATTTTTTTTACATGTATAAATAAAAAACATTTCATATTTACATATTTACATAAATATAATGAAAGTATCTTTGAAGAAAAATACCTGGTTATTTAATGTTACTGAGTACATAATAATGGTTGGTTAGTATACTAGAGAAAATATTCCTGAGTTATGAAAATATTCCTCAGTCATACATAAGAGTGAAAGCGTTGGATTTATAAATTGAACACATTATTTCTAAGTTCTTTCTCTGTTATAACAAGCAGTGGGTCAAGAGTTTAATCGTTTGGAACATTTTACGAACGCAGTTCTCGCTCCCACCTCCTTTCATATAAAACAATATATAGAGAGCAGTTTAGAAACTTTTAGTTTTATACTTTATTATGATAGTTTTTTTGTAACAAATTATTACTTGGAAATGAAGTAAAATTTATTTAAAGCATGTGACATAATCTGTAAATGGAAAACAATGATATTATAAGATATTGATTTTTTAAACTAAATGATTGTCCAAAAATCTTTAAATTGAATCTTTGAGTATTATTTTGACAAGAAACATAAATTATCTGTTTACGTTTAGCACAAATATTAAACATTATGAGATAATTTATGTTTCTTGTCAAAATAAAACTAATCATTTTGGTAAGATTACCAAAATTATTAGTTTTATTTGGTCTTGGTTTTATCTGGTCTGTAAGACAAAAACCAATAATCATAAAATTAGGTTCGTGTAATCATTTTAGATATTAATAGATTTATATTTTCATTAGCATTAAAATATTGAATAATTTATGATCCTTTCTTTATACGAGGGGGTACGTAGGAATAGTATCAGATAGTACCGCTAAGGGTTTAAGGTCACGATTTATTTGCTCATTTACTTATTTTACGGGTCATAAACCTCTGTCTGTTATCAGTTATCGCATGATTGTTACTTGTCTTGGTAAAGTTTTCGTGACATATCCTAATCCGCTTTGAATTATATTTTCTGTTTTACGATTTTGGTTGACTGATGACAGTTTTTATTTATTTTAAGCATGGGATCTGTTGTTTTATTTTTCATGTAATATTTAAATTTAGCTAAAATTATACTCACTATCTATACTATTATAACAGAATGGAATAAAATGTTTAAAACTCATTAATGTTTGCAATTACTGATCTGATTTCCAAAACACATATTTGTATTTGATAATTTGATTTATTATTGAATAACGCGGAAGGTTATTAACATTTATTCTATTGTAACCCTGCAACCAGAAATGCCTTTTGAAAGACCTGCAAATATGAGAATAATATTCTTTGGTGGGACTAAAGCAAGTGTACATAATATACAAAAGCCAGTCCATTTATTTTTATTGAGTATAAGTCATTTCTAATGTAATCCTATAAAATGAACATACAAGATGTAACAGAGAGTTCTATCTGGCAAAGACTTTCTAGTACATCTTTAAATATTTATTTAACACAAATCTACACCACGTACACCGAGACAATAAAGAATGATTATGTATGTACTTATTTCTATTTCGTTCTTATACACTAGCCCTAACGGTTGCATTTAAGCTCTTAATGTGTTTGCAAAAATAATGAAAGCTTCGTAACACCTATTAACTACCGTTCTAACCCCATTAAGTTCGTCATGGTGTTGACTTACCCTTAAAGCAGTAATGAAAAGGTAATAGGGGCATAAAATGATTTTATTGTTAAGTTTAACATTTATTTTGATTATTTTTGATTTATAATCCATGGTGTTATTATAACATGTTATTCATGTTATAAAGTACGGTTCAATTTTTTTAAATTATAGTCATCTGAGAAACAGCCGTTAATCCTAAGCTAGCACGGGAGTAAGCCTTAGCCTTTTATAACAAGATAGAAGTTTTCATATTACTAATATTATTTTAATTATTAAATATTAGAATAAAATATAATTAAAGGATCAGCAAAAAAAATAGAACGTTGAAGAACATGATATATGAATATGATTATTTGAATTATTAATACAAAATATAGTCCAAAGGGATCAACATCTCTGTGGACAATCAACTCTTTGCGACTATCTAGCTAACCCATACATCAAGTACGTAAGTACTTATAATGACAACGTTAACAATAAAGTAAAAAAAAATAATTGACGAAAAAATAGTTTATCTTCAACAGCGCTAAATTGCATAATCCAAGTATCCGAAAAACGTCTATTTAAGTATCACTTTTAATGTGATATATGTTTAACTTATATAATAATAAAAAATAAATATAATATAATAATAAAATATATAGTAAAAATATATAAAATTTGTGTTGTCACTGTGCTACGCTACAAATAAATAGAGATTAAATTTAATGTAAGCAAAATTAAACCCTAAAAATACCAAATTCTCCCTGAGCGAAAACTTCAGAATTGCAATGTTCTAACAAGCTTGTTTTGCACGCGATGCTCTTAATTGATTTATAATTGCCACCGTTAGATTCTAAAAATTAAAATTTGGAAATTTTGTCCAATAAGAGTTTTATATCTTTTCTTATATTATGTACAATACAAGTATGTAAAATCTTGTATTTATGGATTTGTTTCTTGATTATAAGTGATTTTTTTATTTTAATTATATAGAATTTATTCCATTTAACCGCCCTGTTGGTCGAATGGTTAGCGCAGACGCCTAACGTGTCACGACGCAATGGGGCTCGGGTTCGATTCCCGGCGGAGACAGGCATTTATGTGATGAGCTAGATGTCTGTGTTTCTGGGTTTGGTCGCTTATTAAATATATATCCTCAGTATTTATATGTGTATTTCTATATATTTGTATCGTTGTCTAACACCCTTAATACAAGCAAAGAATTTGCTTACTTAGGGGTTAGATCAATGTGTGTAATTTGTCCTGATATTATTATATTATTATTATTATTATAACATTACATTCACAAAACTTAAATTTTAAAATTGAATAAAAATAAAGTAACAAATATGATGTTCTACAAAAAAACTATACAATTTTATTTTTTAAAGATGCCTTACTTGCAAACTTATATATCAGAGAGTAGGATAGCGCCATAAATTGAGACGGGTACGAGCAAGAGGTAAAAGGAATTAGGATCTGTTTCATATTTTCTCTTAAATGTGACGTCTAAAGTAGATTAGTGATGTAAAAGGGTGAATATATGGGCTCTTAGGGCTAACTGAAGTTTTGATAACGTTTAAATAGAGTACATATAACCCTTTTAGTTTTTTATTTCTTTTCGGGACATGCACTATTGTATTAAATTATTTACTACTGTTATTTATCACTTTCGTCTCAATAAATAACCATTCTAAAAACACGTGGCTAATGTAAATGATGTATTATCGTAATCCGAATGTGCTCATATTGTTCAAATTAATTGTTGATATCAGTTACAGATATATCATGGACAGCTCGCATAAAATTATTCACTTAATTACCAATATCGAATTGCAAATGAGTTTAATAAGCTTTTATTACATAGTTTGATTTGATATTAGACTTGTATAATATGTTATGTTAATATAATATTTTAAAATGAATTAGTGGTTCTATGCAAATATTTTAGACGAGTATATATTTGTTGTTAGGATATAAATGGACATTATGTACTAACTTTAAATCTTATAATAGAAGCTTTTATCGATTTTTTACAGGGTAAGACAGGAAAAGCAGATAAGTACATAAAAAATAAAGAAACTGGCAGTGGGGGCACTCTGGTGCAGAATCGAAGCGGTGGGACTTATATTTTTTTGAGACAAAAGTATTCCGTATCCTATTCTAGGAGATTTTAAAATCTGTAAAAACTCATATAGGATACAAAACTTTTTGATTGAAGGACAATAATCCAAATCCAAATAATATAAAATGTTCTTACGTTTATTATTATTAGAATACTAGGTAGTATCTACGACTTCGTCCATGCCTACCCCCTTACTGAATAATAAGCTATGTTTTATATTTCCTGTATTTTGATATGGTTAATAACTTATAACAATTACAAACTACAATAAAATCTGGAAGTTTGAGCACAAACGAGCAGATAAACAAAAATAAGTATCAAAAACGGGTAAAATAGGTTATATTACTAAAATCTAAATCATTATTTTTTTAAATAGATTTACAAATTACCTGCATGAATACCATCTTTACACTTTTATTATCTATATGGATCTGAAGAGGAAGAAAAATATACTTTGGTAATATTAGCCAATAAATACTATAATTTCTTCTGAATAGAGCATCAAGTTTAGCAAGGTCAGGTGCTTTAGTTTTAATGGACGGGGTGGGAGGAGGCTCATTTATTTTGGCTCTCAATTCGTGGTCAAATCAAATGCTGGACATCAATCTTGGTTGAATAGCTAATATATAATTGAGGTGTAATATATTTAAGTTTAACTGAATAGAAATACGAGTTACGGTAGTGAAATATTGTTATAGTGTGTTATTTTGTGTAACTATTAGGTTTTAGGTCACTGCTACACTCCCTAAATGAAAGATTAAACCGGTCGATTTGTATGGTTATTTGAGGTTATTTTTTATTATTTCAAAATAAAAGAATATGTACTTAACTATGTTTCATTATTATAGTATTTTTTATTAGGTGTCAATGGTAAAGACGATATATATTGGACGGTATATAAATATCTAATAGTTAAGTACCATTATCCGTTGATAGAAATATAGAAATTTCTTAAAGTTGCCTCCTATGGGAAATTCTCCTCCAGAAGAGACACATGATACATGGGGATGAATAGGTGGGAAATAAAGATCTGACTTTTTCGTTCGTCGTTTAAAACATAGCTATTATACTTAGTCTGGCCATAAATACTGTTATAATTAAAAGTACAAAAATATTACATTTGAATTTGGAATCTGTCATTTTTATATATGTGTTTTCTCATTTTGGCGGCAATATATTGTACAATATTTTGCGATATTAAAATGGAGTGGGGTGATAAAGACAACATAATCATTGTAATTGCATTACATAAAGTATGCTTTTATTGCATAAAAACTAACACACTGTAAAAGTAATAAATGTTATTTGCGATTTAAAAAATATCTTTTTCTTTGTTACAATATTTATGCCCAAACTAGGTAGATAGTTAACGCTGTATTAAACGGTGGTTCATGGCCAGCCTGCTTAAGTACATATAAATATGAGATAATTAAAATCAATTGATTATATCTAGGCTCTACCAGTTAACTTTATGAAAACAATTAAAATTTAATTCCGCTCTGTAAACAGCATTAGTTATGTAGTGTTAGTCATATTTATTTAAATATAATAATTTAAATGGTAAATACATTGGAATTTACATGTTGATTTAGTTCATAAGTTTCAACAGTAGCGCCACCTACACAATTAATTATGGAATGTTATTTAGTATTAGTACTGTTAAATGTTTTAATTAGAAGCATAGCATATTTTAACATAATGTTTAATCTTTTATTAATTATTAGAACTTATTATAAGGTATAAATAACATCATCTGTAAGTTGGTTATGAAATTGTAAATTACCCTCGCCTAAATATTATAGTGTTAAAATATTATAAAACGAGTTGTAAGGGTTGCTCTCGCGCATTCTATTATAAATGGTTGGATATTAAACATTGAAGTGCAAGTACTGTGTATTACTGAAACAAGTCTTAACAGTAGTTTAAGAAATCCTTTCTTTGTCAATTTACAGTTTAACTACAAACATGTTACAATTGTAGAAATACTTCATAACTCTATGCAGATTTTTATCAGAAACGCACGGGCAGAAAGAATATGATATTTAAAAGTATAAATAAAACCAAAT
Organism: Napeogenes sylphis; assembly: GCA_959347405.1. Taxonomy (NCBI): domain Eukaryota; kingdom Metazoa; phylum Arthropoda; class Insecta; order Lepidoptera; family Nymphalidae; genus Napeogenes; species Napeogenes sylphis. The sequence goes on from OY365782.1 coordinate 8,841,544, forward strand.
AATATAAAATGTTACATTTTCGTTTAGTGGATTCTAATTGAAGTTACAATAGCAATTTTATATCATGAATTCTCAAAAATACCTTTACCAAATTAATAGTTAACTAACCAACGCTTATTACCATTATCATTCAGACATTTCAATGGAACCATTCGGCCTGCGGCATTCCATTTGAGAGCCACCATTTTTCGTCGTTGAACAGATCCATTAACTCTGAGAATAAAGGAGTGCCGATTAGCGCGGTTAATGACAAGAACGTTATTTACATAGGATGGTTATAACTGAAGTAGGTTAATTCTCTTTCAACTTGATATCCATTAAAATATCACCTACTCTTAAAGGTGATTGTCACTTTCATACATATATAATGTAAAAAAATAGTATAAATGATTATGTTTATCCAATTAGGAATACTGTCAAAAAATTATTTCTGTATGTGTAAGGAGCGTAAGAGGGTTTGAATGTTTATACATTTTTAAATTGAGTTACATATTTTATAATTGTATTATATTTTGTGTTACTAAAGTTTTTTTTATAAGCAATTTTAAAGGCTTTTAATGGTTGTCACAAATAAAAACATATTTTTATTCAAATTGTGTTAAAAAGTTAGTTTTTTGAGAGTTATTTATGCGTAGGTTTTTTCTACTTTATTTATTCTGAATGAAGCACTTATCTTACTTTATCTTTATTAGGGAAATCTAGCGTGTTCTCCCTTCATCACCAGGTTTCACTTACCCCCTACTGATTGGAAGCCATGGCGTCTGGGCGAGTACTTATTTAAATTTATTGTGCAATAAATTTTAGGTTAAACATTATTGTAGGTCGTTTCATTAACTCAGCTTTTCGAATATTAAAAGTAAACAGACCACCTCGTGTGCCAAAAGAATTGTAATATAGATGGAATTTATTAAATTTCGTCTAAGCTACGTGACTGCCCGCAGGCCGGGGGTTTCAACCCCATTAACCTTGTCTCGCCATGATTTAAGGGCGAAATGCGTATTTCCCCGTGTTTCTGTTTTTCACCTTTTTGCATGAAACAGATTTTTCAGTATATTTAATCCACCAACGTTCTTAATGGCAGCAATTGGGGGAGGAGTTTACCTTATTGGTCCTTTTGAAATATATTATTTATCTAATAAATAAATTTCATTAGTAAGAAAAATAGGCTAAAAAATATTCATTATTTATCATCTATATTAAGGTTTCTCAATATATACACGCTTACATTGATCAATAAACTAAAACTAGCTCTTACAAAAACTATAGAATCAGAGTAATCCTGTAATTACATACATTTGGGGTCATTCAGCAAAGCGGTACATGTATATCAACATTTATCCGAGCTCGAACGCACTTCCGAGCCTCAACGAGATAAAAGTTAATGTTCCAACTTACCCAAAATTATACCCCAGGGGAAGCATATTTTTTGGTATCTCAACTGTTAATGTTTCAATGAGTCAGCAATTTTTTTTAAAGCCTCTTTTGGTCGTTTCCGTTCCATCTGATTTACAAGTCAATATGTTTTTTTTTTGGGGTTGCTAATAACAGTTAGCTCGGGAAATAATGGAAGCATGATAGCTTTGTTATATTTATGAATATATATTTTTAAAGCTCTTAATGAGGGATTGATGACGATGTATTCATCATTATTAATGTTTCTTCTTTACGATTACTTCGTATACTCGAAAAACATATGTTCATAGTAAATTTGTTTAGTACCTACTTTTACTTTTTTTCTATGATTCCATCGCTATAAAATTAACATTAATGTGTTTAATTATATACTTAGAAACTCTTTATTGTATTATGTTGCAGTTAAGTATTCACTGATGAGACTTCGGTGTCACTTCGCTAAATGCGCCATAACAAGTAGGTACAACCAACCATTAGCAATAATTTAAATTGCATGTTTTTAAATTAATATTAATATATCACTGTGGTCTTCACCAAAAGCCATTTAGTAACTTTTTTAAATATTCGTTTTCAAGTTTAACTTATAATATATATTTTCTTAAAGATACAGAATACAAAAAAATACAGGAAATATAGTCATCGTTTCATAACAATATGGAATCGAATAATACATTGTTATATAAATAACATGAAACCTTTTAGTGGATATAATAAAAACGCAATAAGGAAGTTCTGTTGTCGACTGTACCAGCCCACAAAGACATTAAACTTGCATCTGTTTGTGCCGTAGACTTGAGAGGAAACAACTTTGTACTCGCATAATAGAAAATGTATAAGTAGGTATAACGTGATAACTGCAACGAGAGACGCAGTTAGGATGAACACTTCAAACATTTGAATAACGAATGGAAAAATATCATTTTGATATCAAAGTTATTCTTAATTTTATACATTTTACTAATTAATTAAAAATATATTACCCGTTATAAAATACAGCTTCATCTATGCCTGTTTGGTTGCTTATGCGCTCATATATCGAGACCACTGATTTGATTTCTATAAACTTATTTCTATACGTATATAAAACATATTATCATGTAAAGATTAGAATGTAAACAAAAATATTATTATAAAAAAAAAATAAACGGATGTAATGAAACAAAATGAAGTGTTTACGAAGAAAAGGAAATTTAAAATCTTTCCATAAATATAGTAGTATTGTCCCCCCGTTATTTGAGTTAGATCTTAGACAGTCGACCCTTATGTTTGTAGCGTACCTTCGTATTTATACGAAAAATGCTTAAGGTTATTTAGACGAGCTATTTACCTTACTACCTTTGGATAGTGGTTTTATTGCTCAACTGGCTTGAAGAATAATTGCATCGTCTTCAAAGGATGAGATCATGGTCCTTTTTATTTTTTTTTTCTGTGTAAATTTCACACTTTTATTTGTTTTAAAATAAAACAATACTCTGGGTTACAATTGAATACTCGATTGTATCCAACAATATCATTTACCTTTTTAAAAATGATATTTTGAACGTTCTTTACCAGAACTGGGGACGATTCTTATTTTTAATCCCTTGAGCGAATTTAAAGACGTCAGTTTTATTTTAGTCCTTTATAATATTTGGTAAAGGATTTTTCTTTTCAAATTTGTAAAATGTTTTGCTTTTCATTTCAAGTTTATTTTTGTTCTAAGCGATCAAAGACCTCTTAATTTCTTAGTTGTTTTAGTTTGAGGTTATTAAAAGCTCGTAGTAGAAATTACTAGTATTTTATAGGTGGTGATTTTTTTTCTAAGATTGTTTTTGAAACATTAAATTTTATCAAGCGAATAATAATTAATATAATACCATCATACCAGTTTTTCGGTAAAACATATTAAGAACCAGCCAATATTTAGTATTATATACAAAAGAATCAACAAAAATAATATTTTCTTCCCAGGTTTTTGTTAAATATTAAGGACATAATCGGTTTTTCTAAGGTAAGTTTTTCTTTATTTCTAAAAGCCAGGTTTTATTTCTTATAACATTACATACAAACAAATAACGAATATAAGTTAAATTGAATGGTTTTGTACTTCAAATTAATCCAGTAATTAATTATTAAGTCTTTCCTACTATTTTTATACTAATTATGAAGAGGAAAGCAAAGCAATTATAATGACAAATAAAAAACGAAATAAAAATATAAGAATTCACATTAAATAGGATCTTCTTCAGCACATTATTTTCTTCAGTTGGAGCTTCGAGAAGTGCTTTTTGCATATGTTTGAAAAAAATAACAATTATCACAATAGTATACTATAAATTAACAGTAAATTTTAAATCAATTTAAACAAGTTTTATCTAGCTAGCTAGAGTCATAACTTTATCTCTAAACATCTTTTTTGTTATTTCTCTCTTATTCAGTCTAAATACCTTTAAAGGGTATATCGAAAAACAACAAAAAAACATATTATTGTTGATATAAAACTGAAACTCATAATCCAGGTGTTTTGACGTTGTCAGTCTAGACTAAGCCCTAGCATTACATTCTATAATAAGGATCATCATGCCATATTAACCAGTGTTTGTAAAAACTAATTTATTTATCAACAAATTATTTACATAATATGTTTAACATGCTAATCTCGCAAATGTGTTATTAAATATATATTAAAAATATTAGGCAATGTGATTTAAATAAGTAAAAGTACTCTTTATGTGGTGCTTAAATACTCACATTTCGTGGCCCTACAGCCAGTAAAGAAAACACAAAGGAACAAACAAGCAGTACATTTTTGCCGTCAAAAACAACTTTTATAATATAAATTGTATTATTCCATTTCGTGTGAGACGTTATGGTGTTTTCGTATAGAATAAGTATATGCCTTGACATATTTTATTGACAAATAGAATAGTTTAGTGTATATATCAAGATGGATCTTATAGGATATAGTAATACTGAGAATAATTTCCTAATAATATTAAATTATGATTAGATATTACTTTTAGATTAGAGGATTTAATATTCAAAATAATGATTTTATTGTTCACAAGCTCATATTTGGTTTCCCAATCTCCCTAGAAGGACTGTCGACTTATATTCGAAATGTGAAATGTACATTTTTGTTAACTAAAAATTATAGCATCAACACTTTTTGAAGGAGTTAAATCACGGGTTAGTGTTATATTCTATGAAGCTCCGAAATCTTTCCCGAACAAATACACTGAAAAACCTTGGAATAGTTGACAAAACAAGATTTTTATTAAGCATTACAAAGTGAAATTGAAAGGGACATATTCAGTGTTATATGCAAGCCATAGATAATATTCAAACTTCGCTTTGTGGAGTCTTAACTACCTGAGACTCAAACTAAACTTAGTAGCGAGAAGGATTGAATTAAAATTAATTTGGGCTTACATTGTCCTAGTTTGTTACTAGGAGTCTAGATTCAAACTTCCCATTTCCCTGTGGTATAGTTTTGAGGCAACGACTTTATTGTTTAGGTTTCAGCGGCTTGGTCACACTGCTGTGACGGCAGACTGTACTAGATTTTGAAAAAGTTGTCGAAAGTGATACAGTGAGTTCAGAGTGTACATTACGTATTGTAACAACGAGTGACTACATGAAGACCTGTATGAAATCTACCGAAGATATCACATCTTCACCCCTACTACCCAAACTGCTGCAAATTCCGATTTAATTAACGTGAATATAGCTGGGAACGCATATATAAATATAATAGACATTATTATTTATAATTCCCAACTATGGTTGTAATTAAATTTATAAAAAAAAAGAAAAAGCTTCATAAACATAATTTTACGTAAGTAATGAAGTCATTTTGTATAGTATTTTTTTAAAGATTTTTTTTAGTAAAAACATATTACATGTAATCAACACGAACTACCCTTAACAAAGTTATAAAAATACTTACATTGCGTTTGTGCGATTCCCAAAAGACCGGGAACTGGTGTTATAGGATGCAACTTGTACTCAATTACTTAGCTAGAATTATGATCCTTATATCGCTTGTAATAAGAACTTTGTTTTCCTTACTATATACCTCTACGACATATGTGTGATATGTGAAAATTAAAACGAGAGGGTTTAATGTCCGATTCTCACGCGAAAGGTGAATGGGGTCGGGGAGAAATTTTAACAAGTTGCTGTTTATGGGGATTTTATAGCTTTTTTGTAAACATGTCAAAATTTATGATGTCAGGGTTAAAGGGAACATTTTAATGACCAGTTATTATGTGTACTTTATTACTAAAACAATTATTTAATATCGCTTATTTTCGTAGTATAATACACTATCAGTTATTTTTAAATTATGAAGTACTTTGGGCAATTTTATTAACTATGAATTCTGTTTTCTATGAACGTTACTAAGGCATCTTTAAAATAAATAAGTAGAATAGTGCAGTCACAGCAACATATGGCACCTTCCAATTGACTAGGGGTGTACAATGCACATAACGAGTTTTCTCACGGTAATAAAATACCAACAAGGTATTTTATTACACTTTTATTTCAATATTGAATGTTACATTATATTAAGAAGTTAGGTTATAATGAAAGTATTGGTCCTGGGATCAAGGGCTGTTTTTGTGGGGCTATTTTTATTGGAAATGTTTTTGTAAGACAAGACACTAAGTGGGTACACCACTATTGTCCTCCAATAATAGGATAGAATAATATATATATATATTTTAAACTAAATAATATAATATTATTAGTTTACTGTGTTTAAAATGTATGTCTTTAATGAAAGTGTATCGCTTTATAGATTGCATGTTTCTTTTGTTGGTTAGTGAATAATTATTTTTTTATTATACTGGATCGGATAGATTAGATAGCAACAACTCATTTATATCAAATTTAACCTCGCTATATACTGGAAAGCAATTTTACCTCCGAACTAATATCTCTAAAACGCGACAGCCGTTCTAAAGCTAGCATTTGACAGCCCCGAGCACGCCCCTTGGACTACGAAATGCAATCGCCTGAAAGCATTCCTTGCGATTTGAAGTTAGATCGATGATTTTAAAGTCGTATTTTAAAATTGTTAAATAGTTTTTGTTAGATAATTCTGAGCATAACCTTAAATGGAAGAAATATTTATATTTTGCAACGATTAACTATGCGTGATTATTATGCCATTTTTTCTGATTCCAAACATATAAGTCCATTTCGCAAAAAAAACTTCGTTAGACCATTTGGTCTAGCCCTGGAAACGTCGAGTATATAGTGTTTTGTACATTTATACTACCTATATATATCAAACGCTTGATGAATTAATAAATACCATTATTTATAAAACGTCGTGTCTACGGATTAGTGGTGGGGGTTTGGAGTTCTATTACTTGTAGTAATGTGATCAATTTAAAAGTAAAAAATGACCAGACTACAGACTTTATTAATAAAGTAGTAAATACTCTTTTGTAGAAAGCAGTTATATTAAACTATATACGTTATTGGAATATTTAAGGAACTGGATGTTGCTTTAGATTTATGATAAAGAAAAAATATTTCTATAGCTTATTAAGAAAAAAGCAGCACAAAAACTAACTGTAAGTGTTAAGGCATTTTTTATATTTCCTTGCAAAAATCTTGAACCTTATCTAAATTCCTATAATAATATTAATATCAGGATAAATTACGCAAATTAATCTAACCCCTAAGTAAGCAAATTATTCTCTTGTGTGCGGTGTTAGACAACGATACAAATACATAGAAATAAACTTTATAAATACTGAGAATATATTTAATAAATGACCAAACCCAGAAAAACAGACATCTATGCTCATCACATACATGCCTGTCCCTTTCGGGAATTGAACCCGAGCTCCTTTGCGCCGTTATACGTTAGGCGTCTGCGCTAACCACTTGACCAACAGGGCGGTTGAGCCCTAGCAACTGATGTATTGATTGTAGCAACAACAAAGCTAAGATTAGAAAAATGTAAAATCTATTTCCAGGATCGACTTAGGCTTAACGGTAAGGTAATCTTGATTGTTAGGAGAAGTTATATAAGACCAATAAAAAAATAATACCTTATCGCTAATAGTGATAGGCAACCAGAAATACCAATAATATTTTGCATTGTCCTTATTTCAAAGTTACATACATTTCCATAGAAAAACCGGAATCAAGATGAAATATAACTAAGAACATTTTTGCACACTAAAAGAAGATTTGAATGAATTTCGCATTTCTCTTAATGAGAATGCTTGAGCGATGAGTTCCAAAACATGTCACTTGTTTGACACGGGTGAACCTGCGGTTTATTTACTGCGAAAACGTTTAAACCTATATTACATTATAGCTCTGAATTATAAACATTTTACACTTTATCTCATGGAAAACAACCCTTTTCTGCTAATTATTAATTTATAAATTAGTTATTTATTAGCAATAGCAACCGAAGTTCTCACCTTTGTGTTGCGGAGTTCTAATAAATATTTAAAATAACATTATAATCACACTGAATTATTAAAGTTTAAATAACGTTATTATATTCACTTCCTAATGCTCCATCCTCTTTGGTATGATGATGCTTAAATGAAAATGTAGTAGTTATTATTCTAAAATAAATACAATCACAAACATTGCAATAAACCATACATTAAGTTGATTTGACTGGTATAATAACAATTATTCATTGTCATAAACATTACTACGACATACAACTTTTTTTTTGTTTTGTTACAAATATAAATCCTTCCTAATATGAAATGTATCTTCCGTATTTTTTTTGTTCATTAAAGAATAGAATATTTTATTTATTATAATATGCATTACCTAATTTTAATTGGAGTATTATTTTTTTAATACGAAATCCCTTTAAAAGTATTATTGTTACATCAACTGAGTATTTGAGCACTAAGTATTAAAGATAATAAATTTTCAATTGAGTTTTGAACTGCTAGGCTTGGCTACTTGCTAATCTGGGTATTCATGTTGTATGCTTATCGGTAAAAGAATCTCGTAGCGATGTTAGCCCTCCCCCCACCCCCCACGCCGATCTATCATAGTTTCTGTTTCGCATATCTTTAATATACTAAATTTACAGTTAGGTATACAATAAACTACACGTAGACCCCGTCTTATAGCCAACCGTATTCAGATATTAGACATTAATGCGATACCACTCTCAGACTTGTGGTTTAGCAGGCGTCAAGTTAGAACCGCTGAGTCCAAATGGAAGCAAAATTTATAGGTTTATACATAATACGAAAAACATATCCGTAATCTTAATTTAACATTAAAATTGTTTTATTTTCTTTCAGCAAATATTTAAGCTAACGTTACATAGCGTTTAATTCGAAATTACGTAATTCCCACCAGGCTGGTATTTTAATAGTACAAAAGTCCTTTATAAAACCCAATGTATGCTGTCCTAAAATCTCAATCTATCACATCGTTAGTCTGTCCAGGACGCTTGGAAAGGGTATTGTCATTTATTGAATATAGTTTTTCTATAGCATGAAGCTTGATTTTCGACTAATAAGTATGGAAGTGTCGTCTATTAGTAAGTATTTAATATCTGTCAATTAGTAAATAAGCATTTTTTTGGTTTGGATTATCAGGTGGACTGATAGCGGGGTATCTTTTTTCTAAAATATCTGCCTGAACTCAATTCGGTTTCCCAGAAGTCGCGATTTGAATCCCTGCCTGTATAACAAGCTTAACATGGCTGTACATGTTTATAGATATTTTAAAATATAAACTCAACTGTCCTGCAGGCTACCTAAACTATAAATTTCCTTGATCCTACGAAATGTTGTGTTAATAGTTAGTTTTAGTTGATGCTTTGTGACAGGGTTCTACTACACTTGGTTTTGCATGTACGAGGTGCACCAAATTGGTCACATCTGAACTGTATTAATCTAATATATATTTTATGAAAGTTGCATAAAATGGATAAAATGTAGCAAATATTTATATTTGCTTTTAAATTTTGATACGAACATACTCATATTTTAATATGTCCTTTGGAATAGGGTATAGCGGTTCTCTTAATACGACGAAAGATATTCGATTCGAAAGTTGGGACTCATAGGAGGAGCCCTTAGGTCGTAAATAGTCCTAGGGCTGTCCTATTTTTTGCCTGTCTTATTTCAGATAAGACATTATGGTTTTGTCTGGAGGGAAGCTCACACTTGCTAACGAATATAGTGAAAAGACAAAACATTAGACAAAATAAAAAGGTGTGATGTGTTTTTTATATTGAATCTCTGCTGTAAAATATTTATTCAAATCGAACCTGTAGTTCGTTAATTTACTTGCTCTTTTTAATATACAAACTTTTTAGCATCTACCATAATTATTATTAGGTTAGTTCGTCAATCTAATGTCCTGGATAAACCCACTGGCGAGATAACGTTAATAATGTAAATAACTTTCTAAATTGCTATAAATTATAAACCGCTAAATAAGTACACGCAAAAATAAAATAAAAGGAAACTCGTTAGAACTTGTTAAATATAGGGCTGTGTGTACAAAGTTTCAGGTGAAACACTCCAAGTTTACGATAATAGGCCCTTATCGAAGGCAATCTGTGCTTTCCATCGAATTCTCTTTTTGTTGGTACACAATTAACTCTGATAGCTTTTTGTAGTGCGTCACGCTGGTGCGGCATTTTTGCATGCTCGTTATGGTTAGTTGATATTGTAATTTATTTTTCATAGCCTATGGGTTCATTTTAAAATGGTTTATGATTTATTTCTTAAAAAAGTATATGGTAATTGATGTATGATTGCTATACTGATATAGTATATGCTATATAAAATTTTTAACATTAACACCTCATTCAATAAATATGTCCCAAGAGATAAGTTGGATATATATTATATTTTTTTATTATAAGCAATTTTATAGAAGTCACGCTGTCAAATCAGAAAACCACTAAGTGGCGTCCATTACCATATTTTAGAAATCTCCTCTTATTATCTAAAAAAGGAGGTCTTATTTTTAGATGTAATGTTTGGTTAAGAAAACGAAAATTATATTAATCAAAATTAGCCCTACATTATCAGATGGCTAATTATAGTTTACAGGTTTTCAATTCTGAATATGTCGATTATTGTAAAATCAAATTAAAACATAGCTTCAACATATGGTCTTGTACGTATTCAATATTTGTAATTTCTTATAATCCAGAATTGGTAGCTTTTTAGGAATCGTTATCAAAGACGAATAATATATTATAATATTATGGGTTCTGTCTTTAAACAAGTATCTGATTTTCCTTTTATTAGTATTAGTCTTTATTTTATAAATATACATTTGTAAATTATAATATTGAGAATAGCAAACAACAACAATATATCGCGCAGAATCGGTGGCCTCGCGTGCAATACCAGTGTGAATATGTTTTCTCCCGATTTGTCTCAAAACGTAGCGAATCCCATCTGGGCGCCTGCCAAATGTACAGCTCCTACATACATATATTTTCTATTTCAGTAAACCTTAACCGCTAGTAATAAAGTTTATATTTGTCGACTTTGTCCTCTTTAGAACTTTGTAAGCCTGTAGCTCAAATCTTCGCTCGCCGAGGCTAGTGCCAGACGGACTGTAGTGCCTCTTGTGATCTTTCTATGAAAATAATATTTGGTTAAAACCATTCTACCGGTTTTGGATTTTGGTTTGGTTCACTACTTCATTGTTATATAACATATTTAAATTAAAGCAAAAACATGTTTATTCGCAATACTATATATACAAACTTATTATACACAGTAAGTAACGCTAAAAACTAAAACAGGTTTTTCAAAGTTGTATTAAAGTGAATACATGATATAAATGCATCTCTCCGTATTGCACATTCAACCACGATTTAAGGTCAACTGCAAGTCTATACTGTTCGAATGGGAAGACCGAATGGAATTTTAGTCGAAACGCAGCTTAATTAAAGTTTAACCGAGTTGTTGAGATAATGGCCACCCTCATAATTTATTCCTGTGGGATATAACTCGACCGGATTTAGTAACAAACGAAAATGTTTGGGATGCGTCCACGACTCAGAATAACTTCCAAATTAAGATAATTTTACTCTTACGTACTACTTAAAAATAATATTAACCACCTTGCGATAAAGTTTAAATTACAATTCTTATATCTCAGATGCTCAGATAGGGTTGAACTCTATTTTTCCACCGGAAAGATTCGCATTTTTCACAATTACTTGGACGTTTTCGCGTTAATCCATCTTCTTTGTCTCACGGTTGGATTTCATTTGTGAAACAAATTGCGACATCGGCTTCCTTTTGTTTAAACTGTAATCGAATTAGATACCAAGCTGATGTGATGATCAGAATAATGAAAGGGTTTGTAGCGACGAAAAACCTCGCCTTTACTTATTTTAAGGATGGTTAATCATCGAGCCTTTGTTGTACAAAAACCTTAGAATTGTACATAGTCTGTATAATCTACAAGTATTACCTGTAGCACCATGTTTGAGGATTTAATCTACGCACCAATATATTATAAAATATTTAGTTTAACGTAGACTGATCATTTCTTTTCTTCAACAATTTTAAAATATTTTTAGGTGAGTTTTATTCTTATAAATAGATTTCGCTAACATAATCAAGATTTCGCTTACATAGGTATGAGGTACAAAAATACTCATAGAACAAAGACATTTTAAGGGAAGGCGTAGTCACACGTCCGCCGTCCCTTGTCAGTGCTTAATAGCTGCAGGAAACTAATGTTAGCAGTTACGTAAGGAAGCTAAAATTACTTCGGAGACGTAACTATCTGTACCTAAACGTGTAAAGTCTACTTTTCTAACATCAAATAAAGACTGGCTTTGTTACGAACTGTTTTAAAGTTATAACTAGTTTTTGTTTCTGGTTCAGATCCTAAATCTTACTAACACTGTACTGAAGCTTTATATTTATATTTCCAATATCAATTATTGGTTTACTCTGACAATTTAACTATAAATTTAAAATTATGTTTGTCGTAGAAACTAACTACTGACTAAACCGCATTTTTTGCACTTATTTTTAATTAATTATACTATTAATTTCTTTTGCAGTGAGAATTATTTAGTTAGGCCAAATTATGTTTTGCAAAAAACTACATAAGCAGAACCTTACTAAGCGAGGAGAATTAAATTAACCGCGTATGCTGTATATCATATTACATGGCTCGTCCGCCGTTCCTAATTTCACTGTTTATATTCATGAAGCGAATGCGTTGTATCGTCCGGGAGGGCTTGTTTATCTCGTGCGGGACAAATTTGTGAGGAAAAAGTTTAGCCCGTGCGGAATCGCAGATTTTTAATGAATCATTCTCGGGGTATGATGATGGTATTGTTTTTAATTAAGTTTGTGTAGCGTTAAAAATGGAAACGAAAAATAGATTATAATTCAAAAGAATGTTTCATTATTATACACATTTTTCAAATATCTTTTTCATAGGGATGAAAATCTTTATCAAAAGATAAATAATAAAATTAAATAGATATCTTTATTTTTAATTAGTAGTATGTAGAGAATGCATAATAAAGACTTCCTTTTAAAATAGATCTTGTTAACAACCATAAAAGCAAAGACGAAAGAAATTATGGATTTTGATATTGAAATAACAGACAAAATCCTATAGGTTTTGTCTTGACTAAATGAATGTCTTCAGTTTTGCACATATTTATAAGTTTATATTACAAAAGTATAGTACTTAGTTAGTAGGAAAGATAAATCTTGATATTTACGTGTTTGATAGAATGGTCACAGTCGGTAATTTGCCAAATACATCTATTTGGCAAATTACCGACTGACTACATTGTGTCAGTATTTATGACATTTATATTTGTGGCATTTTATATATATTTATATATATAAAAAAAATTAAATAAATAAAATTATTTTAAAACGTTATATAAATCTAAGTTGAAAAGAAAGCTCCTTTGCTCATGGATGTCGCTGCCGTCCGCATAAAAACTGCTAAGTTTATATATAGAACGGTAAATTTACCAGCGGGTAACACGATAGCTCAGTTGGTAAGGCACCGAGGACTTTTTTTCAGAGGTTGCAAATGTCGTCCTGACTGTGTTGATACCTTAACTAAAAGAATGAATGATTCCAATAAACTTGATAGTTACTTTTTTTTTATATAAAAGAAATATCTTCTACAAAAAGTATTCTTTTATTAATGAAACTTTTTTAAATCATATTTTTAAGATACTCATAGTGTATTGTAGTCAAGATTCATTCTTACTTTTTAAGTTAATAATCTTTAATATAACTGTTATAGTTTCATTTTAAAAAAAATGGCATAATCCAAAAATATTTGTCCGGTATTTATTTTATTCCTTAAAATAATAGTAATCATTTATAAGCATACAGATTTGCGCAAAATTTTGCATATTTCTATAACTTCTTTGTTTCATCGAAACATTTGTACATAGACAATGGTTTTAATTCAAAAGGAAAGAATTTTTTAACATTTTAAATAACTATACTGAATAAAAGGAATATTATATTTTACTACTTATATTAGGAAATAGAAATTAACTTACGAATATATAAACGTTAAATTATTATATGTACACCTAAATTTTAAAATTCTAAAGCTTTTTTATGAAGTCTTTATCTTTAGATACCTACATACAATCTATCTCTATAGTGTAATCCGGCTGAATACCTTATAAGTCGCCATATCAAAGATAAGTCACATCCAATGATCTTGAAGATAGTTTTCAAATAATTATGAGAAACATAAATAATTAATCAAAACAAATTATCTATATACATATAATAAAATTGTCGCTGATCGATTTCTGTACATGGAAAATATTATAAAAAAACATTATGAGGGGCCTTTATAAGAGCAAGAGAACCCAAAACAATGGTTTTTAATTTTGTCTATTTGTTTGTATGTCTGTATGTTTGTGCACGCTAATCTCGGAAACGGCTTAACCAATTTGGATGCAATTTTTAGGAATATATTGTAACAATCTTCACTTAACATTTAGTGTTTATTTTGTTTAAATCGGTTAAGAAATAAAAAAGTTATGTCAATTTATAGGAATCACGTACTAGGTACCAAGCAAATCTTCTTCTAAACATGTAATAAATCTGTAGAGGAGTAGTTTCTATATATTGAAATGATTACACAATAAATAGCCAGGATGTGAAATCCATTTCTACGTACATAGAAAATATTTTCAACAATTCATTTTGGTGTACTTTATTATATAAACAAGAGAATCCAAAACAATGGTTTTACATTTTGACTGTTCGTGTTGGATGCAGTTTTCGGGAATATGTTGTAATGGGCTTCACTTAACATTTTTTTTTTAACAATCTGGTAACAAATAAAGAAGCGAATAATCACTTCTTTTCGTACTATTGCCACCTACTATTACTATTTAAGGCCGGCAACGCACCCGCAACTCCCCTTGTGTTGCAGTTGTCCATGGGCAACGGTAGTCATTTAACATCAGATGGCTTCGTCTGCTCGTTTGCCCGCAATATTATATAAAAAAAAAAAAAAAAAAAAAAAAAACCTATCAGTGATTAAAAAACTAGAAATACTCCTATAGGTATGCAAAAATTACTTAATTGAGTTTGATGAAACTTTGAAGGTTTATAGTTTTGGCATTCATTGGTATGTACAAAGGGAACGTTTTATAGAAATCGAAATCTACGCGTACGAAGTCGCAATCACAGCTAGTAATTAATAAAAAAAAACTATAACATTTTATTAGGTATTTCATGAGCGATGTGAAATACGAATACATTATAGTATCGGTTATATAATATATGAAGATTAGAATCAACAAGAAACATGTATAACTACTTTAGTTAAGTGTAGGAATGTTTATTTTACAAAAATCAAAACACTTTTAATGTAAGTATTCAAGTTGACAGCAAAAGTGAAGGTAGTGTTATTCATTTGCCCGACGCCTCGCCTGACAGTCTGTACATAAATATGTAACAAATTTCGAATTTTGCTTTTATAACGTAACTTAAACATTGTACCTACGTCAAAGTAAGTAGAACACAACAATACGAATTATGATACAAATATTTGGGCACATTTATTATTTTATATTAGATTGAAAACATAATTTCTTTAAACATCTAAAAAAACTCTAATAAGAAATTAAATAACTTAAATAGTGATGGGAAATAAAACTTTTATAATTAAGCACATAAATTAAATCGATATAACGTAGAGATATTCATTTTAAAACCACCCCAGCTATGAATAACAATCAGTTCCTAACAACAATATCGAACGCAACTGTATTATAAATCAAACAACAGTTAACCGCTGCACCGAATTCCCGGATAAAGTTAGACACCCGCGAAAGAAACAAGTGGATAGCGTATAGCGGATTTGGCAATTAATTTAAACATACTATTATTATTATTATTCGTTTATGTCATGTATTTGAATTAGCCTAATTGTGAGAGCGGTAACACTATTCCAGAAGTCATTAAATGGCTGATATCTTATAATAATAATAATATCAGGACAAATTACACACATTGATCTAACCTCTAAGCAAATTATTTGCTTGTGTTAAGGGTATTAGACAACGATACAAATACATAGAAATACACATATAAATACTGAAAATATATTTAATAAACGACCAAACCCAGAAACACAGACATCTATGCTCTTCACATATATGCCTGTCTCCGCCGGAAATCGAACCCGAGCCCCATTGCGCCGTGACACGTTAGGCGTTTGCGCTAACCACTCGACCAATGCAGGGGCGGCAATGTTTATAAATAACTTAATACTATTGAGGACAAAACTTATCATATTTTAACGTGACGCTGTTATAGCATCTCAATGTTTCTTTTAAAATTGTTTTGAAATGTTTTAATATTTTAGCTTAAATGGTTTGTGGTAATTGTTACAAACGTTTAACACTAAAAGCAAAACAGAAGTTATTAATTCCATAGTAACTTATAAAGGAAATGGAACAAGCCACGATTTAATTTTGCATGATCTTTTAAATAATAGGGACATTATTTGATTTCTTCAACGTAAATTAATATTGCAATATTTTAAGATATAATATTTACCTAATGTAATAGTTCTACTAGAAAATAATATAACATGAGTTTTAACAATTTCTGGAAATAATTTAATTTCATTCGATTGTGGTTTAAGTAAATTTCGATAAAGCGAAAACTTACTTCAAAAACGCTATACTTTTGGCCTTTTCGTATGTGGTGTGTGGCTTAATTCCCACTAATTTTCACTTGCACCGCAACGAACCGAATTCCTGCTCTCGAAACTGGTTTAAACCGGCGCCAACTATTCCGAAAACTACCCCTTTTGATCGGGCTTTTGGTGGCCACAATCCGCGATTTATTTCTAAGTAAGAATACGCAAATATATAATTATGTTTTATTGTAATTCAATTGTTCGGTATACCCTGGACATATTGGTATTATTAATTAATACTATTATTGATAATAATATGTATTCAGACTCTTCCTCGTACTTTTGAGTTTCAATTATGTGATATGTTTTAGTCTTATATACAACATAATACCGAAAACATAAATGTGAAATTTAAACAATAATATTTAAATTAAATGATTATCCCTTGATACTCGATATGTATTAAAATATTTACGCAATAATAATTAAATGAAATGATTATCCCTTGATAGTCGATATGTATTAGAATGGATAACTGTTACAAAGTGATCCATTTTAATATATTTATATTTTTTGATTTATTATTTTATATAACAGATTATTAAATAAGCTATTTTATTATACAATAATTTCAAATCCTATAAAAGGAAATAAAACCCAACTATATAAAACGAAATTAACAAAAAAACATAAAACCGACACCATTCTAAAAAACTTAGTTTTAGTTGTAAATAAAGTTACTAAAATGTATTTAACGTTTATGTTAATGTCCTTGTTTAACGCGCCAATAGAATAAAATATGTTTCTTATTACCTATATGTCTGTGTGTAACACAGTATGATATTACACACAGATATATAATTCTAAACGCAACTTCAGCAAATTGTTTTGTAGGACGTGTGTATGAAGCTAGAATCCAAAGCAATAAGTACAATACCTTGGAGCTGTTATTGAAAATGGCAGCTGTATCGACTGCAATGTAATATGAAAGAGAACGTCTTAATCTGCTTTGAAAAACTTTTATAGACAGTATGAAGTTTTAATCAAATAGTAACAAATAAAGTAAGATTAAAAAAAGATAACCTTTTAGCAATATTTGTAGCAAAATTTAAATCGATAATAAATAAATAATATAAAAACAAATAAATAACTTACAAAAACCTTGCTGTATTACGAAATGTATGTTGTTAATTCAACATTAATTATTACATACAGTTGACAGCTCACTTATTTACCAAACAATTTGCTGTTAGCTGTTATTTTAAATTGAGCTATTATGGCATCAAGTGTCGGCATTACACCACATCGATTATTAAAAAAATATTGATTCTATAGACAGTAGGTATAGGTTAAGCAATAATACCATGTAAGTCATAAAACATTTGTATTTAGTCTGTTTGCACTAAGTTCATTATTGCTTCATAAATCTAACGATTAAAGCCAAGAAATGAAACCATCAAGGCACGTAAGCTCGATAATTGGGTAAATGGGCGCTGAATTGGATACCACTTGTGGTCACGCGATATTAACCGGTCAGCGAATGTAATGTAATGAATGTAAATAATGAACATTAATGAATAAATGAACATTTCAAGACTAATTATAAGAATTTGATCTTTTATCGTTACAAATATTTAATATTTATTAAGCAGATATACAATTAATTTTACGGCAATCCTTCCACTTAGATAAGTGTTTCATTAAAATTAAATATGTATTTTGTGTGTTATCATTTATAAGATATAATATATAAAAAGATAACAAAAGTTATGTGGTAGTTCTATGGTTTGATTTTAAATAATAACGGATATAAAAATATATTTTATTAAAAATGATTGTTTGGGCGTGATTCAAGAGTTGAACTTGTTGTCTGCATTCATAAGTTTGACACAAAAAAGTATTTATTATACTGTAGTTTAAAAATACGGGTACAAATAATAAATTAAATAAAAGCTGTAACTGACATCCCGGATATTGTAAATATTTTATTTTTTAATACTAATAATAATATTGTTTTGCTACAATAAGTAAACAACTAATAATATTTAGGACTGAGTTATTAATAAGGAAGTGTCTATTGCATTTTATTTATATCTGTAATACATATTGCTTTGTTTGTTACGTATGTACCTACAATTAATTCTAATGCCCGTTGGTCGAGTGTTTAGCGCAGATGACTAACTTATAGCGGCGTAATGGGGCTCGGGTTCGATTCCCGACAGGGACAGGTATGTATGTATCGAGCATAGATGTCTGTATTTCTGAGTTTGGTCGTTTATTAAACATATTCTCAGTATTTATAATGTGTATTTCTATGTATTTGTATCGTTGTCTAACACCCTTAACACAAGCAAATCATTTGCTTACTTAGGGGTTAGATCAATGTGTGTAATTTGTCCAGTGATATTATTATTATTAGTAATATGTTATTCCTAAAAAAATTAAAGATAGAAAGAACACAAATATTATAATAAGTATGTAATTCAGAATTCTGAATAAGCTAAAAGGCATTCCAGGTAAAAGGTAAAAGCTAGTATTATTATAAAACATTTAGCAGACAAGTAAAACAAGAATGAGGTTCGGCTTAATTTATTAGCAATTAGCCTTAACACGCTATATTATTTACATCGTAAATTGCATGATAGAGTACCGTTTGAATTTGAAGTAAGGGTTATGTTGACCTTATTTGATAATATATTGAATTTGATGAATCGATATCTATTTTATGTATTATATTATTGAGTACTCTAACATTATATTCAACTTTGTTATGACGAAAAAGTATTGCGTAAGCTATATACTACAAAAAAGTATGTATGTGTGCTATTGGTTGTGTACGGGAGTGTGCCATCGGTTATTGCTTCATTTGAAAGTTTCAATTTTAATTTAAAATATGCTTTTCCATTAAGGGACTGATATTTAAAATATAGATTTATAAGACTTAAGTTCTCGTAATAACAAATATCAATACATTGATGATGTATATTTTTTTGGGAACAATGTGGAAATTAAATTAAATGATAATAATATTCAATTCGTCTTCAAAAATTTAGAATATATATTGAGTGTAAGTTGAAATTTATATAAACAAATTTACGTATAACTGGAAAAAATAGATATTGGATACATAATGTCATTTAAAATTCTTTAAAAAATTAAATTAAATTCTTAGATTTTTTAAATTTTATATACATCTCATAAAAATAATTAAACTTTAAATAAATTAATTATTGCTCCGTTTTTACTCCTTCCTATTACTTAATTAAAAAGTGAGAAAGTAACGAAATATAATTTATATTCTACTCAACAGTAGGCAATTCTTGATATGTAAATGTAAGAAATAATTTATTATTAAATAATCGACTCTGAAAACTGAGGTTGTTGCGTGACCTCCATGGTATAAAAGACTATTTAAAACGTAAGTGATAGCGTTCAAATATTTTTCCCTTTGTTATAAATTAATAAAAAATATATATATAAATATTGCCTTTTATCAATATTTTTTTTTTGTAAATTATAAATAGTTTTCAATAAACTATAAGACTATTAAAGATCTTTTTAACATAACAGTCATTTATTTATCTAAAATTGTTGTCCTGTCTAAATGACTTTAAAGATCATTTGGTTATTTAAATCACATAACTGAACTTAAATAATATAAATGTATAACTTATTATTCAAAATGTTAAATAATAGAAGTTTCCTAACATTCCAACCGTAACACTACAAACATCCGAGTGGAAGTTTACTTTTCTCTAACTTGCGCCAATTTCTACAGCGCTCGTGACCGAAACTCTAGATTGGCTTTTAAAATTTCCCGATAAACTACACTCTTATTAACTAATTATTGTACGTGATGTGGAATTTAAGGCATTGTTAGGTCATTGTGTTGCGCTACTATGGTTACATTATTTATATTTAGTTCAAATCAATATTAGATTACAACAGTATTTGATCGACCTAATATGTTATCAATATATAAAATTATCCTTAATTATTCAAAGTGTGGACGTACGAAAAGGTTGGAACCCTTTTTTCTGTGCCGAAAATGATTGTTCCATTGTCTGTTCTTGTAGCGACATATCTTAAAAACATATAATTTACTAATAAACAACCAAATGAAGTGGTTTTTATATCGAGCATGTAAAATGTTCTTAATTCGTTGGACATAGATGAATTCGATCTATGTTTTGAACAATTACATATCGTAATTCAACAATTGTATTGCACATATCAAATGAAACAAAATCATCTACGAAATAGAAATCAATTACGTTTCTGTTAAAATTATAATTAAAGTATTGTATTACCTTTTAATATTGTTTTAAGACGCAGATGTAAACTTTATGATAGCAATTAAAATAAAATATTCCATCTCAACGAACTGTAAACACAATCTTAAAATCTGTACATTTTGATGAGGGTTGTTTAGGTAATAAAACAGTATTTTGAATATAAATAAAATTAATACAACAAAGTTGAATTTTATTTGCTGTGTTAATTTCACAATAAAAAATAAATAAACGTTTACCTATTACAAAATAAATAAAATGTGAATTAAATTAAATTTTACTGTATATCCTACACAAGAGATTATTAATTAACTAACTACAAAAAAAGTTTGCCGAAAATGTTACAAATATCCAGAATGGCTGTCAGAGGCTATCAAGGCAAAACACATGTGCTATTGAAAAAGTTGTGTGTTTGGCACAACTGCACATTGCAGTTGAGGTTAGCCAAAACGTTTTATATGGAACTGTCGGCGGGATAAATAATTAAATTACAGAAATACAACGTACTTTTGTTAATGAAATAAATAGTTCTATTTTTTATGTTATACTATATATATGTACCAAATAATTAACGAATTTAAATAACTTACATTTTATCTTCCTCTACCTTCATACGGGATTAAAGACGTTAATTTTGTTTTTATATAATAGCGACCTTTAGCCGGTACGAATAATTTCTTAGGATTTAATTAAAGTAAATAAAAAATATTACACTAGAGTGCAATATAACAAATAAAGTATATTAATAGTACGAAAATAGTTATTACCAGTTCAAATCGGGGTCCCAGTAGCTCTAAAAACTCATTTTTATTATTGCTCGGACGCCATTTTAATTTTCTCCGGCTTTGGACCTGTGTTTCAACAGTTACTACTTTATTTTACGTGTTCTTTTTCAGAAACATCGGTCGAAATTAACTTTCATCGGTCGCTACGGGGTAGTATCTTTACAGTGGATATGTATATATACAATGTAGCAAAATATAAAAGAATTTTTGAAATATTTGATTGTCATTTTCCGTATAATATTCATTTAAATATATTTATATTTAAGTAATAGTAATATATAAAAAAGGAAATTCATTAAGAGTATTGAGACGATAGATCAATTGTCAGTGACGGATACTGACTCTTAGTGGTCACTAGATTGAAACTGTTTTTCGTAGATGAAAGTGCATTCCACATTTATTAAAACAATTAAAAAAGTAACTTTTATTACAAATGATGTACTTATATTTAAAAGATTTCTATTGACATATATGTTCTAATGATATTTTAACTAGAAATCAATTTTTGACATTTACTTTACAATGATAAAAACTCACTGTAAACATATTTTATTAGTTGTTTGATACATTTCGTTTTTATTAGAGGTTCATTATTTTGGCACGGTTACAAGCATCGTGAACTTTACTCATGGTTTAAGAATCTACAGCAGAAAATTCAAGATACTTTCATATTGAACAGATAATATAACATTATTTTCTTTAAATTAAATGTATACATTTTTTACTATATTCTACAGGGTATCTCAAAAGAAAGTTCACATTTATCTTGCTCATTCGGTGAATGCAACTATTCTGAGAAGTGTTAGTCAATCGGTAATCTGGCTCCTAGGAATTTAATCACTATGAAGCATTTCGCAGGACTAGACCGTGCGTTGTGCGTACGTGAGTTTACAAAACGGTGAATCGGTGATTGAAGCGTATAAAAAAAATGCAGTATTCGACATATTTGTCTAATTTGTTTAAATGTCAAGCATTCGACTCATTGCAAAATGGGTCCAGAAGATTGAAGAGACCGGGTCAACACTGGCAAAATCCGGGCGTCAGTCATAGTTATTCCAACGGTTCGTAACGATGCGAACCTTTCGATTCGGAAGCGTGCTGTTGCTTTAAACGTGCATATTTCTTCATTGTACACAAACATTTAAAGTTGCACCCATATAAAATTCAGTTGCTGCGAGAAATAAAGCCCCAGGATGCTGGGCAGAGGCTTGATTTCGTAAATTAGATGCTTCAGCGCTTTCCGACGCTTACCAACATCTTCTTTTGGAATGAAGTCCATTTTCATCATAATAGACACACGTCCAACAGGTTGTTGGTCCAAGTTCGTCATTTTTTTCTAGCAAACTGATCTCCAGATGCCATGACATAAGTTGGCCTCCACGCGTTCCAAATTTACACCTACGGATTTATTCCTGTAGGGTTTTGTCAAATCCAAAGTCTACGCCAACAAACCGACTTCTCTGGCACAATTAAAACGGAATAACCAATATGAAATGGTATCCATAACCCAGAATATCTGCCAAGCCTACATCATAAGCAATTTTAGTGCTCGATTAAATGAATGCCGTTGGCTCAGCGTTTTACATTTGGACGATGTCATTTTGAAAAAACAAAATCTCAAACAGTGTATTTCAACAAGTAACAAAAATTTTTCAATTTACTCTTAAATTTCAAGAAGAAATAAAAATTTCAAGAAGAAATAAAAATTTCAATGTGAACTTTGTTATAAGGCACTTTGTATGTAATTACATCAATTGAAAACGTCTAAAATTTGCTATTAGCCTCAACTCCAAATTTTGTTCGACTAACTTTTGGTAACCAGACAGATCTAGTATTATTTTCAAAAATACATTTTTTTATGGTATATAAATGGAAGGATCGAATAGTAATGAGTAGATTTCCTTTTGTTATTAGAAGAATGTAAAGTTATAACATATATCACGTACAGTTAAAGTGACATAAATAATATTTAACCAATTTAACCAATTAATAATGGTTTTGGTAATGTATATAAGTACAAAAGTGTTTACGTAAATTAAATCTTTTATTTAAGAGATTACAAGAAGGAATACAAACAAGATAAGTGAACTTAATTATCTACTTACATTCTAGTTTATTTGGCATTTGAATTTAAACTTGAAAACACGGTAATGTGTTTCTTTAAGTTTTCGTAGACGAGATTTACTTCAACAATAACAAATTTTTGAGGTTTTATTAGGAATCATAATAGATGCCAAACTGTAATTGGACTCTTATATAACTGGATTGGCCAGTAAATTTAGTTGTCCCAGTTTTGCTTCTAAAAGATATAGATTGTTAACTGACTACTGCCAATTTAGTTTATTACACTTATTTTGATACTTTTGTTATGGAGTATAATAATTTTAGGATGATGCTTTAAATAATAATATTATGTTAGTTCTATAAAACAAAGTTATCCCTAAACTTTATAATTTACAAACTGGACCCTAGAGAATCCTTATGATGTGGGTTTAGGCAAATTTCTGTACTTGCGCTCTTTTTTTAGGGTTCCTTATCAAAGGCTAAAAACGGAACTATATTACTAAGTCTCCGCTGTTCGTCTATCCTTCTGTTTGTCTCCAAATCGTATCTCATGAACCTTGACAGCTAAGCAGTTGAACTTTTCACATATCATGTATTTCTGTTGCTGTTATAACAACAAATTCTAAAAACAGAATAAATTAGAATAAAATTAATATTTCAAGGGTGCACCTATATAAATAACGTGATTTTCTGCTGGATATTAATAACAGAAACTAGTAGACACTTGTAATAAACACAGAATGCTTAGTAATATATTCAGATTAAAAATAAATAATTAATTAAATAAAAAAATTAAAGTCATCAACTTCAAAAAAAAAAAACTTAATTTTTTGGCGTGCCGGGTATACATAATGGTATGGAATCACTCGTGCGCGAGTCTGACTCGCACTTGGCCGGTTTTTTTGTATATATTACAAAATATGATATGTTTAGTAAGAATTAAATAAAACAATAAGATCTTCTGTTACTTAATACTAAGGAATGAGGAATTA
Organism: Napeogenes sylphis; assembly: GCA_959347405.1. NCBI lineage: Eukaryota > Metazoa > Arthropoda > Insecta > Lepidoptera > Nymphalidae > Napeogenes > Napeogenes sylphis. The sequence goes on from OY365782.1 coordinate 8,866,225, forward strand.
CTTTAAAAGTCACTGCGAAGTTAGTTAAATTTTTAATATTTTTTTAATGTAACAGTCGATTAATTACCTATGTTTGTATCCAGTTGACACCTGGATTTTGGTAAATAAAATATCATTACTAAATTCGAAGTGACTTTGTCCAAATAAAAATAAGCCTATTTTTTTTAAATATTTTAATTTGATTCAGATTTAATTTCTCAATTTTAGAATTTCATAACTTAGTGTAGAAACAGCTCTCAGTGCAGGATTGCGTGTCATTTAGTTGATAGAACGAATATATAATGTGTTTCCTCTAGTCATCGCGGACAGAGTCACAATACAAAGCTAATCCAGAATAACGAGCAGAGTAACGGATGAAACGAAGTCACGGTACATAGTAGTGATGTATAATCCGTAATGCTAACATGAACTGCATCATGAAACCCAATTAATCTAAATTACGGTATACAAACGATCGATGGCGTATTGAAACTTGATAGGGAAGCCGTTGCGTGAATTGACGGGATAATCCGACTGTAATGACACCTCGACGACCTCTGCTTTCACACGATATAGATACCTTGCACAAAGATTTGGGACATTTTTTGGAACAATTCTTATATCATGACTGTTAAAGCAAACTCAACACAAATTAAGCAATAATATTATGATATTCAAAAAGTATACTTAATAAGTAAATATAGGTATCGGTTAAAATATACGATACATTATTATGAATGAAATAGAATGATTGTGTGAACAAAATCTTTTTTTTTTATTTTCTTACCACACTTTTTTCCTGGAAACAAACATTACTAAAAAGTTGTTCTATTAATTCCCCAAATAACTTTATAATATAATATAATAAATACTACCTAAATTGTATATATATATATTTATGGTTATTATCGACGGTTCTAAATGATCCAGGCATTATGCAGTGACACGAGCGAGTTGAGCTTCATAATGAATGCTTACGCAGGTCGTGCGTTCAGCGCGACTTTAGCTCTTCTACATAAAGCTAACATTAAATAAGAGTAAAATATTTTATAAAATGTAATATTTCTATTGCAATTGTTATAAACAATTAAGGTCTTACTATGAAAACCAAAACAGATCTGTATAGAACAGGAATATCAAACTTTTTACTCACTAATATACCTAAAAATTAAAAAAAATTAATCATAGCAATTATAATACATTTTTATAAATATTTAAAGTACTGCACCATTAAAACTTTATGAAGTTTAAATATAATATAGTTTAAAAACAACTAAAAAGCACGCTTTAAAAATAAACCGAACTAAAAAGTTAAAAATAATTCATAATATGAGAATGAATAATGGGCAAAATATAATAAACTTATTGTGGAAAAAAGCGTGGGGCGCTTTGTGCCATATCTCTAGTTTCATTTTCGAACTCGATTTTCGACTTACTTTATGCGGTCAGTTCCTATTGGAACATTCAAAACTTGTAAAAGACAATTGGCAGTACAATAACTAGGTAAGATTTATTCATTATCCTCGTTAAGTTCACCAGAATTAATAATTTTTAAAAGATTCTTTGAGTGAGAATAAAACAAGTTAAGCACGTTTGTGGTCTAAAAATGCAAATTTTATTTAAAAATTCATATTTGAAAATATTCAATCACTATAATGAGTTGAAAAATGGAACAAAAATAATATCACGAAGCGAAGATAATTTTTAATCCTTGAGATCCTAATCAGGATAAGGAGATAATCTCATCGAATTATTAATTTACTATCGGTTCTTGATATTTGTGCAAAGTTTTAACAAAATCGGTCCGTGGGAAAAGAGACAAAATCCGATCGAAAAAGTCAGTTACAAGTTACAACAAACAAGCAAACGTACACACACGTAAAAGTAATAAAAGCGTATTAAAATTAACTAAAAGGTAACAATGTTATAGTATTTAGTTTTCCACATATAATGCCAAGTGCTCCGTATATTTAACTTTAACTTTCCTTCTTAATAGTGTATTTGAACATTTATTTTTTAAAATAATTCTAAATATATTTTATTTTGAAACTTGAAAGTCTCATATCAGTTCCAATTCACATTTTATCTTTTAGTTTTGGAATTGATAAATTGATTTGTAAAAAAATAAATAAAATATATTCTTATTATTCAATGAGTCTATTAGGTTATATTCGTCAAAAAAAGGTATAGTTTTATATCCATTTTAAATAGGTAAAGAGGGTAAATTGTATACCAAATGGCTAGCCGCAATAGGTGCTTATACTGTACCACAACCTATGTTTTCGTATCAAGGTGTTTTGGCAATGAGCCAAATTTACGGAATCCGGTTCCTCAAGCGATAATAGCATTTTTAATAGCACAACATATGTACGCTGGCAAAAGTTTAAACATCTATAAGAAAATAATATTAAATTAATTGAACATAAATGTATTTTTATTTTATTAAATAAATTACTTTCAATGAATCGTACATGTGTTATCATAATATTCAACTATAAATCTAAAGAGCCTACAATATCCAATCTTTAGCCTGCACATTTCGCGCTATTTTAGCGCGCTGTCTACGACAACGAATTAATCGCCTATAACGAGAGATATATGACCGTTGGATACCTATTGCCTTAGAGTTGAAAAATTGAGAAATTGCATAATATATCTTTTGGTATATAAAACAATTTAGAGGCATGTAGGGTGATTTATAATACACTTAGAAAGGCCAGCGGTGAAAATATTAAGAAGGTTACTAGGTTTTTTAAATATTATTGTTTCTTTTTGGTTTGAAGGTTCAAAACATTGTTATGTAAATGCATTTCACCAAGAACGAACCCGCCTCAGTACTATGTAATCTACCTCGTCGTAGCCACATATTGTGTTACAAGCTACAATAACAACAGTACCTCTGAACCGTAGCAATACTATTGTGCTACATATACATTGTACACTTACCAAAAATCACATTATTATATCTAAAATATTTGGCATAATTCATATATAAATATAGTATCTTTATTGCATTCCCTACTTCACTCCTTTGTTACCCAAAAGCTAATCTTATCAAGATTGTTGCAGTATCCATATTTGTAATAATAATTTAACTCATCACATGATATATTTAGTTAAGAAATAATTGCAAAATATGATAAATTGACACAGGAATGGCTTTATAATTCACATTAAACGACATTGACACTTTTACGATAACTATTACCGGTTTCGAAGTGAAATATAGGTGTAATTAAAAAAGTCTACTTTGTTGCCAACGTCTTCCTGGCCAAGCGCCAGTACCCGGAAGGTACTGTTAGAAGTAAACAATCAAACCTTAGTGAGATTTCAATTCCACATTATTATATTACTTTGATCTTTAAGTAATAAATCTATATTTAATGCCGACTACATCATGTAATCTGTATTGGTTGTATGCAGCAAAGATTGTTATAAAAGTATCTTTAAATTTAAATATACTTAATAATTAATGTAATTTTTTTAAGTTTTAATGGATGCTTTTGAGTAAGGGATCTATACTGCCTTATTTTTAGTTCGTTATTGTTATGCATTAGACTTAAGATTATTTTATTTACCTTATTAGTTTCATAAGACTAAAATTACAGTTTTACCTCTAAAAAGAATAAAAATAGTATTTTTATGTACTAATTGAAATCGTTGCGTCGCACTGTTGCACGTGGTATACTAAATGTACCTATGAACACACAAAATTTCAGTAGTATAAATATTTAATATCAATATTGCATAAGAACCTTTCACCAGCACAAATAAAAGCTCTATATCTTAGAGACCACTGCTTTTATTTCGACCAAATATAGCCAAGAACCATTTCGATAAACTAAGCTTTCGAATAAAAAAAACCGCAATCAAATACGTCTACACATTTAGTATTAAGATGCCACAGCCACACAAATACCCAGATAAAGAGGTTAAACTTATTAAACCCCTCTTTCGGTTAAAGGGTAGTAAGAACCCTTTAACTTTATTTTCAACAAGCTTATATTTTATACAGTCCTTAAAAGAATATAGTCTTTGGTTGATAATATACAACTCTATTATACATGACTGAATTATTGACATATTGGTTGATCTATTTGTTAGTGCATGATTAACACAACTACAAAAGACCTATACATAATAATGTCAGCTTGTCTTCTCTTTATATCACTGCCTCGTACTCGCAGTCGCCAACCACGGATACAGTGTTCCGACAAGCCGCCACTCCACCCAATCAGATTTTTCCAGATAGGTTTGGTAACGGTAGGATACATCAAAAAGTAATAAAGTGGTCGTGTCCCAGATTTATCAATCCTACCTATTTTTTGTACACGTAAAAACAAAAATTAAATTATATACGCTTCAATAAGGTCGCTTATTAAATGCTATTGCAAGTTAATCAAGATCTATATTTGGCTTGAAGTTCTATCTACAGGCAATATTACCGCTCTAGGGTTATAAATTCGTCTCCCAAGTGGATCTATTTTAATTAAAGTTTTAATGAGCCGGGCTATAAGTGTGTATTTTTAGTACAGGAACTGTATGAATATCATAAAGTTTTTTCAATAGATCATGCAGTTATAATTACTCTAATATAATAAAATTTAATTTAAAAGCTTGTTTCTTTAGTATCAAAACAATAAGCACCTGTCGTTAACTTATTTAAAAGTTACGATGTCGTTTTGTTATCATCTAAAATTTTAATATATCTATATCTATATACATATATATATCTAATATTTATAATTAGATACATTAGCACTAGGATACAATATTATTAAAAGTAAAAGCTGTTCACTATTTACTTACCATTACTTACTGTTTATTATTTGAATCCCGAACAGTTACGACAATAGCCGAACGTTTGCGCTTATACGTGGCCCTATTACGAGAAAATAGGGTTTTCATTTCGCACTCTGAAAGGACAAGAGGGTTTCACATCTGTTATGTATTTAGATTTGGTTGTTTATTGTGATTGGTAATTTTTAAAAAGTATTTATAACAAGCCGCTTTTAAATTACCTTTAAATGAATAAATTGTTTTTCGACGTTGCTTTTTAATACGCTTACGTTCCGTTCATTTAAAAAACATAAAAGCCTGGTAGATGGTTTAATCTTCGTCGAAAATGTGAAAAACAAATACAAAATACAATAATATTACAAATCATTGAAATTGGATACAATTCTCAGGTGTCTTGTGAGAAAACAATTTCAACAAACTCGAAATATAAATTAAATTTCTAACTCTTTTATTATTAGAAGTTTGATTTAATTTATAAATAATATTTAACGATTTACGTTGATAATATTTGCAAGTAAATTAGAAGATTAACAAGAGCCTTCAAACCTTTCTAAAGATTAAAGTTTTGACTTAAAATACTATTATTTTTTCATGAAATGATTGATTACCTACAGGATATCCATTTATTATATTGAGTAAGAAATAACCGGTGGAAATGTCAGACCTTGTGTCTGTTTGTCCGACCTCTAATTCAAAGTTACACAGTTTACACAACAGCGGTCGAGTTTGTTTGTTTGTGTTAGTAATTTACTGAACGCCACTGACTCTTGATATAGCTTTGTTGTGCATGGTCGCTTTGTTTATGGTTTTCAATTCCAGATAAGTTGACTGCAAGTTCATGAAGATGTAGTACATTTTTTTTGGTGAAACCTTATATTTCGTAAAAAAGTTTATATTCTTAACTGTTAAGTTAAGACACTTATTATTTAATTTTCACATATTATCTAGATTTAAGATTACTACTACTCATAAATTGATTCAACAACTAGAATATTCATTCATAGTTTATGGAAACAAAGGTGTTAAAAATTAGAACTTCAGCATTATCAGTTCTGTTATCGTTCTCTTACTCTTATTGTGGATCAGAATGTGCTCCTCTTCCATTTAACCCTTCTTCCATTTAACGGATGATTATTCGTCAGCTCTGCTTCTATTCTTTTCATTCTCATATCATAATTTACACACTATCTATCACCTTTCGTAAAAGCACGTTGTCGCATTTTACTCTAACAAGGTATCACGTTTTACAATGTTTATCTATACTAATATTATAAAGCTGAAGAGTTTGTTTGTTTGAACGCACTAATCTCTGGAACTACTGGCCCGAATTGAAAAAATATTTTTGTGTTGAATAGTCCGTTTATTGAAGAAGGCTATAGAGTATATGTCATCTCGCTGTGACTTATAGAAGTCGAGCAGCAATGACAAATGCTGCAAAAACGGGAAAAGATTTCTTTTTGAGAGCTTTCCTCACGTGCGCTGAGGAAACACTAAACACCGCGCGGACGGAGTCGCGAGCAACCCCTAGTATAACATATAACGCTTCGTCGAGATGAAAAACGTTCTTTAAGAAATATGCATCAAAAACTAAGTTACTTAAAATAATATGATATAGATTATAGAAATATAATTTCCTAAAAACTTTTTTATTAGGATATGCATAGATAGCACTGAAATATAACATTAGTTGAAATTAGTTTTATAATTAAATGTTTTCATGTGCGCGCAGCTTGTTTTCATTTCTGAACTCGAATATAACGTTAGTTTTCCTATGAGGAAATAGTTACAAACTAGTGCTGTTCAAAAACATGCTAAATTTTATCAAATCAATTTAAATAATTGGTGTTTGTATAAACGAACTAATATAAAAAAAACTAAAGGCTTTCAATATGAAATATATTATTATATTTTGTTATTAAATATATTTTGTGAAATGTGAAATATAGTTATATCGATATGATTGAAAAATATTTTAAAAATATGCTTAGTTTTATAAAAAGTAATTTGCTCATTAACTTTATCCTATTTTGTATTAATAATAACGGGATTGAAGCAAATTTCTCTAAAAGACTTATAGCTGCAGGGTGGACGCTTGAAATTAATTAAAACTAAAAATAACCTCCTGTCTTTTGAAGCTTAAAACTTTATGAATTATGTCAAGTTTAATCTTAAGATAAAAGAAATCGTTTTTGTTCTACATTTAAAATAAAACCACTGATGTTTAAACGTATTTTTAAATATTTTTTTCCAAAGAATTGAGAATTATTAAATTCTGTTATAGTTATCAAACTATTATCGAATTAACAGAGGCTTTTAGAGTAGTACAAAACAAATCATGGTTAAAACCAATCATTCAAAGTATTTTGGTAAATAATTTATTTTTTAGATATTTTCTCTATAATTCTCCATTCAATCTTTAGAATGTAATGACTTGTATTGATATCTTATCTATAAGTCATGCAAAGAGTGAATATTATTGAACTACTTTGAATATTGTTATTTTAACTTTTAGTATAAGTATGTTATGGACCTCGATAATAAGTAAAAAAATGTATATCTTTTGCATAACATTTCAATGCTGTTACTGTTCACGTATTTACAGTTCAAAGGTTGAACTCTTGTATAATAATGTATCGTACAATTAAAGATATTAAGAATAGCACGGTATATTGAGTCATGCAAAGGTTTAATTATTTGAATATGACCTCTTGAGAATGTAATCCGTTTCAATTTATTAGCTTTTACTATCAAACAGTCGCTGACTATTAATTTATTTTGCTTTGCATATTAGTGCACTTAACAATAATTTAATTACAGTTTATTGTGATACAGTTAGCTTGCAAATAAATAAATTTCTATTATACTAAATGTTTATATAATGACAAACAAAATGAAATATTTTTTCATATAGTACTTAATAGTTGAGAGATGGTAATAGATAATTTCGACAGGACATAAATTAACCACAATATCTGGAACATATAATTATATAATTGTCATAACATTGAAATTAATAATAGAACTTTCAAAAAGCATTTGTTTTAGATATGTATGTATATTATAACCAGTACATGAACATCGGGCCGTGATTATGATTATGAATATTAATTGGGAAGTCGATGAAAACAGAAGCTTCATGTTCAATGACCGGTCAGAGCGTTTATATTATGTTTCGAAATTATGTTGAAACCAAAACATTGATTTAATTATTTCATAAGTATGGGTGCAACAAATAACATAGTATTTAAAATATTGTATAAATATATAATGAAAAACCTACTAACTAAAACTAAAAACCTACTTGAACAGGACTAATATTGATAAATTCGTTAAAGCGAAATGTTAGCTCCGTTAGCAGGTAGATGGGGACGTATTCTCAGAGTTAGCAGGTTATTACTTAGCTAGATCAGATTTTAACTAATTATTAATATAAAAATATAAGTTATTCATAACATGCAGTTTGGTAGTAATCGTATTTTTATCATTTGTTTTTACATATATAATGTCTATTTTATTAACATGTTTGTAGAGATAAAAAATATTTTTATCACTTCCCATAATCAAAATAATATCACAGCGTTATCTTGTCTTTAGTTTCCACACTTCCGTCAAAATAAAGCCCTTCACTGAATATATTTTACGGATTTGATAGTTTCCTGAGCGTGCCCTCACATGCGGCTTCCAACTTTGTCTGATATGTCGCTTTTAGTAAACAGATTTGATGTATGTAAATATGAAATGTTTGAAAAATAAATACATTAGCCTCATCTATAGAATAACAATGAAGGAACGCTGTATCTTCAAAGGTGTATATTGTAACTAACTAATTTAATAGTAATTTTAAATACTCTTAATTTATTATTTACTAAAAAAAATGCTGTACTAAAATCAACAAACAAATTTTTTTATATCAAACCATGAAAGACCTGTGATGGGATATTTTACATAAGTACATTTCAGACACAAATTCTGAGATTTATTAAGGGCTGTATGACGGTGATAACCAAAGTTTTCTCTAATATTTTCTGCATCCATTTTCATCAGAAATATATTAAAATCAGTTATTTTGTTTTCGAAATGGATGTTAATTAAATTTCATATATATCTAAACTCAATACGAAATACACATTAATCACCGTCGATGTAATCGGCATTTTCCTGTTAGTAAATTCAAATACAAACTTTTGTTTTCACGCTTTATTGAAAAACTTAAGGCTGTTAGCAAGTCATTAACTTCACAAAAAAAAAACATTTTAAATGGATCTACTTTGAAGATTGCATCTTAAAAAAATATAAAATTGAAGCTCCCATTTATGTGTACGAATTCATTGCTTATTTCGTAGGTCGGTTGCTAAAATAAGTCCTTTTAAAAACGTCAATGGAAATAGTTATATGCCTTTAAATCAATAATAATCTAGACGTTGTATTGCATAGTAAAAGTTGTGAAATACCTTAACTGGTTCATTCCATATAGCTCATAATGTTTGCGTGATTGTGGATTGAACTTTATAAACAAGCATCTGAACAATTCCAAAGTAATTCGGAATGTAGAAATGAGGCACGCAAATCAAAAGGTAGATTGGAAATGGTATATTAGAACTTTGAAGTTAAGTTATAAATAAGCTATGCTATGAAATATTAAGAAATGTAATTTACAATTATTTTAATTAACAACAAATTTTTATTTAACAACGAGTCAAATAAGTGCATGTTAGAATGCTAATAAGGCTTATTATTGAAATGGATTATTTTTGTGCATTGCTTTTATCACTTAATTATTTGAACCCAAAACTTTTACACCTTTGTGAATGTTTGTTAATTTACCTTTATTATTTAATAAAATCGAAATAATTAAGACAAATTTTCTTAAGATCCTCAATAGTTAAAAAAGATTTTGATGTTTTTAAACATTTATTAGGGCCCGTTAATTGTTTTAAGTAATAACCATTAGCTGAAGCATTAAAATTCGAATCGCTCATTTTTTAACACGTGTAGATTTGAAGTCTTGTCTCTATTCGATTTGTAATAAGTACAAGTGATGCTGTCAGTGATTGAGATTTAAACTTTAATTATATGTCGTCGGTCGAAAACTTAACTTATAAAAAAATGCACATATATAACAATCAAACTGTATAAATGTAATGTAAAGTTTTTGGTAAATCTAAACCAGAAAAGCATTTTCTCAAAGAATAAACTTAATAAATACGTATGGCCATTTTCCGAGCACTTCCTGTTATATAAATATTTTATTTTAAAGTAACTTATCTGTTAATATTTATATATTCTTATTTTATAACATTGTTATACATTGTACGAAAATTTAAAATACCCTGAACAGATTTAGTCAAGATTTTTCTTTACTATGCCTGTATTGATTTTAAAAAATGTTTTCTTCAGTATCAAAATAGATGGTGTATGATACGTTTATTTTATATTTTTATATAGAACAGGGATGACTTTTATTACGGTCACTTGAAAGAAACTTTCTGAACATATATTCGGTTCTGCTAAATGGTATGTGCGACATTTATATGTAAGACTGAATTATTGTTGAACCCCCATTAAGTTATAGGGCAATAAAAGGTTTCCGGTTAATATCACGATGCGATTTCCAAAAGGAAACACAATGTCTCCTATGTGTCCATGCTACTTGAATTAAACGATATAATATTTGAAAAACTGTATATTTTATTATTGAAGCACAAATCGTTCAAAGAAGAAATTCTACTACTACTATCTTCTAAGATTATACAGTTGAACGGTTGGATGGATGTGTTACTGTCTTATTTATAGACTACGAAATAGATTTAGATTAAACCTCATACCAATATTGCTACTGCATTTGCTACTTTATAAAAATGTGGGAAATATTATAACGGTAAGTTAATTGAAATAATTATAGAATGAAAAATTAATGTATAACGACAGGAAACCCGCTACCTGGAAACTGTGCTGTCGCTCAAGTGATTGAGCTACCGTATCAATATCCGCTTCAAAATAAGCATTCTAGATGTAATCTTTGTCGGCATGGAGACGACATGTTTAAGGCTTCTTTTAAAAAGCCTTATCAATAGAAACATTGATAGAACTTGCAGTATAGATTAACATTTAAAAAATGCTATAACCGAAATTAATGTTTGTGTCTATAAAAATGTTTAGCAGCGTTAACATTATGTTATATTTTGCAAATAAAAATAGAACTAAAAAAATATAGATATGGACAGGTTTCAAACCTCAGGAAAATAGTTCTGTCCCATGAAAAAAAAAAATTTTTGTTCCTTTCCTCAAAAATAATTGTCATAATATTGTGCACATTTTAACATTTTCTTGTTCAGTTTCTATTAATGTTATAAAATTCTTTATTGATAAGTAATATTAACGGAAATTTATAAACGGAAATAACTTCATTTTTATCATGAAATTCCATAAAATAAAATATAACATAGTTTGAGTATGAAATTCCGATAATCAGCATCTAAATATAGGATTAGGTTTCTACTTGTAGTAATTATAGAAAGACTGAGTCTAGATTTAAGTTAAGAAAGTGGCGGCCGGAGTTTGTTAAACGAAAAGGTGTTGTTACGTAGTAGTAGTAACATCTTCAATATAGTAATTCGTATTAATATATAATATTTTTTCATATAAAAACATATAAAATGCATAAATCTACGAGCAGATAAAAATACTTAAAAGACGCAACTCTTAGCGTTGACTGGAAGAAATCTCGGTCGCAGTTGTTCATAAAAGTTCACAAATCGAGTAGTAAACCTCAAAGTTTCTTTGGGGCTTCACTTGGCTTTGAAATTCCCGATATCACGGGCCTAACATGGCACAGCCAAACTTCCACCATTGCCGACAACTTTAATACGAGTTTCAGTGGTATTGTGACGTTATCGTTATAAAATCGTCGGCGCCATATTTTTGTTTGTCGTTTCTGATTTACCTAAAATAATTTTGAATCAGGTATTGGCTTATTAGGCCATAATAAGGATATGGCTTTGGTATTTACTTTATTTTTATTTTTTATTTAATATTTCTTGGTTTTAAAAAGTAGAAGTAAGTAGATTTAGTTGAGAAACATAATATTCTTTGCCTCAATTCTTTTACAAATACGTAGATTATTATGTAGCAATAGTAAAAGTTAAATAGTTATCGGAAACCATTCAAGTACAGGTGAAGGTATGAAATGAGAAAATAAAAATAAACGTTTATTGAGACGAAAATTGACTAGGGCCGGCACGTGGTCTCTACACCAGGGGTAAATAGCTGTATGGAGATACAGAACAGTTGGTACCCTGCCCCCTGCAAAAGGCTTCGTAAGGTTCAGTCGAATGCCGGCCGTTGCCGCGAGCAGTTGTCTCAAATGCTTAAAGCTTTGGAAATCGCTGAGGAACTTTAGGTTACGTCACGTTTAATTTAAAGTGAGGTTACAGTGGTATGGTGCTTCGATGATTTTGTTAAAATGGTGCAACATAAAGATAAACGTTTTACGAAACTGTGCGCTGCTTTCCTTTGGCTGTTTACGTGTTTCAACGGTAAGTTGTGTTTGTTATAAGGGTCAAATTGCATTCAAAGGGTTTGTGAAATGTTATGGTATGTTGATTCTGACCGTTACGTCCGTACGTTCCGTTTGGTGGATGTAATTGTCACCTGTAAAAGGTCATTGGGATATTTATATAAACATTTTTTATATATAATATAAGGTAAAATACTTAGATTAAAAAAAACTAAGATATATATTTAATAAATATTAATTTTATAATATTATTAAAGCAAATACATTTTTGAGAAAATTATATACAATGTAATTGTCCTGCACTTTGTCAATGCCGGACATAAAGTAAAAAAAATAATAATAAATAGAATAACATCGTGAGTATTTTTATAAAAATGGACACCATCGATAAAATTTTTTACTTAGTTTTAGGCAATCATTTTATTAACTATATTAATAAAAAAGATAAGCTACTGCTTTTAACAATACGTCATGGTTTTCATCGTCAAAATACCATAAAGTATTCTATAACTCTTATGTATTAAAGATTGTGGAGCGACAACAAATATAGTTCTATATTATGTACTATGTAGTATACATTTACTTAGAAACTCTAATAAACACATATATATTAAATATTAATAGAAGGTACTTAGCATAATTGCCATTTATATTTTTAAATTTAAAGACCGATACGCTATTAAAATATGATTGTTTGCTCTATTTTTTTAAATGAGAGAAATCCGACTCAAAGGTCTCGTTTAATTATTTTTAAATTTATATTTTCAAATTATTTTCAATACTCTTTGCTTATAAAATTCAATTGAGCTCATAAAACATTTTAAAAGTAAATTTCTCTAAGGTGCTTTCGTTAATCACTTTGCGATAGCGCTTCGTAAGTGATTGATGACCAATAAAGTGGAATTTAGGTATTTCGATTATTTTATTCACGCCATTATCAATTTTGACGTATATCGGACCTTAATTAAATTTCTGTCATAAAATATTTGTGAACTACGGTTAAATTATAGTTTACTTCTAAATAATTATATTGAAATAATTTATGAATCTTATTCAAATTGACGTGTGCTTTAATGACTTATTTATATATTTTTTATATGAACATGCTACACATCATAGTTAGCAACAACTTCTTTAGTCTATAGGAACTAAAGTATTTATTATATGCACCTAAATAAAAAAATAAACCTTTATGTAACTTAAAAAAAATATATAATTTACATAAAAGTAACGATCGTGTTAGAAGTTATTATTTACCCTAAAAATTAGTTTGTTAAATAGGGAATGGGGAACTCGCTAATTTTCAAAACCAATCATTGTGGTTTAAATTATATCTTTAATATTATATTTCATCTAACATTTGTATGTATGTCGTAGGACTATAAAAGAGTTATGGGACTAATATAAAATTCAGTGACTATATGGTTAAACCTTTAATACAGTGTCAAACAAGTCTTTAAAAGAGTTCCTTGACACAAAGATGAATTGAAAAGAAATAAAAATCCTCGTCGGGCTTAACGTCATGTTTCATTATTGAAGATTATGAACATTTGTTACATCTCCGTACAAATAAAAAATATATATTTGTCTTTTGTTTGAAGTCGAAACAAACTTACTACATTAATACGCTGATACTAAACTCAATACAATACGTCTTATCAATTTGCAGAGTTTTCTGCAATATTTCATAAGCACTGAATAGTTTTGTAAATTTGTCTAACCCGCCTAAGAACCTTTATATAGATAGTAAGCGGATCTTATCCCATCAGTTAACGAAATACTTATTAGATACTTAGATTATAAGTATTGGTTTTATCTCACTTTTCTAGTGAATTTATGGGGTACTTCTTCTAACATTTCCTATAACATAATTCATTATTATTAACCATAATAATATAATTATAATGTCTAAATTTCAATGTTTTAAAATTATTAATTGAATAAAGTTTCGTAATCGATAAAATTAGTCTTTTTGGTATCAACCTAGAGGTTGAACACAATAGCAAGCTCTTGTAGGCTGATATAACTTTGTTGTTTTAAATTACTTTTAGGAATGTGTATGAATTGATCCATAATTGAAAAAAAATGATTTTATAATGTAATCATATTCAACTTTTCAGTCTAACTTTTCAGTCTAACTTTTCAGTTTAACTTTCAGTCTAACTCTAAATAGAGATAATTTTACAGTTTTCAGTCTTACCTACTTTGGCTTTGCCCTCGTAGCTATTCAGATTGGTTATAATTACTGTTTTAAGGTATTCATTAAAAAGATTATTAGTTACATGAATCTTGGTTAATAGCATAATAATACATCAATTGTATTTAATAACAAAAATATAAAATAAATAACATAATAGTAATATAAATAACATAAAAATAAATATTCGTAATAAACAGCGTAGAAAAAAAAACAACAAAAAGAAGAATTACTCGGTTTACTTGGTTATTTTATGAAGCACAATCTATGCGTAGTACCTTTGCCTTTCCAACCTCAAGTTTGTAACAACAAACAGTTTGAAACACGAACCATAGATAAAACAGAGCGGCCCTTATTATAAATTTGAGACGTGTCCAAAGTTTCTTGTGCTAGGTATTTATGTTTCTTACACAGTCCTATGTGGTTTTCGTAAAATTATATATCATTCACCTTCAAGGAATTGTAAATTAGATTACCCTATACAAAAAATATATTTTTTAACTTTAGTGTAACTCATTATTAAATTAACTGGAAAATATGTTACAAAATACTTCTATAATCTTGGTACCATATACTCTATTTTCGTAAAAAGTATAGCAATGGCCAGTTTATTGTCGCATAAATTTGCCTATGCTAACAATTTATAAAACCCATTTTAGGGTAGCAGTTAAAACCCTAATGTGTTTACAATGTAGTTGAGGCGGAAAAATTATGAGCGTAACTAGATTAATGTGTCTCTTTATATTTTGCTTACCTATAATTATTTTTATTGTTGTTTCTATATATATATATAAATGGTTCAAAGAACTTAACAATTAAATTTAAGAATTTCGTTGGAAATTAAATTTCTCAACAAATTTAGAGTTTACTTCGAAAATGTAAAATATTTTCCTTTACAACGTACCTACGTATTAGTCGTCTTGGGGCTATTTAATAAGAAGTTCGTGATAACGCTTTAAGAAAATTTCCCAAGCAATTTAATGTCATAGAATAAGGCTTATATTTAATCATCTTAGACACAAAGTAAGACAAAATTATTACAGCCTTAGGCTAAATTGGAAAAAAAAAGTCACTTAAGAAAAACATTCATACGCTATATTTATTTAAAAAATATTATTTATACAATCATATTAAAAATAATAATTATTATGTTCTCTCAATAACAGGTATAAAGAAAATCCAAAGTCCATCTGATTGTTATTCAGTGGTTTCATGGTATTTTAAACTATTAAAAGACTACTCAAAACTTTATCATAGCGATTTTATTGCGATAAACCTCATTACTTTAACAAAATGGAGAATACTTGTAATTTCCTTTACACTTAGAAGACAAAAGATAATGTATAAAACATTGTTATAAACAAAATAACGATAAGTTTATTAACATAATGGTTATGCATTATGCTATAAAGTACTTTGATACATAAGTAAAGTAGATAAAATGAGGACATCATTGTATAAAATATAATAATTCACCTCAAATCAGAACAGATAAAAACTAAGGCACACTGTTACATCGTCTTAAAAAGTGTAAATTAATAACAAATAGAATCCAATATCAGAATAAACTGTGACAGTATAAAGAATGACAGAAAGTAAATTCTTATATCTAGATACATTACTCTATTGGACATTTATATAGAGTATACAATACATGAATCATTTGTACAATGTTTATATCAATATATAGACATATTTTATTAATGATACAACTACCATGTAGGTAATTAAGCAACACTAACATGTAACCATTATATTATTTTTGTTTCTCAGTATATTATTGCATTAAGTGATAAAAGTCCAAATGTATCGGAAGTTGTTTTACAACGAAACATTATATAGTGACATGCATGTCTTACATTAAATACGGATAAATGCATAAAAAAAAATAGTTCTTTATTTTAACAACTAGGTTATTCATAATAATTACAATATAATTTACTTATTATTATAATGTTAACAACTTGCTTGCTACCCATCGTATTTTTACATGTCCCTTACAGTACTATTTTGATGAACAAACCAGTTATGTTATGCTAAGTCATCAATGAAAAATTTAACCCCGGTACAATACTCTTTATATTTTATTTGAGTACTGAACGTTTTAGCTACCCAATTAAAATGAACATAATAGCTCGTACGTTGCGTAATATAAGTCTACTTGAAATAAAATTCTTTGACTTAGACTATACTTGAACATATAGATAATTATTGCTATTCAATTACTTTAATTGAAATTCATTGATTGAAATACAATAGAGCTTTTTACTCCAGGGACATTTATATTAATGTGTATACTATAATTAATTTGATAACAAATCCTTCGGGACTGGTTTGTAATTAAACTGTTTAGAGTAATAAAATAGATAATGTTACTTTGTTTACATAACATTGTTATTAACACAAACAATATTCTTAGTATAAATTATTACAATAACTTATTTCTCATTCCTTTTAAATGTGGAACATTAAACCACTTAATTTAGATGAAGTTGTAACGTACAGTTTCTAAAATATAACGTTCAGGAACTTTAATGAAAACATTCCGTAGCCAGCAATGCGAATAGCACAATATTTTCATGGACAACTTCAGAACAAACTTACGAATTAACTGTCGTCGTCCACTAAGTATCAAGAAGTTTACGTACTTACGAATTTGTGTTAGACAAGAGCCTCTTTTCGTGAGTGCATAATTGAGTATACGCAGGCTTGAACTATGAAGTGTGGTTAAGGAGGTTGGGGCCAAATGTCTAATCACTTTTCAACTCCATCTATCGGCGTATGTTTTGTGTCATATATCACAATATCTTGCAGTTGCGAATACTAAAAGTTTAAAAGATAAATTTTATATAAAATGTACACATAATTTTTTTTTTTAGATTTTTTTAGATTTTTATGTTATATGTTTTTTATGAATTAATATTTTTTTTAATGGTCTGTCTCAATTTGGGATTATAGTCAAAACGTGTAAACTATTTTCTGTGAGATTTTATAACTTATGATTATCATAAGTTACCAGTTATTATATTATTTAAGTAATTAAAAATAATTTCCTTGAAAACGGTTCGACCGATTAGACAGTTTCTTTTCAGTTGCGTTTTGTAATTTTCTGAACAGAAAGAAACAAAATTTTCGGAAAATCCACTGTTGGTTTTTATTTTTGTGTAAAATACCTAAAAAAAATTAAGCGTTACGATTGACAGTTCTGCTGTCAATGCTCGTTTAAACGCTCATGGTAAAAAAATGTACAAAGGTGTATTTAGTATTGAGGAATATTTTCGAATTATCCATGTTTACCAAGAATTATCACCCCTAACATTACCACTAACCTTATACGTAATGTAATAACATATGGCATTGACGGCATTGTACTCCGTTGAATTATTTTAATTTAAAAATTGTATGCTATACCCCTGCTACTATTAGCAGGGGTATAACATACAATTTAAAAAATAGTAATAGTACTACTATTTATATAATTTAGTATTTCTAATACCCTAAAATATATTGTAAGATTCCCAGAGATGCATCAGCAGTTACGAGTAGTTAGTAAGCTTTGTCATATTAAATAAGATTTTCTGAATTATTTAAAAATCAATTTGAAGACATGTTTCTCTTTATTATTCATAAATTGAATATCTATGTTGAGATTTCGGGATGAGAATTGAGAATAAGTTTAAAACTCTGTTCCAACCCTTTTAGGGTTTAATTCCTTAAAACTTTTTATTAAAAAAAAAAAGAAAATACACACATTTATTTTCATGAAAAGATTCTTATAGCATTTTACCTAAAATGTTTTCACGGTTTTTAATTTAATTATTAGAATGATCAATAGTATATGACTAGAACATTTAAAATCCGACTTCTAACATCGAAAGGCTAGCGTTTTTTTTGAATGAACGGCCCGTGTCAGCAAAATTACTAATATCACCCCAGAAAATGACATCGGCACTTACCGGGCCATATAGTAATCAAGCTAAAAGCTGCTGAACACTCGGCTATAACGCTTGCTCCATTACCCATGGCCACAACCAATATAATGAGAGGCCAAATAACCTGGACACTAATATCACAGAAGAAAATTGAAAATTTGGAGTATTACGACTTATAGAATTCATGTCATATATAAATATGATCCTTATAGCGAGAATTTAAAGGATATAAAATGTACTTAAAGTATCAACCATTAATTAAGATAGTTTCTAATTAAAACTTGTTTAATTTAGTAGTGTGAAGAAGGGTGATAATCCCTTACCTGATGGCAGACGGTAAACGGTCTTCCCATAATACCCGACCGATTAACTGAACTCGATATGTTTGTTTGGGTTCGGTCCGGAAGAAGGGCTGACGTCCGGCTCACTAGGTGATAGCGCTTTATAAATCAAGTTTATCCAGTAATGTTTTCGTTTTATATATTATTTATGGTAAGGAAATTGACTTGTTTATTTTTCGATATTTTTCTTGTCTAGTCAAACCCTATAGATACGAAATGAAAAATAAATCTTTAAAATCATTTAAATCAATTACAATTTTAAATAGTATTCATATTTTTACGATTAAGTTATTCATGTTATGTTACAGCCATATTTATCAATTCTTATTATTTCATTTATTCAATTCTCGCTACAAATAAAACAGGAAAGTTCAAATTTCCAAGCGAGTGAATAAATCCTTACGAATAATGTTAGTTCACGAGCTATCGCGTAACAGTGCGTGTATTTATAACCTGATATAAATTACAAGTATTAGAGATTCGGTCGACACATGAAAGGTGTTATTTATTTGCACGAACGGCTTAGCCATTTATTTTAAAACGAAATAGACGTATATAGAGCTTTTAGTTTTAACGTAACTGAACGATATTAAATATGACATAACAGTTAAATGTTAACTTAGTATTGTTTCCGCGAGCGATATAATTGCTTACCTACTATTATTTTACATACAATAGTATCGGAAATTTAAGAACTTGTAAAATTAATAAAATACATTTATTTTTCTATTTTACTTAGGACATTGTTTTCTTATAAAATTAAATACTATGCCATATGACAATAATGTTGAGTTTTTAGCTGCATCTCCTATGCATTTTGTCATTTTAAACTTGTTTTTAGAGTTCAGTGTCTAAAAAACTACAAACAGAACTTTAGTATTAATGATGTTTTTTGAAATAATGTACGAGAATTACTAATAATAATGGCGTTTTATGGACGAGAAAATTTTTATTAAGCTAAAATATGTTATGACAAAATCAAGTATATTAAGTATATTGTCAAGTACAGTACAGTACATAAATCAGGTATATTTATTAAAAGAAAAAAAAAATGTGTATTCTACTCTTAAGCCTATTATTATAATATATATAACTAATAAATACCTAGCGCTGGACCATAATTATATTTCTTTTGGATTTAGGTTAAGAATAATATTCGTGTCCGTATGTTTCGCGTATAAGCCATTATGGAAACAGTTTTTCAATAATTGTTCAACTTCTTTCTACCCGTTGGATTTAAATGCATGCCTTTTAAAGATTTCAAAGACTGAAACCAAATGTCAGTTGATTTAGTTATTTATACGTCATGTAAGAGCGGATAGAAGGAAAGTAAAAATGTATGTATTAGGAGATTAATGTTAGGCTCATAGGTTATCTTTTTGGATTATTTATAAAATAACAGTTTGGTAAGAAAATTTACTATGCATTATAAGTTCAAATTGGTTCAAGACCAAAATAGATATTTAACGTCATTTTATGATATTCGTTACATAGTAATGTAATATTTTACAAAATTGAGTAGAAAGTAGAATTTTAAAGATTTTTTAAAATGTAAGTAGAATTTTTAGAAATATAAAAAAAACATTAAGTGCGAGTTCGACTCGCGCACGAAGGGTTCCGTTACCCATTATATATAAAAAATGTGTGATGTAAATAAAAATTTAAGATTTTTGTTGTTCTTCCCTTATATAAATATCCTTAATAAACGAATATTTCATGCCAAATTTAAATATTCCACTCTAAATTTAAAGATTCTCCTACAAAAGGTCGACTGGAAGTACCTCTTAGGATTTGATTCCCTTGCGAGTAGTTGCAAGTTTTAAAATAACGGCTTTAATTGCATTGACATAGAAGTTGGAGTTCATTACAGCTTAAAGTTATTATAGACCTAAGTATTGACATGAATTTCAGCTTGATACCTCCACGCGTTTCTGAGAAGAAGGTTCTTAACAGACAGACCGACGGACGGACGCACGGACAACCAAATGATCTTACGAGGGTTCCGGTTTCTTCCTTTTGAGGTACGGAACCCTAAAATATGTTCCTGCTACGATTTGTATAGAATATACTGAACATACTGCAATGTAATGGATTTATGTTGCCTTAAAAATGTTAAAACAATATTTTTAATTTTAAACCCATGTAATTATTATTTTACAAGTAATACAAAAGCTTGCTAATGTGTGTCATACGAGATAGCAAAAGCGCTGACGTGTTTGAAATGATGACCTATTTTTACATCCCTCGACAAAGATAATATTATGAACTGTATTGGTGTTTAGACTAGTTTGCTATAAAGACGTTTTTCCATGACGAATACGATTATTGGCTTAATTTTAGTTAAGGAAGCTTTATTCAGAGATGATTTTTTTAAATAAATAAAACTTACCTAGTGCGAATTAGACTCGTGCAAAAAGGGTGCTATCATAACATGTAAAAAACGACGACGATCACTTAAATATTTATATTATGTTCATTTAATTTGTTTAAAAGTGAACTAAATACTTGGTGAATACTTCAAGCGTCTACCTCGTCTAAATCTAGCAAAAGAGATATGTTTGTTGTATGGGAGCCATAGAGGAATAGTCATTTGATTTTATTTTAAGTATTTTTTTTGTTCTAGCAGAAAAAAAAATTCTTCTGTGAAAATTTTAGCTGTCTAGTTATCTCGATTCACGAGACAGATAGATGAACAGACATCAAAGTCTGAGTAATAGGGACCCTTTACACCTGAAGAATAGACAAAAGGACGAAATAATAAAAATATTAAAAAATACATTTATGTTTTTGACTATTTTTCTAATTTAGGAATGTGATACGTTACACATATGTCTTGTTACACAGAAACTACATACGAACCTAATATTTATATATTACGTTCATGTATAATAGTACAACTATGGTTGTATATACACCACATAGCAATTACGAGTAAACATGCATATACATGCATATTACCTCGTAATTGCTTTTTATGTTTACATAATGACAATATTAGCATTAAAGCGACAGGATTTAGAGATCTTCGAGCTTTTGATGTTATTATAGGGAAAAAAATGATCTATCTTTTCATTTGGAAATAAAAAAAAAAACATTCGGTACACTCGGTATCATGGTCTTGATGTAACGTTACCTTCTGCTTTTTTCAAAGTCGCCATTTGAAGTCACTGCTTTAGGCATGCTCTCACATCAACATTTATCTTCATTCTACTCTATTCTAAATTATTTTATACTAATAGTACAAAAAATACTAACTTCATTAGTACGAGATTTTTATTTTTTCTGACTCTATAAGAATTATCATTGAAGGAATTAAGATTAATTTAGACAGTCAAAATCTTAATCTATGTATGTAGCGATATATTTTGAATAGAGCATTGAATTCAATACCGTTCTTTTTTCTTATATTTACCTTCTGTTTTTGATACGATGTGCGTATTTTTACTTAAAATCTATATAAGTTATTTAACTTGCAATAAGTACTTCTTGATCAATGTCATCGTTTGATAACTGAGTCACAACTAGGTCAGCACTCATTAAATCTGTGCCCGAGTTAATAGGCTGTTTTTGCAACACTAAATATATTTACTTTATTTATTTCCTATTAGGTTACTTAAAAAGTTTCAAGCATGGTCACTCGTTTATTTGTATGTATTTCTATAAAATATTAATTATTATTAAAAATATGTTACATACTATATTTTGAAAAACCTTCATATCAAAGTAGTGTCAGACTTTCTCAACAAATGCTGATTAAATTTATAAAGGTAATGTTAAAACATGTCTAATGTTCTCCATTTTTAATATCTGAGATCCAGGATTTAGTCAAATTGAGAAATATAATCAAAACCGAATTTCATTAGTCTTTTCTACGTTAGAAAAAGTGAAGAAACCTGAGGTTTTATGTTACAAAATCTTATATTAAATTTATCTTTATTCTATGAAGATCAGTCTTTTGAATAATCGATAGTATATGGCTTCAAAACTTAGTTTATGTGCCTTATATGCAGAAATGTTTTCTTGGCATAGCTGTGTTTCTCATTGGAAAATAGGATATATTTTTTTATTATATTTATAAAATAAATGTTTATACTGTATGATTTTTATACCACTTAAGACGAATTTAAAAACAAAACAAACAAAGTAGGATTGGACCGTCTAATTTCGAATTTTGATCGTCTACAATGTGTGGATTTTAAATATTGGTTAAAAACTAGATCTTACATTACCACAATATTTAAATAAATAAATAAGGATTTTTTAACCGACTTCTTCAAAAAGGAGGAGGTTCTCAATTTGGCAGGTTTTTTTTTATGTATGTACATCGATTTCTCCGCGGTTTCTGAACCGATTTACGTAATTCTTTTTTATTTGATGCGAAATAGTTTCGAATTGGTCCTATAAAAATTTGGTTTAGGTAGGCCCATTAGTTTTTATTTTATGAGCATTTTTGTCCAAATTTGAACTAACTCCTCCGGAAGGAAATCAATACGTGAAGTCACAGATTAATGACATCTGTTGTTTTGGATGTGAAGTCTTTAATAGTCTCACAAGAACGTGAAATTGTGTTTCAAAGAGATTTTTTACGGAGAAGAATACTTTTATTCGTTCCCGTTTATTGAGATCTGTATTTTTTAAGGCGCGCAGCACCTTTTGTAGGTCTACCCATAGCTAATTGTTAATGTAGCAATAAACTAAAAAGTATTAAATAAAAATAACTACGTTAAAAAAAACCGACTTTAAAACTAAAAAGTAATAAATAATGAAGATTTAATATTTATTATATACTACCTATTATTTATATGTCTTATTTACTAATAGGTTTGAAGTCGGTGCCAAGCATTAAACAAATAATTATATTTAACCACTTAAATGAATACGAGCAAATTAATACAATGAAATGCCTACTTTAATGATTAAGATACGTAAATAAACATAATAAATAGCAATTAAATATTTTATTACAAGCAGCTCAATCTTCATAATATGATTACTAACTTGAATCGATACGAAGAAAAACAAAAATATAAATAATTACGAAAATGTATTCTACCGAATTCTAATACGAAACCTACGTCTTGGAAAACCTCTATGTAAAATTTGATTTTCCCAGCACATGCAGTTTTTGAGATTTGTGACGTTCCTGAGAGTCGTGACGTAGCAGTGAGTTACTTTTTGATATATACAATAAACTAATATATAATATATATATATATATATATTATTTTATAGTTTTTCTCTCATATTCTCAAAACAAAGATATGTTTATATATGTTTCTATTTTGCTTTAAACTCATACGTACATAGGTCATTGTTACTGGTACATGTTCACTTTTATTACTTTGATTCTATTTTTTTAATAATAATGCAGATTTATCCACACTGTGTCCATCTAAATCTCAATTCAAACTTGAATGTAAACTCACTCACGTTTTTAACGTGCGAAAAATAATTTTTAATTGGATCTTGGAAAATTCTACAACTCTCGACGAAAAAACGTTAATATGGCAAAAAGGTATAAAATTTGTACAAAGATGTATCATATTGTAAATTCAATTAAATGTTTATGTTTTTAAAAATATTTTTTTTTTAATTCTATAAAAAAGCTTTTAACATCACATACAATTTAAAGACTTATCTAATCATATGTATTCTTTCATATTTAATTGATTACAAATAAAAAGTTGTATTTTATGATTTTTGATCCCAATTTCAGGTAAAGCCAGTGAGGACGCGGGCAATGGTCATTAGCACAACATAAAAAGCCATAAGCCGATCCTTTTGTTTGACCACCCAGCTCATTATGAACACCACGTCATGCTTAGTCCTATGCAAACGATTCACCGGTTTTTTCCAAAATTGCTTTTCTGGGGTTGTACAAAATGAAAATTGTTGATTCATAAGTTTTTGCCAATTTTGAATTCTATTTACTTGCTCAATACAGAAAAAAAAATATTTGAAAATATTTCGTATGTCATTATATTTACAATTTTATTCTTCTAAAGCATAATTCTTATATGAACCAAAAAATATATAAAGTAAGCAAATTGAGCTTCTCGTTAGTATAGTTTAAAGCTCCGTCCTTAAAAATAGCCGATACTTGTTCATGGAAACTAAACATCTGCGTTGTATAAATATTTAGATATTCATTGTTATCGCAAAAAGAATATAAAGAAACTACAGGTTTCATTATTTATATATTTTCTTTAACTAATCATTTCTTTTACTAATAATAATGTAATAAAAATTTAGAATTCAAGTATAGCGTGCTATTAAAATGATTCTAGAATAAGACTAAAATAACACCACCGCTAGTTCTTCAATCTTCTCAGATTTACCACGATCAAAAGGATTTTAACTTTAAACATTAAAATGGTAGTAATTTTATAATGCATCCATTATATTTTATAAGCATACTTAATTATAAAGACTTTTACGTGAAAATATATATAAGAAGATCTATTTGTATTTTAAATATGATTAACAACCTTAAATTTGTATGCTTAAAATTTGAATACTGTATTTATTATATTTAATTTATTAATCAGATAAACCCATTATTACAAACACTTCTTCTCTTACGAAACCATCACGGCAAGGCACGGTTTTAATCTCTTAATCCAACGCAAATAATATTTTATGTTAAACAGCTTTTCTATTTAAAACTGTTCTGCACATTGAAAGCCTCACATGGTATTAAGCTCGCGTACATTAAAATGAGTTTCGTGATAATGGCGTAATAAATAAGAGGTCCTATACTGAAATGATGTTTTGTGAAGCGTCCGGCATGCAATGCAACAAATTTCCGTGTTTCCGCGTGCTTAGTATTAAATAATTTAAAGAATAAGTTATTTTAGATAGTTGCATTGAATATAGTAAATTAATGCTAAACTATAATTTGAAATATTTAAATGTTGGTTAAGTAAAATATCTGCTAAATTTGACAAATACATATATAAAAAAACGTATCTCCTGCAACGCATTTCTGAGTAAATAATTCTTCCAACATAATTATATTACTTGCTCTCTCTGAAGCCAATTCGAAAACCGAACTACATATTTCATATTAAGCATTGGTCTATCCTTATATAAGATTAACTGATGTTATGATGACACGTAAATATTTATGAGATCCTGATTTATCCTTTACTATTCATATAATATATTACCATCCAGTTTCGGATTTACCCACGCATAATCTTGGGTCTAAAATACTATTATATACAAATATTATACCTTTAAGCCTTCATATTATAATTTCACACGTAAGCGTAACTAACGTATTCTCTTATAATAGGTTTATTAAATGATATACACTTATTTTTAAAATATTATATATTCTTTAAACAATAATATAAAACAATAAATAGTATAAACAAAAAAAAAGAAAAAAGAGAGGTACGCATGCTGTTATTACTTATAAATATTTTATTGGCAGATATATAAATGAGCAGAATGACATTCATTTTAATTCTATTTTAAAATGCCCTATGCTTTTTTTTACAATTAAATACATTTTTATTATACTAATCTAGTTATTTATACTATTCTTAATTCAAGTTTAATATAATATATTTCCTGTTTTTTTTTTACTATTATTATTTTTTTATCTTTATTTTTTTAATAAAGACGTGTTTTTAATATTTAATTAATTTTATTTATTACTTGAAAATCACTTATCCTCGAAACTCTGGCAAGGATAACAGGACGAATTGCTTATACTATTGCATTATTTTTTTTTTTGCTTATACTATTGCATTATTTTTTTTTTTTTTTTGGTCTGTGGCAACACTAAGGTCAACAGCTGATTTGAATTGTTCCCAATAGTTTTATTAAGTAAAATTATTTATAGTGTATAATTTTAGCTAAATTCCCAATCAATTATTCAATTAAAGTGTATTGATACTAGTGTAATAAGAATTATAGTGTTTAAGTTATTCTTCAATATTGTAAATCTCTAAGAAAGTGAAAAGTGACAGTTGATTGGTAACGTACAAACTTTAAATTTTCTAAAATAGATATATATTCTAGTTTTTAAGTGTTTTTAGTTCTTCTTTATAATATAACAACTGTCTCATTCAATTTCATATTAGTTTTGTTTCTGCAAATCTCAGTTTCTTTGTTTTGTCTCATTTATTGCGGAAACAAAGCAATATAGGCCCTTTGTTTGGTTTTGCACATTGGTACTTTATTTAATATTAAAATGATGACTCGTTCACGTGCCCTTTCACGCCAAGAGGAGAACAAACTCCAACTGGCATTACAAGAATTAAAAGTGAGTAAGGACTTGTGTGCTCAACTAAACAATGAAAGAGATGCTAATGAGAGGGAATTATTAGATGTTTTAAAGAATAATGACAAATTAAAAATAGAACTTTCTAAGTTACATGTTAAATATAATAATGTTGAAGAGGAGCGTAACAGGCTACAGTTATTAGTGGCTAGGTTTGATGAGTGTGGTCTTGAGTATGAGCAGGCCCTTCGGCGTACCGACACCCTGGAGCTGGAGCTGAGAGATGCCCACCAACAAATCTTGGAACTGGAGGAGGCCGCTCAAAACTCAACTAACATTCACACTCACAGCTTGTATGAAGAGTTAATTGGCAGCGCTTCTCAGTTGGTCAACTCCCCAACTACTGCAACTAAAAACCCCTGTGTCACTATAGATTTAACAAATGACACATTGAACTCACAAAGGCTGGGTAGCTGCAGCAAGAAGAAATTAAAAAAATATATTAGAATTAATAGATATATTAAGAAAATCCAAAAATTAACTAAAAAGAACAAGTTTTTTACAAAATCAATTATTAATAAAAATATATTGTTAAAAAAAATTAACTTTTGTAATATAGAATTAGAAAATAGAAATAGGAGATATGAATCTGACACACAATTACTAGAAACACATTTAGCCCGTTTGCAGACTACTTTAAGAAGTGTTACAAAAAAATATGAAAACACACAAAACATGCTAAGCGAACAAAAGTCAAAAGTAGATGAACTATTAAAAAAATCACAAAATAGTTTGGAATGTATGAACTCACAGACTAACAGTTGTTCATGTGAGTGTAATAATAAGTTATTTTCTGTAAAACCAACATTGTCCTCCCCCGCTAAAATATTGTGTGACAAGGTTGATATCCCTGTTTCTAATAATAGTGGCTCCCTCAAATTAACTCCTGTATATGACACCTATATGTTTAGCGATAATATTGGAAAAGGAATGGGATCTGTACTAAATTCTTATTTTGAAAAACAAAATGTATTCAACAGCTGTTCACCTGACAATAATTTAATAAATATTATTAGACAAATAAAGAATTCAAGTAAACAATTTACTAAGTCAACAAATATAATAATTTTTGTAGGAAATAGAGATAATGTAAATTATTCGGAATTTAAAAAATGTTTTGAAACTATAAGTAACTTAGATGTCAATAAAATTGTCTGGTTTTCATTACCCTATAATCAAGGTTTGCCTCATCAAGGTACAATGACTTTTTTAGTACTTTCACTAAATTATTCAACTTTATATTTACTCCAAAAACAGTGGTTGTTAATGATAAATTAATGTTTAGTGATTGGGCATCTGCTGAGTTACACAAAAATAGAGAAAAATTATATAATATGTATGCGGAATTGATGTTTAATACTAGTAATGAGTTTAGGGATGAGGTAAAATTATTTTCCAAATCTTTTAAAAAACAATGTAAAATAGCAAAAAATCAACATATTCAAAATAAAATAGGAAATAGCAATAATAAAATAAAAACAACTTGGAAAATAATTAATGAGGAAACTGGAAGAGCTAAATCCCAGAGGATCGACTTTAAATTAAATATAGATAATAAATATGTTACGTCTGACCTCGAGGTTGCTACTGCTTTTGAAACCTTTTTTACTAATATTCCAGTGACTACAACGTTATCTTTAAATTCTTCTACCGCTGCAGCTATGGGTTTACTTAGAGAGAATGTAGATCAATGTGTTAGCACTTTTAAGTTTGAAAAAGTTAATGCTCAAGAAGTAATCAAAGTATTTAGATCAATTAGCGTTAAAAAGACTAGTGATCTTTGGGGGTTTTCTGTTGACATACTTAAGTCCATAATTGACATTGTAGCGCCAGACTTAGCATTAATATTTAATAATTGTTTAGAATATGGTATATTTCCTGATCTAATGAAACAAAGTAAAATAACTCCATTATTCAAATCCGGCTGTTCATTAGATCCTAGTAACTATAGACCTATTTCAGTCTTACCCACTTTTAGTAAGATTTTTGAGAAAATAATTCTTAATCAACTTGTGGCATATTTTAGTAAAAACAATCTCTTACACAAAAACCAGTTTGGTTTCACTGCCGGTCGCTCTACAACAGATGCTGGTGTTGAGCTATTACTAAACATATTTGAAGCCTGGGAAGGATCACAGGATGCACTTGGCATTTTCTGTGATCTATCTAAGGCGTTTGACTGCGTTCAACATGAAATCCTTATAAAAAAGTTAGAACATTATGGAGTTAAAAATAAGTCCCTAGATTTAATTAGTTCATATCTTAATGATAGAATCCAAAAAGTTGATGTAAATGGAAAACGTTCCCCTGGTTCTTTGGTAAAAATAGGTGTGCCACAGGGCTCTATCTTAGGGCCTTTCTTGTTCCTCATTTACATAAATGACTTACCTCATCTAGTGAGGGAAAAACATGGGATAGTGTTGTTTGCTGATGATACTTCTCTTACCTTTAAAGTTAATAGACGGCAATCTGTTATTGACGATGTAAACAATGCTCTCTCAGATGTTGTACAATGGTTTAACGCCAATAATTTGTTGCTCAATAAAAAAAAGACGAAATGTGTCAAATTTAGTTTACCAAATGTTAAAAATGTTAGAACCAATGTACAATTAAATAATGAGGATTTGGACTTGGTCAAATCTACTACTTTCTTGGGCATTACTTTAGATGAAAAATTGCAATGGGGTCCTCATATATTTGATTTGTCAAGCAGACTAAGTTCTGCTGCATACGCGGTTAAAAAAATACGTCTATTAACAAATATGGAAACTGCTCGATTAGTTTACTTTAGTTACTTTCATAGCTTAATGTCATACGGTATACTCTTATGGGGCAATGCGGCTGACATTGATACCATATTTACATTGCAGAAGAGAGCTGTTCGCGCAATATATAATATGAGACCAAGAGACTCTTTGAGAAACAAATTTAAAGAATTTAAAATTATGACTGTTTATAATCAATATATTTATGAAAACTTAATTTACGTTCATAAAAATATTTCAAAGTTCAAGAAAAATTGTGATTTACATAAAATTAATACAAGAAATAAAAATAAACTCGCTATGCCCGGCACTAGGCTCCATAAAATAGGTAAATCCTTTAAGGGTAATTGTATACGTTTTTATAATAAGCTCCCAAATGAAGCCTTAAGCCTCTCATTAAATAAATTTAAATTATATGTTAAAAATAATTTAATAAAAAAATCCTACTATAGTGTAAAGGATTACATCGACGACGGTATGGCCTGGGAATGAATCTGTATTGTATTGCGAATAGCTAGTAATCTCCGCAATTTGTTTTTTGTTGTAAATTAATTTTGCTTTATCGACCTTCTGCATCACACCGATTCCTTAGAAGTCACTACTTGCGGTAGCATCGGGAGTCGGGTTGCCTCCCTCCCTCAAATATGTGCGAAGGGGGTGATGGCTGGCTCTTGTGTTATGCTCGTGAACGGGTGCTGCTTGCGGTGACTGGTTGTGTGGCAGGCCGAAGATTTATATATATTTATTTTTTCTGTTATTATTATTTAATTGTCGTTGCCTGAAATCATTAGGCTTCTTTTCCGATTCATTGCGACGGTTCTAGTTGTTCCAAAATTGCATTTAAGTTTGACGTTTGTGAAACAGTGATCACAATAACAAAAAATATATCCGGCTGAGTTTGTTGTGTGGTTCTTCTCAGACCAGGACGCGTTTGGAACCCTCATAGCTTTAACATTAAGATGGAAAGTGCTTTTTCAGAAGGGCTTATTACGATAAATCTAGTATCGTAATAGGCCCTCCTGACATTTCCATGTTGACGTACACAAGTGATCACTGATTATGATTCTAAGTGGAAAAGATATAAATAAATA
Organism: Napeogenes sylphis; assembly: GCA_959347405.1. NCBI lineage: Eukaryota > Metazoa > Arthropoda > Insecta > Lepidoptera > Nymphalidae > Napeogenes > Napeogenes sylphis. The sequence goes on from OY365782.1 coordinate 8,897,139, forward strand.
AATAAATAAATATCATCCTTTCTTGTCCTTGGTTCCTGGTAGATATTAAAAAAATAATCTGACTTTACAAATTTTTCAACAAAATCTCGTTCAAAGTTTACGTTACAAAGATAAAGAAATAGATACATCTAAAGCTAATAAAAAGTGTATTTAAAAATAAGGTCTTAAGACTCATTGGCACAGATACAACATAGATTGTTAGAACCTTGAATAATTTATTCCTGTATACATTATTATAAACAATTAAATTTAAAATTATTATAAATACGTCAAGAGATTTCAAGCATACTCGCAGTACATATTTACCGTCTCAAAATAAATTACTTTATAAATTTAATTAAATTGTGTTCAAAACTATGTCTTAAGCGCTTTGTAAATCAAAGTTTAATTTTGACAAGCTATAACTTCTATTCTGTTACTATTTTAATGGCAATTATAATGATCAGGACTGCAATTAACTTCATTAACCCGTTTGGCTCAGGCACGACCGACTTACCAGTTCTTAAGGAATATACCAGGTGCGGTTCACAAAGCCCTGACTAATTAAAATCCACGAATTTTAACCACTTATATTTACTATTGGCCAGCGAGAAGTTTATGAGAGTTTGGACCAACACCTCTGTGTATATATATTTATTTGTTTTTTTATCATTGTAATAAGTCGGCCAATAAATAATTCTGTCCGAATATTATTGATCAGACTAATATATACTTGACACTGAAAAAGTCAACGTTAACATATTATTACATTAATACATAGTGTGTTGTAGTGTAATAATATTTAAAACTAGCTGTGCCTGCGACTTCGTACGCGTAGATTTCGATTTTGATAAAACGTGCCCTTTGTACTAACCAACGTATGTAAAAACTATAAACCTTCAAACTGGTAAGCAGCAATGGTGCGATAATAAGAGATGATTATTTTCTTTTTTTGTTAACCGATTATTTCTTTGTTAAAGAAAAAAAACAAAATATAAAGTGAATTAAGATAAAATAAACACAAAATGTTAAGTGAAGACTGTGATAATATATTCCTGAAAACCGCATTCAAATTGGTTAAGCCGTGTCTGAGTTTAGCGTGCACAAACATACAGACATACAGACAAACAGACAAACTGAAAAAACATTGTTTTGAGTTCCCTTGCTGTTATAAAGGCCCCATTGATGTTTTTTGTTAATATTTTCCATGTGTAGAAAAGGATCAGTGACAATTTTATTATATGTATAAATAGTATATTAAATAGATATTATTATCTTAAATATTAACTTTCTGAACTATTTTTTATATAAAATTTAAATGTGCCAAATTTCATTTTAGCATACAAAGTTCTTGCTTCACTGATAATATAATGTTAACTTTTACGTTTATAGACAAATAAATGAACGTGAAATGTAACTAACTATTAATATAAACGAAATCTGTGTTGTAAAACCAATAAAAACTAGTCTTCGCTTTTTACTATTACTTAAATGGTTCCAGATAATATATTATGTTTTGATCATTATGTCATACTAGGGGTCGCCCGCGACTCCGTCCGCGCGGTTTTTAGTGTTTGCTCAGCGCACGCGAGGAAAGCTCTCAAAAAAGAAATCTTTTCCCGTTTTTTCAGCATTCTTCATTGCTGCTTGACTTCAAATCACAGCGAGATGACATCTTCCTCATTAAACGGACTATTCAACACAAAAAGAATTTTTAAATTCGGGCCAGTAGTTCCAGAGATTAGTGCGTTCAAACAAACAAACTCTTCAGCTTTATAATATTAGTGTAGATCTAAGAAAAATAGGCTTAGTAAAAGTCACTTACAGTCTGAAATTTTCAAGACATTAAAGTTAGTTGCGTAGCAAACTATATTATTATCTTTGCTGGGACCATGCCAACCTACCTGCTAGTGGTAAGTGTTATAGCTTGCTGAATAATGTATGAAGCACTGATAAATACTAAAGCTAGTTTAGTACTTACGCTTAATTTAAGTATATTACTATAAAATATTTGAACTTCATTGTTATATAATACAAGACCCGGCAATGTTTTAGAGCGATATTCTGTTTATTTAAATTATAAATATTAATTGAACGTTTTGACAGGCTCACCATCCATACTATGTAAGAAGGAATATCATTCCTAAATATTAGATGCGTGGCATGTTCTTCTGACAATCCCTTAACACAAAACCATAAAATTTATAATTCTGAATAATAAAATCTTATTGTCAACCTTCAAAGCAAAACGAAGAAGTTATCTTGAACGAACGAACGAAGAAGTTCTGTTAAAATCTGTTAAAAAAAGTGTATCGTTATTGCTTCATGTGTATTGCTGGTAATAATATACTCTCTTCTGCGCTGTATCGTATAGATAACTTCTTATCACTGGTTTTAACGTTTATAGCACCCAAGTTTTGCTAACTTAGTTTAGTATTCCGTTAACGTAAGCTGGAATACATAAGGTCGAGGTCTTAGAAATTGTAGCTGTCGGCATTCGGGGGATATATAGAGATAAGAGGGAAATGCTTACAAAGTAAACCGTTAATTTTGCTTCAACTAAATCATAAAACTTTATATATTTTAATTAATTAATTTTAAATTTTAAGGTTATGAAATTTTTAAAATATTAATATTGAAATATTAATATTGAAATATTAATATTGAAATATTAATATTGAAATATTATTATTGAAATAGATGCAGATCAATGTAGCTTTTAGAAAAGTTGAATAAAGCTTTATGTTCGATGCTCCTACATAATTGGAATTACTTGGTATTTGAAAATTATTATATTTGTCTATATATTACACATTTTTTTTCATAATAGTTAGTTAGCCATTTATTATTATTTACAGTCATGTTGAACTTTGAAAGCTATTAGTTTTTTTAATTTTTACATTTATCCAAGGACACGGGGCTGGTAGGCTTTGGTGTATAATGTGACCTAAGGTATTGGAGACTCTCTTCCTGGTTATAGTACACGCCATGTTAAGAAAGTGTCTTAGCTGGTGAAGTTCTTGATACTTATACCGTCGGTACGGCGATGATGACTACGGCGGTTGTGATGGCCTTCCTTAAGGATTTAATATTAGGTTTGGTTTTGACGTGGAGGCTTCGGCTTGTTGTTGTACTTTTGCCTTCTCCTTTAGTCGTTCCGACTCACTCTTTGATGTTGCTTCTGTGTCTTCCCGTTTTCCGGGGGTTGGTTGGTCGAAAAATGATGCGGCCTGAAAAATTTAAGGTTTTTCCCTTGGTCTTCGTACACAACAACATCGTGGTGTATGGAGGCTTTTAAATATCGATCGATCGATCCTTTGTGATATTTCAGCCTACTCATACATAGTACCAACACTGATCGTTCGGGGAATGATGGTTACCCCTCCGAACGGCTCTCCGAATATCGAGAGCAGACAGCTAGCCTGAGCGTAAAGTGGCTCCACGTCTTTCCACTCGATTAATACGATAGTTTTATTGACATTTCGTAATAACCGACATGCATCGAGCATACCACCTTTGTTATGGGCAGCGCTTCGTAAACTTTCTGCTAATATTCTGTTTCGACGTGCTTCCATTTATTAATGCCGCTAGTCCCGAGAAAATCGCACTTCTACTGAGACTATTTGAAATGCAAAAACTTATACCTAGCATTTCCTGATTGATTTCCTGAATTGGCGGGTGGCATAGGCTGTATTCGGGCATTCTATTCACGTGGTTGTATGATTTGATGAATAGATGGTTTAGCGAAAGTACTATTCCTTCTAGCTGCGTTGAGAAAGACTTTTTCGGCAAGAGTACGGAAAGCGTTGCTGAAAGCAATAGATTTTTAAATAATACTACATACATTATTTTGTTTTATAAATAGTTACTTAGTCAGTTATTCTTATTTTTTTAATGCTACTAATTTTGATTTTTTTTTAATTCTGTGCATGATACAGACACGTCAATAATTATGTTACTTTTATATAAAATGTAAATGATGCAAGGAATACATTTAGGCGAATTATAATTTATCATAAATATAAAGAAATGCCTAAGATTATTTTCAAAAAAACATTGTACTGAATGTCATAACAAAAAATTAAATGAGAGGTTATTGTGACATGAATGTTCATGAATCTCATCAGTTTATATGAATAAAACAATCATTGATATAAATAATTGAGAATAACGACAATGATAAGAATGATAAATGAAATGCTTTTGTGACAACTTAAATGTGTATAATGGACTCGAGGATTGACGGAATAGATCGACACATCCGATATTAATGTTCAATAATTCATTTGACCTGGAATGAAGCTCAGGAAAATTGTGATTATATATATCGATTATATATAATCACAATTCCTATAACCATAGGACCATATTTTATTATTTAATTTGATATCATAATAATTTGGTTCAAGACCGGTAATTAGGGAAAGTCAAATTTCAACAATTCTGTACCGCTACGCTAGACGGTCAACAAATTTATTATATTTGAAGAAAAACATTATTTTTATGATATCTGCATATAATTGGTATCAATTTCATTCTCTTACGTATTTTTTTAATTTATAATAATATCACCATTATTTTGTTATCTTAAAATCTCGTTAGATGATCCCTGTAACAAAGCTTATAATAAGCAAACTGAATATTCCGGTTAATCAGTCCGACCTCTTTTAGGGGCTATCACATTTAACTTGAATTTTGATAGCCACATTAATATAGAAGGGTTTCCGTGGACTGCCGAAAAAGCGTTAAAGATAACGCAACCCGAGTTTTAATGTCGCACTGCGAATGGACACGTCCGGCTTGTTCTCCGGTATTAACGCCCCGATAGTTCCAACTCCACTGTTCTGGACTGAAACAGTTGGCTAAAAAGCAAATGGCTTCACATTTTCCACTGTACTGTTTTTCGCTTTTGTGAGTTAATGCCCCTTACTTTGTCAATATACAAACGCACGCTTGGACATAGACGAATTGATATTGCTGAAATATTTTTCATTGTTTTAATACTTTTAACTCATTTTGTATAACAAAATAGTAGCTTAATAATGATATTCTATACCAAAAATTGGTTTTTATTCCAATTATGAAATATAGCACCTCCCTTGACGTCAATTTGTGATAAATGACTACCTTTATACCGGTTTCTTCATATATGTTTATAAAGGTAAATATTACTATTATGATACACGTAAGTGATTATTATTATTCATTAACGATAAAATGTAGTATAATGATAATAAAATAATATGTTTAATCTTTTGCTATTAATAAATACAATGCAAATAGTAGGCTATATTTCTACCTGTATCTCTGTGAGACATACTTAGTTTTTTATTTAATTCCTAAAAATATGAAAGAAACGATTAAATTAACCTATATGATGTGTGTTATAGAAAACCCTTAAGAGATACATACAGTAAATAATAAATTTAGAACAAACAAATAAATAAATTAATGAATTAAATAAAAACAAAAACAAACGTACTCAAGTCAAAGTTGTTGGATACGTTAGACCCTTGACATTCTACTTAATGCGGCATACATATTACAGCCTTATTTAGGTAATATTGCGAGTCAATGTAAAACCTTAAAACATTTTGTTTAACATTTTTTCATTATACTTTATCTATGTTGAAGTGTTATGCTTAGAGTAGCTATTAACGTGTGTCTAATGTAGATTAATGACGTTTAGGACATATTGGTTGTATCTGTTTTATGAGTATGATAACACCAACAAATGAGGACACAAAACGGCTCCTAAAATCAGATTGTACAACCAATTTATCACTTTTAAAGCACAAAACACTGCGGGAAGAATAGCTTAAGGAAAACCGTCAAAGTGCCATGTTAGGCCAATTTTAGTAAACTAATTGTTATGAAAAGATTAAATGTCAGTGAATTGGTTTTCTAATATAAGTTTATGAATGCTCTACGTAAATTGGTATACATGAACCTACCCGCTATCTCATCTTTACCAATTAATACATCTTTTTCTTGGTTTGTACTGACTATTCCGTTTTAAATATTTAAAAAAAAAATGATACCTAGAGAAGTACAATTCATAAAATTCGTTACCCCTGTCATTAACTAATAATGTAATAATAATTAATATTAATTAACTAATAATGACTGAACGTCAGTAATAAATAGCTGATTTGATGGAAATAAATAAGTAATTGTTTTGAATCAGAAAAAGATACAAACACACTTACAAATAACTTTTGTAATATGGATTAAATAACATTAATTTCTGGATTTCATGACAAAAGTTAATTCATATTTTTTTTAAAACATACTATGCACTGCTTAGAATTTTTAAAATTTTAAATTCAAAAAAAGAAACAAATATGTTATCTTTCAAATCCTCAATCAAAGAATGAAAAACTTTATACTGTCGTTAAACAAAACTACATTTGCTTATTGTACACAAAAATGCAGAATGTGACTATTTAACATCACGTAATGTAAAACTTCATGTCAGATTGTGATGAATTACTCTCTGGTATCGATTGTCGATTAAACGGTCTCGTCCGGTTTTATTCGATTTTGTTTTAAATCTATTGTTATCTTTTTTGTACATTCGATTGTTATAATATAAATCGAATAACTATTAATGGTATCAAATATCAACAGTTTGTTAAATGGAATAAGTGGTTTGCTTTTAATAACTTTTAATTTATTTGTTACCATTTTGAAATCATTTTAGAAGCATTTCATATGGTTAGGTAGCTAGGTATATATAAGCAGTACAATTTTATTACACATTTTATTTAACATTAATCATATTAAATAAATTCAAATAATAAAAATAATGAGAAATACAACACCATACCCTACATATACCCTTGTATATGAAATCGGGTTCATATCCTATATTCCAGACCTCTTAATGGTAACTGAAGAAATTAAATTCTCTTTAAATAAGAATACATTCATTCGCAAACGTTTTCACAGATGTTTCTACATACCAAATTACATTCGTATTAAAACTCTCCATATTTCAGCGTTTCATGCCGCAATAACGCTTTTCATTACATTATTTTATTTACAAGTCAGCTTCTTGCTTTTCAAAAGCTTTGAATAGCGTGAGAAACACAATATTGTTCCCATACTTTTAAAAAATTGGGGACAATTAAAGTAATTTAATTTTAAATAAAACTATAGCTTCAGTTTTTGTGCTATAGTAACCACAACTAGTATGTTATGACCAGTGACAAAGTAAAAGTTATATAGTAATTCGTTATGAATAATTGCAGACTTAACATTTTTTAATTCTACTTATTTGAAATAAAATGCTAAAGCATTTTAATCTCATGTTGATTTCTTACAAAATGTCTTCGAATAGAGTGACAGAAAAAAAAATTGTCTCTCTCACACGTCACGTAGAAATTGTCACCCTGCCAAAGTGAAGTATGTTCAACGTTAGTATGACGTGTACGTAATTACTTAGCGACGTATCGCACAGTCATGCCTTGTCATTTTCGCTAACACTACGACCGAGTCAGTTAAGGGTGGAATGAGTCGTTCCAAATTTAAGGTGATTGTAAAGGCAGGATTAGACACTTGAAAACATATGTACTTTGAAATATCAGTATTCCTATACCCCGGACTTAATAAACTAACTAACATTTCAATATAATATGTCGTCAATACCATCATAAATTGTTATAGGTACGAAAATAATTTACTGTAAATTCATAAAACAAATGATAAGGCCGGAACAATTAGTGCGATGATAATTATTTAATAGAGCTCATGTTTATTTATTTACTAACAATAATTAAATTCTACATTTACCACAGCTAGAATAAAAAAACACAATTATTAACTTAAATGCTGTTATTGTATCTGTTTTAATGGATATTTGATCAAGATATCACGTATTGATTAAAAACGAAAAATATTTAAATTAACTAAGTCTTCGTTATCGTTCATATAAATAACACAATATATATAAATAAAAATGTAAAAAGCGAACCGTTGGTTGAGTGGTTAGCGCGGACGGCTAACGTATAACGGCTTTGGGATTTGGGTTTGATTCCCGACAGGGACAGGCATGTGATGAGTATAGATGTCTGTATTTCTGGGTTTGGTCCTTTATTAAATATAGTCTCAGTATTTATGCGTGTATTTCTTAGTATTTGTATCGTTGTCCAACACCCTTAACAGAAGCAAATACTTTGCTTACTTAGGGTGTAGATCAATTTGTGTAATTTGTCCTGTGATATTATTATTATTATAGTATTAAATATAATTAATATGAACTTAACGGGTCATCATTCAATTAAAGTTGGAAGTTAATAATATTGAATGAAATATTTCTAGTGATGTACAGTTGTGGCGTAGAGTATGGGTGTCCCTTATCTTGCCGAGCGTTCTATAAGAGTTGGCTAATGTACTCCTGGGGTTGACAGAAAACTTACAACCATAGACTCAAAAGAAGGGTTAAACTCAGGTTGGTGTTCGGTCCTAAACATTTTTTTGCTTAATTTCTTTGCAGTATGTCAGATAGAAAAAGTTTTAAAAATGGGGCTGAAGAATACCCCACATATGAAGCGCAGAACCAACCACTCTTTTATACCCCTGCTCCTATAGTCCCATCTCCAAAGTGCAACATAAGATACACACTCAAAAAAAGAACAGGTACAAACAACCGGCAGAGAAATAACGGATGTATTGAAGAAAATACGAATAAATATGATAATAAAGAGAATGATTGGTGAAATATGTAAAAGACAATATGGATATGGTGATAAAAGAGTGTCAAAAAATATAAAAGTAAATCTTTGTGATTGAACCTGAAAGAGAAAGGTGTATATTTGATCTGTGTTATGTTATTAGTATCCATGTTAATACAGCAACCGGTAACACCGACACCTTAAGTGTCTCAGTGGGTCTGCATCTGCATAGTTGTCCTCATAAAGGCTTTACTTATTCCTGTTGAGAGTGGATATATATATATATATATATATTTTTAAGAGCTTTGTGGAGAATTGAGGATTCTTGTGAGAACGTTATTGAGGGCTATAGCGGACTGAAAAAGTGCCAATGATAATTTGACAATGTTGACCGAGAACTTAGCAGCATGAAAATTATCTCCAGTTTTACGCCAATAGCGCTCGAGACGGTATTTTTTTACTAATTTAAGTCGACATTCCGTAGCTTTTTAAAAAAATAGTGAGACAGACCAAACTCTTAAATACAGGATCAATGCAGCTTGGATATAAGTCGTGGTATCATTACTTAGAACAGTGTTAATTTTTAAGGTCGATGGTAAAATACTCAATGCCCGTAACAATACACAACATTGCAAGAGCGACGAGACGATACACAGAGGTGGCAAATTGGAATCCTGCTTTTTTATATGACATTTTATATGATCCAAAAATCAAGGTGTTATAAGTTTGACCTTTGTGTCTGTGTGTTTTTCTGAGGCGTCGTAGCTGCTAAACGCGTAGACGGATTTGATAGCTGTTTTTTTATCGAAAGCCTTGTCTGTCGAGATGATTGTTAGCTATGTTTGGTGGAAATAAAAGAAGTCGTCTCCAAGATATTGAGCTTTTATTGGTGCTAGTGGAAGGTTCTTTTGAAATTTTGATATTAAATAATTATACAAGTGAAAAGTAGTGTGTTTATATGGAAACCTGTAACATAAGTTTAAAAAGCAGAAAAAAAATAAAAATGTAAAAACCCCCGATACAAAAAGATCTCTAAAAAGAATAAAAATAATATTATTATGTACTAATTGAACTTGTTGCATAAGGAGGTCGCTAAATAAAAAAAATAAAATCAAATACAAATAAATTACTAAGGTTAATAACGATATCGTATAGTCTAAGTCCTCATATATTATTTCCGTTCCGTTCCTCAAAACTTAGTGAAATAACACCATGTACATCGATCCCCCGACGCAACCACCTCAATTTTATGTTTTTTTTTATTTTAAATATTTATATAATTTTTAAATAAAGAATTAAAAAGTATTTTTTAAAGTACTCAAAAAGTTTTTAAGGCTTCTAAATGTTATAATATAATAAAATAGAGTTAAACACTAAAAATATAATTTTAGTTGTACGAACTTAACTTGTACGAACTAATATAAATAAAATAAAAAAGGTATTATAAATAAATAAATTATATAAAATTTATAAAAGGTATAAATAAATATATACTTTTGTCAATTCTAGTCCTATCAGCTCAATCTGTGGCCTGAAAGGAAGTTTCAGTCTCAATATTTTTTTTCAATCTGTATAAGAACAAAACATCAAGCAAATTATGGTGAAGTCTAAGTATCTTGTCGTTCGATTAGCACTCTGATCCAGATCATAATGATCCTCGATTTTTTTTAAGTGATAATTCACTAACTAGTGCTTTCTTAAAAAAGCTATAAAGTTAAGAGTTATTTTATTCCACATTACAATCAACTGAATCGATTGAAATTTATCTATTTATAAAAAGAATTATAAAATTGACTAGTCTATGTCTAAGCCTACTTTTAATTAGTTTACATTATCACAGGTCTTTAAAAGTTAACAATTAATTGTACTGTACTATTATAAAATTTACTCTTGACGTTTCAAAGTTGTTATAAAAGAATTATTTTTAAAATTTACCCTCAAAAATTTACATATCAAGTCACTTTTAGTCTGACTGCAGTGTATTTATATCGTTATTTTGCGAAAGTCTTCTATTCAAAAATTATTGCATGAACATTGTGCTTCACAATGCTTTGAAATGGCAAAACTTACGGTTTAAAAAATATACTTTAAACCATACAGTTTCACAAAAAATATTTTGTGAAAACATATTCATTATTTAAATTTGGATTTGGATCAAAGTACTATTATAAGTACAAGTGGAATATGTTTTAACTAAATGACGTAAAAGTAAACTTAAGAGCCATTAGTTTGATTAATTTTTGTTGTCTTTTTAATATCTTATTCTTAATTATTTTACTTAAATCATTCTGATTGATGTCGTTTCAAACGGGGTCGGACACAATAATCGTATTTGGAAGACAGTCGTTTGACATCTCTAATCTGCACACGACAAAGAGCTCTCTAAATTGGTTTAAGGACGAGACTGAGAATAAAATATCTCAAAATGAATATTGTGAACCTTTTTTCGTTGAATGACTACAATTTTTTATTGTGATGAAAATTGTATACAAACAAAACCTTAGCGCATTATTTTCATATACGTAAGGTTTTGTCTTAATTTTGAAAAGTAGATCAGATAAACTATAGAAATTTACTATTATACTAGTACATTATCCCAGTTAAAAGTTATTCACAAGGTGGTACTCGTATATAGCTACGTCATGAACCCCATTAAAAGTTCTCGATAGAGAGATGAAAAATGAAAATACTTTCTTTTTCTCTGAACTGCGATCTCTCACAACCTTATAATGCACATGACTTGCTTGAAATATAATTGAGAACAAATTTGGGTAGATTGATGTTTTATACGACGAAGGATGTTGAGAGGTGTGCGAAAAGAAATATTGACTATTGACTACCTGATTAATTTTGTATGTTGAGACGTTTCGTTAAGATGATTCTAGAACATTATCAAAATGAATTAAAAGGTATCAGAAAAGAAGAAAAAAATACCTTTAATAACATAAATAAATCAGTGAACCAAAGTTCAGTGGAAACAAAACTTAAATCTTCGCTGGATTAAAAAAAAATCTTGATGTATGTTATCTCTATGGGATCCATTTATTGAGCTATCTCGAAATTAACAATAGTGAATGTCACCAAAAACCTTTAAAAACTATTTTCTCATTGTTCTCGATGAGTGTACAAATTTTCAATGCTCTTCCCTCAATTGTCTAGGAGTTGTGTCACAGCGAAACATAATTTTGACTAGTAAGAGCTTCGCTTCGCTCAGGCTAATAATGAAATTTAAATACAAAAGAATGCTAGTAATAAGTAGAATAGATTGTAATAATTTTATTTGTTATGGTCTTTTACTTAGAAAATTAAAAATGATTTACTTTAAAGCAAGATAAAACTTGATCATGGGATTTTATGACCTTCTTGTCAGGTGAAATTACTCTGTTATAATAAAAATAATATGTTAAAGACATATTTTATAAGGTTTTATGTCTGTGTGTGGTGCATGATATGTATATTTATGTTTTTGATCACTAGAACTGTATATTTAGAGTTCAATTGTTTTTGATTGGAAATAATATATTTTATTATTTTATTTATCATCTGATCAAAAATTTCACAATTATATCTGTGATAAAAAAATTGTATATGACATTTTTTTATTCTTAACAATATAATATCAGTGTTCCAATCACGGTCATTGTTAGACTTCCTACCACGTATTACGTCGATGTGTAACAGTTGGAAAATCGTCGATAACTTTGTTGAAGAGGACATTCGCTCGATGAATTTAACGAGTTCTTTTCCGCTCTCCTTTGAGAAGCGACAAGCCTGAGGGCAGCCATTGAATCTTTTGTCAGATATTGCGAGACATTCTATTTAGAGTGGTATTGGTATCTATTATGTGTCAGACGATTTTATAACTTAATCCTGGATATGAGCACTAGTTTTTAGTTAACATATATTAAAATACAATAATTATTAACTTAAATAACTTTAGAGGTTAAATTAGCATGTATAGTTTTAAATTTTATATTTAAGAATTATTTTAGTTAGTTAGTTTTTAATAATTTAAAATAGGATTTATATATTAAATATTAGTTCTTCAATTTATGTTTGAATAATGTCTATATTTATGACTCTTTAATTAAACTCTATTCAAAGATGAATTCATTTAATGAATGATGCTTTTTATTTTAAGCAAGTGACTGTATATTTAAAACATATAGGTATAATATTTCATATGCACTTTGCAGCAGTTTCATAAAATTTAAAGTAACTGCTTGTAACTATCAGCGTCCTCAAAAGCCTCCTTTCTATTAATGAGAGTATTTGGCGAAACTGCAATACAGTTCCACTGAGGATTTTAAGCATGATTTTCAAGTAAATTTTCCGGTTATCACGGTATATATTTTGTAATGAGAACCATTCATGATTTGTCTGCTTAAGTGTTAATTTACATTAAGATTTAAAGACCGATCTACCAGAAATTTAGATAGGATTAAAAACCTTCGATGTTGTTTATACGAAACAGATATGATTTTATTTTAAACAAACTATAAATAAATAAAATCAATTTTATCAATAATTTTTACTTCATTATTTTTTTATTATCTTACAATTGTAAATTTAAAATATAATTCAAGAATATTTTTTAAGCGCTACGAATCTATTAATCTTCTGTAATAATACAGTTATTACCACTAAGTGAATATTTATTTCAATAGCTTCATAATTTTGTGCTTGGAAAGCTATTACGGGCAATTCATTTTCTTTTATTTGAATTAGCCAACAATAAACGCCATTCAGACTTGAATAAATAAATTTGTGTTGGCAAGCAGTCAAAGTACCGGGCCTCCAATATTACAGACATGCAGTCACCTGCACGACATTCATAATATAGTACACCATTATCGGCTTAGTTGCAAAGCACTACGATCTGAAATTCCTTGTTAAAATTTTAACAAACAATGTTTTGACTAGAGTAGCGTTGGAGTATCCATTTGCCTCATCATAAACAAATGGAGGCAGTAGCAATCATGCAAATACGGAATCTTTGTTTCCATTGCAAATACATTGCAGATGTACAAAGGAACAAATTTGTATACTCAGTATATGAATAGATGATTCTAATTAGCTGACATATTATTGCATATTCAAAATATTTTGTATTTTTGTCTATTTATTGGCCAAAAATAATAAAGTTAATTACAAGTGCCAGGGTGAGAAACAATTAAATATAAAAGCAATCATATTTTTATTTAAAGAGACCGTGTAATTCATAAATAGTCTGTAAGTGGAACGGGGCCGAGGGCATTTCGAGATCACAAGAAAATTACACGCTCTGTAGTTTTAACATTTTGGCCTAAGTCAAGAAGAAGGAGCTTAAAGTGTAGCTCCAAGTAAGATAAGTAATCCCTTACATTATTGTAGCATCTGCTTACTTACTTACTTTAATCTTTCGTTCATTTTACTGGAATTGAACATTTTAAATTTAGTTTCGCATTGAAAAAAAAAATAAAGTGAAGAAAGATAAATAAAAGTTAGATGAAATTATTTTGATAGAATGTGAACGTAAATGTCATGTTTTATTTGTACATATATATTATAAATAATCAAATTAGCCCGTTGGCAGATGAACTTTTTATTAGACATAGCTTCAGAAATTAATTATTCTTAATTGGATTTGACCAATTTATAAATCAATAACAACACATAATTATGTTACCATAATAATTAATAATTAATTAATAATTAATTACTTAAAATTTTATCTTGGAGTCAATAAAAATTTGATTCCACTTCTCATGTCACGATAATTTTTTGTATTATACATTTAAATAAAATTATACTCTGATATTTATAACTCTGTTCTTCTAGCTTAAGCCAGCTCCTAACTTCTTCGACGGGATGACCTATTTTCAAAGTTTGTTG